>OW052071.1:1220000-2420000 GCA_932526445.1 Phragmatobia fuliginosa
TTTTATTAATAATACATAAAAATACAGTGTGTGAGTGTGGCACCTTTTCTGTTCAGTGAATTATTATTGAGATGTACTGTCGTATTCTTAATGGTTCTTTCAACAGTTTTTTACGTCCATAAGCTGGTAATATAATATAATGTGCATTGTAAATCTACAAGGATGTCAGTTATTACCAGAATTATGTGATTAACACTTAACATACACAAGAATTTAAGTAAAAAGCAAAGTTAAGTTATGATACATCGACCGCATTGTGTGCTCGTTCAGAAAATCTGGTTTTTATCTGGATTCCTTTTAAAACCTACCACATTGAAATTTAAGAATATATTTTATTATAATACAAATTTATTTTAACAAGGATTACAGTGAATGATTTTAATTCGCCTACCAGTTGTATACTGTTTGATTAAAAACGCACTGAATCTTGACTATTTACGTTTGCTTATGGAAAATGAGCAAACGGGTATTTCAATGACAAGTGACTAATGTCACTTATGGACACTTTCAATTCACGAGTGAGGTCTGTGAACCATAATTTCTAGTACATATTCCTTTTTTCTTTATCGTATCTTTCTAGTGTCGTATTGTTGGTAGGTGAAGAACAAAGTTTCAAAAACTTATGGGAACAATCATTTTTATTTGCCAAAACTTTTTAATAATAAAAAAAGGGCATGCGACTCTTAATCAATAGGTCTCGGGTTCAAATCCCGTGTCAGGCCAAAAAATGTTTTTGGGTTTTTCTTAGAAAATTCCTAATAGCAGCCCGGAGTTTGGAAGTTTGGCGGGTGATTCACGCCCGCGCCTTGGAGAGCACGTAAAGCCGTCGGTCCCGGTTGTCGTGAACATCTGTGGCAATCATTCTTGGGAAGTCAGTGCCCTCAAATTTACTGACAACTAGTTCAACCTTCGAATTTCAGTTCTCCCTTAGGGTAGCTGGGGTCCGATCCCTCCGTGTCGCTCAATGGAAAAACTGATATTCAGGTAAAACCGGTAGAACTAGTAGCAGACCCCAAATTATATTGGGTATAAGGCTAGGAAGAAGAAGAAGAAACTTTTTAATAAGAGGATGATGATTTGACGGGGTCGCAGGGTTTCCTGAGGGTGCACCTGGTTTCTCGTATTTTAGTGCCCGAGAAGGCGTGCGGTTTTGGTCAGTTTGAGTCCAACATAGCCACCATCGTGTGACATCCAGGGGAATTTCCGCACGGAAAGAAAAGGATGTCTATTTGAAGATACTTTTTAAAATTCCAACGCGCTATTTTATAAAGCTAAAAAAGTAGAAAGGTACTTTATGGTAGATATTTTTTTAATCCACAAATACTTTATTAATTTTGTCACTCATACCTATGTTTATCTTGAAGCCAATTGGACATATAATTGTGATAGTAATCAGATATTATATCGCGATAAAGCGAATGATGTAAGCTTACTTCATTTATAATTAAGTAGGTATAGTTGTATTTGTAAACTTGTATGTAAAAGTTGGTACATTAAAATTCCTATGATTTACGGTGAGTAGAATAGTTTTCATTACTAGTATAATTTAACATGTTTTGACAATTTTTTTTTATGCGATTAAAAGATGACATATTAAATGTTCTAGTTATAAAAAATAACAATCAACTTAAACCTCCTTTTTGAAATCATTAAAAAAAAATTTTGACGTCATCGTGGGATTTGTATTGGAGTTCCAGTTTAGGACAGTAGTATATACATACATTCACACTGTACTGTAGGCGAGTGACTTAACTACATTAGAAGGTTTTACGTTTGATACAAACATTAATTATACCCCAACGCCATAAAGAACCTTCTTAGAACTTAGGTAGGTTATCAGGAATAATGATGAGACAATAAAATTAACAGTAAAGAGAAATGAAATTAATTAGTGAGAAAATAATTAGACAATACAAATTAATAATTTTCAACAGCAGCAATAAAGGTGCCGCTACTGGATACGATTCTCTTCTAAGAATCAAACATAATGTTAGGTTCATCTATAAGTTTATGACCGCAGTAACATATAAAAGAGACAAAATAGTTATTATATCAATGATTTTACCGATACACTGTAATATAGAAGTACATTTTACGAAATGAAGATTGATTTTCTTGCACATAATGGCTTTGGAAATCTTAAAGCTTTGAAGCGGATTTAAACTTTGCGTTTTAATAAAGTATTACACTAAATTGAAAGCATCATAAAGATATGCTGTGTTGTTCATTGTTTGATTGATATATTGCCTATATAAGAGATGCTGGAATGTCACTTAGTAAACTATAAAGCATAAGTGACTAGTGGGGACCGGTCATAAGATATAACATAGCTATGTATATAATAGGTACAGCAAAGCAAATATTTTGGTCAGAGTTGTATTGAAACATGTTAAATGCCTGTTTTTCGACAGCTAATATTTCATGAAACTCACACAATAAGAGGTTTTATGTTTCGATCACCAAATGACTCTATACTGACTGATGGAAAGCATGAGTAGAATCCAAGAGTGATGGTCACCATCATCAATATGAATGTGCTTAGATGCTGATAACTCTTTTACTGTGAATTAAGTATTTATGGGATTCATTTGGGAAATCAAACTAGTACAGCAATGGGAGTAAATGAACATAAATGTCAGTTTCTGAATTATCATATTATGAGAACGAGCGGTCGGGAGAATAATGCAGAAAGATTTAACCAGGCTGCCATGGTATGGGTGCCACCATGCTACATTGCCTACCCTCATAATGAGGATGGTGACCCATTTCTACTCATGATTTCCATCAGGCAGAGTATATTGAAAAAAAACTTTCCTATTTTATTCTCTAAAATAGTCAATTACCTTGAATAAAGTCCTGTCTAAGCGAAGTAGGTAGTAGGTAGGTAGGTCTAAGCGAAGGCACAAACTTGGGAAAATTCTCAAGATTGGATCGTACGATACGAACAAAGACGAGACCATATGCGTGTAGCTAGCTAATCTAAGGGATCAGCAGAGTTTCGAGCAAGTCTCACAATGTTTAGAAAGGGATAAGCTAAAATGCTTTCTGCTTTCGTATTGGTAGCGTGAACATTGGCATTTTCTTTTAAGTGAAACAATAAATTTAAACCTTTGGACGAAGTAATACCAAAAAGATAATCAAAAAGATAATCAATTGTTTTATTTCTATTTCTTCTTCCTAGCATCAATTCTAAAATTATATTTGGGGTCGGCTACTAGTTCAACCGGTTTTACCTGAATATCAGTTTTTCCACGGAGCGACTGGCATCGGCAACCCCAAGGGAGAACTGAAATTCAAGGTTGAACTGGTTGTCAGTAAATTTGAGGGCACTGACTTCCCAATAACGATTGCCATAGATGTCCATGACAACCGTGACCGACGGCTTTACGTGCTCTCGTGCACGGGCGTGAATCACTGCCAAATTTCCAAACTCCGGGCCGCTATTAAGAATTTCCTAAGAAAAATCGAAAAACACTTTTTTGGCCCGACCCGGTATTAAACCCCAGAGCTCTTGATTAGCAGTGTCATTCGCTATCCACTAGACCAACGAGGCAATTTTCATTTCTATTTAATATCATAAATAAGAAGCACTAAAGGAGTAAGTAACTTTCCCAATAACCAAGCAAGCTAAAACCACTGCTATTATTCGTCTACAATAACATAGAAAAACAAAACGTTTGCCATAAAAAGTCTTTAAAACAAATACTTTGGATATCAAAAAGAAAATAACACTAACCTTTTATATCTTACTATTAAATTTATAATTACAATCAAACAAATAATGATACCATAGTGAAAAGAAACTTTATACGTGTCTATGGTCATTGTACCATAGATCACGCAGCGTGAACCCTCGTCTATCGCTCCCATCGCACACCTTGCTCTAAATTAGACTATACAAGCCTAGCCTTTGAAAACCATTACGGTAAAATAATTATGTAACATTGTATTAAAAAATCCACTTAGATTTGTAGTTGCTAGTTTATACATAGTTGGAATAGCCGTCGAAACCTGATACGTATTAATATGTAATTCAAATGAATGTCGAGAAATTTGGAATTAAATCGTTTAGATGTGATGGGAGATTATGTTTGATAAAGAAATAAAAATCAAGGTATTTATAAGGCTCCTGTGAGTGGGCGAGTCCAAGCAGGTTGGCTCTGAATGTCGATCAGATTGGCAGTAAACTGAAGACGAATCTAGTGACTAACGAAGCTGAATGAAATGTTTGATGAAAATAAATGAGACACAAAGTATATGTCGGAATTGTTCTAAACGATGTTTTGTTGTGCCTGTTTACGCTGGTTGAAAACAAATCATGAATGTTCATACGTCTGATCTTGAAAACCAACCTTCATTATCAGTCTAAGGAAACGAAAACCCTATTTTTTGGACTTTAATAGAATGAATCCTACACGGGAACGGTTAAGATGCTCTGAGTTACATTTCATCGGACCATTTTTTAGTTGGCTAGTAATTGCGACTTCGACAGTAACTTCTATCTGGTGTTTAAAGAACGTTTGTAATGTAATCACGTTTATCATATAGACTACAATATTTAAGTTATGTGTACAATGCATGTATTATATACAATTTACACGTGTGTTGCGAAAATAAATGATGATGTCATATAATGGTAAAGAACGTTTGATCAGTAATCATCACTAAATTGCCCAATCAATGTTCATAAAGGTTGGATCACTTTTAAGTAATTAAACCTTTTTTATTTTAATACAAAAGGAACGAGAGGCTTATTAATTTTGATCTGTTACCTAAAAAAAAGTTAATTTCAAATTTTAAATACCGTTCCAAATTGTAAAACGGATACAGAATTGATAAAAAAAGTTAAAATAAAACTATTGTTTTTGGGCCTCTATGGATTATACTTGCATATATTGATTTAATTAAATTATTTTTTTAAGAGCAACGACCTAATATATGCAAAAATTTGTTGTGTCAAAGCGCCGGCGCACGCGGGTTGAACAATCTCGATATCACTCGGTGTAACTCGTAACTCGACGGAACACATCGATTTCCTTCCTACATGACTTAATTAATTTCTCGCTCGTGTTCATCTTTTTAAGACACTCCTTCGAAAGTTTATACACATTTAAAAAACCACTTTATGTTGGTGTGATAAAGTAAATTAAAACATTTTCCTGCTTATCCAGCCATATTATTCCAAAGCTCATGACAGATTACGACTCGCGAATGCTTCGAGCCGAAATGGCTGTCACCGTTGTCAGTCCGTCTCGAATCATATATCTCGTTTACAATCTGGATATGCAATTAGCATATTAATCGCTTTATATTTCGATCATTAAAACGATTATTTTATTCAAATCGATTTCTGTATGATTTATAATCGAATTGGATGGCGAGTTTCTATCCAAACATGTGATTATTTGTAAGTAATGCAATAAAAATATCAATTTATGAAAACATAAATTTGTTGACATGTATTATAATTTTAAATGACTTTAAATATTTTAATGGCATTTCTCGGTCATGTTTCTATTGAAGCAATTTATGAACTAGTGTCGTATAATAACAGTTCTTCAATAAATTTGATCGTGTATTGATCTCCTGCAATATTGCGGCTTTTATATACATTTCCACTTATCATCAGTATTAAAGTGTGAGGGTAAGTGGTTACCGCTAATAAAAGAACTGCTTTTATAGTTCTCTTCATACGTAATACACATTTCTTTACATAGATTTACATGTATATTTACAGTTATACATGTGACGACTCCGCCTTTTATATCGAGATGAGTTCATTGACAAATATGAAATATAAACTTGAGTAAAACCATATATTAAATTGTTTAGAAGATACCATATGGAACTGAATAGATCTCAGATGTTTTATGAAATATAAATGGAATATAACTTTGAGAGGAGACCTGAGCCCAGCAGTGGGACGTTATGGGTTGTTGATGATAACTTTGATTAGTTTTGAATTTATGCAAATATTTTAAGGTGTAAGGGTAAAACAAGTATCGTAGACCTTACCTGACGGTATTCCTGTTCTTTGAGTGGGATCTCATTATAATTCACCTAGGATTCTAAAAAAGGTGATCTACTGTGACTTTACTCTCACTTGGTGAAAGTAAAGAAAATGATTCCAAGTATTAGTTTTCTGTAAGAACTGTAGTGGAATCGGCCTATAGATTCACGCAGTTTTCATAGAGGTTTTGTGAAATTTGATAAAATTACACTAAGAATTGATAACAATTCTTCATAGTTACAATTTTTAATCACATACTTAGATCAATTTCAATACAGGAAATATATGTATTGAAATGTCAAACTCACTTCTAGCCCTAGAATCTATACTAAATTTCACCCGTGGTTCCGCTTGCGTGTATATCGATTCTTGAGGTAAAATGTAGCCCATGTCATTTCTCAGGTTCCAGACTATCTGTATATGAAATTTCATTTACCCCAGCTTAGTAGTTTTAGCGTGAAAGCGCGACAAATAGAGTTATTTAATGCGAACACTTATAATATTAGTAAGGATTTGTTGGCTGACCTCAAATACACCATAACATAGTCTATATTTTGGCTGCAAAATGCCTGTATTACAGGCCATATGACATGTTATTTGTATCGTGTGAACAGCGGCCGCTCTGTTATTTGCCATGACCACCATTATCGATGCGATGGCTCCGCTTCGGCTCCGTGGGAATCTCTTATAGTTTATGGGAGATAACAGGTGCATTCGTTGATGACTGATGGGGCTAACGGTTTTTGGACGAGAATATGCAACGCTTTCGCAGTGTCTGACTACCTTGTTGGTCTAGTGGTTAGCGTATGCGGCTGATCATCAAGTTGTCGAGGGTTCGATTTCCGGGTCGGACCAAATATTTGTGTGATCCACTAATATTTGTTTCGGAGTGTTTTCTATGTACACATGATAAGTACGTATTTACAAAAGAAAAGGAAGTTTATGTATTTATATCAGTTGTCTCGTACATATAATACAAGACTAGATGACGTTGTGCGTAAGATATCCAAAATATTCACAGTAATATGTTAGAATGCGAAGTTGAAAATTCGACTAATATTTAAAACGCGAAAGTTTCTGGGTATGTATGTATGTTTGATGCTCTTTCACGCAAAATTTACTGGACGGATTTTGGATGAAACTTTACAATAATATAGCTTACATATTAGAGTAACACATAGACTAATATTTTTTGCAATAATAGACCAACACGCAAGTCGAGCCGCGGTCAAGTGTTAGTATTTTATAATTTTATTGATTTGCGTTGTACTGTGTTTGGGTTTTAATAAGTTTGAACTTTTGGTTTATTTAATTACTACTTTCGCCCGCCCTATGTCATTTGACTATCTATGTACCAAATCTTCGGTTCAGTAGTTTTGGCGTAAAAGTGCGACAGACAGACAGACACACTGACAAACAGACAGAGTTATTTTGACATTTATAATATTATAATATAATAAAACTAAAGAGCCTCCTCATACAACAGACAGACAACATGACCACAACTTATACAATTCATTTAGACACGCACGTTTCTTTCTTTACATTGCAAATAAAAATCTCGTTAGTTAACAAAGGGGTACTTCGATTTAGCATAGTTTTCAAGATGACAGGGGACAGACAAACTGACGGGCTTCATAATAATAGTGTTACGGTTAATGCGTTTAACGTGCACAAACCGAAGCGTGGCAAATTAACGCCTATCAAAATGAAATCAAGAGTAGAGCGAAGAGCTCTATGTAGAGTTAGTGACTCTATGTAGAGATGGGCTACGGTTGTTGAGATAATATTTGTTAATTCGACTTTTATAATTTGTAATATTATTTTAGGAGTCAATTAGAATTAGATGATCTTTTTTATCTTAAAGGATTTTGTTCGTGAATCACCTCTAAACTTCCAAACTCCGGGCTACTATTAGGAATTCCTAAGAAAAAACCAAAAACAATTTTTGGCCCGACCCGGGATTTGTACTCAAGACCTCTTGATTAGCAGTCGCATACGCTATCCACTAGACCAACGAGGCTGTAAAAGTTTGAATAAATAAAACAAAATTATTAATAATAACAAAAATTTGTGTAACAAGAAGGACAATTTTCAAACAAATCATACCTCATATCTATACTAGAAGGAACAAATGAAACACCCTATGTTTTGTCGTACTCAGACGTGGGCACCGGTTCGATTCCCGCGCTATTAAACATTCGATCCGCTCACTTAGAGGTGCACTCGCGGAGCTTTGTGAGAACCCCGACTTTGAACCGTCACAAGGTCCTTTGTTTGTGAGAATTACTAACTATAGCCTTTGAGGTATCTTCTTTGCCCTCCAATCGAAATAAATACTCTTATTTCTACAGATATTATGATAAATAACTACAAAAAAATTGAATCTTTAAGCGGTTGTCACGTCGTTTTCCACTGCGATGAGTGTCATCTCATCATCTTAACACTTTGTATGATCTACGAATTGTTATTCTAAGTCTAGGTGTTTTTTGTGTACGTTTCATGTATGTTTATAAATTCTCCCGCGACACAGTACTTATTGTGGAATCCTAACTTCAAACATAAAATAAAAATAAGTATATGATTTTATATTTTCGGAATGGTGTATATGTCGCCGCCTAATTAAACTAATTTAGCCGTTCAATCAACAGGCGTCTATTCATACACATAGTAGTAGCGGTAGGAATTAATTGCATAGCGTTGTTTAGTACAGAGGTGAATACATAATATATGTCATTTATATACTAAAATCCTTACCTAAAAACCAGATTTTAGTCTGAGTAGTGATAGTAATTGATGAGGCTATGCTGTTGATTGAACGACTAATTAAATTAGTTAGCGGCGACAAATACAAGGATAGACAGAAGCGAGACTCCTTACAGTATTTAATGTTATACACCTAATAGGTCACAAAACTATTGTCGAAAACTACTTACTACAGAATGAAAACCTATTTTGCTAGGAAAAGATGGTTTGAGTATATATGTAGTTAATGAAAACGGGCATTAGTCTTGTTATCACTTAGTAAAGACCCTTTTAAGTTCAAAGTTGGTTAAATTTCTCATCAATGCATCCATAAATCACATTTCTTTAATAACTAGCAGATTCAAAGGCTTGTGTTTCAATTATAAATTTAATTCACGAACTTATGAATCTAATGAGTATTTCATAGAACGATATGAAAAGGCTTTAAACGGAATATCAAAGATATTATCGGATAGAAAATATTAGCTTTTTCATCCAATTACTGTACCTAAAGATCTATGTGTGTACTTAATTAATTCAGATGGTTAATTAGTTAAGGACGCTGGGTGAAGACGACGGACGATTGATTTTAGTGAGGTGATTAAAAAAGTAGTATTCAATCAAATAAAGCTATATATTACTTGATTAAATTGTGGTTTTAAAGTTTTTCTTTTAATGCCAGGTGTGTTGTATGAGTTTTTAGCCACAAAACTACCCAGCGTTGTTACCGGTTCTATCGGTAGTGCATAATTTTGCAGCCAAACGATATTGTTGATAGATTAATTAGCTGCGCATCGCAATGTTACCGGCTGTTGTTGCTGTCCCTCACGCATCCCATAGGAACACTACTTTTTTGAGATAAAAGTCCCTATATGCTATTCCGTATTAATAGCTGTCTCAGTGCCAAATTTCATCCTGGACATAGGACCCTCCAGTTATACTCCACTTAGTTCGATACTTGGCTTCTTGCTATCAGCTACTGCAGTCATCTTAACTTTAATTAATTATTATTATCAGTTTTCGTAATATAGTGTATTTTAATTATGACATAAATATAATTAACGATAAGCACAATTAACTATTATTATTATTATCTAAAGAAACAAAGTTGTGCCTTCATAGTGAATGACACTGCTGTGCACAGCTGGGGCACAAATAAAATTAAATAAGTAGCAACTATAAATGTCAAATTGATTTAAAATTAAGTTTAGGAGCTAAAATCATAATTAAGATTTCCGGCGATAAATATTATGTTTAACCAACTGGGAGTTGATTAAGAAATAATTCGATTGATATAGATAGTAAATCAAACCATTAATGTAAATGTGACAGTGAATTTCTGTTTGTTTGTTGCATGTCCATGTCTACTGCCTTGTTGGTATAGTGGTAAGCGTAAGTGGCTGCTGATGAAGAGGTCTCGGGTTCGACACCCAGGTCGGGCTAATTGTTTGGGTGTACCACAAATATTTGTTTCTGAGTCTGGGTGTTTTCTATGTACAATAAGTATGTATTTACAAAAAAAGGATGTTTAAATACTTATATCAGTTGTTTGGTACCCAGTACACGTACACACGTATATATATGTAGTGCCTTTTCCTGAGAGACTAACTCTTTCAGGAAAAGGCACTACATTAATCCAGATAATTGAGCCATAGACAGTGATTATCATTCATCAACATCATCATCATCGTCATTGTCATCATCAGCCCGCTGCAGTCCAGATTGCGACTTGCGTAAGAGGGCCGGCGGCAATTGAATTCTTCAGATATCTAAGGATAATATAAATATATCCAGTTTATCTTTTAATAATTTTAGAACATGTTTCATCTTATTAGGAATGAGACAGTCATATGCAAGAAGTTTCAAGTTCCTACCTGTATTGCTTATAAATATATTGTAATAAGAGTTTCGGGTATTTTTTTACTTTATATTTTTACGAAATACGTAATTACAGAGATAGTAAGCGTAAATTCAAGGTACACGATGACGCGCAAATCATAATTAATAGTCAGTTATTGATTCCTATAAAATACTGTTAAAGGATTCACAATAATTGAATGAATGTTTGATTTAAAAACTGAATATAACATTTACATTTTATATTTAGTATGAAATTAAAATTAATATAAATATATTTTAACATAAACAATCAATAATTATCATTATAAAAATATAACTTAAAAACACAAAGTTAATTTTAACAAGCAGTGTTTGGCACGTTCGCCGATGCGAGCAACGCTCTTTGTAAAGACAAAATGAATTGTAATTGTAATTAATACTTGTAGTATGTGTTGTTTTCCGCTTCGATTATTGTTGTTCTGTTGTTATAATTTAGAAGTAACTGAATTGTAAACTACATTGAATATTAAATTCGGTTGTACAATTGTGTTATGGCGCTGAATTTATATAAAGCGGGTAATACTAACAAGCATTACAATTTGGATTTTAATGTCATGTATTATGAATTAGCTTATTCATATAGGTATTCAATATGGAATTGAATAATTATGCCATTTAATTTTTTCTCACGTCCACATAAAATGTCACTGCGAAATCCCAATAGTCATCTCCCAAATGTTACCGTAACCTATGATATAATTAATGATAAATCGTCTCAGAGATTCAAAAATATATGCACATAAAGGTCATCAATAAAAATATGGGCTTGCTACAAAATCAACGATTTTTCATTCAACATTTGTCAAATCAAAAGAGGCTTACCATCGATTTGAAACGATTCCGTAAGGCAATCGATCGATAAAAACGTATGATTAATCGTTCCTAATTGATATAATTCATCCCTTTTAACAGCAGGACGTCTGTCGCGCGTCTCGTCATCGTGACATGCGATTTTGTGACAGCCCGTGACTAATTGTTGTGACAAAATATTTCAACAGTTGCGTCAAGCGATTTGTTACAACCCTTATTAATAACATTTTTCTAAAATTTAACGCTCTTAATACTGTGTATTACAGTTTAAAATAGAATATTTATTGTATTTCAGATTTATGAATAGTAAATTTGTGAATCGAAATGAACGAATGACGTTGTGCAATCAATTCAAATTTTTTTCGAATGCGAGCGAATGAATTTGCGTTCGGAAACACAGAAACATTTCAAGATATTCATTCGTGTGATGACTTGAATTTTCTTGATATGCAGATGGCAATACCACGGATTTTGTGAGCCACCAATTTGTCAAAAGATAAACGGTTCGTAGACATCTGCTCCGTAGTGTGGAATGTTTATAATTTATAGTAAAAATCATACGGCGTGTGGGCCATATAACTTTGAGAGACAGAATGATGAATTCAAATTATTATTTCGATGGTTTTTTTAACATTTTATGATCTTATCATTCCTAATATGACTTTAACATTTTACATTAATTTGTGTGCAGCTTTTTTATAACTACACCTGTTAGTATGATTTGTTTTTCTAATAATGTAACGCAGGTCAGCATCTCATTAAAGGAAATTTATAAACTAATATATTATGATGATGATGATGATTATAAAAACTATAACTAAGTTGATTCCAGATCCTAAAACAAGGGGTTACTGGTAAGTTTACTAAAAATCAGGTAAGGTTCAATATCTTGAATACTACAGAACAGCCTTTCCCTACATTAGTTGAGTTGATATTTATTAAAGATTTGGATGCATTCAGATATTATTCAATAATATGCAGCTGGCTTAAACATGCAATAAGAATTAAGTGTATAAATAATATATTTTTCTTTTATAGTGCTATGTAATGAATATAATAAATAGTATTAATTAAAGTTCAATAGAATGTATATTACAAAGATAGCAATAGACATGTCAAACGTCTTATCTTCCCATCAAATGTTACCAGCGTAAAAATACTTTAAATAATTATTCATTAACCACTATAGAACCGTCAGATGTCTCTTAAAAATGTCAATAATGTAACGCGTTATATTAGGTACGGTTTTAAATAATAGAAGAGATTAGACCTTTTCGTGTCCATTATGTGATTGTTAAGTTCGAGTCGAACTTTGACCCGTCGATGAGTGGTCCGGCATAATAGTGTATGATACCGCGGTTTCACTTGACTCATTTTTGTATAATACCTCTATTGTTTGTGGTCATGCTGTACACTTTGGATTTTAAAGGGGAGTTTTATTGTTGCGTTGAATATTTTATGTTCCTGTATATTATTTAAGTGTAATGCACAAGCTTATAGCTTGTGTTATTACAAGCGTTTAGCGGTGGTTTTATATACATACAATACTGGAAATTTATTTTCTAGTTATAGCGGTCGACTTCAAGATCAGGCTTTGTTAGATTCAAAGTACTATTTTACGCAATTTAGAAGATATTTCGACAGTCACTGCCTTTAATCCGCACCTACATGAGTAACTCCTTAAAATAAATAATGTACTAGAAATATTCGAGCTCGCAAAAAATAACCAGAGTGTTTTCCCATAAAATTTCTGTACATTATATATGTAACTATTACAGGTTTTACCCATTGCACACTTCGATCAATAAGAATAACTCAAAATAACTAGAAACAGTAACTGCATTCACTTGTTTACAGTTACGAAATTTACATGCGACAAATCGCATTCTTCGAACAGCACCTTAACACAAACGTTAGATCGTAATGCTTAGTCACCCGGGCACTTCCCATGCCTGACCTGTGTCTCTCCGTCGCTTCATCTTTGTGGAGCATCACGGAGATAGCTTTGACCGCTTTGTTTCTTCACAGACCAATTGACACTTAGTTATAATGGTGGGAGTTCAAGTATTGATGGGGCTTTTGTAGTTCACAAGTTCGATTGTAGGTTACGTTCTATGTTACTTTTAAATTTACGTTGGGTGTTTTGTTCACCCTTTTCTTTTACTCCACGGATACCTCCAGTTGGTGGCTATGTCGGACTCGAACCGACTAAAATTGCACGCCATCTCAGGTACTATGAGTCGAGGAACTAAACCAGATATATACCCTCGAAAGGAAGTCCCTGGTAACCCGACGTACCTCGGGCCACCTACGGCTTGTAGATGGCCCACTTCTGTGTGGAAACCCGGGTGTTTTGTACACACGGTAGTTTTTTTTTTTTTTTTTTTTTTTTTATATTTAAGCCTGCCAAAGTGACTCTACTCTGCCTGATGGAAAGCATGAGTAGAATCCAGGAGTAGGGGTCACCATGCTTATTGTGAGGGTAGGCAATGTAGCATGGTGACCCTTACCATGGCAGCCTCGTTTGATTATTCTGCATCATTCTCCTGGCCTTCGAAGGGCGGGAGAATGATGCAGAATGATTGGGCCTCCGGTCTCACACTCACCAACGAAATACGACAGCAAGAATGCTGTCATTATTAGGATGGTGTTCTGTGTGAGGGTAGTACTGGCCGGGTCGAGCCGGCCCATTCGTGCTGAAATCAGCGTGGCTCTACTACCTACATACACAGATAAAGAAGTGTATGAATAATAAATGTGAAAACTAAGTAACAATTTGTTCAAGCCTTAGAACACGGTATTATATGGTCGACCAAACATAGTTATCACTGTTGCCTTGTATGTATAATAAAAGGTAGTATTTATTAAGACATGGTCGCTGAGTGAATAGGCACGTGTCCACAGTTTGTAGTCTGAAAGAAACTTGAGGCAATTTGAAGATATAATACTTAGTAGGTTTATGATGTACATATGATAATATATGTATCTATACCTAAACAAATATAGGGACACATGAAACCAATGTTAGAATTCAGATTGTAGTAACTGCATGCGGCTGCTGATCAAGAGGTCTCAGGTTCGATTCCTGGGTCGGACCACATGTTTGTGTGATCCGCAAATATTTGTTTCGGAGTCTGGGTGTTTCCTATGTATAATTTGTATGTATTTACAAAAAAAGGTATGTTTATGTATTTATATCAGTTGTCTACTACCCATAATACAATCTTTGCTTGGTTGGGACTAGATGACGTTGTGTGTAAGATGTCCGAAATATTTATTATTTATTTATTATATATTATGGGAACCTCGTGTTTCCAATTCCAATTCCTTAGAACCAAACACTTTTACACAAGTACATGTCCAATTTACAATTCATTATAAATCCTCATTACAAAGACAAAATATTAATACCAGGCCTAATACAGAACGAGTACACCCGGAAAAGAATACGATGACATCAGCAAGTGTACGACAAGCCTAATTTAAAAAACATGAATACAAATGCTATTAAGTGATCAAACTAGGTGTTGTCATTGTCACCTCACAATGACTCCCGTTGCGCCATATCGATACAATTCGATACCGTTTCGAATACAATGATACCGATGCCCACGCAATCGAGAACTCGCTTGTTTTCGCTGATTCAATATTCAGTGATGTGTTTTAATTGTTTCGGTGCCACCATTTCATATTTTTCTTTACAATGTGTTTTTAGAATAACTCAATTTATTAAAATATAAACTTTCTTAGTAATTTATAATTCACTCCATTTTACAGAGGGATCAGAAGGAGAGAGGAGGGACAAAAGGAGGGAAGACCAAAGAAAAGGTGGACGGATTCCATGATTGAGGATATAGCCAGGATTGAGGTTATAAAATAAGAAAACAGTGAAATGACAAATGATAGAGAATGGAAGAATAAAATATACATCACCGACCGCAAATACAATTGAGTTAAGGGTTAGGAGGGATAAATAAGATTTTAAGTGGCATTTTTTTACAAAAGTGACAAACGAAAAGAAGGGAAATAAGATCTTTAAAATCAGTTATCGTGAACTTCATTTTTTTTTATAAAAATACCAGTTTTCATTGCATGGTGATGAACTAGAAGTATACAGTGATCAGTGATAATCGAATGATGTAGCAATGCCGGCCAGTGCCACACCGCTGACTTTTCCAATTTTATGATCATACAATAAATTAATTAACGGTTGCTTTAGAGGCGACAAAGGAACACATTGTGATGAAACTTGCATTCCTACCTAGGGTCTTACAATGATTGTAGTTATCCAATACCAGTTTGATATTAATATAAATATAAATTATGCATAATTATATAATCTTATAAAATCGTAAAGAAAGATCAAAGAGATAAAAATGACCATCAAATAACGTTTTTCTGTATGAAGTTATTTTTATCAATAATACTAAACTTAATTTTTTCTATTGTGGCTAAGAATATGATGAAGCATTTAGTTATTTATACTAATATTATCAAAAGGTAAATTTTGTGAGTTTGAGAGGCTGTTAATCTCACGATCTACTGCACCGATATTGATATATCTAACGTGACGTAACATAATTTTGTTTGTCATAGGCTATGTACAAACCCGACAAATAAAAACAGCGATATAAAACAAACAGGCAGGTGGAGACACGGGCAAAATTAGGGTATAGAAATTCAACTTATCAACAATTATAACAGCATAGCTATCTGACATAAGTAGAACCAGCACTATGCTGATCTGATAGCTTACAAACATAGATTATTTTTATATTTCTTACAATTCGGGATCTCCAATTAAAAGTTAGGTTTACGAATCATTGCACCAATAAACTCTTTCCCTCGCATAGACACAGTTAGTTTTAGGATGTACACTTTACCGTTGACTCGGTAATCTTCAAAGATAAAAAAAAACAATATTATTTAAAAATCACAAACCCCCAATCCACACTAACAACAAAAGCCAACATAAAACTACAAAATCCCTATTAGAGGGCTCAATAAAACTCAGCTAAAAATCCGCACCTAGCAAAACAATTTGCACTAAAAAGTGCAACAATAAGTAATTGCTGAACATACCTTTTTTTGGTAAAAAGTGAGTGACGCAAGTTCAAAGACGCCGAAACAAAAGCTGATCGTAAAGTGGACCTATTCTGAGAAAAGAAATTTTGCGCAAGCAACGTTTAGACCATTGTTAAGTAGACTACGGAGCCTTGCAGAGAACATGTTTTATTGCTACCAGTTTTACGAGTACTACCTAGTGTTTAGACCATACAACATACCTAAGACAAGAATTCTGGTCATACCTTAGACATATGTGTACAAATTAATCTATAGGTAGATATATAACTACACTTGACATCTAATCGACTCAACCAGAGGTAGGTAGATAAAAAATTATGACCCCAACTCACACTCGGAAAGCATGGGGACCTGTGGCCTTAATTCTCTGCTGAGAGAAGCCTGGAGCCCAGCACTGGGACATTATTGATTGATGCATTAGAATTTTTATTCCTCTTGATTTTTGCATTACTTAAATTATGACCGAAGTATTAGTTAAAACTTTTTTTGAATAACTTTAAACACTATCGAATTATTTATCACTCGAATTATAATAAAGTAATCTAAGTTCTTAAAGATTGTCAGTAAGTATATATCAATACATGATGCGATGACGTCAGAGCCAAAAAGCCGGATCAGTGGTGTGCGGTGCGCATGCGTGTAACGCTCACAAATGATTGGTCGCTGTCGCCCCGCCTTATTGCGCAAACGCCGCTCTCGACTTCAACAATTAGTTGTTATATTGCTAACATAGCCACAGTTCTGCATATAAATATGCATTTGTTATGTGTTGACATAGTTGTATGGTAATTACATTTGGAATGTGTGATCGTGAAATATATTTCTAATAAAAGTCAACCATGTAGGTTGACTAACTACCTTCAGCTTGCTAGAAACTACAGATTATTAATTAATTAATAAATTGGGATAATGGTAGGCTACCGGTGTTAGATGTATCACCTATCCAATTATTTGGTATCGACAGAAGGCGTCATGTATATTGTAAAGGAACTTGGCTGACTTTTTATATAATTGGTTGAATTTTTTGATATTACAAGTTTGATTGACCTTTATCAGCATAGGTCATGAGCCACAGGTACAAATTAGCTAAAATGATACCAGTCTCATTAGCCAAGATGCAAGTGTTTCAAGCAAACGCTAACGCTTTTATTCTTTTGTATTATTGGTTGAAATCTTGTTTGCCACGTGACATGACGTCTTTTCCATACATTTGTTTGTTTTCTACTAACATAGTATACGTTCTTAGAATGCATACTTGGCTAGGGGGGCGAAAGTATATGCATGCAAATGTTTATCTTATATCAGTTATACTACTTTTTTATCGAAGAATTTTAACTGTTTCTCTCTTTGGATGCAATGACTTCAAAAAAATTATTTCAATTTGACTCTCATGTGTGGACAAATCTTAAAACATAAGATACATCACCTTACAGTGGAATATATCGCGATCTAGATCACACAATGCCGACGCAATAACTCATAGATCGACGGATCGATCGATGGATCAATATGGATGAGGGGCGCCGCGCGGTGCGTGTGCGCATTCAACTGTCAAAGCCCGTGCGGCAGCGCTGATGATACGAATTGATAAAATCCGTTTTGTATTTGTGAAATTATATTTGCTTTGTGGGTAAAGGAAAGGTCTTTGGAATGTTTAAAGGAATGAATGAAAGATGTTGGAAAGTACTACGGTAAGCTACAAGTTCTTTCTTGTATTAGGAACTAACAGTGTTTTGATTTAGTAAATATTTTTGGGGTAGAGAAAATTTTTTGGTTGATCGCTAGTGTTATAATAAGCCTTTAATTAAGCCTTTCATGAAAGATAAACATGCATTATGTACATTTTATTGTAAGTATTTTTTATATTAAAGTCTACCAAAGTGAATCGATTCTGCCTGATGGAAAGCATGAGTAGAATACAAGGGGTCACCACGGAAAGCATGAGTAGAATACAAGGGGTCACGACCCCCATTATGAGTGCAATGCAACATGGTGACCCTGCCATGGTGCTTCTGCATACCATTTTATTGGTTATCTATTGTTTTACACGATTATGTCTTCTGATCAACTTCTAAAGGACATAGAGTGATATTGTATAGGTACCTTTTAATCTTTAGAACTTGACCATCAAAATTAAATTTGGTTCTAGAGATTATTTTTAAATTTAAACACCAACTATTCAGTTTTATTATTAGTGAAGATTATTGTATTCTGATTAGCCAATAGGATGAGTTAATAAAGTTTGAAAATTAACATAATATAGTGATATTTTGGATTTGATCATTCATTAGGTTATAAAAGTAATTGAATTAAGTATCTTATTAAAGTTTAGACGAATATATTACAATGTACGAACTACTGTTATTTTTGAAAGCGATATTCATCCAGGCGTAAATTTTGTAGTAGGTATAAATGACGTCACATATATTTATATGAGTAAATATCTATGCCGGTAGTGCAATGAAATAAAAATATAATTGAACAATCCTCTTTAACTCGTATGATACGCCTGCTACACACAGATCTGCACAACCCAAAGGTCGACTGGTAGATAATGCCCACGGCATTAAGCCAGCCCTGTGCAATTTTTTGCAGGAATCTTATATAAATAATATTCTCACATATCTCACATATGTTCGTCGGATCCCAAATTAGGCAAAGCCTGTTCTTTAATAGTAATGTGTGTTTCTATAGTTATTTTTCTATGTATAATATGTATGTATTTATAAAAATAAGAAAAGTGTGTTTATGTATTTATGTTAGTTGTTTAGTACCCTTAATACAAGCTCTGCTTAGTTTTTGGGACTAGAAGACGTTATTACATAAACGTACTTTTTTTGTAAAAACATACATATTATACATAGAAAACACCCAAACTCCGAAACAAATATTTGAGGATCACACAAACATTTGGTCCGATCTGGGAGTCGAACCCGAGACCTCTTGATCAGCAGTCGCTTATGCTAACCACTAGACCAACGAGGCAGTCAATAATAATTAAACATATGACCTTAGAGATATTTTTTCATCAACCTTTAGGAGACACCGAAGTACGTAGATTACTATTAAACATACGGGCTACCTAAGTTAAGAGGTTCTTAAGTATAGTTCGTGAACATCGGTATCAGTTACCTAAAATGATTACTAGGGAAACAAAACAAAGAGTTTACTGGCAATTTCCATAAAACAAAAGCCACAAATGTAGATTATGAAACAACTTATGAGGTCAGAAAACGCCTGTGTACTTAGCCAACCTTGTGTCACATTGGAACATTTGCCGTCTATGACCTTCGCGTCTAATAACGTCTCATCAAATTCTTATTACGACTTATAGTAATATCAGTGTTTTGAATCTCGGTGGAATGCACCTGTAATGTATTGAGGGCAGGGGTAGAAGAGTAAAGAGTAATGTTTGCCATCGATATAGAAATGATTAAGAAGTGTTAGGAATCGCAGGCACGGGAGTGCGTACGGCGTTTATAGAATTTTAAATATTATAAAATGTAATGCAAAAAACTTAAAATTGTTGTTTTATCTTATCCATAGAGATTTTATAAATTTGAAAGAAGCTCTGTCTGTTTGTCTGTTACGCTTTCTCAGATAAATTGTTGCACTTATTTCAATGAAATTTAACATAAAGATACTTAGATTCTAGTGGAAGGATATACAATAGAGCCGAGCCGCGGGTAATAGCTATATATTTTCGGTACCCATGTAAAGTTTACGAAATATTATGTGGACACCTATAACCTTCTAAATTTCAGCTATAATGATTACAGATTCAATAAATAATGTTATGTATTTCAATCATTTCAAAGTATATTTTTTTTGTAACACTGTAAATAGTTATGTCTAGTTAACAAATACTTATATTAATCAATTAATCACTGTGAACGTAGAACCATATTATAGATTTAACATTATAATTGAAGTAGCCCTGTCCGACCGCAAAGTCGTGGCCGGGTTCCTTATAAGCATTAATTTGTGATAATTTATTGCTCAATCGAGTTTCAAAATTGTGACGTAATTACTAGTTGCAGTGCTTGACCAATCAGATGAGCTTAAGTTTGAAGGTAAGGGCTTCCATTGGTTAAGCTTTTGAGCTATTATATTAATAAATTCAATGGTGATTCCATTCTGTTATGTGTGTTCTATTGCAGTTGCCTTTTGATATTCGTATGTAATAATAATATAACATATGTGTGTGTCATAGACGCGAGTGCTCTGAGATTTTATTAAAAATCAAGTATTAAATCTAGAATGATAGCCTGGTTGGTCTCAATCAGTACCTTCCTGTCAAACTACAAATGTCAAATCAAATACACACAACTGTGAACATATATGAAGTGATTTATCAAATGCTGAATGGTGGATATCAGTTGTAGTACTAGTACCCATAGTACAAGCTCTGTGTGACAGATGTCAGAAATATTTATTATTATTTTCATACATTTTTATCATCATATTAATCTAAAAAAATTGACAGTGTAATATGACACACATTTTTCTGAAATTGTTTAAATATATAATTAAAACTGTCCGTATTTTTGCGTAAAATGAAACGTACTTATATCAATTACACAGTGGTTGTGAAACTACACCTAATTTCCGATTTATGTGTTTGAGTGGAAGCGCAGCGCCGGGATGTGGTGATGCAAATCTAAGACCCAGACCACACCGTAAACTGTCATATTAATATACAGCGTGTTACAGATATTTATGATGATAAAAATGTGTAGTTTTTTTTGAAGTTATTTTGAAGAAATTTACTGCAAGTGATTTTGTACAAATTAAGGATTATAGTGTAGTTAATTAAATTGGATAGTTCTTTATTATTCTGCATGTAATATTGTTACGAAATGCTTCTAAAAGTCAATCAAAAAATAATAATATAAATGTATTTCTTATTTTTCTTTTTAAAATTATAACATTTTTATTATTAAATCTTGAAAAATTAACTTGCAAAATGACTGTGCATATCTAATTGAAATTAATTCTGTATGTTTAAGTATTATCAGTACCAGAAATATACCATGTAAGTAATATTTCCTACAACTGATATCGAAGAATTGAACTCACAGCAGTTATCGGAGTGACATCCTAAACTACAGCATCCATATAAAACACCATAATATGATGATGAACATCTAAAATAGGGTGACCCTAAAATATATTTGTGCATCATCCCGTATGAGTGGTTTGTCGTTATGGTGGTTGCATCAGGATGTGTGGCAAGTGTCGTCCGAGGACGGTCACCGAAACTGTGCCAATAACACGTGTTGCCACCCTACCGTGACAACTCACTTTGATTACACGCAGATTGACATTTGATTGTATATTTTATCATTTACATCGTCTTACGTTTTTGGCTTACAAAATACTTACGACAAAATTTTTGAATGTCACTGTTTTGAAAAAATTCAATAATGGAAATAAATACTTTTTTCATTATTGCATATGAAATTAATAACGTACTTATATCATCAATAAATAAATAAATATATAAATTAAAAATAAATCATAAATAAATTATTAAATTTTTTATCTGTCTCCTCTCTGAAAGGGCTCGACCACCTTTAACTGGACTTTAACTGTCAGTGAGATGATGAAATATGCGGTCTGGAGACATATGGCCTTAACCCTCTCCTTAGATAAGACCGGGCCCAGCAGTGGGACGTTATGGGTTGTTGATGATGAGCTGATGAAATAAGGAGTAACTTCTTTTAGACTAGGCTGTTATCGACTCACTCGCGTTTTTTGTTGTAAAACATCAACTGTGGGTAGTACTGCGGAGCTAATCACTACATATCATAAAATAAAGTCCGCATCTGTCTGTCTGTTTGTTGACGATAAACTCAAAAACCACTACAGCAATTTAAATGAAATTTTGTACCCAGGTAGTTTAAAAAGCCTGAAAAAGGAAATAGGCTACTTTTCACCACGATAACTGACATAGATGCGGGTGGAGACGCGGGAGATAGCTAGTATATTATATAACAAGAGAGACACTTAGGCGAGAATAGTCAGCGCAATACAGTACAATAGTTTCTATCAACAGGTGACCGGTGCGGGAAGTGGCAGTGTGGTCTATTCATCCGCGGACCACACAAATCTATGACCACGTCGAGTCGCAGGCACTGGGCTGTCAATATTAGCATACAATCAGCAACAGTTTCAATAAAAGTAGCTAACACCAGTTAGAGAGAAATGTATTGAATGTCGGCTTCGAACCGTTCTATAATGACTGCAGTTTTATTTATTATAGGACTTTAATTTTTTACTCGTATTTCACATCAACTAAAATAACTTGTACAGAAAAGTATAACAGTAGTTAATAGATACACGATTTTCATTCTGCGTGACGATAATTATATTCAGGCGAATAACTTATCTAATAGGGTGTGGTATGAGTGACAGAGACAAAAGATAATAAATGTGTTAATCCTCATTATTAGGTAAGTTTTATAGTCAGCGACTGACTGCACAGCTGCCTAGTGGTTAAAGCGGTCGCCGCCTTTTAATGCGCCAAGTGTCGTGGGTTCTAATCCCACGGTGGACAACACTTTGTGTGATTCATAAATTGTTGTTCCGAGTCTGGGTGTTCTTTGTGTCCGTTTCATGTATGTTTGTAAAGTCTTGTCCTTAAAAAATAAAATAAAAATGATAAGCTAAATATTAATAATGAAAGTAGAAGTCCCATGTATAACATTATTAGCATTCGCCCGCGGCTCCGCTTGCGTGTTTGTCGGTTATCTAGGTTTAAAGTAATCTATTTCCTTTCTCAGGTTCTAGACTAGTTGTCTGCAAAAATTTCATTTCAAACAGTTCCTACTGAACCGTTTGGTTTCGTGTGAAAGCGTGACAGATAGACAGACAGACAAATTTACTTTCGCATACAAGTAAGCAGCTGTGAACTTCTAAAAAATGTTTATTGTCAAGGTACTTACACATAAAGAATAAAGCACAGACCGGCAAAATAGCTTCCTAAGCCAACAGATGCTAAACTTTCCTAAGAATACTAACCTACCTGTTGATATTTAAACACCCAGGTCACCTACGTGATAGACCATACAACAGCTTCCTACCGTTCAACAATGGCCCAACAATAAACCATTCAACATTGTCCAACTACACTCTACAAAGATGTGGCCATTGTGGAACGAACCACGCGTGAAAGGTTGGTATCATCCCGCGACCCTCAGAAAGTGCTAAGAAACCTTTTAGTACTTTCGGCCCATGAAAAACAACCGCACACAAACTAAAATCAATCTTGAAACAACGCATCTTAGTTACAATTTTCTTAAACGATTACTTCAAGTTGTAGAATGTTACGTTGAAGAAATTTGAACTTTATATTTTAGTTGAAATAGTTGGGAATGAAATGGCATGAATGTTTTGCACTAGAAAGTCTGACACTGGTAACCCCGAAGCGGGTTTAGTTGAATAAGTAATAGTAAAACTGATTTGGGATTAAACTAAGTTCATTAGAATTATGTTTTGCTTGTTAAGTGTCATTAGAAATCGGTTTTCAAGACTCCAAGCCGTTATGTGTGTAGGAAAGTTCTAAAACTGTCAATTCAGACTTACTATTAGTAGGTGTGTATATGCATTTACATACTTACATAAATATATACTATACATACTTGCCCCACACTTACACTTATCTATGTTGAAAGTTTATATAGACGGCGGGAAAATAAATGATAAAATGAAGAAGATAATATAATGCACCTCTCCTAAGAAGGAAGATTACTGATAGTAGCGCAGAAGTTAAAATTTTATCTAGCATTAAACCTTTAGTGGTTAGACTCGATAAAGCTTCATTATATTAATGTCAAAGTTAGCGAATTTATTTAAAAAAATAAATTTTTCGGACATCTGACACACAACATCATCTAGTCCCAAACTAAGCAGAGCTTGTACTGTGGGTACTAGACAACTGATATAAATACATAAACATACTTTTCTTGTTAATAAATACATATTATACATAGAAAACACTCAAATTCCGAAACAAATATTTGCAGATTAAGCAAATATTTGGTCCGACCCGGGAATCGAACCCGAGACCTTTGGATCAACAGCCGCATACGCTAACCACTAGACCAACAAGGCAGTAAATTGTCAATATATCGATAAGGATGGTACATTTTAGCAGACAGACTTTCTTGGCCCGATATAGATTTCGATAATTACGTCGACAAACGTACTTATATATGACTACCTAAATCCATTCATGTTACAAGTAACACATATCTGGACACTACACTAATATGTCAACAATATCCAGGCGAGTAGCGTCACATACTAGTGCTACAATATTATATTGTATATTGTATGATTAGGTCACGGACATCAATACAGTGATAGCCTTTTGACTTCAGCAACATTGCTTGATAAATACATTAAAGATGCTGTTGATTTATAGTTGAACCTTGAGATATAAAAATATAATATGCTAAAAGTGTGATTATATGTAAATAGTGAAGATATAATAATATTTACTACTACGTTACTGAAGTACATACAATAATACTTAAAGGTATTGCGATAAAAAATATCCAGATGAATTGTTATAAACTTCTTTATCAAGTTTCCACCCTTCATCAGCAGCCCTTATTAATTCAGTGCTAGACATAGGTGTAGTGGAAGTGTGGAGGAACGGGTATCGTGTTCCTCCAACACAAAGGGAGGATTCTCCGACCAGGCGAGGTGATCGTGCCTGGCGGGCCACTGCCCAACAGTTGATGTGGGGATGTTGTATAAATGCTAATCGGCGCGAGAATTTCACTTTGGCGAGTCAGGATTAGTAGTTACTCCGTTTAGTTCATTCCGTGTTTTTCTTCGTAGTTCAGTGTTTCTTCCCTAGATGGCGCTGTTGTATGTTTAAGTCGCGCTGCATGTGGAAGCTGCCACATTAGAAAGAATATTTTAGTCTATTATGCTATGCTGACCAGACCAGACCAGACCAGTTTTCCTTCTCTTTGCAGCCCTGATGTCCTGCGTAAATAGCTTCCTTAAACCGTTATCACATGAATAGTTAAACATGTTGATGTGTTTATCGTCAATTATGATTAATTTCATCAAATTACAACCCTTCTTGAAACAATGTTTTTTTTTCATATTTGAATTAAATAAGTATATTTACGTCATTACTGATTTTAGAAAATAGTAGCCATAGTTGTAGTATAAATCTTTCGATAACAATCTAAAAGTATGTGATTAAATTGTCTCAATTTAGGCATCTCCTTTTAGGTTTATAATGTAAATCAATTGATCTTTAACATTGTTTAATGACATCGGCTCCTTTTGAAGTAGTTGAGGCGTTTCTTTAGAATAGGTTTCTCGGTCTCAGGTTTTTATTTATTCCATTGCACTGCAGGTTAAATAGAAATTTCCTTTTAAGACAGAGCTATTTCCTATAGTTTAATCCCCTTGTTGGCTCTTTGGCTGTGATTAATCCATAATGAAAATTAGAAAAAAACACATCTCTAGTAAACAGACCTTAAATTTAAATTAAATATGTTACAGACGCTCAAAGGACTTCTTAACACCGTTGGCGGCTTTGTGAGCACGAACGCAAAAATCCTGTAATACGCCAAAGTTTATAGCCTAGCTACGGTGTGATTGAGGAGCATAGGGCGTGTTTTATTGTATTGAGTTGTTGATACGCTTAGGTTTGATAGCGTGATCTTTGCCCGTGAGATAAAAGGAAAGGTGTCTTTAGGGCTTGTGAGAATGTGTACGTGACTATCTATGGAGTTTGTGAATTAGACGTCGATTTAATAGTTTGACTTCTGTGAATGAACAAATTCCTTGCATGGATGTAACATCTGTAATTTGAAGGAATGTAAGGGTTTGAGTCGTGGTTTGGATTGAAGCAATATCGAATGATTGGCGTTAACGGGCAATTAAATTATTTGTAATTATATATTGTAAAGTGAAGTGCTCACCGCTGTGTCATTGGATTTTTTGTGTGAATTTTACTTGTCCACTTTAATGTTCAATATTTGTATGGGTTTAAAACGTATTCAGATGCAATATACTGAATTTTACAATGATAGTTCATGTTACACTGGTCGTTAAAATAAAAATACATTTAAAATTTTGGAAATTCGCTCAGCGGACGATTTGTAGTTTGCCTTAAATATATATAAAATACATGATCGATTTTAAATAAAAATACATGATCGATTTTAAATAAAAATACATAATAAAGACTTACACTACATATATATTTACAAGTTAGTTATAAATATATGGCTTTATTGTGAGTAATAGACCGTACGTTGTGTCGTTCAGTATTATAAACGCTTCCGCTTATGATTTACACCACGCAATAAAATTGCTGATTTAGTGTTCAAACTCGTAACATTTTGCCGACAAATTGTCGCGTCGTCTTTCGATTGTAATCGTAATTGGAACAACAAGTTGTCGCAGCTACCTCTGCGTCTGCGCAACATTTAATCACTCGTAATGAGACTGTACAAAGGTTTTTTTGTTAACTAAAAGATCGTACGTTGCCATTATTATATATACATATTTATATAGTTATAAAACTAGATAGGTAAGTTTCGTAAAAACAGGTAGAGTCATAACAGATTTTAGTCAAAATAAACGGAAAACACATCGACAGACAGATTAAAAAAAATGCCTTTTTAATGTAAGTCTTGTAGCATATTTAATTTAATATGAATTTACAAATTGACACATTCCTAATGCCGTCTAAACTCGAATTAGCATCAGTGGTAAGCAGGATTAATGAATATATTTTTCCAAATTCTTATATATCACAGAAAATTTACACCTAGAAACAGGACAAACTTTTTGTCTTGGATGAGAATCAAACTTGTGACCTAAGCCTTAGTAGTCAGGATTACAAAACTAACAGATTCATCTGTACTATTAAAATTATCGTCCCTAAAACTTCACCGTTGTATCTTAGTTTATATAATTTTATACGTATGTTCAAACTTTTGTTATTGTCTTACACAAGTTAACCATCCCAAAAAATTCAATCCCTATAAAATACTACCACATTGTACACTAATTCTTAACGACACCACCCATCAATTGTTTATTTTTATTTATTTTAAATTTCATCGCGATATTATTAAGTTTATTGCGATTACGATCTTGAGAATTCATTTCTGACGTTTTTATTCGAATTTATGCGATTCCTTAAACCGTTACCAACTTAATTCGTAATATCCATAATCTCTTTTACAACCTTATTACAAACACTTAAGATAAAAATTTGAATAGTTTTTAGTTCACCAACGTACTAATAAATTTTGGCCGCTATGACTTCGTGTGACGGCTCTAAGATTTTATTATTTAAAAAATTGATATTTTATTTTTTGAATTGGACTGCTGACGCGCGCAGCGGGAGTTGTGTCACGTTCGTGTAAATTGCCACTTTATCTGATTAGTTTTAAGGTTTATTTTGTATTGGATAACATTCTGCCCTTTGAAGGATTCAAGGAATCGAGGCAAGAATCTGCTTTTGCGTTTATGGTTTCCAGCTCTGTTGGATGTTTTGATGTAATCTATGGAATTGTATAATAGTTAGTTATACCTATCCCATAAACGGTGTGGCATAATGTCTAGGTAATTTTATGAGTTTCAGCCCTTTAGTGATGGGATAACTTGATTTGAGTGTCTTTACAATTATTACAACTTTATACACCGTCTCGTATGCGCAGTGATCACGTATGTGAATGCTATGGTCTCGGATTCGTGGGGGTCATCATCCCTTAGGCCTCCGGTCTCACCAACGAAATACGTCAACATAAATGCTGTTATTTTTAGGTTGTTCTTCTGTGTGAATTATTCTTCGGCAAATGTGAGCTGGTTAATTTGTACTACCTCACAGAAATAGTTGCAATCATTGAGAAACTTCACCAAAAAGATTATAATATACTACTTTAAAAATATATATATTTACTTAAATCAAGTGACCCTTGAATATTTAACGCGCAACTTGTTAACAACGTGTAAATTCTCGTTTAACAAGATAGTTCTCTAAGAATATTATAAAAAGGCCACATCTCTCTAGTAGTAGTACTTGAAGACGACTTACCGTTTATTTATTTATTTGGTACACATACGAGTACACTGTATTCACATCTAATATTATAAATTCGAAAGTGACTGTCTGTCCACTTGTCTGTTACACTTCCACGACTAAACAACTGCACTAATTTCAATGAGATTTTGAATAAGGACACTTTGATTTACGAGGAAGGCATAGGCTACTTTTATCTCGGTATTAGACATACACACAATACTTTATTTAATAGACATCTTCCTCGTTAAGAATGTAGAATGTATTACTGTGTGGGGAACTTTACAAACATATAAGAATTGCACACAAAGAACACCCAGATCAGAATAACAATTTTGCGGATCACACAAAGTTTTCCCGTTTCCCATGTAGGATTTGAACCTACAACACTTAGCGCATTAGAGAGCGGCGCGGCGTGGCGACCGCTTAAACCGCTAGGCCAACCTAGCAGTCAAATTGGTTCAGCTCTTCTCGAGTCAACTGCGATTAACGAAAATCAATTCATTTTCATGTATAAGATGTGGATTACTGTTGTGTTGAACTAGAGTATGCATAAACTAAGCTTGAACTTTCACCCCGAAAGAAAGACGAATCGACATTAACATATTCAAAAAATTTAACAATAATAAATAAAATAAATAAATATTTCGGACATCAGACACACAACATCATCTAGCCCCAAACTAAGCAGAGCTTGTATAATGGGTACTAGACAACTGATATAAATACATAAACATACTTTTTTTTTTGTAAATACATACATATTATACATAGAAAAACACCCAGACTCCGACTAACTTTTAAACTTTCGCGTTCCATGATAATTAATATTATTTTTACGGGAATTAACGCGATCACTTATTTAGGGTATTACATACCTCTGATTTGCCTGACGTTTCGACCAGGTTACACCGGCCGTGGTCACAGGCTGACTCTGTTCCCGTATCGTGATCGCGTTAATTCCCGTAAAAATAATATTAATTACCCAGACTCCGAAACAAATATTTGCAGATCACACAAATAAATTTGGTTCGACCCGGGCAACGAACGCAAGACCTCATGATTAGCAGTCGCATATGCTTACCACTAGACCAACCAGGCACTTAACTCTATAATAGATTTAAAGAGGTTACGAGTTACATATTTTGTATGTGTAATATGATTTTTGTGTCAGTAATAGTAATGTTCAGTCTACAAATTTGCATAAATTTACATTTCGTATAATAAGTTCGAATAAAGACTTTTGACCTCCTAACTCGATTATAAACCGCACAAATAACTCATTATTAATCCGCATATTATTATAGAAACGATTTTTATATAGAGGTGTCAATTATTTATAGCGGATAAAAGACGGTGAATGGTCAATTTGTATAAAAATATTTCAGATCGTAAGGTTGGCGGAATCATTAATATAAATAAAATAAAATAAAGCATGTATTTAAATTAATATGTTGTTGAAATATTGTTACCATTTATTCGTGATTTATAAATTAATAAAAGGTTTTTATGCTTTTAATAATAAGGTGTTTTTTTATCTTTTCCATCAATATTTTTTGCTGTAGGATACTGTAAAGCTACATATATGGTTACCCAGTTAATTGCTAGGTATAGGAGTGCTAAGCTACATACCAAATCAAAATTAATATACACAGGAATTTATCAATGAAATGTCTCTGTCACTAAGTAACTGGACAAGACCTGATGTCTCCTTTTTTTTTCAAATCAAATCAAACCATTTTATTTCAAATAAACCATACAACGGCACCTTTGAAAGGTCAAGTAGTCAGTCAGTAGTCAGTCGTGAAGAAGTCAGTAACTGTCTGTTCCAATTCATAGATCCTATGGAGAAGAATAGACAAGAAACTCCATGACATTCTTTTCCAACTTTGTTTTTAAAATTTTTGGTTACGTTGACATTTAAAGACAATTCCCGCATTAGGATATATTCCTGTGTCGCGGGGAACTTTACAAACATACAAGAAACGGACATAAAGAACACCCATACTCAGAATAACAATTTGAGAATCACACAAAGTGTTATCCCGTGTAGGGTTTGAACCCACAACACTTGGCGCAGTAGGAAGTGGCGTGGCGGCCGTTTAAACCACTAGGCCAACCGTGCAGTGACTAATATTAGTGTTTGATGTAAAATACGTTTACATACGACAGCTTGATCCTAGACTTGACAGAGACGGTACTATGAGAACTGCTGATAATTCCTAAATATAAAATTCTCGTGTCGCGGTGTTTGTAGTTAAATTCCTCCGAAACGGCTCGACCGATTCTCTTAAAATTTTGTATGCACATTGGGTAGGTCTGAGAATCAGACAATATCTATTTTTCATACCTTTAGGAAGCGAGCGGAACCGCGGGCACTGTTGGTTATAGTTATAATATTCACCTCTATCATTATAAAAATAAAGCCAACCCATAAACACGCAACATCTTACATTCATACTAATTTTAAATATCTCATTATATAATAAAATAAATGAATCACAATTAAAACAAGTTAAATTTAGGATATTTTTAATTTAAACGGACATCGTCGCGTGCCAATCGCAAGTTTAAGTTGAAAATAACGTTTTAATATTTATGTTAATATCGGTAACTGTACTTTGTGAGTGACGTCACTTTTGTAACAGACGTATAAAGAATAATATATTCAAAAATCAATACTTTACGAAATTTACGTTGAACTGGTTCTAATCTTAAGTATGATAAGAAAACATATCATTTGAAGTATTAATTTAAAGATATTAGAAAATGTTTTAAAAATTCAAATACGCACAGCGCATTAAATAATATATTGTTATTAAATAAATAACATCTACCTAAACTCGCATCTTACTAAAGACTTCGTTGCATTCTCACAAAATGTATTTTATAGCATAGTAATTTGAACGAAAGATTGAAAACGAGTCCATTGTGAAAATCTTCATTATTTCTACATCACGATGTAAGTAAAGTGTTTCATAGACCAATATAAATAAATAAATAGTAAAATACAAGTTTAAAAACTCATTTAAATTTATGAACAAATCATTTCTTAAGGAGTACCCATATGTTATTTAATTACAACCTTTAAATTCTTATATGACGTGGTTTGACAAATCAGAGAGTTATAAGTCTAAAATCATAATAATTGTCTTCCAAGGAACTTGTCTAAAAAATCAATTGTCTAACAGCTTTACAAACCAAGCAGAGCTTGTATTATGGGTACTAAACAACTGATATAAATACATAAACATACTTTTTTTTTGTAAATACACACATATTGTGCATAGCAAATACCCAGACTTAGAAACAAATATTTGTGGATCACACAAATATTTGGCCTGACCCAGGAATCGAACCTGAAACCTCCTGATCAGTAACCGCATATGCTAACCACTAGATGACTAGACCAACAAGGCAGTCATCAGTTAAATCAGGTAGCAGGATCAAAATCTTATAGAAAGCATCAGATTTAAGAGAGGCGGCTCTTTTGAAATCGTGGTTTCGCAACATAAAGTTATTTTTACAAAACGAATGCGGACCTTACAATTAGTATGTAACGATATACACCACAATTACCCACAACAGAGAAAACGGTGTCAACAAATCAGTATTGATTAATCAGTCTAGTGCTAGGAGCACTTAGAATATACTACAGTGGCACATCAATGTTGGCTGATGTCCAAAGCGTGTCCGCTGAGTCAATATTCCTGGTCATGGTAATGTATGTTAACCGTACGAGTTGGACGCATGCGGATGGTATGGTAAACGGCGGCCAGAGTATCATGCATTTTAATTACTGGTGTATCCTGAATCCATAGAAATTTACGTATCTATTCTAGTAAAGTTGACTATTGAGAATATGACACTAGAATGAGAGGTGATATAGAATAGAGTTGATTTGTATTGTTAATCGTTTGAATCTTAGAAACTATTGATGTAGTTTAAATAAAGAAAACTACTATTATCCAGGACAGCTAAAGACTATAGATTATGTATTACCAAGAAATGTGATATACGGATATATCACGGATAAAGAATACAGAGTGTCACCACCCCTATTCATCCCGCGGGTGTCGTAAAAGGCGACTAAGGGATAAACTAAGCAAGATAACATCAATACAAAGAGAAGGAAAACTTGAAACCAACCCTATACCAACCTGTCTGGCCAGCGTGGTATAGCAGGCCAAAACCTCCTTTCTAAGGAGAGGCCTATGTCCAGCAGTGGACTGTTGAAGGCTGTTGATGATGATGATGATGTGTACTATGTATAAAAATGTTGCAGAAACTAGGTAATATTAATCTTGTATGTGTATAATAACAGATTGTGATTTTACTGAGTGATTTTTACTTAGTATTAGTCTGTCTTTATGCACTTTAAAATGCCTTCTCCTTTAAAGAACTAACAATGAGCTAAATTTCTTAACATGTCATAAGTTGATTCGTTAACAAACAATTGTATTTTAGATTGAAATAAAATAAAAAGAAGCATCTCTGTGTAATTTAAAATAATAATAAAATAATAGCTCTTCAATAAATATATTTCAAAGTACACTTAATATACTTTTCATTTATACGGCCCTTGATCAGATTTTTTTTTATATTATGGTTTGTATGTTTGTTTGTTCCAACTAATTCCTGAAATGACAACCTTTACCGATTTTTGCTGCATAGCTGATTTTACAACGAGTAACTTAGAATACTTTTATTTTAGATTAGCTTCAAAGCTACTACTAGTTGTAAAGGTACAACAAGTCAAGCGGGTGTCACTATAGAAGTTAGGTACGATGATGTTAAGGGTTTAAAAGTGCTTATAAATTGAAGGAATAACATACAAAGTACCATGTTTATATAAGCAACTTTGACTAGCTTAATCTTCCTAACAAGCTAACTTAAACCTAACTTGAAACCCTTAAAAATGATAATATCTAAGAATACCAGCAGTCATTATACTCACAACCATCTACTCATAAAATTAAAAATATCAAGATAGACATCAGCTGACATCGGCGGCGTTCGGCTATCTTCGTGCAAGATCGGTGATCATCGGCTATCTTCGTAAGGTATCGGCTCGCGATATAATAATACTTGATGTTTATGACATGATTTGATCTCTATAACATGTTCTAGAATATTTTACATGGTTACTGTTAAGGTATTAACAGACGATCGAATGAGGAAAATTCGTTGCGGTCAAGACTTGTCCGTCCGTCACTTGTAGATCTGAGAGTCAATGTAATTTAATAATAACTAGCATTTATTCTAATTTTTCTTATTTATGACAAACACTACCTTCCCAAATAAATATTTCAAAAATTTAGCTTGTTATGTCAGTGAAGTTTTCATTTGACTGCCTTGTTGGTCTAGTGGTTAGCGTATTCGTCTGTTAATCAAGAGGTCTCGGGTTCGATTCCCGGGTCGGACTAAGTATTTGTGTGATCCATAAATATTTGTTACGGAGTATGGGTGTTTTCTATGCATAAAATGTATGTATTTACATAAAAGTATGTTTATGTATTAGTACCTAATACAAGCCCTGCTTAGTTTGGGATTAAAGATTCATATTTATTTATTTAATTTCATAAAAAAATTCAGTTAAAACTACCATGAGATGATCAAAAATGGTTTTATGGCTAACTTTATCAGTTTTATAGAATAAATGATTCTATTTGTAGTTGATCCGCAACAACTGGCTCGTCTATAAAGGCCTTTATCGGTTACTTGACCGATCGCTTATAAATTCAAGATTAGTGATAAATTTTATAGATATCAATTGAACATGCGTTTAATTGTACTAGGATGCGTAATGAGCAGCGAGAGACAAGATTATTGAGGTGTTTTCCTCTAGAACGTGGCGAACGATACACAGGGTGATTAAAATGAAGTACTTAGGTATTTTTTTTATATTTACACTAGCTGATGCCCGCGGCTCCACTCGCGTCCGAGGGGTACTAAAAATAGATGTTGGCCAATTCTCAGACCTACCCGATATGGAGACAAAATTACATACAAATTGGTCAAGCCATTTCGGAGGAGTATGGCAACGAAAACTGTGACACGAGAATTTTATATATTAGATGATTATAATAGTAATTACCTGACCAGAGCTACTACCAAGTATATCCAGATTAAAACGTCATGTAATTTTACTAACTTTTTAGTCAAATTGAGTCCCGCGTTGTTACTTATGGTTGTAGTTGTAAATCGGTGGGTAACGCCACGGGATAAAGATTGTCTTAACAAAGTTGCCTAAGTTATTTTTTGTATTATCAGCTATCTGCCAACGAATGTTCTGGCAAATTCGGTCTAGCCGTTACAGAGATAAACAGACAAACATTTTAAAAATACTATTTTGATGTAGGTACCGTGTCTAATTTCATATACTTTGCTTTCGACTGCACGGTTGGCCTAGTGGTTTAAGCGATCGCCACGACGCTTTCTATTTCACCAAGTGTCGTGGGTTCGAATCCTACGTAGGACAACACTTTGTATGATTCGCAAATTGTTGTTCTGAGTCTGGATGTTCTTTGTGTCCGTTTGATGTATGTTTGTAAAGTCCCCCGCGACATAGAATTGATATTCCTAATGCGGGTTGTCTTTTAAAAGAAAAAAAGAAAAGTAAAAAAAAACCTTTTAAAAAACTGTTCATTTAATATTGTAATGAAACTCTTCAATTTTATTTATTTGATATGTTCTTCTTTTAAAGTTATTTAAATACATTAGAAACTAATTAAATTTCCGAATTTTCATGAAAATAATCTCATATAAAATGGTTTTGTTGTCACTTATAGTCATTTTTATTTCCTAAATATTTTGATAAATTAAATTAAAAAAAATTTTAAGCTAACACTCTGTAATAAACGTATCATTTTCAATTTAAAAAAGGAACATTAAAATTATAAATAACTTTTTTACATAATTTCAGACATAAGTGCAAATTCTTAAACTCTACTCATGCTTAACCAACTAAAAAGGCTTTAAAACTTTAAATTATCCCTCAGAAACATACAACCTGCGTGTAAAAATAGAGATATGTAGAGAAACAAACATTCGACACCATTACACAAATAACAGTTATAGAGCGAACACCATGGGCCACGGGTTTGGTACCAGAAGTCTCAATTACACCACATTCCCATAAGAAATGGTCGTGTGTTGGGATCGTGGCTTATTACCCAACACCACCACGAATAGCTCCAAGCTACCGTGGGATATGTTTCCCATATATTAAGGACTTGCCTACAATTGTGTACCACCTTCCGGTTTAATAGTTAATGTTATTAGAATAATGTGTTTGTTTGTTTGTTTCGAGGTCAACTTTATGGGTATGGTTTTTGACTATGTGTGATTTGCGGTTTTGCTTGTTTTGGTTTTTAATGTTGAGTTGTACTATAAAGAGTAGTTAAGATTCTTAAGATTTTAGTATTTTAAATAGGTTTTAATTTTAATTTAATAGGTTTAATATGTCAGTTGTCACTTTAAAAAGGAGTTCATATCCTTTTTCAGGCTCTATACTATGTGTGTACCAAATTTCATTTAAATAGGTTAAGTATGTCTGGAGTGAAAACCCGACAGACAGACGAACAGAGATACTATGGCCTGTTAAAATTATATATACATATATATATATATATATAATGTAGTGTGGTATAGAATAGGTTATAATCATATGATAAACATAAGTCGATATAAATAAATGAAATCCTCTCTTAATGTATTATTAAATCTAAATGCAAAAGTAATTAAACAGCAATTCTAAAACAAACAGGAAATGTGAAGTAACTTACTTTAACTTACGAGTTTATTCATGTGTCTACAAGTTTATGTAACTTAACAAAGGTTGGAGCATAAACATCAAAGTTCACAAAACTACTGAAAAGTTCAAACGGCGCACGTTTATGTCTTTTATATGAAGATGTTTGTAATACGACATAAAGTATTAAAGTAGCTTCCGGATGTCAAAGGTTCTATTCCTTTTACTAACTAGCACTGGATGAACAGACATACAGATTATATTTCAAGATAAAACCTATAAAGATATAAGGAGCACAGATATGGTACCTGTTTCTCTATGTGGAATGTGCGGCCGCAAAATACTACAGTCACGTTATTAAATTTTTATCTAGTTATTAAACGCGTTTATGAGATTTTTATTACCTTTTACTGATAAATTTACATATGATTATTTTAATTTATTTTTAAGTAATTAGTTGTGTGATAATTTTGTAGTCTTTCTCTACTTTATGAGAGGAAGACGCTCTATAATTCACGTTTGTCTCCCTGTAGAAGGGAAAGGACAATGGAATGAAGGTTTCTGTATTCCGTGATGCTTCAGGTTTTTTGTGGTTATATTATTAGCGTAACTGACGTCATTTGCAAAAGAGATATTTGTGATAGTACCTATATATATTTTTTTCAAATCAAATCAAATCATTTTTATTTCAAATAAACCATAACAACGGCACTTTTGAAACGTCAAGTAGTCAGTCGTGAAGCTAATTGTCTGTTTCAGTTCGTAGATCCTATGGAGAAGAACAGTTAATTTAATTTATTATTAATTAATTAATCCAACTCACCATTTTACTTTGACCTCTGGTGAGGCAATGATGATTAACCTCCATGGGAGATCTTCAACGAAATAGACCAACAATCAGGAGGTTTTCTGTTGATTTTTCTTCTCTATATTATCTACGCACAGATAGCTAACTTCATAAGTAATTTATTGCACGGTTGGCTTTCTACTTCACCAAGTTTCCTGTGTTCAAATCCTACTTCGGACAACACTTTGTGTAATTCGCAAATCGTTGTTCTGAGTCTGGATGTTCTGTGTGTCCGTTTCATGTATGTTTGTAAATTGCCCTGCGACATAGGATTTATATTCCTAATGCCTTTTTGAAACAAGAAAAAAAAGTCTATCTAACTCCAATAAATGACAATTAAAAAATCTCTACAATTGATTTAAATGAAAAAAAATATAGTACAAAGTTTTATTATGTAGTGAAATATAAATTTCTAGGCATTAACAGTTTTAATGAAGGGGTTCTCACGGCACCCGCCCACGCTCACCCGCCCGCCCGATATCTCTTATTTATAACTTAAGCCTTCGACATACCCATTACCAATTCTGTTACTTAATAAGCTTGTGTTAAGTTCAAGATCATTAAAATATGTTGTCAATGTCTTTTAACACTTTTTTATTAGTGAACAACTTAGTAATTACTTAATTAAATAAACATTTGAAGATACTTTTAATTTAAGTTTTATCACTCCCTTATTTTAGAAATTACAGGGGGGGGGGGACACATTTTACCTATTTGACTACGGAACTCTAAAAACGGCATATGAAAATAATTATTATATTTGTGAGATCATTTTGACTAAGCTTGAGGTACAATATTGAAAGTCAACCTCGACCCGCTGTTGATTATGAAAACGCAATGTATAACATATCGCTTTCAATTGATAATCTGTAGCGATAGGCATCACTGTGAGGGTAAACAATGGGATACGACTGTATGTGGGCTGGAGCGTGGGCAACGTGGGCTATGGTTGTTGCGTCTCTTTTCGCAACATCTCTCTCGCTCTCTCTAAATGATAAATGATGTATTGGATTTTATGAAATCTTTTAGTAATTAAAATGCTATTATTACATATTTAGTTGAAGGTTGCAGGGCTTGTGAAATAGTTAGAAGTATTATGTTATAATTGATTGATTACAGGTTCGATTACAAAATTTTATTTTGATTTAAAGATGATTGTTTTAAGGCTTAATATAAGTACGTATAAATCCGTAGGTGTAAAGTTCTATTAAAAAAAAATATTGCAAATTAGTCTGACCTTGAGTAGAATTCGAAATTGACTTTTGGTATTAAAATCATTTTTTATCATACTTATGCTAAACTATATTTTGGCACGATACTATTCGAACGTCAGCTCAACATCAGGCTAATCTACGTTCTCTCATTTTATTTAATTTAATCATATCTTGTAAAAATAACGACATCACCAATTATTCCATCTCCATTCCTTTATCGGACTACTAGGCGCAGGCAAAAGTTTCATCCATACGTTGTTGACATACCTAAAAATCGAACTAAACGGTTTGACAGCTCGTTTTTGGTGAGAGTCGCCAAAATTTGGAACGACCTGGCTGGGTCTATTATTCCTGATAAGTTGAACTCTGGAGCTTTTAAGAGTTGAGTGAACGGGAGGGGCGTGTACCACCTTCGTCTTTATCTACACTTTCCATCAGCTGAAATGGAAGACAAACGCCTATTCCATTACAACTATAAAAAAAATACGTAAAATGATTGCCGTCATTAACATTAGAACTTTATCAAAGTAGTTCTTAGCGAAGCGCCCGCCATTTAATATAAATGGTTCATAAGTTACTTATATTTCATTTGTAAAATAATATCTGTATTTCAGGATCATAGGTCAATTTTCAAAAATGACAATGCTGGGTCCCTGCTAGATAAGGATAGATATATAAATTGTCGCAAGATAGAAGAAGATAGCAATACGGTCGTGTCAAACGCTTGGGGCGCCGCACTATCTAGCCAAGATGATATTACCCATTATATGCAGGTAGATTTACATGAATTATTTAATTTTGCACAATATGAACTCTATTCTTTGTTGCATAAAGTTGTTAAAGTATTCAAAGATTTTCGATGTCGGCAAAATAAAGCTTGCCAATTGCATAAAGTGTTCAGACGCATGGCTTTATTATGTGTTGAACAAAATGAGGTTATTAAGGCCCATTGCGTTGTAAGTTAAGGCTTCTACAGATTGATGGAAACTGCCAGCATGTTGACTGAATCCTGATATTAGAACAAGTTTATAGCAGTACTTATGCAGAAGTGGTAGATGTCTATATCTACACATTTTTTCTTATAAGTGGTTTTCTTGGAAAACACGTAGTCTCCATTTTTGTGTCACGTTGTTATTTAAAATTATCTAAACGATTTCTAGGTTTTTTACAATGTGTATGCCTAAGATAGGATAATTAACATTAAGTTTAGATTAATAGGAGCATGATTGAAAAGAGAATCAGCTAAAATTGCGTGGTTTAGTTCATCAACAATCCACAATGTCCCACTGCTGGGCTCGGGTCTCCTGTCAGACGTGGGTTAAGGCTTACATCCCCACGTTGACCGTGTGCGGGTTGCGGACTGGTACGACGATGCTGTGTTTCACTAACAATTTACATTAAAATATCTAATACATTCTAAAATTGAACTTAGAGTTCTCATAAATACCAAGAGTTGCCTGGTATTTGATGGGGACAACACAATTGCACTGGAGGGGTAACTAAGTCGAGTGAATAAAACTACAACTTGTCACTTGTTTTAAAATATCATATTGTCGCCCCGGGCTAGTTCTCATTCAAACATAATACACTGGAGTCTTATAATACAACACTGAGTATAACAATATCGCGATTCACAAAAATGGCACAACGCCCTCTATTGAGATCAAAACAAATCTATAATATATTTAGTTTTCGGTTCAACAAGTTCATACCTATTATTTTATTAGGTAGGTAGGATTAGGTAAATTTTTAACCAATACATCGATTTCATAAATAGAATATTTAAATATTAGTAAAATCAAATTAATACTATAAGATTTAATGAAAGATTAAGTCATAAATAAAATTAATAACTAGTATAATAATAAAGCGAGATTGTTTTAAAACAAATTGTAGATTATATTAAGAGCGGTCGGTGCCACAATTACGTTAACCTATAATTAAAAGTTAGTTTGTAATCGACCAACAAAGACGTTAATGTCTGCTTTATGATAAAATAGAAACGAAACAACTAGAATAGACAACCGTAACTTTAATATAGATTTTGAAATCTTTGGTCTCACTGTATATATGGTATTTAGTTACGATTTTAAATAAAATACACTGTTCTAGTATTAAATGTAATATTGCGTAGGTAACAAAATACGCAAACATACATTTTAAATGAAATAAAATATCTTACCGTAAAATATACGAGAAAATTCTGTCTTTTAAGTAGATGAATATATATGAACTTTGAAAAAAAAAGAATTATGATTTTGAACTTTAATTAGTCCAATCATGGTTCAAAAAACCTATAGTCTAAGGTTATAATAAGCGCGGCGGCGGGGTGATTCCACACGTTTTACGTGAAAAATACAAAAAAATAGGCCGTTATTGGGTAACTAAGCACAGTTCTACATAAATAACAAGTCTAAATACCGTCTTATTATTCTTAAGTGTTTCAGATAATCTTATCTAAGTTCAGCTTTAACGCGCGTTTAGTTAAATTACTTTCATTAATAATAGTTTTACATAAATAGCCACGTACAAGGATTAGTATAAAGAGAACGGTTATAGGTATTTTATGATTGTCTGCCGCTTTGGCGCCATTGTAGCACGCGTACGCGTCTATGCATGAGGTGTCGGGTTCGATTTCCGGGTCAGACCAAATGTTCATATGATTTGCAAACTGGTGTTTTTTGTGTAAAGTATGTACTTGTTCACAAAACAAGTATATAAATATTATATCAGTGATTCTGACTTTCATACAAGCTCTGCTTAGTTTGGAGCTAGATGACTTTGTGGGTCTGATGGTCGAAATATTTAATTACGTTGTTTATTACGACGGGAAGGCATGTTTTACAATGACAATTGTATTGTTAACATTTTGACAACTCTATTAATATTGTCATTGTGACATGAATGACAATTAATTACTATGTTACACCATAAAAGTCAACCCGGTCACTTCCAACATTTAAGTTTCATCTAAACATACATACGTACAATATCAAGTATGCAGTTGTTTATAATGTTTCAAAGATATTAAATTACAAACCGCCGCAGGTCAAAAGTGATTGTATACGATTACAACTTGATTACAGTTTAACCTTTCGTTAATTACGGGAGCGGTGTAACCGGACGATTTTGTTACAACAAATTTTTATTTTTAATAAGCGTGCGAATGTTTTTAGATTCCATGTAATCATAAAAAAACGGGGGTTCACGAAATCATAAATCGTGTAAGAGATCGGATGACGCAACAGGAATCGATTATTGATGTTCGGTACGTGTCGACATGGCTTCACACCTCGTTGTACAGCAATAAAATCATATCGATTCTCAACCGTTAAGGACCAGACAATCGATAAAAAACAACTTGCTACAAATTCCCTGATGCGTCGTTCAATATTTCATTTGAAAAAAAAAAGAACACTGGCCGAGCACGGCGCGAACGTAAAACAATTGAAGCATAATTCTATCGGCGTCTATGGCGACCCGACTGACCCCGAGCTTGGCCAAGGCTCGCCCGAGAATAGCCGAGTGAATCCCGCCTACCCCTATTAGGAATTGCTCAGCTAATAACTGTTTTAAGACCGACTTTAAAATTAGTTCTATAGCTGTTAAGAGCAATAAAATAATAGAAACCATAATTTGAAAGTCAGGTTCAGAATGATTTAATATGTACCTCATACTTTTATAAGAATGTCTTCTTATATTGCAATGCACACACGAGTTCAGCAACATACCTGTAACAAAAAAAAAACATTGTTATTTGAAACTGAATAACATCATTTCATAGTAATTATTTAAGGGTAGGGAGTACTCTACTGTAGTCCAGGAACCTACCCTCAATCAAAGTAACGATCTCTACTCATGTATTCAATCAGGCAGAATAGAGTCACTTTGGTAAGCCTCTATTAAAAAAAAATGTTTTACATTCTTTACTATTTCATTATTAACATAAAGTTTTTCAATAAATATCCTTTTCATTAGCATAGTAACTTTTTATACGTGTTGATGCTTCTGTCAGTACCTATTCACGTGTTATAACCAGAAAACCAAAAATAAACATATTTAAAGGATGTTGGCATAAAAAATTAGTTCTGAGAACAGTTTGTCCGTCACAAATCATATTAATCCTATTCAACCCTCAAATAGATGGTGCGGTTTACACAAACAATGACAAACATTTCGTCCTATTAACGTCTACAATAAAATCTGACAGATTTACGACTTACTACCTTTTTCTTTTGAAGTAGCAATCCATGTTGGCTTACAGCGGGAAGTAAACAGTCCCGTGGAGTTTTTTTTGTTGACGTTCAAATAACGGGTTCCATTCTCAAAAGATAGCACAATGATCGAAGTCGTAAAAAAAATAAAAAAAATAATAGAAGTACGGAGAAATACCTTATTGTTTAAATTATTTGAAACCATTGATTAAAATAAATTTTATTTACTGAGTGATTTGGTAAAAAGTCAAAAAAGTTATTGCAATGAATTCTAAAATATTTCATTTAATAAAACGGAAAAGAGTTATTCAAAGTGCATTTGTTAAAAAGCACAAACTAATCATACAATATGCGCGTACAAACCACAACAACAACGCGATCGCTTTGGACACCCACACTACGCTATTACCAAGGCTCTAACATCTTAAGTGCTGTGTTAATACACACTCACAATGCGCGAGCGCATTCAAATACGGTTAGCACAAAAATCGTAGTACAAAAGATGTTTCCGAGTTATGGGCCTGTTAATAGACTAGACGTGTGGTGGCATGTCCTCGCTCTAATGGGTGGTATTGAAAGTAACGAAATATGTGTGGTATATTTTGATTTCAGGGTTGGCTCGTATACATGATTTAGTTCGAAGTTAATGTGCTGCGGTTATGCACCTTCTTTTATGTCCATATAAAGTAGGTTCCGTTTCTGAGTTTGTTTGGTGATAACTATGAGTACGACTAACTTGGAAAGTAGTGCATGTATGGGAATATTTATCATCTAATGACTTTTCATTCAGGCTGCTTCATCCATGGTTCCTTGTTTAATCGGTGACGTCAGCTTTCATCGTTAATTCCACGAGCCAGAAGATTCTAGATCTACCGGCGTTTTATTAGTTTTTGTATGTTACCTTTCGTCAGGTTCATTTCAACACTAAAAATATATGTTCTGTTTGTATTACTGTATTAAATAATATAAATATTAATAAATAATATCAAAATTTTACTCAAACAATTTTAGTTAGTAGAAAACGTGGTCTATAAATATGACATAAAAAATTGCTAACTGAAAATCTAAACAATTTATAATGTACTTATTCAAGTAATAGTCAATGTTGGTCTGTTGACGATAATGATCTCACAAACAGAGTGTAGCGAAAGTCGTCGAGTTTCCAAATTAGCACGTTCAAATGACGAACGGATTGATAGGGGACGAATTAGCAGCTTTTGTTGCACACACGCACGGGCGGGTTAATAGGAACACCATGTTTAAGTAAAATTGAATACTGTCATACATTAGACATTATAATATAATTTATTTTTAAAGGAGAAGAATAAATTTGCTTTGTTTGATATATTACCTCATGATTAATTATTATTATTTGGAGAGATATTCAAATTTAAGAAAAATAAATACATGTAAAATCAGTTGCAAATAAATTTAGTATACTGCAATTCGTTGTTCCGTCACCACAAATATGTAAAGGCGCCTTATATACCTTTTTTAAGGCGAGGTTATAAGCAGACATTCGGCAATCAGAGGGGGTGAGGTGCGGTACGTAAGCTCCGCCTACCGGGGGGACGCCGCCCGCTGTCGAGAGCGGTAGCCGCGGACCGCGGGTCATCGAGACTTGTATGTTATACTACGGCCGATATAATCTTGGCGAGTCCAAACTTAGCGCAGATGGTTCCGCAATAACCTTTTTTTAGGAACAAAATGTTGGCATGCGGCGACGTAAGAGGGCGGTGGTCTACGCTAGAGATTGACCTAAGTAAACACAATCGACCCTTTATTGAATCAAATATCGTAGTTCTTGTTTTTTGTTTACATAAGATATAATGGATTTACAAATATTAGTAAATTTTGAAGTGAATTCACGAGATTTCGACTATTATAAAAAATACTAATAAATCTTTTCTGGGATAAAATATATCCTATACAGTGTAAAAAACAATCATTTATTTAAAAAATATTTTTAATAATATTACTAATAAAAAAAATAAAAAGAAGTCGTGTGGCACTCGGGGACTGCCGCGGCACAGCTATTGCATAGCATTTTTTATCAACTTATGCAATTTATTTATTTTTTTATTTATATAGTATTTTTTTTGTTTGATATTAATTCAAGTTTACGAAACAATATACACTGTCTTTTTACTAACATACATTCTAACAATATTATTGCCAAACAATATAATTATCCTAATAACCGAAAGACAATGACAATTAAACAGGGAACTTAATAAATAGTAATATGAGCATATCTATGGAATGAAAAAGGAAAATAAAAAAAAAAGACTTGAGAGGTGTCAAGTGACACCCGGATGGAACGAAGTTATACGCACGGCTTGCTAAAATGTGTCGGTATACAGACGAAACCTCATACTCTACTAACATCATTAAAACTTGTCTAAACACGCTACAATTAAATTCTACTCTAGTACTTGTAACTTAATATTTTGCTTTGTTGGAAATACATTCATACCATATAGAATCAAAGTACTCGTCTAGACGAATCAAATGAGCCCAATCTCGATGGGGTTTCTATGGCCCCCTTCCAGCTCCATCATCAGACCCTGGTTACCATATAGTGTCAAAGTACTCGTCAAGACGAATCAAATGAGCCCAAACTCGATGGGGTTCCTATGGCCACCTCCCAGCTCCATCATCAAACCCTAGTTACTATACAGTGTCAAAGTACTCGAAAGACGAATCAAATGAGCCCAAACTCGATGGGGTTTCTATGGCCACCTTTAAGCTCCAGCATCAGACCCTGGTTACCATATAATGTCAAGGCACTCGTCAAGACGAATCAAATGAGCCCAAACTCGATGGGGTTCCTATGGCCACCTTCCAGCTCCATCATCAGACCCTGGTTACCATATACTGTTAAAGTACTCGTCAAGACGAATCAAATGAGCCCAAACTCGATAGGGTTCCTATGGCATCTTCCAGCTCCATCATCAAACCCTAGTTACCATACAGTGTCAAAGTACTCGAAAGACGAATCAAATGAGCCCAAACTCGATGGGGTTCCTATGGCCACCTTTAAGCTCCAGCATCAGACCCTGGTTACCATATAGTGTCAAAGTACTTGTCAAGACAAATCAAATGAGCCCAAACTCGATGGGGTTCCTATGGCATCTTCCAGCTCCATCATCAAACCCTAGTTACCATACAGTGTCAAAGTACTCGAAAGACGAATCAAATGAGCCCAAACTCGATGGGGTTCCTATGGCCACCTTTAAGCTCCAGCATCAGACCCTGGTTACCATATAGTGTCAAAGTACTTGTCAAGACAAATCAAATGAGCCCAAACTCGATGGGGTTCCTATGGCATCTTCCAGCTCCATCATCAGACCCTGATTACCATATAGTGTCAAAGTACTCGTCAAGACGAATCAAATGAGCCCAAACTCGATGGGGTTCCTATGGCCACCTTCTAGCTCCATCATCAGACCCTGGTTACCATATAGTGTCAAAGTACTCGTCAAGACGAATCAAATGAGCCCAAACTCGATGGGGTTCCTATGGCCACCTTCTAGCTCCATCATCAGACCCTGGTTACCATATAGTGTCAAAGTACTCGTCAAGACGAATCAAATGAGCCCAAACTCGATGGGGTTCCTATGGCCACCTTCCAGCTCCATCATCAGACCCTGGTTACCATATAGTGTCAAAGTACTCGTCAAGACGAATCAAATGAGCCCAAACTCGATGGGGTTCCTATGGCATCTTCCAGCTCCATCATCAGACCCTGATTACCATATAGTGTCAAAGTACTCGTCAAGACGAATCAAATGAGCCCAAACTCGATGGGGTTCCTATGGCATCTTCCAGCTCCATCATCAGACCCTGATTACCATATAGTGTCAAAGAACTCGTCAAGACGAATCAAATGAGCCCAAACTCGATGGGGTTCCTATGGCCACCTTCTAGCTCCATCATCAGACCCTGGTTACCATATAGTGTCAAAGTACTCGTCAAGACGAATCAAATGAGCCCAAACTCGATGGGGTTCCTATGGCCACCTTCCAGCTCCAGTATATCCCATAATATAAGTTTAAAATTTGCAATAACACTATATCTTATTCGCTATTTCGCTATTTCAGAAAGTTGTTTTTTTTTTTTTTTTTTTTTTTTTTTTTTTTTTTTTTTTTTTTTTTTTTTTTTTTAAAGACAACTCCCGCATTAGGAATATAAATTCCTGTGTCGCGGGGGACTTTACAAACATACATGAAACGGACACAAAGAACACCCAGACTCAGAACAACAATTTGTGAATCACACATGTGTTGTCCTACGTGGGATTTGAACCCACGACACTTGGCGTAGTAGGAAGCGGCGTGGCGACCGCTTAAGCCACTAGGCCAAATATCTGTTTAGACTTATGGACCTTACTATTTATATTAAATTAAAAAATAAAAATTACAATTTACAATGTAAAAAAAATTATAAAAGGGAGAAAACCCACGCGAAGACAGTAGTATGTGAGCCAAGCGCTATGTACTTGCGCGTCAGTAATATTTTGGCACAGAGCGTCCGGAACCAACTTCCCACTTCGAGCGTTGCTCGCAGACTGATTCGAATAGCGTAGCGAATATTACGTCTACTAGTGACTCCAATAAGGTTGAATATCATACGCTCTGTTTGTTGTGTTTTTGCTCGTGACTCTTTCTTAGGCGCTTACGTTTGTTGATTAATGGGCTTTTCGATTTATTAAGACAAATATATTAATATAAATAAAAAAATAGTCGGTGATCGTTTTAAATTATCATATTTTTTAATTAATTCTTTAAAAAAATTGTACTGTTATCGCTTAAAATACGGTGTATTTCGACGATTAAGTGTAAAAGAAAGAGGCAAAGGTTATAATTTATTATGTAATTTTAGTAAGTTAATCTTAAAATTAAATTCGGTAGAGTTTTAGTGCAGATCTTTATCTTTACATGTTATTTTTCTTATCTCAGTACCTTAAAGCTGTACTTCACACTTGACGATAGAAGATAGTGCGTTTTTGACAAATCCCGATTAAACCTCGCCTTAAACACATATTTTTCGAAGTCAACTCAAACCAGACGTTGACTCAAACCAGTTGACTTTGAATTTTTTTTTTATTAACTTAAATTTATAATTTATTAAATTAACTTTAAAATTCAAATGAAATGAAATCGATTTCAATGTACTTCCATTGATAGAACGATTCGTGACAATGATCCATATTCATGACTTGATATTATAACTCAAAGTTTTACATGTATTGCATGTATTGCATATATTTGATCTGCCTGTCTGCATGAATAATAACAATATGAATATTTTTAATAATACGAAGAAGTTTTTTCAAACTTTTAAGGTGACGCCAAAGGATTTAATGAATCGGTCAAAAATAACACTTTGTAGTAATCAAAATTCTTTATAAGTAATAATTATGCAAATGTAACAAATTTGTCTAATTACAAGTTTTAGTTTTTATGGCTATGAAAAAGGTTCTTACGTTTGTAACTTTTTTTTCCGTTTACTTTGATATGCTGTATTAGTCATGTTGCTTGTTTTATAATTTAAGAAATAACTACGTTCACTTTTTATAACTTTATTTCTTTTGACAATTGCCAACCCTATTTCGTCTTTAAATCTCTAGGCTGTTTCTTCCTTACAGTAGAACTGTTTTGCCAGCCATATAGTTAGAAGTAAGCCATAGTCCCAGTGGTGTATAATAAAATTTAGATGGTAGAGAGAAAGGAGGCTTATGTTTTAGTACCTGACGCTAACAAGGAAAATTAATGTAAACCTCAGAAGTATTAATCTTTCAGATTTTGTCTACTATTTTTGATAAAGTTTGGCAAAAGGGATTGTGTTTTATTTTACATTTAAGCTTACTGAAGTGGCCCTATTCTGCTTGATAGAAATCATAAGTAAAATCCAAAAGTTACCATCCTCATTGTGGGTACAGACAACGCAGCATTATATACTGATATTACCGTAGGTCTACTACCAACAGCTTTTTGCACTATAAAGGTATAAAATAAATAATATTGAAACTAATAACACTTGATGTGAGAAAATATTTTTTTGAGTAAAAGGTGGGAGTTCTAATTTTAATACAGTTTAGTAATCACTAAAATTTCGAAAATCAATAACCATTTTCTAAGCACTAATTGTCTTATGTGGTATTTATATTTAGGTTAATTATTTTTGTAACCCTTTTAACAATTGTAAGAATTTATCAACATTTTTTTTTATATTATACTTTTATTTTGTCCACATTTTTTATAAAGCGTGGTTGTAGTACACACCATTTAGCGGTCTATATTACAAGGTGTTCCGACATTCATTTAGCACTCATGAAAGTAAACTGACTTGCTTCCGTGTTTGTGGAGTAATTCGGGCTAAGTTTTATTTAAATAAATATTAAACATTCAAAAAGAAATTCACTTTTTTCTATGGTATGTGTTTGGGAATGATGATCAAGTACAAATAGATTAGACCGATATGAATATTTAAACTCTTAAAATATCTTTGCAAATAGATACACCTTTCTTTTTCGTTCTTAGTTAAGAGAATGTTTATGATATTAAATGATGAATGATGATGGACCATGATCTTGGCACTTAGAGTACTAATTATTTTTGGTTCATCACATACTTTTACTGAATACTTGAGACTCAAACTGTTTAAATATTAAGATTAGTTTAAAAAGAGAAAACTATAGATCTAAAATCCCCTAATTCCGGGCCACAAATAGTTGGTGTCTTATGTTGCTGGTAGCCAAGTTCTTCACTTCCCATCAAGCAACTCTTCTGTCATGGGTATAAAAGTGTAAAGAAAAACAAAGAAACAAATCCACATTCGCACATATAATAGTTTGTTAGTATTGTAAACTTTCGCATTTTACAACACACACACATGGATACTACATTTATATAACAATGTTACTTTTATCACTGAACATTAATCTTGAGTGACCTTTAGTGTGAAGTATTCGATTAGTGAACGATATGTAATGATTCGATATCGTAACAATCGAGTGTGTGTTTGTTTAACAGATTGTGGGCGGAGTTCGAGTGTTGTTGTAAACATCGTGATATCTGATGAGTTCGTGTTTTAAATCTAGCACGCCAATGTAGATATACTATCAGTTTATTACGTGTTATGTATAAATATTATAGAGGTATAGAAAGATGTCGGCTCGTGGGAGCTTCGGCACAAGTAGGCCGGGTCGAGCAGGATGATTTGATGTTTTTCACCCAGTGTTAAGTTACTATCTCCTCTCTTGCTGATTCCCGCAAATAGTAAAACACTCAAATTTGTGTGAGAAAACTACTTTCATTTTTTACTTGTCTTCAGTGACAATTCGATTTTCGTAACTACATATTAACCTACATCCTACGTAGACTAACACTTTGTGTAATCCACAAATTGGTATTCTTACTCTGGGTGTTCTTTATGTCCGTTTTTTTATTTTGTCATAAAATAAAATAGTAGACAGGTTAAATCTATGTTATGATTTTGGATGGATAGTTGAGAATGAGAGTAAATATCCTAATAAATACTAAAATTGTGATTTTTTAAACCAAAAAACCGATAGTTTAAATTATTTTATCAAAGTAAAGCTATATTTAAGCCTATCAAAGTGACTATACTCTGCCTGATGAAAAGCATGAGTAGAATCCTAATCAATTCCTGAGGCCGGGTGAATGATGCATTGTCAACAAGTAACATATATGCTTCTTCTTACGACGAATACAAACATACACTTGGGCGTAGACGCGGTCAAAAGTTAGTAGCTTTATATAAGACAAGTCCTCTTACTATGAAAAGCCAATGCCAAAATACCCATATTCGCAAAAATATTCCACAAAATCCCCGAAGAATCCCAGATATAGACTTCATGGTGTATGTCGTGGGAATCTCATAAAGCGATTGATCCGCTTCGTTATGTAGAACGATTCGTAATTGCACCGTATGGACAGCAGAACAGGTAGCTTTACTTTACTATACTTTCTAGATTTATTGTATTATAGATGGCAGCACAAATGGTATATATAAACACTATGCAGTCTTAAAAAAAGTAATTGATATAAATATAAAATAATTTTATGGTAATTTTAATAGTTTTCTTTTATTTTTAATACGCAATTCAAAGGGAAAGTAACCACTTTTATTTACGTTATTTTTACTATTATTTTTATTACTATTATTTCATTTTTATTAAGTGTACTGACATTCTTCTTACTGACTTGAATTTACAAGGTTTTAACGTACGAGGTACGACATATTTATCTCATATACATGTGTATCCAAACACAAAAGAAATATGGTTTATATTCTGTTTTTATTACTAGTTACATTGATTTATTTCTTAAATATTTTGGATACAAGTTGTAAACTAACGACAACTCCTGTTCATTAGTATAACATTATAAATATCTATAGTTTTTAGGGAATAATCCCAAAACAAAATAAAATAGATCTATCATGTCAATAATTTTTATAGATCAATTACACGACTATGAAGCGTAAAATCCATGACATTTATAAACATAGTATCGATTGTGTAATCGATTACATATACAAACATCAATAAATTGATTCGGATCAAATTCACGCGGCAATCAACAAAACCCACAAAAATTATGGAACCAAGACAATTATTGGACATTGATTTAATTATTTCATGGTGGTCGTTTATGCTGTCGGTACACGCGATCGTTTTGATATGGAATCAACACGCTATGTTATGAGGGGTTAAATCGTTTAGATAAATGTTTTTGCTGATATTACCTATTATAAATCGATTTTTAGTTAATATGTTATTAAGAATAAGAACATTAGTTTATTTTAGTGAATTAATCTCTGCCTACCCTCTCAATGACTATATCTTTAGCTATACAACATCATCGTCAAAATAACTCTAATGAGTCTAATAACTTAAAGGCAGTTGCACACTAAATACACATTACAGATGTTAATACAAACAGGTGCTAGTGTGTACCAATTATGCGTGTGCGCAGTTAGAGGGTACTTAGCGAGTGTTTGTGGAGGATTAGTGAGAATAGGGTTGGTAATGGATATATCATAACTGTTAGAGTGTAATAGAGTCGATAGTTAGAAAGATGGACTTCATTTTGTTGGAAAAAACTAGTTGAGTTTAGTTATAGATATTGGACTTTCGGAATATGGAAGGTCTTTCAAGTAATAATATTCATTGATCAGATGTTACTAGTTGAAGTGTATTGAATTAATTAAGATCCAAATTGAAGTACCAGGTTATCCTTAGTAGGACTGTTTGAGTAATGTATTCAGATTTAAATATTTATAATTGTCTATTTATTAATTAACCTCCTTTCTAAAGAGAGATCTGACTGTTATGGAGGCGCAGTGGTAGCGTATGTGACGGCTGTTCTTGAAGTCTAGGGTTCAATTCCCGGGTTGGACCAAATGTTTGTGTGATCTGCAAATATTTGTTTCGGGGTTTGGGTGTTTCCTATGTATGTATTTATAAAAAAAAATGTTTATGTATAAAATTGATATCAGTTGTCTAGTATTCATAGTACAAGCTCTTCTTAGCTTGGGGCTAGATTGCGTTATATGCAAGAGTTCTGAAATATTTATTTATTTATTATTTATGTATTTATTTATGTCTGTATAAAGACTGTCATTGACCATCGAGGCTAAAGTAAATTTCCCGTACGTAGGAATGTAAAATTTATTAAAGTAAACATTTTATGGATGACAAACTCTAAATCGTTTTTAGTACTACATTAAGCTTTTAGTATTTCTCTTATAGCAACCACACAATACTGCTATTAAAGAATTAACATACAATATTTTAATATCCATTGCTCTTTTACTACGCACTAATATTTTCTCAACAGTAACATAAAGAGACACATATATGATAGAGGTCGTTGTTATATTGAGATAAGGAACTAAAAATCTAAATCCTCACTAATTATTACGACCAATCACGTTTCCCGTACTGTTCATTAGACCTCATTACCACTTGTGGCCACCAATGAATCAATTCAACAATACACCATCTTATTTAACTACTATAATTTGATTTGCCATATAAATTTCAACCCTAGCATCTGTGTAATAAGACTTAACAGTTTTGAGATTAAACGTAAAACAAAAATTGTTTTACTAGTTAACCGTTGAAATGTCGAAATAACTCCGTATTTAAATCCTTAAGCTTAACCCGTGATTACTATAAATATATTTTGAACTTTATGCCCGTTTAGTTACAGTAAAATTTTGAATGTGTTTTGTAGGATAAATAATGGGTATATGTGTGAAGTGATGTTTGTATTACCGAGAGATAAATCCGTGATTAAGTTTGTCCATTGGAATGAATATGGTGTGATATTGTTTCGAGGTTAGAGGATTGTTTTGAAATGTTTTGGGTTTAAATTAGTACCATGAGCTGTATTAATGGTGTTAATTATGTAGTTATATATGTATTTTGGTGTTTATCGGTGTACTGATCACGTACTACAAGAAAAGTATCGCTTTTAACTGTTAAATAAGTGTCAGCGATTACAATGCGTCTATAGTAAATTCTTTATTTTCATGCTTAAGATTAGATTAGAATTATTTAAATTTAAATTATACTAGAATAGGCAGAATTGTTGATTTAAATTTTTCAATATTTTTTTATAAATTGAATTTCTAAATGCTTAATACGTCATTCCATAACTTGTTTATTATATTTATTTTAAAATTTCATTTATGTATAGGCAGGCATAACCTCCAGCTCAAAAATATTTAATTTTATGTTAATGTTTCGCGGGTTAACGTTTGGTGACACTTTAAATGTGATTTTTTGTACTAAATTAACTTAATAAATATAGAATAACTAGTTAATAATTGACTGTGGATTTCAGACCTTTTGCTCTGTAACCGTTATATAAACAAACTTATGAACTATTGGTTTAATTTCCCAAATGATCTATTCAATATAAATTGTGTTGATTCTGTTCAATAGCTTTACCAAAATGATACAATAATTCACTAATCACAAATGTTCCATCGCACGGACGCGCCACATGTCTCGAGTTATTTATGCGTGCTAAAGTTCAATTTTAATACTAGTGTAGTTTTCGTTTGAACTGTTTTCATTGAACTACGGTTATTTATAAAAAATACTGAAATGATAGTTACAATTATTAAGATTTTGGTTTCTCATTTTCTCAGTTTACCTATAGTTATTTTTCAATCCTATGAGAATAGTAAATAAATTTTTATTTGTTCTTAAGAAGGCTTATATGTTAAAGTTGTTACTTTTTTTCTGTACTCACAACTTTCAGCAATATATATGACTACAAGAATTGATTGACATCAAAGGAAATAAAGCAAATGCTGGATTGCCTAAATGCATTGCTACGTTTAAGATTACAGTGAAAAGAAATCAATTATTTCTTTTGTCAAACATATCCTTTCATTAAAATTTATTTTATTACTTGAATTGAAAAACTAACATCTGTTTCAACGTAACAAATAAGAATTTTCGCAATTTTTCAATTTCTATTTAATACAATTACATTGAAAGTCAAATAAATTCATGAACTGTTTTAAACCATTTTCACTTCTGCATTCAAAATTATTCTTCAAAATTCAAATATTTAAAAACAATTGTACTCATACGATTAATTCATCATAAAACGTACACCAAATTAAACGTTCACACGTGAATGTCGTGACGTATCGTGTAATGGAAGTGCACCGACGACCCGACACGGGTGATATTATTTAATTTCGCAACAACAGTGCGAGGTGAAGACGTCCGTCATTACAAGGAATTACTACATATTACTGTTTACTGGTAAATAATTAGATCACGCGATTTGTTACAACATAACCGTGATATATTTTGCTTAAAGGTCGGGTTTTAATGGTTGCGGGTTAGGCTGACTGCTGTGAGAATACTTAAGTACTTACGTACAAAACTTTCGCAGCAAAGAACATCACTAAGGAACTAAAGTTTTTTCGTTGTTAGAGAATTGGTGTTAACATTCAATGTAATGTTTAGAGCTAGAGGGGTATTTTAAAAGGCGCCTCGGGGACTAATGAAATTTAATTTTCTTCATCTTAGTAGTGTACATTAACGAAAGTGTCCATTGTTTCTTAGATCTTGGAATCTATATAAAAAGTTTATAGTATTTTGGAAATAAAGTTATGAAATAGGTTTTTTTAGATATTTACGCCTACTAAATTTTCTCTATTCTGTCTGATGAAAAACTTTAGTAGAATCCAGGAGTAGGGGTCAGCATCCTTATTGTGGGGGCCCACAATGTAGCATGGTGACCTACACTATGGCGATCCAGTGAGATGTTGCTGCATCATCATCATCTGCATCAGAAGGATTGGGTCTCCTCACGGTCTCACACTCACCCACGAAATACGGAAGATTGAAAATTTTCAAGATAAGGTAAATTTTCGTTCCATGTGGACATGGACTTTTCTCTAACTTTATTTAAAAACCAAAATTAAAGGTAACAGTAAAAAATAATGAGGTAGGTAAAACAATGACTCACCTCGATGTCAGGCTTCTACATACATGGCAAAAACAAAAACATCATATAGCGCCATCTATCGAAGACATGTTGAACTATGTAGTAATTAGCAATCCTGTATCGTGATATAGAAGTTTCCGTTCCGATCTCAAAATCTACCGTTGGACTGTGACCCGATGGGCATGATCACCGCGCCTGATTGAAGTATACTACCTTTACAGACGACTTTGTTCCTCCACTTTAACGATCAGAGAAATGATGAAGAGGAATTTCATGTCTGTAACTATCCAGTTATTTATTAATTTATTTGTTTTAAATCTGGGTGTGACGTGCAGTGACGTTTAGGTGTGTAAATTATTAAGAGAATATTTACGATTCTACTTTGTATAAATAATTAGTAGTTTTAAATTTCAACTTGTGTAAATATACCCATTTAATTTTATTTTTATTATGGCCATAAATATAGTAAATAGTTCGGCGAAGAGTTATTTGCGTGAAAGAGGATATTGTTGGACTGATCAGTAAAATGACGGGCGCCTTATAAGAAAAGAATCACTCGTAGCTGAGTGAAGCGGCAAGGGTAAGCAACGACGGTGCGGTCAGACCTAGATGGGTGACCGCTTATGGCGTGATATATTATGAGCGTTTCCGTGATTTGAAGGTTGCGTTAAGCAGTCGGTCCCGGTTGTTATAATAAGATAACAATCTTTAAGTTTGGTAAGAGGCCTTTGGTCGACTTTAAAACATCCGACGGCAAGATTTCGTAGCCACGACGTATCTTGCCCGTCCCCAATCTGGACATATGGCCTTAACCCTCTCCTGAGAAGAGACTCGAGGCCAGCAGTGGCACGTTATGGGTTGTTGTTGATTATTAAAAGAAAACATACATAGTTATGTCATAATCAAAAAGAGAAGTGGGCATATAATGGTCTTTCTAAGAATTCACATATAAGTATACCGTAGTTGCTTAATACTGGAATAGTTGACGCTCCTTGGAAAAGATATGCGTTCAGCAGTGGATGGTGAGAGGTTAATTGATTGTAAGTGCTATAGCTATAGTTTCAGCTAATACCGATTAACATACAGATAAATAACTAAATTTATCGTACGTTACACCCAGAATAGTATCCATCATCAATTGTGTATCCTGTCCCTTGGCTAACATGCAAGTATTACGCGTCAATTCTCTTTCCATAATCGCTAAAGCCTCTATTCTTGTATTATTACCTAATAAATTATTTGACCACGTGAATTTTGAGGTCGATGACGTGACGTTACGATGACGTCATCGACCTCAAAATTCATATTTACCTATACCTATACATTTGTTAGTTTTCTATTAACGTGTACCTTTGTAGAATGTCAACTTTGCTAAAGTGTTTGTGGAAATCAAACCATTTGTACACTCAGTACTACTAAATTATAATTAAGTAAGTAGCTCAAGAACTTCATAAGAAAGACCTTTACTAAATACTTTCTGATAAATTTTGATGTTGTGTTGACATAGTAAGAGCGATAAAAGTGAAAAAGCAATACTGCTCCAGTTCACACGGGGGCAACCACATGCTGCGCAGGCGCAAGTTAAAAGTAACCTGCGCCTTACGTTTAAGAAAAGTAGTTGTTTTTACTTGACATGTATATTAAACAATTGTATTTTTTTATTGCCATGTTAGATTGTATGTAAAATTATGTTGCTTAGCCAAGGAAGAGTGCAGCTTTCTAACACAGTCATTACTGGCATAAAGGTGAAGTTCTAAAAAATAGTTATATTTTAACTTCATCAGCGATAAACAGACAGAAATGCAGTAGTTGATGTTTTATCTGTGCGTTTTATTATTCGATTTAAATTGATCACACCAGTGATATATATGAAACAACAAAACAATTATGTACGAAGTTACGAAAATTTAGTGAAAACAAATACCTTGTGTAGCAGATCCTTATTTTTTCACTACTAAAATAGCACATATTTTTTGAACTTTCCACTGAGTCTTTCCAAAAGATTTTCTATATATAGGCACTCGTGTTGTTTCGCGTTAGGGCCTAGTATATCTACGTCGGTGACTGGTAAAAGTGTACTAAACCTGATTACAATATTGCTACACATTAGATATAATAATTACACATACTTGAAACTCAATTATTAATCACACATCATAATAGTATAACACATTAGTAAAATATAATTTTAATTTGTATAGCATTGTCGGAACAACTCAAGGCGCCGACAAATTAATTTATCATAGTGAGTTTGATTGACTCCAACCGCTTATTATTAGGCAGAGTCTATTCTATATCAACCAGAGTGCTGATAAACATAACATTACACCCAAGCCTTTAAAATTCCATTGCTTTCAGTGCCGAGCAGTCAAAACCTGGAACTCTCTACCAGCGCATGTGTTTCCTTCCTTCTATGACCCCGGGTCTTTCAAGCGGGGCGTGCTGTACTGTCCGCTGTGGCAGTGAGGACGGAGGCCACCACTTCTACATTCTGTTTATGCTTTCCATCAGGTAGGGCAGACTAATTATAGCAGCTAAAATAAAAAAAATAAAAATAAAAAAAGATTTCTCTAGAAAGAAGGTTTCAAGGTACTAAAGCCACGTTGATTTCAGCTCGAATCGGTGGTATTATCCTCCCACAGAAGACCAATCGATAATGACAGATTTCATGCTGTTGTCTTCGTTGGTTAGTCCAAGACTAGAGGTCAGCATTATTTGAAAGCTTAAAGTGTTTTAAAACGAGTATCAATTGTCGCAGTGTTTGGCAAAAGTTTTACCAAGTGAAATGATGGAGGGAACTTGTTTCTGCAATACTGTTACCTCAGTGCAATCCAGATCACATTTTTTTTTTAATTGTTGTAATGGTGTAGGCGTTTGTCATCCATCTCACCTGATGGAAAGTGTAGATGAAGACGAAGATGGTACACGCCCATCCAAAAGAAATCTGTTCACTCTACTCTTAAAGGTTCCAGAGTTCAACTCATCAGGAAAAATACTGGTATGTGATTGTAATGACTAAATGTACTTTTAAATACTTATTACTACGAGTAATACGTCTTCGTATACTGTAATTGTTTGAACTAAAAGTAAGTAAATAGTAATTTAGTAGAATATTTAATACTTTTTCTACATAAGTCTAAATAAACTTATGTAGAAAAATATATGAATGTAGTCTAATAGACAAAACTATAAATATAGTTGAATAGAAAAAACTAACTATATACATGTGTAAATATAGTTTGTTTTTACTATGATGTGATATAATATTATAAAATAAATTTACGTAAACCATCGCAGAATGCACAAAAAAAATATTATACGCTTAGATATGCATCCGTTACGAAGTAGGCAGATGAGTGGTAAACGCTTACATTATACATGTAGGTGCCACAAACAGCAATACCACAGCTAATTGAGAGTATAAACTAAACAATAAATAGTATTACCTAACCGACAAAAGCTCGGTAGTCCAGGTACTATATGTTTCAATGGCATACATATACTTAATTGGTTATCACGCCCAGATGCAGGAAGATGGTCGTACACATCACACACTTATTCGTCCTGGGTGGGAATTAAACCCATGATCTATTGTGTTGTGGGTTCAAATCCTACCCTTTGTGTGATCCACAAATTGTTATTCTGAGTCTGGGTGTTCTTTGTGTCCATTTGTGTCTTTTAAATAAGATAAGATAAAAAGAATAAGATATCTTTATTTATATACTTTGAGTTTAACAATATTAACATAAGATATATCCGCTTCAGCCTATCTCTCGGCACTTCCAGAGCCTCCTCAACCTTGATCTTGCTACCGCAGCGTAATTAAGTGAGCCAGTTTACGCGCGGCGGCGCGTGCGCAGGTGACGTCACTCTATTGTTTACGTTTAATTAGTTCAATGTTGTGAATGAGAGCCGGAAAAAGTATCTTGATAACATACTGTACTGTTTTCTTTTGTAAAGTTATGTAAATAACGTAAGTTATATTTGTAAGAAACTCAAATGCTTAACTAAGGTAACTCTGTCTGTTCGTCCGGCTTTCACGCCGAAACTACTGAACGGATTTGAATGAAATTTGGCAACAGGTACCCTAGAGCCTGAGAAAGGACATAGGCGTCTTTTTACCGCGAAGACTGATATAATAATAATAATAATAAATTACTTTATTGTACACCAGATGAATTTCAACAATATCATAAATTAGGAGATACAAGTGGCGGCCTTATCGCTCAAACGCAATCTCTTCCAGGCAACCATTGATATACACGAGGACGTAGCTGTGGGTGAAAGTTTGTATAGCATAAATGCTTCTTGGAATATTTGTGTGATTTTATTACTGGTACTATTTGAGGTTGAAATTGTAACTGTAAAATATTAAACCTAACTAATGTAATATTTCTATATCCAAATATTTAGTACTGTAATTCTCATTACTCAGAACTTTAATTACTATTCCTGCGAATAAATACCTTAATATCCTATTCTCCACTAATTAATTCTCATCAACGGCTCAAAACATAAGTTTTAGCTAACCAAGAATCAGCATTGCGTCGGACGTCATACAACATTCTTAAGATTGACAGCAATATGTGAAATATTTACAATGCTTGGTAAAATCAATCACACGCAGGATGACATTTAAACTTACTTGTGGTGATAAAATTGATAATCTACAGTAAAGTTTTGCGTTCAGAGTTCTTGCTACTTACATTATGAGATTGTTCAGTGGGCAAGACACGATTACCGTCTGCGGCTAGAAGAAGCTTATTAGAATAAATCTTTTGTAACAGTGTTATAAATATGATGGAATGTCTTTCATATATGCCTTCTTGGGCAATAGTTATTGACATTTATGGGTAAAATTCTTAATATTTGCTTAAATTGAAGTGCAGACTTTCCCTTTTAGTAAGGAAGATTATTTTTGCATTGTATATTTTTATTTTAAATTGTTTCTAGAAGATGGTGAAAAGAAGTAGTTCCTTTTATAGTGGCCACATTGGTAGTCAAGTCATAGTAAGCGTAAATGATAGTAGTCCCGTACTATTACTTCGCATTGAAAACTGCTATTCAAGAGTGACAATTGCGTTGTTCGATTGTTGTACTTATTTTCCTTTCTCCCCACCCTCGCCATCTCAGTTCACTTATTCTGATTCACCTTCCTTCTGTGTCTTGTCTTAAAATTTTTGCTTTTCCAATGCAGGTTGGTGACATGCCATTAAGAATCAAATTCCTTTACATATTGTACATCCATACTAATAGGTACATATTATAAATTTGAAAGTCACTCTGTCTGTTACGTTTCCACTTATATACCGTGAAATTTGGCATAGCGATATTTTGATTCTTGACGAAGGACATAGATTACTTTGTACCGCGATAACTCACACGCGGGTGGAGCCCCGGGCTAAAACTAGTTCAATATAAAATTGGGAAAGGACTAGCGGTTGAAGAATCACACACCACAAATACACATTAGTATGAGCCGGTTCAAAAGCAACCCTAGATGTAAATATGGGTAACCTTTGGACCAAGGCCTTAATAGGTTCATATTTGCATATAACTATAAAACCATGGCTCAATCAAGTAACTGAGACTACTATTTGGACTCAAATTATGAAGACTAGTTCGCGTCCTACTTGAAGTCACAATAAAAACTAGATATTTCAAAATGATAAATGTATAAACTTTAAACCTAACCGACTAGACCATCAAGAGAAATTTAATAAATAAACTGTTCTACTCGAATATTAATTACTTTAAATTCATATTAGTCAATTATCATTTCCATCGCAACGAAAACAATAATTATATCTTAGTTATTAATAACCAAATAAAAAAAATCAAGACCATCTTTCACCACTCCAATTCTTGAAACACTTTCGACAAATAGAAGGAGGAAAATAATGAGGCTGTCATTGATAACATTGACAAATTAAATATCAACACCCAACACAAAGTTAACGAAATCTTCTGCCAAGCTGAATTCGACCTTACAGATATCACAATAAGAGTAGTGAAAACATTAAGAATAAAATTGTAATACATGTGAGGAGTGAAGATAGGTAATGTCAGCATTTTTGCCACAGTGTAATTAGAGAGAGCTTTTGACGCAAGAGGTCATGCGAACGGAATCGTAGAAATCGTTATTTGGGATCGTCTTGAAGAGTGTGTGGTACAATATGGATTAGAAAGCGGGGAGGATACCTCTCCGTTAATTTATGAATATTTTTATATCGTTTTTAAAGTATACATATTACGTTCGTTATAAATTCATATTATAAAACTAGTGATTCTGTGAGACAGGTAAAAAGCAGCCTATATATCCTTCCTCAATTAAGAAAATATCTTTATGGTAAATTTCATTGAAATTAGTACAGTGGTTTAGCAGTGATAGCGTAAAAGACAAACTGAGTTACTTCCGAGTTTATAATATGCTATTGTTCAAAATACGTTTTTATATAATTATCTGTTTTAGTGCATTGTAACTATGGATGACATAATTCAACTTGAAAGTGGCTATCAGTTGTGTTCCTTGTCTCTATACCCCTTTTTTCCTTTGATGAAACTAGTACTACTGGATTTCAATGACAGATACAAATTAACAATCTTCACAAAAACTGTTTTTACTAAGCATAAACATGCTTCGCTTAAACAGTTTTAATATATATTTAAAAACTAATAAAACATACCCGCTCCCGCTCCCGCTTATCACTCACACCATTGTCTTCTAAGATTCGTTCACAGTTAATTAAAATTAATAATCGTTAACTGACCAACGTATTGTAAATTAATGATTTATAAATTTCCATTGCGGGCTACTTGAGGGCATAAGCCCGCTAATGGCTTGAGGACGGCGCTACACAGAAGCGAGCGCGACGCGGCAACTGACCATAGACCTGATGTTCTTTTTATTTTTTAATGATTTGAGAGTACGATCCACTACAAAAAGAATTGAAAACACTCCTTATCCCTAACATGTGATTAATGAAAAAAATATTATAGAACGAAGAATATATTTTTAAAATAAGAAAGAGCATGGGTAGTTAGAACCTACTTTGGCAAAATATGAGTATTGTACAGAAGTTACTGTATAAAGCTATTTTATTAGGTAATTGTTTAGTGAGGGGACATCAAATATTTACTCTTCTTTCAGATATCAGTTCCTCGTGCAAATCCTCTAATAAGTCAGTTATATAAGTTCTACTTCGGATATATATTGGAAATCTGCATAAGTAGGAATCATTTTTATGTCTATTACATACTTTATGAGTTGCAAACAAAACTAAATGTCTTCTACATAAATCATATCTGAGAAAAAGGTTTTATTTATTACCTCACTGTGTGTACATCCTAAAGTTAAATAGAATGTAAGACGTTGAAATGAACACTGACGTTAAATACGGTGGCGATCAATAGCCGAAGTACATTTAATACATTTAATAATTACTTTATTTTGAAGTACCGTTTATCGTGGTGCCGACTTTAATTATGATTAAAAGTTAAAAGCTTAATTGAATTTCCATCTTCGTTGTTTAATAAAATCTTAAATTAGGCTTTGATTTTCAACCGTTGATATTGTATAGAAGTAAGTTTATATGCAGTAAAGGTATTACGCCTTTAGAGTAGATTTTTCAGCTCCAGATCGAAGTGAGTTTATTTGTTTTAGCTGAGATTAAATTGGATTTTATGATTCTTTGTGTAAACTTTGAGTGCAGGAGATACGTTGATATAATTTATGGTTTGTTTTACTTGAATTGTGTTTTATTGTGCAATACAAGGTTTTAAAATTGTGTTGCGTATTTGATTGGCCTATTGACCTTGTCGATAGCGAGCTTTAGTGTTGAGCACGAGATCAAGAGTTTCATTCTGATGATAAACTTGAGTATTTATTTTGTGTTAAAAAATATCATGTAGGTATATTTACATATATATGTTTATAAATAATGTGTGACCGCACTGTGAATTTGAAATAAAAAAATGTCTAGTTTTTATTATTATTAATTTGTTGAAACATTATATGTGCGGTATTTGTGGGGGTAGTTGCGAAGTAATATCGTTTTACTCCGCCGGTCTGATCGGCGCTTTCATATCAATCGAGTATAGCTAACCTTTCTAGTGTGTCCTACCTACATATGTCCGCGTCTTGGTTTAGGTTCTCCAACAGAACTCTTTGCGTCCCATAAAACATTTGATTATTCATGTCGTGATTTAAAATGTCAGACATTAGCTGGGATATTAAACGCAATTGGGATGATTATATAATCAAGTAGAACTCGCTTTACATATAGCTTACTAAGTAGGTAAGTATTGATGAGATTGCGGTTAAGTAAAAATCAATCGTGATCCCATAACATTCCATAGAGAAGCTACATCGACACAAATCCGAATATTGCGGATACGTCACGAAATACCAATAAAATAGACCCTCCTGTACATAAACAAGGGCGCCATCTGTAACCAATACGACAATCAAAACGACAGCCACTAGGGATGTACCGAATACACAAATAACAGTTATTGTTACTAGTTATTATATTTTGAAATAAGAATAACTCATTATCATGTAAATATATAAATGATAATTAATTTTTATTTTAGTTTTTATACATTGTTGTACAAAATGTAAGAATATATTAAATTCAAGTGAACCATTGGGTCAATGAATAATATAGGCAGTAAAGCAAGTGCAAATGAAAAAAAAACAATTGACATTCTGTCTGCTCTTTTGCAGAAAAAATAATACGTTTTGTGTGTAAATCATATGGAAAACATACTTTAATACAAATAGTATGACTTGAAAAAGTAAAGCAATTAGAAGAAAAATTGTAAATCAATGTACTTCGTTATTTCAAAACCCATTTTGTTGTGAATTTTAAGAGTTTCACAGTGTTTTCTATTTTCATTGCTACATTCAGTCTTTTAATGAATACCCTAAGTAATTTTTGTAAGTTTTATTAGTTATTGGTTTATACTTTGGTTACTATGAAACTGCATGTCGATAAAATTTTCTAACAGTTATTTATGTTGAAAGAAAGCTTTAAAGGTAGTTATGGCGAAAATACTTAAATTACCAATTAATAAACTCATCATCTCGCTTTTATTCTAACATCGAGTATATTAACTGTCATAATTATTTTGTAAGTATTGACATAAAAGAGTACTCAGAGATAAAAGTGTTAAGCTCTTTAAATTAATTGAATACATAGTTTATCTAGGATTTAATAAGTACTTAATATGACGAATTAAACTAAGATTTGATTCTCAACTAGCATATGACATTTTATTGGCATTTTAGTTCTTATTATCATAATTATCAGTCATTATCAACAGACTTAACAGTCTACTGCTGAATGTAGACTTTTCCTCAAAAATGGTCTACCATATAACGCTAGTCAAACGAGTTGATATATGGTTTGCTTTCCTGATGTCTTCTCCTGTGGATTGTCGTTTACGAAATACTTATCTTATGTTAAGTTACAATTTTGACTGCACGGTTGGCCTAGTGGTTTAAGTGATCGTCTCAGCACTTTCTACTGCACCAAGTGTTGTGGAATCAAATCCCACTTATATGATTCATAAATTCATTCATTATGTTCGTTTCATGTATATTCGGAAAGTTTCCCGCGATACAAGATGTATATTCCTAATGCGGGAGTTGTCTTTCTAAAGAAGAAGTTATTTAAAAAACTAAAAAAAATATTTGATGTTTTCGCATCCCTAGAGTGTACCGAAAACGGCGCGCGATGTTACATTGAGAACGAGTGGTTCCGAGCGCTCACGATTTCGCCCGAATGAAGTTGTACCTATGTCTGTCTATCTGTTCCGTAGAGTGTATGTCGCGCTAGTACTAACGGTCCTCCAATTTATTGGCAGAGTCACATATCGATACAGGTTTGTTCAGAAGACAAGGAAAAGTTTGTTTATTGGTGAAGCTCTTGACAGAATATAAAGCTCTGTTTGTTCTGAAAGTTGACTTTATTTATTGAAAGAAATCGAGTGTGGTGAACGTGGAATTATTTGTTATGTTGTGACGTTAGTCGAGACAAAGATTTGCACCGACTTTATGATAAAAACATAGATAACTGATTGTGCTTAAGATATGTTTATTTGTTTCGGACATCTTACACACAACATCATCTATTCCCAAACTAAGCAGAGCTTGTATTATGGGTACTATACAACTGATATAAATATTCAAAACACTTAAAAAATATTTGCGGATCCAGCAAATATTTTTTGAGTGTTCCACTTCCACTTGCTTCCACGGCTTCCACTGCGCCACCGATATTTATAAAAATATATTAGAAAAGTTTTACATAGAAAATAAACTATCTGATATTTAATATATACCTAAATAGGTTTTGTATATCTCCCACTATATGTGTATTATGCGACAATTTGAACAATGTCTTATAACAGAGAAATTGCATAAAAATGAGCTTATATTGAAGTACTTTAATGTGAATGAAACGGAAAGTAAATCACACGTACGATATGTTCCGTCTTTGTTCTGTTAAGAACCTTTTACACTTGATGAGTTTTGGAGTGAAGACGGAATTCATAAAATTCAGTAACAAACTCAAAATTGTTGATTTACTATTTGTATGAAATTAAGGTTGTCTTTAGGGTAACTTTGGTTTTTATTTATGTACTGTGTCAAGTGTACCTATGGTCAGAGGTACATAAATGAAAACTAATATTGTGTTTACTTAGAATTAATAAGTGTTTTATGACATCAACTTTTAATATTTCACACTCAATTGTTATTTTACATATATGTTTATTTTTATATTAACTTGTTTTTTGTAAAAAGTATGTACATAAATTAAAATTGTATTATATAAGGTTTTTTTTCACTAGAAACATTTCTTTTATTTCAAATCCGGTTAGTCGGTTCGATACAAGTCCGCGTGTCTATAAGCCCCTTTATTTCCGCGATTATGATGCCAGTTACCATTAGGTGGCATTACGCGTGCGTGGGAACTAGACTGCGGTGGAGGCTGTATAACCCTGGCTGTACAACCTACACTGGGTTATAGGTCTACACTAATATTACGTTTTACCGATGATGAGGTCAAGTTTACGCATGAAGATAGAATTGCATATATTGTTGCAATTTAGGATTTTCCCAGAATCGTTATATGGTATGTAAATTAGATTTAAAATGATTCAGGTTTTTTAAAGTCAACTCAGGAAATTAGATTTTATTTTTGTGAGGCGAGGTCTTTTACTACATACATAAAATGAACACAAAGAATAGCCGGAATAAGAACAACAATTTGTGGATAACACAAATATTTTCCCATATCGAGTTTGAACCCACAACACTGAGCATCGTAAGCGCTTAACCCACTAAACCGTACGTGCAATTTATTTAGCAATATTTAAGGTTAAATACGTTTGGTTTTTGAAAAAAATACATTTCATTTACCTTCAAATGAAATTCGATGAGATAACTCAAGATAGCATTTCTATTCTCGTTTACTTAATTTAATCTTTAGTTGCCATATTTGTACGTAAAGTACTCATGTTAAATATAAGAAACATGTATTAAATTAGCTGTTTAATCATGCTATTGCCTACGTTTAATTCGATAAATGTACCTATGTAAATAAAACCGTTTTATGGAATAGTTAAGACGTACTCGATTCGTTCATTCGATGCGATTAATCGTGTATCGAGCAATTTACTTTAGATACTTATATCGATTCTTTATTGCTATTAATTCTCTCATCGTTCTCAACATTAATCGCTTAATTTACAGTGCGTTTGTTTTTTTCAGTCATTATTTAATCACAAATAGGATTATATGTGCTTATAAATGTGCCAGCGCCTTTCCTCTGCTGTAAAGTAACACTCGGCAACCTATTTCGAACTCAAAACTCAACTATGTTTCACAAGCAAAGTCTTCAATTGTCAGTTATTAGGTTATGATAAAGTTGTATGTAGTTTATTTTAGTGAAACTCAATGGCATAGGTATTAAAATTAATAATGTTATATAAGTAATTTCGCTAAAAAAGTTATTTTTTATAATGTGCAATGTCTTAGTAAATTTGCTACGGCATTTTTAATGACTGCTTGACAGACATTTAACCAAAAATACGGAATAGAAAAAGAACCAATTAAGACCAACTAACTATTTATATAGTTATATATTTCTGTATATGTAAGTATTCCTACTTGAAATATAAAAACACGTATACGAAATTGTCTCAATCGACTTCCAATCTTACTTCAACGGAAATAAAATTCAAATTTACTTGTAAACAGTTATAGATCAAACACTACCGAATAGAACTCAAGTATTACTTTTTACATGTCGGTACAGTTTCATTAAGGCCGAGCAGGCTCCTTATAAGCGTATAGCGGATAACTTGAATGACAGAACTTCATTTAATTACATATACTGTATTTTTTGTTATGTCCTCTTTATCGCTTAATGTACCAAAAAGTCCTATAGTCAGTTTTAAAATAACAAAACGAATAAAATAAACTAGCTTTTGATTGCGGTTCCACCCGTGTGTATATCTTTTATCGCAAGGAATATTAGTCTACGTTCTATTCCATCTCTTTACCGACATATATTCAGCGGTTTAGACGTGAAAGCATCATGGATAGACAGACAGACAGAATTACTTTTACGAGTTTACCTATTGTATGGAAGGGATTATAGGAAATATAATTATGTTTTCCTTTCCTTTTTTAAAGTCTAGCTTTAAATCCTGCGACTTTACCTAATTTTTCAAAAGATTCCACCAGCACTTGGAATAGTGTAACCTGTGTTGCTGGGGACTTAAGAAACATACGTTAAACAAACACATAGATTGCCCAGACTCGGAACAAAAATTATTGGATTACGAAAAATGTTATTTGATGATAAAATAACATCGATTGAAGTAGGAATCTGTGAGTTGACCGCCTAGTAGAAGCACATTTAACCAAAAATGTAGAAGATGTGTATATATCGGCCATATTATGAATTGGTACATAGTACTTCACTCTGTAGATATTTAACCACAATAAGATCTATTTATAGTTTCAAGTCTAATTCTGGAAACAATTTCGAGATCATTTATTATTCATTGTTGGCCACACTGACCTGAGTTATTTCATCTCTTTGACTCACTGACCCGAAGCATTGTACAGTAACATCTCAAATACTAATACGTTTTTAAATGCTCGATTTCCCAACCGAAGCAAACAGACAGAGGACAGTTGCGACAACTAACTTCTGGCAACCAATGGTTGTTGCACAACCACTAATTCGACGACAACCAATTAGTACATGAAAAGAAGAACCGTTAAACCGAAACATTTTCGAAATATTTTAGTTTATTTTGCACTGAATTTGAGTTATATTGTTAGTTGTATGTATAATTAATGAGAGATGAATGAGTGTATTGATGTGAAAGTTCGCCCGTCGTGGTTATGTAATGCACGTGCGCAGGTTGTAGAGTTTGTCGAGCATTGGCTTATTATGTTAATTAGGTAAAGTAATTACACGAAGGGTTTTCAAAAGCGTCGAGACTATTGTAAGTAAAGGATTTGGCGATGAAAATTTATATAAATATTTCGGAAATGTAACACACAACGCCTTCAGCTTCAAAACTAAACAGATCTTTTACTATGAAAGCTAGATTTACTGATACAATACTTTTATACTTTTTGTATGTAAATGCATACATATAATACATAGAAAACAACCAAACTACGAAACAAATATCTGTAGATTATACAAATATTTGGTCCGACCAACGATTTGAACTCGAGACCTCTAGCGCAGCAGTGGCATACACTAACCACTACGGTACGGGGGCAGTAATAGCGGAGTTTGGAAGTTTGGCTGTGATTCACGCCCGTGCCTCGGAGAGCACGTAAAGCCGTTGGTCCGTTGTCATCATAAATCTACAAAGTTTGAACGTAATCTGGCCGTTTAAAGTGGGTCAAAATCGCACCTAAAGGAGTCTGTTACAAACATACAAACAAACATTCAGGTGAAGCTAATAAAAACCATGTAAAAGATTAATTGATTTAAAAAGATTTCTTTTACCAATAAATAATATACGCAGGAACTTTTAGAGCCATTGAAAATCAACTCTATAAGTATTCACTTACGTAAACAGATCATTTCGTTTCCAATAATACTATAGTTTAGGTTAATATTATTATTATTAACACAAATAATCGGACTTGTTGATGAATATTGGTGTTAATGGCGTTGAGCGGCGATCTCCGATCAATTAGCACACTCTATCCGTCGGCACCATGTTGTTCCAACTTTATGAGGTCTTTCAACTTTCCATCCATCTATAGACCTTTAAAAATATATCCGCTACAACTTTTTTTTTTCATCCAAAATGGGATAAATATTTTTTTTTGAGATTACGGTAATTAACGCTGTTCGTCAGCTTAGTAATGTCTAAATTTACTAGCAAAGATCTTATGACTGTGTTTTTTTTTTAAATATGGTTGGATATAATTGTTGGTTTTCTTAGAGGTTAGAAAAAATATTGTATTAAAATTGTATTATTATTGCCTCTTTGGTCCAGTGGATAGCGGATTCAAATCCCGGGTCGGGCCAAAAAGTGTTTTTGGGTTTTTCTTAGAAAATTCCTAATAGCAACCCGGAGTTTGGAAGTTTAGCAGTGATTCACGCCTGTACCTCGGATACCACGTAAAGCCGTCGGTCCCGGTTGTCATGAACATCTATGGCAATCGTTATTGGGAAGTCAGTGCCCTCAAATTTACTGACAACTAGTTCAACCTTTGAATTTCAGTTCTCCCTTAGAGTTGCGGAGGTCTGGAAAAACTGATATTCAGGTAAAACAAGTTGAACTAGTAGCCGTCCCCAAATAATATTGGGAATAAGGCTAGGAAGAAACTCAGATGGTACCTAGAATGGTATATGTGTACGTGTATGTTTAAGATAATGGAATAGCTTACTTATTGAAGACAAATCATAAATCGATTATAATATATAACTGTTAAACAATTAATTTTAGTTTCTTTTAAAGGCGATTCCCGTACTTTGAATAAATTCGCAATTACAAAATTTACATGAAACGTACATTAAGAACATCTAGAATCATAACAACAATTTGAGTATCACACAAAGTGTTGTCCAATGGAGTGTCGAACCCACAACACAGCACTGCAGTAGAAATTGCAGTGACAGCTTATTCCACTGCCCCATATATGTCGTTATCATTTACAATAACAAACATTAAGAACACCTAGACGCAGAGAATCAATTTATTGATCACACATAATCGAACCCATAACACATCGCTGCAATACACAGCTTAAACAACTGACCCTCCAGTGGAGTCATCGAATACAATAACTTATTCAGAACTTATATCAAACTTACACATGTCCTCGTAACACGGTAACTTAATTATCATAATAGTATAGCGACATAACCAATGACCTAATTTGAGTCAAATTGATTCAAGTTATAAACAATTGTTATTGTGTTGTGCACTATGTGTTACGTGGCGACTATGATAGCGAATTTCTTATAGCATACCGTGGGACTGTTTCCCACGGGTGGACTCTATTGTTTCACTCATTAGTCGTTATTTTTTTAATAGCACTTTATTATGAGCATAATGGTCAATTGTTTGATAGAATTTTGATTTGAGGTCACTGCGATAGATGTCGATGTTCACATTATTGTTTCTGGTTATTGGTGAATCGATTGGTAAATGAGACCGTTTTTATTTCTTTTATTGTGTTTTCTGTCTTTTTATTTTATTTGTGTTAATTAATCGTATGGTCTTGTCTTTTTTTCTATTGATTTATAACTAGAGACTAAAAATAATGATTGTTATTAAATTCGTTTTGCGTGTGAATATAATTAGTTTTGTATGATTGTCAATAGATGGCGTTAGTAGTTTGAAATATTTGTATATTCATTTATAATATTGTTTTGAGATATACTATGCTTAGTTTTATATGTGGAACCTCATCTATAGATAACATTTTTTACATACAAAAGATTTTTTAATTTAATAAAGTTACGAATAATTAGCGATATCAATAACAACCAATTAATAATGTCAAATCATAAAAGAGATAAAAATCAACAATCATTTTAATCATCATCTCAATTAAATTAAATAACGAAGCGAAGAATCAAACCCGCTCTCATTTGCGCTTCCGTCGCGACACGAACCATTTGCAATAAATGTCTATTTTATCTATCATCTTACATGTACATAATGGATTTTATATTACGAGCACTCTTCTATATCCGGTTTGTCTATGCCGTAGTTTGGACACTAAATACATTTAAATAAAAGCAGTGTTTCACACGCTCTGCGGTATCAACCAATCAAAACTCAACACTTTTAGTTTTATTTTTTTGTTTTACAGTTCCGTGTGTGACAAAACCTGATATATGTTTCAATGAAAATATATTTTAATTGTAGCATTATCTTTAAATAATGAATTTGTTGAGGAGTACAATTGGGTCAAGTTTTTAGATAAGTCTTGAGTAAAATCTTTAGCTTTAAAATTATATCTACAGGTTATTATTTATTATCACGACTGTTGTACAAGACAGTACGACAGACATGTATTACCAGTCTGATATAAATCATCATGACAAGGGTATTATTTTCAATAATAATTATATACTAATTATACGTTATTCTAAGTATTGTTATATATGGTAAGTATAATAAAACATTATAAAATAAAACATTATATAATAAAACATCATAAAATTTTGTATCCACATTTTGCAAAATACAGGTCAAAGATATGCATCTGCATGTTATTTTTATACAAGTTGAAATAAGTAGGGGGCAATTTTTCAACTTAGAAACACAACTTTTTAAGAACAGCTCCCGAAATAGGAATTTCTATAGTGGGGGACTTCACGAACATATTTAAAACGAATACAAAGAACACGCAGACCTATAACAGCTATATGTGAATCACAAGAAGTGTTATCCTTTGTGGGATTCGAACCTACAACACTTAATACAGAGGGAAGCAGCCTTCCGATCGCTTGAACCACAACGCCATACGTGCACTCAACATTTTTTAGACCTTTACATAAATGTTTCGTCTGTTATATAACAGAGCTAGAAAATTAACACCCTGATCAAGTACCAAACCAAATACAATTTAATTGCTTCAAACAAAAACTAATCTTATTTCATCACCCATTAAATCCATTTAAACAAAACCCATTATTTTAAACAATCGTTTTCAAAGTCGTGACCGATTTCGATGTTATTCTTTTTAGGAAATTATTTGTTAATTGTTTATTAAAATGGAACTAGTTTTGAGATTTGTGTTATCTGTTTATCTCGTAACCTTTCCTGCTACGTGCACAATTTTAATAACTATTTTTATCTTAACTTAATTTTTATGTAGATTTGCGAAGAAGGTTATAGTTTTATTATTCTTTTGTTTCAGACGTTTGGACGAATGTTCATTTCAGTTTTTAATGATTGTTTTCCTGAACTGCCACCTCGTTGAGAAGTGCAGAGTTGATTTATGCATGAGACAAAATTATTTGAGTAATGTAAAGTATTTGAGTGAACTTTTAGTGCGTTTTCGTTGATGGGCAAAAAGTAGAAACGGGTTTATTGTTATATTTAATGGTGTCATTTTACTAAAAATATAATTGACATAATTCAAAATATTATTTAGACTGCTACGGTGGCGTAGTGGTAGTGTTTGCGACTGCTGTGCTTGAGGTTTCAAGTTCGATTCCCGGGTCGGACCAAATGTTCGTGTGAACCATAAATATGGTAAAATATTCTCTATGTTTAATATGTTTGTATTTACAAAAAAAAATGTTTATATACTCTTATTAGTTGGCCAGTATCTTTAATACAAGCTCTGCTTAGTTTGATAGTAGATGGCGTTGTGTCTAAAATGTCCGAAATATTTATATTCATTTATTTATAACATAGTAGTTAATAAATATGTTTATTACGTTTGAATGCAAAATACATACGTATACATATATGTAAATATATGAGTATATGTGCAATAATATTTCTACATATTTTAAGTGATTTATAAGTTCATCATCATTTTGACTGCACGGTTGGCCTAGTGGTTTAAGTGGTCGCCATGCCGCTCTCTACTGCGCCAAGTGTCGCGGGTTCGAATCCCACGTGGGATAACACTTTGTGTGATTCACAAATTGTTGTTCTGAGTCTGGGTGTTCTTTGTGTCTGTTTCATGTGTGTTTGTAAAGTCCCCCGCGACACAGGAATTCATATTCCTAATGCGGGAGTTGTCTTTTTTTAATGATAATGATCATCATCATAATCAGCCTATCGCAGTCCACTGCTGCACATAGGCCTCTCCAATTGCACGCCATTTAGTTCGATCCTCGGCTACTCGCATCCAGCTCCTGCCATCCGTCTTGCGCAAATCATCACTCCACCTGGCATGTGGACGTCCTACACTACGTTTGCCGAGACGCGGTCTCCACTCAAGAACATGTTTACCCCAACGGTTGTCGGTTCTGCGGCTAATATGGCCAGCCCATTGCCACTTCATTTGTAAGTTAAGTGGGACTATTTTAACAGTGAAATGTGGACATTAAATATATCTCTACCTAACACGTTTGGGGTGTAATACTCAATAACATAGTATAATATATATATATGTGGATAGATCTATTTAAACATGTCACTGATGCATCTTAGTGTATGTAATTAAAATATTAACATTTAATGTGATTTAACTTTATATAAAATGTTAATTTAATAGCAATTGCAACATGTTTTTATATTATTTATCATTTTATTTACATTTAGTATTTATTTAATTGCTATAATTTAAAGACGCTAGGTATAAAAAAGTGGTTTATTTTTAACCGACTACAAATTAATGAAAGATAAATGATTTCATTACTATATGTTACAATAAAGTGATTCACATACACGTTAAATTAACGTGTATGTCTGTGTCCATGTGTTATTAAATGGAACCATCAATCAACAACCCATAACGTCCCACTGCTGGGCTGGAGTCTCCTCTCAGGGGAGAGTTAAGGCCATATGTCCAGACGTTGGCCAAGTGCGGGTTGAGGACCGAATCAAGAAATACTCCTATCATATTATGCTACAAACGGTCACCTATCCAGGTACTGACCGAGCCGTAGTTGCTTACCCTGGGTAATTGTTTCCAAACATCTAAGACCACTTGGCTATGAACGCTAATAGAAAATCATAAAAGCCTAGATTTCTAAAAATGACTCTATTTGAAATCGTTTCAGTTATTTTACAATTAACAATTCTATTTTTAAACTCAGATAATCGTGAAGTTAAACAGAAAGGATTACTGTTCTGGTAATCTTTATATATTTGTATGTTACACCGTAAAGTCTTAACTACTGAATCGATTTTAATGAATGAGGTGTTAAAAGATTTTTAAATAATAGTCCGGATGATGTTTAAATATTACTTTTTACGTAGACGAGTTATATGTTTATTAAACCTTTATATTCTCAAAAATGTTTTTTCTCAAAAGTATTTATACCAAAAGTGTACTGATAGAAAAATATTAGCCATGTTTCAAATTATTTTAGATCTTTATTAGTTAATTATGATCGTGTCAAGGGTAAGGTCACCAGATTTTTTTTGTATGCGTTAGATTTAAGTACGAAGTATTACAGGGATTCATAGGGAAGTGATCTTGATACCTCCGGTTTATTTGCTACTTTAATAGTGTAAGACATGTATTGTATAACATTAAATATAGTAAGGCACGGATTCACTTAAATGGTTCATGAATTAATATTTTGGATGCTGGAGGCGTGGCTACAGCATCCTATATCTCATTCACGCTCACGCCTCTTTTCATTAAGATTCAACCCAATTCAACGTTTGGGAGTTTGTTTGTTTAATATAATATTTATTTTTAAATTATATTTATATGTTTACGATATATTCACTACATTATTTGTGTACATGTACATTATTTGTATATTTTAGTTTTCATGTATAAGATAGTTATTTGTAATATTTTCAAACGTTATTTTTTTATATTTCTAAGATATATTTAAAAAAATACTTATCTATTTAAAATTATTTTTTTATTTGAGAAGTCACTATAAAATATTTTATGCATTTTTTTCGGAGCACTCGTTGATGTCTTTTGTAGGGAGAAAGTGACTAATCATGGATGATCTATATAGTATTCTATTGACAACCGATTAAGAGCGAAGGATAATATAAAAGGAAACATTCGTTTAAAATAAACATAATTTATCTATTGACCAAGTAACAACACTTAACTCTTTATTTTAAATTGTAGTTTAAACTGTTAAAATAATTATTTAAATATTCAACACTTGGGACTAGCACTTAAGCATATAATACATACCTTTGATATCTTTGGTGATTGCGCACAATAACAAAAATCGTCAGCAAATTTCCGAAATCCCACTGTCACTTCACTATTGTAATATAATTTTTCTGAGTGTACAATTTCACTAAGACGAGCCGAATACGTGATACATCAATTATCAGAACTATCGGTTTCAAATGTCAAGTCACTTTCATTACAAACAAACAAACAAACGATATGTCGCGTTCAATTTACACGTGACGTATAACTGAAAACGCAAACTGAAAACGCGACAGTATCCAACTACCGCACTCTTGAATGTCTCAGCCTATTGACACATTATCTTAACAGTTCTTGTTGAACAGTCTTTAAAATATAATTCGAACAAAACACTGACATTTTCTATTGGCGGGGTTGGAATCTCACGTTCGATTCCATTTTCAAAAATTCAAATATCTTCGAACACGGCTCGCGTGTAGCTGGAGCGGCGCGCGCGCACGAATGCTCACGGAGGTGGACTCAGAGCTTCGAACGCTGAAGGGGTGTGGCTAACTTCTAACGCAACATCTATCTCTCGTGCTGTCTTTGTCTCGCTCGTGTCATAGTGCGTACGTCTGTCCTTTTCTCTAAGAACGGTGCGTTACCGGTCCATAGGTAGTGTTGGTGGGATCGCGTGAACTTTGCCACTGAGCCCGCGTTTGTACCGCGATTAATAAAACGATAGGCGACGTTATAGATCGCGGCGCGATAATCGTAACTCCACAGTTTAATGCGTCGCCTTGCCTTTTAAATACAACATACCTATTCGTTTTTTGTTTTTAATACATGTGTGTAATTATTTAATGCCCGGATCCTGGGACCAAGATCACATTCGCGGTCTCCATGGGCATTTTATTTTCAAGTCTTAGTTTTATTTCTCAATTCGTATTCTTCTTCATACGTAAAGAAAAACAAGTGACTGCTCGTAATTTCAAGAATTTCGAATTTATCAAAAATACATTACATTTACTTAAATATGCATCTATGTGTTGTGATTTGTACATAGTATAAAATAAAAATCCAGTAATAAATATAATAGTAATATTGATCTTGTAACTCTATTCACTACAAACAAAATTATTGTCGTAACTTACATACCAATGTGTGTGTAAAAGATTTTATTTTCCGATAATATTATTTGGAGAATTGAAAAAATTATTTCACGTCATAACTATTGCCAGATCTAGACAAAAAAATTGGCCATGTTTCATCTCTTTTGATTTTAAGAAAATCACAAAACTAATTTCTCATAACGGTTATTTAAAAAAATACGTTAGTAAAATAATAATTAAAATGTCCAATTTTACAACCACTCAGATCTTTAAAGTTGTACAAATAAAACTGTTCCTCATAGAAAACAATGTTCAGTCTAAATAGATATAATTAAAGCCAAACCATTCAATAACAAGTTCACCGTAATAAAAATTTCTTTCGTAAACAATGGCGCTTTTAAAAAACAGTAACAATAGTTGCAAATCTTTTTTAGTTACCAAAAACGTGCGAAGGTAACAGCGGGGCACACAAAAGACATTATGACATTACTTTTCCTTTCGGATTCCCGTTTCATTTTTGGGTGTAAGTTAAATTAGTACAAAACCGTAGTTTTTATTTAAAATATACCGTTATAATGCCCAAACCGGGATAGTTGACGCTCCTTGTTGGAGATTTTTGGTCTAGAGGTTAGCGTATGCGGCTGCTGATCAAGAGGTCTCAGGTTCGATTCTTACCAAATATTTGTGTGATCCACAAATATTTGTTTTGGAATCTGGGTGTTTTCTATGTTTAATATGTATGTATTTACAAAAAAAAACTATGTTTATGTATTTGTATCAGTTGTTTACCCATAATACAAGCTCAGTTTAGTTTGGGACTAGATGATGTTGTATGTAAATGTCTGAAATATTTATTTATTTAATGCGGGAGCTGTCTTTTTCAAAAGAAAAAAAAATAATTCAACGGCAAGATTACATAGCCCAAATGTGGCTGTCCCCAACCCGCACTCGGCCAGCGTTGGGAAGTATGGCCTTAACGCTCTCCTGAGTGGAGATTCCGGCCCAGCAGTGGGACATTTTAGGTTGTTGATGTTTTATTGATGAACCAATTTGAGATATGACGTAGGATCTCAAAGGTTTGTAGGAAAGAAAATAAATTATTCGAAATGATCGGCAATTTATTATCTACTTGCTATCAGATAAACCTTCTCTTCATTTTCCCCCTTACACCATAAAAAAATAACCAGTTTTGTTACTAGGTCAATTGTAAAATAACTGTTTTAGAAATTTTCCAATTTTTATTAAGTTAGCATCGCACTTTGCCATTTTTTATCTTACAAGATAGAACAAAGTTAAAATGCCGTTTGTAACATAAAAAACTTATAACTGTTAAATATTGCAAAATTTCGGCAATGATGATCCTATCCTAAATGGCAACCCTAAACTTTTAACGCTAAAAAACGAAAAAGGTGTAAGTGTATAAAACTCAAACGCCGCCAAAGATTTGCAGAAAAGAAATTTTGCGCAATACCTACAATAAAATAGACATTTCTATATTAATTGTTTTATTGGTCTACTAAACAATTAAGAAACGGTGAATGTATTTTTTTTGGTAAGGGTGGTCCGTTCGGACCGTTAGTCCATGCCAGTGACGTCACGGCCTTCGTTTTTTTATGGCGGCCCGAGACTCGTTCGAAATAGAAAAAAAGTTTGTTTACGTATTTATCACATTTTTTTTTCATGGAATACTGTTATTATTGAGTGTATATTTATAATCATACTAATATTATAAACGCGAAAGATTGTGAGTATGTATCTGTGTATGTATGTTTGTTGCTCTTTCACGCAAAAACTACTGAACGGATTTGGATGAATCTTTACAGTAATTTTTACTGCAATAATCCAGATACAACGGCGATAGTTGGTTATAAAAGGTGATTATAAAAGTACATAAATCGTAGATGACAAAATGTATCAGTCCGCACTTGCATAGCAACCATAATGATAGTTTGTAAATGGCTAATTTAAAAATGAGTTCTGGCATATGTAGGCTATTATTTATCCCGAAAATACGCGGGTAACACCGCGGGGCGTAGCTAGTATCTCTATATTAACATGTATGGACAAGAAATACTCATTATGTGTCTATTATTTTTAATTGATGACTCCACGGTTGGCCCAACGGTTTAAGCGGTCACCACACCACTTTCTACTGCGCCAAGTGTTGTGGGTTCAAATCCCACTAAGGTCAATACTTAGTGTGATCCAGAAATTGTTGTACTGAGTCTGGGTATTCTTATGTCCGCTTCATGTACGTTTGTAAAGTCCCCCGCGACATAGGATGTATATTCCTAATGTGGAACGTGTCTTTAAAAAAAATCATTTTTCCAGTCGAAAGATATAGTCCTCTCTTGGACATAGGCCTCCCCTAAGGTCCTTTACAACTGGTCGTATGCTGCCCTCATTAAACGGCTTCCCAAGACCTTTACCAGTTTATTGGACCTCCTTTGTTATTTCGCTCGGTCTTCAGGAGCTGAAAGTCTTCAGGAATTAATGAAGTATTTTAAAATTACAAATAATTATCTAAATGTATGCCTATGACTGCCTTAGTGGCGCAGTGGTAGCGTATGTAACCGTTGTGCTTGAGATCTCGGGTTCGATTCCCGGGTCGGACCAAATTTTGTGAGATCCGCAAATATTAGTTTCGATGTTTGGGTGCTTTTATGAATCATATGTATGGATTTACAAAAAAAGGATGTTTATGTATTTATGTCAGTTGTCTAATAACCATAATACAAGCTCTGCTTAGTTTGGGATTAGATGGGGTTGTGTGTAAAATGTCAGAAATATTTATTTGTATGTTTTAGTATTTTGTATGTTTGAAACGACTTGAAATCGAACTACGCCATAAATCCCTTTTTCCTTCCAAATCTAAAATTCACGTCGACTTTGTACGAAAGCAATAAACTTAAAGTATTATTAGGGGATTATTTTACTTGTTTTTAATAGAAGGGGTGGCCAATATTCCGTTATTTCATTGAAACCTTACAAAAGAGTTCTCAGTTGCTCACAGACTTACGAGCAGCGTACCTGCCTTTAAAGCCTATTTGTTTCAAATTGGTCCATAATGAAAGAACTTAGTACAGAAATAGTTATCCACAAAATTATGGCAGATTGAATTACAATAAGGTTTAAATGTGGTTACGACCAAAAACTAACAAAAGATCTATTTACAAGTTCTAAAGGGTTGCCAATGAGTTTGTATTGTTGATAAATGTTAAAATTACTGTAGAACATGAAGTAAATGACCGATGGCGCCTTAAAGTTCTAGAGAGGTGTCTATGTATCGGAAAAGAAAGCGTCTATAGGCTCTTCAAACGGTGGTCTAACAATCTAATGAAGATCACTAGAAGTCGTGGGATGCGGGCCAGCATGGACAGCGGAGAACCTATGCAAATCAATGGAAATGTGGAAATATTGTAGAGGATCCATATCTCACGGTCTCATAGAAATATGGTGTTACTGACTGTTCCGGTGACGCAGTGTTAGCTTAAACAACTGCTGCTGCTAAAATGTTAATACAATTTGCAAACATTTGTTTTAGAGTTTGACCATTTTCTATGTAGATATAATTATGTATTTATGTTACACTTTTTTTAAAGACAGCTCCTGCATTATCAATGTAAATCCTGTGTCGCGGGGACTTTACAAACATACATAAAACGCACACAAAGAACACCCAGACTCCAAACAACAATTTTTAAATTACACACGGTGTTTACGCACGTCGAATTTAAACACACGACACTTGACGACCGCTTAAACCACTAGATTAAGCCCACTAAAGTGACTCTTCTCTGCCTGATGTGAAGAATGAGTAAAATTCAGTAGGAGGGGTCACCATCCCCGTTGTGATAGCAAACGATGAAACATGGTGATCCACAAAGGGCAGCCTAGTGTAGAAACCGCGAAACTTAGCTTGTTATAAAAATAAAAAGCATAATAAGACACTTATCCATACTAATATTATAAATGCGAAAGTAACTCTGTCTGTCTGTCTGTCTGTTACGCTTTCACGCCTAAACCACAGAACCGATTTTGATGAAATTTGGTATGAGGATAGAACTGAACTTGGGAAAGGACATAGGCTACTTTTTACTGCAATAATCGAGATACAAAGGCCAAAGCTAGGTGATTATAAAAATACATAAATCGTAGGTATCAAAATCTATCACTGTTTATCTCCTGTCAAAACTTCACAGGTTGCTAGGCATAACACAATTGCATGGCAACCATAATGATAGTTTGACAATGACATATAGACCAGTAGTTCAGGGTAGATTTTTGAAAACAAATAAAATTATAGTAGGATGAAACCTATTGGAAAAGGAGGAGAATATGATAAAAATGAAAGGAAAAATAATTTACGGGCGATCTGAGGTCGGGAAGGGGCAGGGGGTGAGGTTTTCGGGTCCTTTAAGCGGGGCGTGAAAAAGCGTCTCACTAAACCGCCATAGTGTAGGCTGCCATACATTATTGTCTGCATTCGCAGCAAGTGTAGTAGCCCCGACTCTTGGATTCTGCTAATGCTTTCCATCAGGCAGGGTAGAGTCACTTTGGGTGGCTAAATATATAAAACAATGGGTAAAGAACGGTTTATCTCGATTTCCGGCAAAAGTACAAGTCCTATGGAAAAAGTTAAATGGCAAAGTTGTAGGTAATCAAAAGATCTACAATTTTTAGGGTTCCGAAGTTTATGACTTCGAACCCTTATCGATTCGTCATGTCCGTCTGTCCGTCCGTCCGTGTTCCTTACCGTCCAATCGGTAAGTGCTAGAAAGATGAAACTTTGCATGAATATGTATTGTAATTACGTCGACAAAGCGTTACAATAAAATTATGAAAAATATTTTTATTTAGGGTACCTCCCCTACACGTAAAGTGGGGATGTTTTTTTTCTCGCAGCTACCCCATCATCTGGGGCATCATTATATAGGTCTTTTAAAAACATTAAAAGGTTGTTAAGACGATCTTTAAACCTATTTTTTGATTTAGGTATCCGTTTGCGAGAAATTCCACTTTAACTTTAAAGGCCACTTTTTTTGTAAAAAGCTAAACGTCCGGCTCAAAAAATCTGGAAAAATTCGTTATAGTGGTCCATATAATAACTTTAAATGAAAACTATAACGAATTAGATGACTTTGTTAGTTCAGGAGTTATAGAGGCTTAACTTCTACAATGTGCTTACTTGGAAAAGTCATACAAAATTAACGCATTAATACGTAAACATAACAATTATCCATTGGATACAATTTCTAATCCACGTACCATTATGGGTGACTGAGGAACCCTTTCCTGTGCGTGGCCTGACACGCACTTGGCCGATTTTTTATTTACACTTTTTTTACATAACCTCAAATTATATGTGTAAATTCAAAAAACTAAGTTTTTGATTTTTTATTTTTATCTTTTACTAATAAAATTATTTTTAAACGAAATTTAGTGAAAACTTACCTTTTATGTCCCGAATACACTGTAATTTATTTGATTTGAAATATTTATTTTTTCACCCGATTTTGACTTAATATCGAAAATTCACCCGTCAAAATATCTACTTTTTTCAAAAAATTGGGGTGTTTTCTGTTTGATGAAATCTCTACTTTCCGATGGTGTAATCCCTACTAATATTATAAATAAGAAAGTAACTGCCTGTCTGTCTGTCTGTTACGCTTTCACGCCTAAACCACTGAACCGATTTTGATGAAATTTGGTATGAACATAGAACTGAACTTGGGAAAGGACATAGGATACTTTTTAACGTGAAAATAAAGGTAGAAAGAAGGGTTTGAAATAGGGGACGAAAGTTTGTGTCTAAGTTCCTTATTATCAAAATCATGTAAGATTGTTTAATCTACCCTTACCGTGTCGCGCGATATATACGAATTCCACGCGGGCGAAGCCGCGGGCGGAAAGCTAGTGAAGAAATAAATGCTTTGTCATATGGAAATGATGACGCATTTAAATAATAAAATCATTTTATATTCACACTGAGAAGTGATGCTGTATCGCTGCAAGAGGAAATACAATGTCAGTAATGTAACATTTATATTCCTTAAGGTATTTAGTGTGGTTACTTTTTGTAATTACAAATACAACCTTGTTAATTTCTGTATCGCGATTTATCCTGATAAATATGGGAAATTATTTAGACATACAAATCAATAAGTCTCTTTTTAATATCAAAATTTTACTAAATGCTTATGAACGTATATAGCTACCATCTTCTTCTTCCTAGCCTTATTCCCAATATTATTTGGGATCGGCTACTAGTTTAATAGGTTTTACCTGAATATCAGTTTTTCCACGGAGCGACTGGCATCGGAACTCCGCAACCCTAAGGGAGAACTGAAATTCGTAGGTTGAACTAGTTTTCAGTATTTTGAGGGCACTGACTTCGGAAAAACGCCATAGGTGTTCATGACAACCGGGACCGACGGCTTTACGTGCTCTCCGAGGCACGGGCGTAAATCACCGCCAAACTTTCAAACTCCGGGCTGCTATTAGGAATTTCGTAAGAAAAACCCAAAAACTTTTTTTGGCCCAACCCAGGATTTGAACCCGAGACCTCTTGATTAGCAGTCGCATTATCTATCCACTAGACAAACGAGGCAGTTATTAGTAGTCATGATTATAAAAAATAAATCCGAAGAGGAGTTTTAAAATCAAATTTTCTATTATAAGGATACTTACCACCATCGCTTAATCACGGGCTGTAAATCATAAGTACAGTCACACCGCAAAATACCTTACCTAAAAATAAAGATATTGTCTTCCACTTAATAACCTCCTATAATCAACCATATAAGGTAAATCTCGTCTCCACAGATGAACACATCAGAAACCCCATCGAGTTCGCGGATGTCTTAAAGTGTTGGCTCAATGCCCGCTTCGCATCCTTTATACATTAAACATTATCGAGAAGGATATAAAATAGATAATAAGTTGCATCGAGATATCAAATACTTTATTACATCGTCAATAACTTACTAATTTTATTAACAACAGGGACCTAATTCGATAGCATTCGATCAGACACGGATTTCTGGTACTGACTGTACATGTGTTATATTCTAGTTAATATTAATATTATTAGTAAATACTTACTTTTTCGTGAAAGGATTTTGTCTTTTTTAAGGTTTTTTTTTCTGTCGTTACTATTCACTACAAGTATTAACATGATACTATAAGTTTACTTTGATTTGAAACTTCTTCAACAGAGAATCCTAGTGTTTAATGTGCCTTATCTGAGTTTATGCTTTAGAGAGCCCCTTCCAAATTAGTTCTATAAACGTATAGAAATTGCACGAGGATTGTATGTTAGTGTAAATATAATAATATGCATTTGTCAAAATATTTTATTTTATGGACATCTTCCACACAATGTCATCTAGTCCCAAACTAAGCAGAGCTTGTATTATGTACTAAACAACTGATATAGATACATAAACATACTTTTTTTTAAATACATACATATTATACATAGAAAAACACCCGAAATATTTGGTCTAACCCGAGACTCGAACCAGAGATCTCTTGATCAGCAGCCGCATAAGCTAACCACTAGACCAACAAGGCAACATCTACTATTATTTGATGCAAAAGTAATTTTGTCTGTCTGTCTGTACGGCCTTCACGGCAAAACTGCTGAACCGATTTAAATAAGTACACAGATACTCTAGAGCCTGTGGAAGGACATAGGCTACTTTTTATTGCAATAACTAACATACACGTGGGTGAAGTGGAGATGAAAGTTAGTGCTTTTTAAAGAAAACAATTATCAAAATATTTTCATAAAGGCCTGTCTTGTGTAAGCAAAGCCTGTGTCAAATTATGATTATTAAAATAGTTATAAAGTCTTTTTAACTATATGAAAAGTCCGTAGCACATCTTCCGTGAAACTTAATATTTTAAATTCCAAAAGAAAGGTCCGTAGAAATTATGTTATCAAAACGCTTGGCCACTGGTAATAAGATAAAATATTACAAACACACATTCCTCAAATACAAATGTAAAAAGATAGTCCAATTCCATTCCACTCGCGCCAGTAACTCATCCGGCAACTTAACTAAATCCTTACATACGACATTTTTTTGTAAATAAATCTATTTCGTACATAAATCTTTTCTCGAGATTAGATCTTTATACATCTCAATTTTATACAATAAATTTATTGGTGCCGGTATAGAGGATATTTATTATGCCGACTGTACCTAATATGTCGTTATTGAGATAATGGTTTATACGCATGTTTCGTAACGGTATCGCTTACATTTCTATGTTTATTTTTTAAACTTTAGTTCCCAAAGACTTTATACCAAACGATATTATAGTTTCATTTGGATTTTATGCGATTAATTACATATTTAGTGAATTCTACATAAACGTAACCTCTGAATCATGGAAACGCTCACAATATACCACCACGAACGGAACCGCCATCCCATTCGTGATTATTTCCAATCAACTTGGCTATTGACTTTTATTTGTTCTTGATGACTTTTATTTCTTCTTCTTCAGCTTTACCTTCTACCTTTTTATTTGGGGTCAGCCCTCCTCGTTTTAAGGCGCCAAGACATTCGGTCCTTGTTCCATGTCTTTGGTAACGGTAGTTAACCACGTGGTCTGTGATCACTCCTTGCTTTTTTTTTTTATCTGGGATGGTCATGCCAACTCGGAACCCTTATAGATTCGTCATGTTCAACAATAGGAGCGACTTTGTATGATCCTCTGATATACTCATTACGTACTTTATCGAGACTTGTAACTCTAGCAGCGCACCGGAGTATCGTCATTTCGTTTGTGTGCATCCTCAGTTCACCCATCCCCATCCCCAGCACTCGGCTCAATACATCATAGTAGGTGTAGCATCATAGTAGGTGTAGTCTCCTTGCAGTTTTGTAATATGTATCACATTAGATATTTTAAATAGTTGCATTTTTAGTTAAGGGCATGCAATGAAACCCGAACTTATTAGTAAGTCTTGGGCTATATATTTATCCGTAGATACCGTAGATAGAACGGCATAGATTACGTTTAAAAGTAGATCTTACACTTGATTAAGGAATCAAAAATTTGTAGTTTCTGGTTGGGTCGTTGAAAATATTTTTATTCTATCGTGATCGACAGAAGATCTCTTGTTTTTATATATTATGATATAACTCATAGATCGAATAAATTCGTAGCACCGTTTTCGGATATCTGAAACACAACACCGCCTAATCCCAAATTAAGCAAAGCTTGTATTTGCTATGGGTAATAGATAACTAATCTATTCATCAACAACCCATAACGTCCCACTGCTGGGCTCAGGTCTCCTCTCAAGGGAGGGTTAAGGCCATACGTCCCCACGCTGGCCGAGTGCGGGTTGGGGACAGGCAAGACACGTTGTGGCAACGTAATCTTGCTGTTGGATGTTTTTAAGCCGCCCGAAGGCCTCCAACTAAGCTTCACGACTGCTATCTTATGATAACAACCGGGACCGACTGCTTAACGTGACCTCCGAATCACGGAAACGCTCATATATATCATGCCACAAACGGTCACCCATCTAGGTCCGACCGCGCCGTCGTTGCTTACCCTTGGTGATTGTTTCCAATCACCTAAGGCCACTCAGCTATGAGCGCTTCAACTAATCTATAATCTATACCAATAAATAAAATTGGAGTATCTGTTTGTAATATTAGAATAACCACTTTTTACTAAATGCATATGTATGTATACACGGTACATATGCCAAATTTTTTTTTTTCAATTTTTGTCTGTCTGTCTGTTTGTTCCGGGTAATCTAGGGAACGGCTGGACCGATTTTGATGGGACTTTCACTGGCAGATAGCTGATGATATAAGGAGTAACTTTTTTTTAGACTAACTTCGCCCCGCGGCATTTCCCGCGTTTACAATAACAAACGCGGGTAACACCGCGGGGCTCAGCTAGTATAAATATATATTCGTATACTTCTTTTAGTGAATACATTTATACATATTGTACATAGAAAACACCCGCACTCCGACACCAGTGTTTGTGCAAACATTTGGTCCAACCCGGGAATTGTACGGTACCTGACACCTCAAGCATAGAATTCGCATAGACTGCCTCGAATAATATAATAATAGAATAATAAAAAAAAATAGAACAATAAATTATATTCTTTTATTGTAGTCCTAATCACAGATTAGTACTGTACAGACATTAATAGGAAAGGAATCATTATTTAGATTATTACCTTCCTATTACAAAAGGTAAAACTCATTTTAGTTTTAGTATTAGGATAAAGTTCGTCAATTTAATCCTTTAAACTAAAAGTGTATAATATTAAACAGTAAAAAATCCTTTGCTAAAAAATTTTAAAACGGCTTAAAAAAAATTGTACCAGGACAATACATTCTCACTGTAAAGTAAAGAAAATTCCATAATGGGTAAAAAAATTGATTCCGGGATTAAAATCCTTACTAGTCCTTACTGATATTATAAATGCGAGAATAACCCGGTCTGTCTGTCGCGATTTCACGCAAAAACTATATACAAATATTAAATTGGTTTTTTGAATGAAGTTTTGGGACACCGGTAGTCTGGAGCCGACCCCAAACCGACATAAGCTCCCTTTTACCGCGAAAGCCGTTATACATGCGGGTGAAGCCGCGGGCAAAAACTAGTTGGTTAGATTTGTATTGGTATATATTTGCATTGGTATCCATATTTAGACGATTCAAAATACAATTTTTAGTAGCTACATCTTATTTAGTGTTTCTAGATAAGGTAGCTACGAAATAAATTATAAAATTATAATAATTTAAATATATAAAAATATTTTATTTAATGTTAAATATAAATTTAAAATGACAAATTTATATGACAGTTAAAATAAGGTGTGTTAATTTTGAGAGTGAGAACTGCCAGGAATGTGTATATTTTTAAATTTATAATAAGTTATTTAATCCTTACAAATATTATAAATTCGAAAGTATCTCAGATTCGAGCAGAGCCGCGAACAAAAGCTGGTATCTTATATTTCAAATATACCTAATGTACCATTTTAATTCGTTATTATTTAGTGTGATAAGTTAAATGTCAGGCTTTGGAACAATGAGCTATACCTATTTTCAGTACACTACAATCTAGGCTTCAAGTACTCCTGTTGGTTTAACTGGAGGGGTCAACAAGAACACACCTTATTACTTAGACCAACCAACAAAGTAATCAAACCAACCATTTTATAGTTACATATGTCCTTCATTCGAATGCCGAGTGTACTTATACAACTTCCGTAAACCATGAAATATACTTTTTTCAGCAATTCATCATCATCATCAACAGCATTTAGCAGTCCACTGCTTGACATAGGACTCTCCTTTGAAAGGAGGTTTTGAGATACTATACCACGCTGGCCGGACGGGTTGGTAAAGGGTTTCAAGTTTTCCTTCTCTTGGCAGTGATGTTAGCTGCTTATTTTGATCCTTTAGTCGCCTCTTACGACACCCATGGAATGAAAAGGGGTGGTGACACTTTGTATTCTTAATCCGTCACCACATGGACACAGAAATTGCGTAGATTTATTTGAATTAATTTTACTGCTTCTCTACTCAAATATTAACACATTTCGTTTAGGTAGTAGATACAACATTAACATATTGACAACCTGATACGGGACATTACAACTGATATATGTGTGTGTGCGTGATTCACGACCAAACGGAATACGTTTACTATTTAAAGTACAAGCTGCGTTGAGGGATAGAGTTATAGCATGTCACATTTGTAAGAGAAGTGGAGTTAAAGAGAAGAACAGGTCGGTGGCCTTTTGATTAAATGAGTTTGTTTTATTTAAGATTTTGTTTCTTAGTGAAGTGATTTCTAAATTGCTACTATGTTTGTATTTAGATAATAATTGTTTTTAGTATGATAAACCTAATTTTAGCCAATTTTTGACGTCCACGTCATTTGACAAAAAAAACTTGTTAATAGTAATTCTTAGTTTCGCTTAGAGAGCCTTCGTCGAGTGACGACGAAAATAATAGTAATTTAGACACAAAAACATGTAATAGTATTTTTACGTTTTAGTGCATCTTCTTTTTCAGAATATAGGGATAAAATATGTAAAAAGTCGGCAATGTACCTATACCTTTATGAAGATACAGTTATCGTTTGGCTGTAATGCAATGCTCAAGTTTAACTTTTTTTTGAAAGTAAATAAATTTAAATGTTACTTTACTTTGTAGTTAGTCATTTAAGAATTGGCATAGATTTGTGTAATCTAATAAAATTACCATTTTGAGTATAACATTATAGATTTAAAGAATAATTGCCTAGATAGACAGAAGATCTCTTGTTTTTAGGGTTCCGCACTGCGAAAAAAAAAAACGGAATTTTATAAGATCAGTTTGTTGTTCATCTGTGTGTTCGTCTTTGAAGACTCTTATTTTCAGAAACACGTAGAGTACAAAGTTTAAATTAGTATCAAATATGGTCTAACTAGCTAGTCCCCAACCTGCACTCGGCCAGGGTGGGGACGTAACTTCTAACTCGAAGTGATCACAAGATACAGTCTTTAACACTTGCAAGAGAATTTAAGCGTATAGGGTACTAGATTATCTGAAATCTTAAAATTTGAAATGAAGGAATGTCATTATAAAAAAAAATAACAAATTTATTTTGCAGCACACTAACTACGACCTATGTCTATGTATGGGGACATCAGTTTTTGACCTGAAAAGCATAGTTTGTCCCTAATTAACAAAAAATGTATACGGAATCCTCGGTGCGTGATTCCGACTCAACGTAGCCAGTTTATTTTACATAATATTATCAGTAGTCAGCAAATCCCTTTCACAGCACGCGTCCCTCCCGGACAGTTAAACAATTGGAAGACTTTCTTAAAATGATACCTTAAATCAGGATTGCCTGACAGACAAAGGATTGTGAGAACAATTATTGTTTACTCTAATCCCTAAAAGGGTGGCAGTAAAACTGGTTTTTAACGAAACAAATGGTCTGTGAATATTTTAAACTATTGAAATCAATCTGGCGTCGTTTAATTTGTGTGCTAAAGTACCGTTATTTAGACATAAGTAGTAGAAGTACAGAAAAAAATATAGAGGACATAATTGAATCGTGCTGGACATTATTTTGACGAAGCGTTCACAGCTATAATAATAATAATAAATAAATTTTATTTCTTCTCTCACACAAACAATTTCACAGAAATTATAAACATCAAATAAAAACAAAATACAGGAAGCAAAGATCTGTGTGAGAGACTGGTTTCCGTACTAGGTAGAAACCTGTATGACAGATAACCAGCCTCTCCCATATCGATATAGCTGAGTGGCCTTAGGTGAGGTGGAAGCAATCACGGAGGGTAAGCAACGATGGCATGGTCAGACCCAGATGGGTGTCTGTTTGTGGCAATATATGTAATGAGTGTTTCCGTGATTCGGAGGTCACGTTAAGCAGTAGGTCCTGGTTGTTATCCTAAGATGGCAGTCGTGAAGCTTAGTTGGACGCCAAGATTACGTAGCCACAATGTCTCTTGCCAGTCCCCAATCCGCACTCATCTGGCTTGGGATGTATGGCCTTAACTCTCTCCCCCAGCAGTGGGACATTATAGGTTGTTGATTATTTTGACTTGAAAATAGAAAAATAATATTGATAACTTAATACGCATCATCACACATTGTAGACTGATTTCGGATTAAGTATGTGTTATGGATAGTAGATAGACGTGAAGCATGCAGTGCTGGATTGACACTAATAAGAACTGCGCGTCACGTGGAGATGAATTTATTGCGATGGATGTGCGGAGTGATGCGAAAGAATCGCCAAGAAACTTCGTATTTGTGACAGTCTGAATGCTCGTGACATTGCAGACAAACCACAGGAGAGGTGTTTGCACTGGTGCGATCACGTTTTGCGGCAACCACCTGGTAACAAATGGCCGAAGGGAGCGGCATCCCCGACGCAAATATAAATAATAATAAATTAATATTTCAGACATCTTAAACACATCGTCATCTAGTCCCAAACTAATCAGAGTTTGTATTATGGGTACTAAACAACTGATATAAATACATAAACATACTTTTTCTTCTGTAAATACATACATATTATACATAGAAAACACCCAGAATCCGAAACAAATATTTGTGAATCACACAAATATTTGGCACGACCCGGGAATCGAACCCGAGACTTCTTGATCAGCAGCCACATACGCTAACTACTAGACCAACAAAGCAATCAATACGCAAGACATCATCTCTACAAATAAAAGAAAATTTTGAAACAAAACCTTATACTTGTCTGGCCTGCGCGAAATAATATTGACATACGTTTATATGTAAACTGTATTAACTGGTATATAAAATAGTTTATTCTGTTCCGTTAAAACGATAAAAAGATAGTGGCCATTGCACTTAAATATAGTGTATATCATCCTAAGAAACATCAACGATAGCCCTTACAATACCATGGTTCCTTATCTTAATTTTAGTTCATACACCACTAAGCTAGTAAATAAACATATAACCCATTTAAAAATAAGACATGTAATTCAATCTGTGAATGTTTGCAGTACTCGATGAATTGTCAACTTAATAAAAAAAATTAAATCTACACATTTCTTTAAAATATCATTACTAAATTACATAATTTCTTCGAACTAAAACCAATTCCCTTAGAATGTACTATGCAATAAATATTTAGATTATACAGGTGAGAATATAAAATTGTCTTACATACAATTTACGGTTACAGCCTCCCTATTTAACGGAATCCTCTTTTATCGGCATTTGAACCTGTGACCTCACACTTAAGGTAAATATTCACAATCCAAAGTTATTGGTTAGTTATGAAAATGCGCAGATCTTGGGTGCCAATTATTCATTTAGATAATAAGAACAGTTAGTTTTATTGAATGTCTTATCCCTATAATGTGGCTTGCAATTTATGGTGAGATATCTGTGGTGTTTATCAAGCCTAGCCTTTATAGTTTTATTAATCGTGGAGATAAAGTACTACTAATGAATTTATTAAACGATTACTGTTGGTCATGTTGACGTGAAGTTTGTGATTTAAAAAAGCCCAGTGTACGGGTCGCGTACACAGCTTGTTGAATGATAGACGTTTCTTGAAATGATACTATTTATTGTTGCACACAAAATGACTTATTAATCTAATGTATAATGAAAATTATATGCTAGTGAGTATACCCTGTGACTGTTGAAAGTGCACTAATTTATAAATGTAATTAATCGACGATGTTAACGTAAAATGCTGACCGCGCCAAATGTACGGACATTGGCCCGTACACCCAGATATGACCGAAAATAATATGTATGAAATTTAATTTGTAGGAAATAAACTATTTTTTATTATGTATCGTAGCTGCTAAAATGACTGTCCTGCCTGATGGTAGACATGAACAGAACCCAGGAGTGACGGTCGCCATCCTTACTGTCATTGAAGACAATGCTGCACGGCGACCGACACTATGGCGGACTAGTGAGATGCTCACGTGGTCATAGATGGTAGCACGTGCGCTGGAAGAGAATTAAAATTTTAGAACGATATGCTTGTCAAAGTGACTCTACTCTGCCTGATGGAAAGCATGAGTAGAATCCAAGAGTTGTGGTCACTATACTCATTGCGATTGTAGAAAATGCAACAAAGCAGCATGGTTATGGTGACTCACATTATCGGTGGCCTATTGAGATCCTTCTGCATCATTCGAACTCTGGTCTCACCAACGAAACGCTATAACACAAATGTCGTCATTTTTAGTAGGTCTCCTGTGAGTGAATAGTAGCATAATAATAATAAATATTGACATCTTACACACAACGCCATGTAGTCCCAAACCAAGCAGAGCTTGTATTATGGGTACTAAACAACTGATATAAATACTTTTTTTTGTAAATACATACATATTATACTTACAAAAACACCTAGACTCCAAAACAAATATTTGTGCATCACACAAATATTTGGTCTGACCTGGGAGTCGTACCTGAGACCTCTTGATCAGCAGCCGCATACGCTAACCACTAGACCAACAAGGCAGTCAGAATACCAGAGATAGAGAATAGAATACCATCCATGTTAGGCTGAAATGTTCGTACTGAAATCAGCATGACTCTAAACTTTGATGACATGGAACTATTTTTATCCTCATTTCTCATAACTGTAACCACAATGTGCTACGATGCAGCTAGGAATGTTAAGTATTTTTGTAGAATTTAGTGCACCCACATTGGATATTAAATATATACTTTTGAATTATCGACGTTTCAACCGGGTTGAACTTATTGAAACACAACTGTGAGCACGTTTGTTTCAGTAAAAATTTTAAATAATATAAATTGTTCTTCAAGGCTTACAAGAGACGTAAAGAGGCATACCACTCCAATGACAAAACATGAGCTATCGAAACTATCATCAAATCCCTTTTAGCGATCTCTTCTCAGTATAGCTCGGGAAACATATTTGCTTTATCATCTACGTTAAATGTGCTGTCTATAACCACCTTTGCCCTTTCACAGCTAAACTTGAGCTTGATGCTGGACATATTTTACCGTGATTACCGATATTCACGCAAGCGGAGTCACATGCAAAAGCTAGTATAAATAGTAAATTTTATTGGAAAAATTATAATTATAGACTGCCAACAGTAGAAATCACGGTCATTAATCTATTTTGTAAAACCTGGATTATGCTATTCTAAGAAATAAAAGGATTATTAAAAATAACAACTAATTGTTTGCACCTTATTATGAACTAGAATGAAGGTAGTGAAATTTATTCTTATCGGGTGTCCCATCTACCCATTTCTCCCCTAACACCATAAATAAAAGAGAGTATGAAAAAAATACGGTAATCTTTTCTAAGAATGCAAAATGATAAAACATATTACCTACCACAAGTAGCGCATGATTGAGTTTTTATATTGTCAGAAAAAAGAGTAAAGAATTAAAAATATCTGTAATACTAAAAAATGCAGTTGATAAGAAGATGGGTTTTCTTTTAAAATAACTTTCATTTTATAATAATATGTCAGGGGACCAAAGTGACTGTAGTCTGCAGTACTATCCGAGTACTACTACGAGTAGAATCCAGGAGTAGAAATTCTTTCCCGATCCTGCTCATTAAGAAAGTAAGGGTTATTTTATAATGAGTAAAAATATTTAAACAGTAGCCATATAATAATACACATTCAAATGTATACGTAGATATATTAAATGTAGTAAAGTACTGTCAGTCTCGTTAACCAGTACCCTGCTCCTGACGTCTACTAAAAACTAGCATTTTTACGTTAATTGTTCTTATAATTTTTTCCCGTATGTTACTTCTATATGTGTGTGTGCATGTATGTATTATGACGTAACATAAAACATTTCATTCATAAGTTAAACTCACTACGTTACTATTACCAAAGAACGGCTGCAGCACAATTCTCCAAAACGATCAAATCAAACTTCTAAATCCTCAATTACCGCCTGACACTTATCCGGACGATCTCCTCAAATATTGTGATACAATCGCGCGCAGACAAATGTCCTCGATTTATCAGCAACCCAACTTCAATAGACCCTAAGACTACCGTGATTGTTGCCCGTTATCTATTTATTAAGATTATCACTGACATCTTCATATGGTATATTTTTAGCTGTTTAATTCGTTCGAATCTAATGCGTGGTAATTAATCAGTGTTGGGCCGATACTATCTTCGTTATTTCGTCTCGACCGGTTATTGAATTCGGAGCCATCGGGTGTTCTCACATTCATATCCTTTACGTACTATAAAATCAAATTAGATTAAAGATAAATATTGATTATAGTATTGGTAGACGCCCGGTTTTGCTTAAGATTTGAAGTTTGATTTTTAATAACTTGTTTCTTTTTAAAAGATTCATCATTACTATTCTGTGGCATTTATTTTCGATTAGTATTGAAAGGTTAGAATCAATCTTAATCATAACTAATATATAAAGATGTACGTTGCAATATTTTATTTATCAGATTGGTAAACTTTGCATGCATTTATTTACTTTCCTTTGAAATATTATCGAAATAATCCAGTTTAAAATAACAAAAATCATTTTTAATTTTAAGATATGTCGTTAGATTCCAAACATGATGCGGAGACCGTGTCTTGGCAAACGCAGTGTGGGACGCCATCTGGCCAGATAGCAGGCGGACTTTCGTAGGAGAGCCGGCGATGACTGGCAACAGAAAGCAACAAACCGGGCTCTGTGGTGTGCCTCTCCTGTGGGTACATCTCGCTAGAGGCATATATCCAGCAGTGGACATCAATAGGCTGATGATGAAAAAACGACTAGAAGTTAGATGATTCTAACTTTTAACTCATTGAACACAAGTTAGGTCTATATTACGAGTCTTACGTGTTAAATAAATCAAATAATTATTTAACCTAATCTGATTGTGATAAACAAACAGCTAAAACATCAAGTTTTATTTATAAGTACAACTCATAGTTTGTGCGTATAACAAATGTAGTCAATTGAAAATATGTTTCCGTAATGAACTATTATATCGATGTTTAATTACCGCGATTGGAGATAAGAGTTGGACCGGCGTGGAAAAATGGGCTTTATAAAGTAATTTAGTTTGAAAGAATTCTTGTATTTTGATATTTATTTTAGGAAGTAATACATTACGAATTATGTTGGCGCCAGTCGTTCAAAGGAATAGACATAGTTCCTCTAGTTTTTAAATGAATTAAGTTAATTTTTTTTTTTTTTTTTTTTTTTTTTTTTTTTTTTTTTTTTTTAAAAGACAACTCCCGCATTAGGAATATAAATTCCTGTGTCGCGGGGGACTTTACAAACATACAAGAAACGGACACAAAGAACACCCTGACTCAGAACAACAAATTGTGAATCACACAAAGTGTTATCCTACGTGGGATTTGAACCCACGACACTTGGCGTAGTAGGAAGCGGCGTGGCGACCGCTTAAGCCACTAGGCCAACCGTGCAGCCAACCAATTTACGTTGCTTATTTAGAGTGTCATGTATTTAAATGAAGAGAATTCTGAGATAAGTTGAGATATATTCATTTTTTTTAATATTTAAGCCTCTCAATGTGACTCTACTCTACCTGATGGAAAGCATAAGTAGAATCCAGAAGTAGGGGTCACCATGCTCATTGTGAGGGTAGGAAAAGTAGCATGGAGATCCATACCATGGCGGAATGGTTAATTAATCCTGCATCATTGGATTTGGAGAATGATGCAGAATGATTGGGCCTCCAGTCTCCCACTCACCAACGAAATACGACAACAAGAATGCTGTCATTATTAGGATGGTCTTCTGTGTGAGGTAGTACTGCCCCGGTCGAGCCGGCCCATTCATGCTGAAATCAACGTGGCACTACTACCTACAGATCTTATTATGTAAGTAAAACTAAAAATTATTGTAGTCAGCAAAATGTTAGCTCTTCATATGCTTTTAAAGTGGCAGCTGAATCACCTGATGGTAAGTAATAATAATACATGGCAATAATGTGCCTTTCTATTAGTGAACAAAGTTTCGGGTTGGTTCAGCAGATCATGTGGGTCTACTGAACATACCCGAAAATTATATGCCAATTAGCCACTTCAACTTTACAAACTCAGAACCTCACAAACTTTACCTCTGTAATCATCTTCCTAGCCTTTATTCCCAAGTTTATTTGGGGTCGGCTACTAGTTCAACCGGTTTCACCTGAAATTCAGTTTTTCCACATAGCGAATGCGACTGGCATCGGACCTCCGCAACCTTAAGGGAGAATTGAAATTCGAAGATTGAGCTAGTTGTCAGTATATTTGAGGGCACTGACTTCCCAATAACGATTGCCATAGATGTTCATGACAACCGGGACCGACGGCTTTACGTGCTCTCCGAGGCACGGGCGTGAATCACCGCAAAACTTCCAAAGTCCGGGCTGCTATTAGGAATTTCCTAAGAAAACCCAAAAACACTTTTTGGCCCGACCCGGTACTTGAAATCGAGAGCTCTTGATTAGTAGTCGCATGCGCTAACCACTAGACCAACGAGGCAGTTTACCTCTTCAATATTAGTCATTAATTACCTCTTTATAATATTTCTCTCTATAATATTTATTTTTATTCTTATATGTTACGCGAGCTTCCCACTTACGTAATAGGTGGCAAGGTGGCGTGGGAATCCAACCTACGACCCAGCAACTCTACTATCAAAGCAAAGCAATTAAAATATCCAACCACTAGACACACCCATTTATATTTTAAAGACTGTAATTGATAATTAACTTGGTAAAGGTAATGCAACTACCAACTAACGTAGATCTATTTATTTTAATAAATTTCCTTCCTTCCTGTAAAATATTTTGCATAAGGTGGACTTAAGGCCACGGGTATTTTTTTTCAGACAAGGTTTTGGGTGTCTCGAAGCTATTTGTGGCAGGTATATGTTAGGACACGTAAAATGTGAGACTAAAGGATCAGTTTGTGGACATCCTTATTTGTAATAGAAGCGCGTTCCAAATATTAACAGCTTGAATAAGGAAAGAAGAATGGACAACATCAATTTTTGATAGTTTGTAGGTTTTAAGAAAAATAAGTATGTTATCACTACATATTATAAAATAAAGTCCTCTGCCGCGTCTGTATATTTGTCTGTCTGTTCGCGATAATCTTAAAAACCACTATACTGATTTAAATGAAATTTCGTACCCAGATAGTTTAAATCCTGAGAAAGAACACAGGCTACTTTTTAACGCGATAACCATCATAGACGCGAGAGCAGCCGTGGGCAAAAACTAGTTACATAATATAAACCGCTACAAGCAGGTGAAGTGAAATATTTTCATTTGATAAAGTATAGGCAGTTAAATCTAGATTTTAATAGGGAAATGTATATCTATTACAGATCCCATACAAAAAAACTAATAAAATTAGCTTATGATAACTTCATAGATCGTGCTGAGACGGACATACAGAATAACCCGAAAAGCTTTTGGAACTTTAATAAGGCACAACGCACTTTACGTCAGTCCTGTTCTGAATTCGAGTTCAATGGTCATACAGTCTCTGGACGCGATGCTGCGAATGCTTTTGCGACATATTTTGAATCCACCTTTTTAACAGACCAGTTCAGGCCTCCATCTAGTTCTACAACAATGGAACCTTCTAATAATTTATGTTCTTCGCGTGTCAGTATTGAGTATATTAGCGAATTTGACCTATTGCAGGCAGTTAAATGCCTAAAGTCTCAATCATCAATTGGGCCCGATGGTATACCTGCCTACATTATAAAAGACTGTATTAATATACTTCAGGAACCTTTATTACATATTTTAAACGTAGCTATTAAAACTGCAACATATCCGGATTATTGGAAAATCTCGCGAGTAACACCTATACCCAAGGATGGCTCCAGGTCCCAAATCATTAATTATAGACCTATTGCCGTTCTGTCAGCATTTGGTAAGATCTTTGAATATATTTTAAACACCCACATCACCAGACAAATTAAGCAACAACTGAGCGAATGTGAGCATGGGTTTAGAGCCGGTAGATCCACCTCGACAAATCTCATTAACTTTGTCGATTACTGTGTCACTGAAATGGACTATAGTAGGCAAGTGGACACGGTATACTTTGACTTCAAGAAAGCTTTCGATCGAGTCGATAACGAAGTACTCTTAAAAAAATTTGCAGCTTTTGGATTTACTCCAAATTTATTGGATTTTTTTACCAGTTATTTTTCCAATCGTAGACAGTAGACAGTAGGTAGTAGAGCCACGCTGACTTCAGCACGAATGGGCCGGCTCGACCCGGCCAGTACTACCCTCACACAGAAGACCATCCTAATAATGACATCATTCTTGCTGTCGTATTTCGTTGGTGAGTGTGAGACCGGAGGCCCAATAATTCTGCATCATTCTCCCGCCCTTCGAAGGCCGGGAGAATGAATCAGAATAATCTAACCAGGCTGCCATGGTAAGGGTCACCATGCTACATTGCCTACCCTCACAATAAGCATGGTGACCCCTACTCCTGGATTCTACCCATGCTTTCCATCAGGCAGAGTAGTCACTTTGGCAGGCTTACATAAAAAAAAAAAAAAAAAAAAAAAAAAGTATGTTAAATTGGGTAATCATCAATCTGACCCATATGACACTCGTTCAGGTGTGAGTCAGGGAAGCACCTTAGGACCGACGCAGTTTCTAATTATGATTAACGACTTGCCTAGCGTAGTTAAATACGCTCAGTGTATGATGTTTGCAGACGATCTGAAGCTATACCTGGGAATCAGAAGCCCCGATGATTGTGAGGCGCTCCAGCGGGACATCGATAGTGTTGTGGCCTGGAGTGAACACAATTGCTTGGAATTAAATTTATCTAAATGTAAATTAATGACATTTACTCGATCACGTTCCCCATACACTTACAATTACAAATTATTGGGTGTCCCGCTGGATCGAGTCACAGAAATTCGTGATTTAGGTTTGACCATGGATTCGCGTCTCACTTTTAATACACACATCACTAATATCTGTAAACAAAGTTTCAAATCACTGGGATTCGTAATAAGAATGTCGGCACAATTCCAACACAGGGGCACTATCGTCGTTCTGTACTTCTCTTTTGTTCGCAGTGCTTTGGAGTATAACTCCATAATCTGGGACCCACACGAGGAGAGGTATAGAACAATGATAGAATGTGTCCAACGAAAATTCGCACGGCTTTTATATAAAAAACTATATGGGTACTATCCTTATCTATATCCATCACTTTTTATTCTCGGCATGGTGGGACTGAACACTTTGATATTGCGACGTAAGTGTGCCTTAATGATGCACTATTACTTGTTACTAAATAATAAAATCGATAACATACATTCATTATCCCGCTGTCTGTCATGTCTGTCATGGCCGAACCAGTACACCCGGCTACGCTCTTGCCGTCTCCTAGCTGCTCCGCAGGTTCGAACATTTACGGCACAATATGCTCCCACTAGTCAGGCAGTTAGATTGCTCAACTCCCTGATTGCTCAATACGTCGATTTATTCCATACTAATTTGAGTACATTTATTAGATTCTGTATGCTTTTCTGAAATTATAGTTTATAATACTCACGGGCCCGATGGTCCAGTGGTTAGTGAATCTGACTACTGTGCCAAAGATCGTGGGTTCGATACCCACCCGGGACAAATCTTTGTCGATGAGATAGATAGAATATTATAAAATATTGTAAATCATTAATTACGATATCTGTAACACTACTGTTGTAATGGCACACTACACGTGTTGGGTAACTGTAAGTGTAGTGAGCAGTTGATTAAAATAAATAAATAAATAAGTCACGGACAAATGCAAGTAATACCCATTAGTAAAAAATTATCACCAATTATGGTGAATTGATGCATTCTCAAAATTAAATCTTTTAAGTTTGGATACGAAAAGCCCAAAATCGATCAGGGTGGTGTGCAATGAGAGGCCTATGTCCAGCAGTGGACTGCGATAGGCTGATGATGATGACGATGATGATGTTCGCTATCTATATCCTGATATGACTATAACTAACAAGAAATACTTTATTTTATTAATAATAAAACTAAATACAGTTTATGAAGAAACCAGTTAAGTATTATGACTTTGATCTACCGCTAATAATGATTTTAATAATTGAATTAATAACGATCTAGCATCGATTATATTTATTAAACATAGTTGAATACTATTTTATGGCTTTTAGTCAGTTTAATGATATTTAATAAGGGTCTACGACTATTTTAGTGCTACAGTTTTAATTACTAATATTTATCGTTCGTTTTTGATGTTGATTTTAAATATATTTTTATTTATTGAATTAAATATTTTTTTCGGATATCTTACACACAACGCCATCTAGTCCCAAACTAAGCAGAGCTTGTATTATCGGTATTATGGGTACTAGACACCTGATATAAATACATTAACGTACTTTTTTTGTGTACTCCGTGTGGTGACGGATTAAGAATACAGAGTGTCCCCACCCCGATTCATCCCACGAGGGTGTCGTAAAAGGCGACTAAGGGATAGACTACGCAAGACAACATCAATGCAAAGAGAAGGAAAACTTGAAACCAACCCTTTACCAACCCGTCTGGCCAGCGTGGTATGGTAGGTCAATACCTCCTTTTCAAGGAGAGGCCTATGTCCAGCAGTGGACTGTTAAAGGCTGTTGATGACGATGACTTTTTTTTTAAATACATACATATTATACATAGAAAACACCCTAACTACGAAACATTTGGTTCGACCCGGGAATCGAACCCAAGACCTCTTGATCAGCAGCCGCGTACGCTAACCAATAGACCAACAAGGCAGTGAAATAGAAATAATGTAATAAATGAATGATATTTGTAGAATGATTTTGATCTTATATTTTTTATTTGTGTCTGCCTCTGGACTACAATTTGAATGATTTTAAAGAATCATTCTGAAACAATTAATGAAACCATATATAGAAAATAAGAAAAACTGATTATCTTAATATATATTTAACTATTCCGTATATTGGGTAACAATCATACGGATATCCTAGTGTTTGTGCGAATGCGCTATTGTGTGCGGTCAAGGTGTGGCCCCGTTCACACACACAACAATCAGTGACTGCGCCGGCGCAGTTTTACGCACAGTTTTTGCTACAACAAATTTTATGGATTGTATGATGAATTTAATGTGACTTTTTGAAATGTTTTGCATGTTATTTTTAGATCAAGAAATGTTGTAAAGCAAGTATCTTTTCTGTATGACTCTTAATTTTAAGATATGTACACTTTATCTTCATAACATCAGATGGGAAATGAATGTTTTATATCAAGTTTGTATTACAATTATGTTTCCAAGATCTCTGACGATCTCAGAACTAATACGACACATTATTGGAAATACATAAAGTACTCATATATACGTAAATATACAATATATACATACATAATTCATGATAAATATTAATAACTATAATTGCATGTGGTTATTGAGGAGAACTTCATATGTTTGCCTATGGTACAGGGGACAAAAGACAGGTTACCCCATGGTAAGTGCTTCCCGTTCCTTCCCCAATTCAAGAGAGAGAAATCATGGGGTCTTCGACTCCGGTAACTTCTTTTATTTTTTAATTTATGAGCATATCAAAGTGCCTTCTACTTTGCCTGATAGAAATATATGAGTAGAATTCAAGAGTAGAGATCCTGTTACGATGCTTCTGAAAAAAAAAACAAGGAAAAACGGTTCAACTTCAGTTGTTTTTTATTTCGGTTGAGTTGAAAAGCAAAGCTTCTTCACGTTTAAAGTCTAACAGTAACGCCGAATTTAAATACACACTTCTCAAAGTAAATGAAATATAACTTAAACTAAACACAAGTAACTAAATTCTTAAGTTGGAAGTTATTCTAAAGCAAGTACTCGTCAGTTAGTGGGATGAACATAGTCTTTATCATACGATCAGACAAACAAACCTATATGTTACAATATTTATGTGCGTACACTTAGGCGGCAGTAACGTACCGCCGTTTATGTTAGATCTAGAGACAACTAGGGATGTGGAAAACAAATAAATTTTGCACTTAATTACAAAATGGTGGGGAATTTATCAGGAAATAGTTTTGTTCAAATGATGTTACACTAATTTTATTAATAACGGTTTGAAAAACTCTGCGAATCTCCTGCCTGAGAGGAACGCTGCTGTAGTATACAGTATTTTCGTCTAAAACTCTTCCGATGGATGTCCTATTTTGTGTAATATTTGTCATTTCAAAGTCCCTCCGGAATCGACATAGTGTTTATATGTACAAGCTCAAACTCAGGAGAACCCGCAAACGACCTCCGATTAATAATAATTGATCCAATTGCTACATTTATATATTTCAAAAATCTTTTCGATGTGAGGACTCTTTAATCCCATCTTCGTACAATTTATTAAATTATTTATCGTTAGCAGATTCATATTCATTGCTTTTAAATAAAAGTAAATTTTAATTTAGCACTACTAAAATTATTATCCAAAAAATAATAATAATAAATTTCTATTTCGATTTGTCCCTCCCTAGTTTAATTAGCGCGCGATACAGCTCGGTGATGCGCTGCGCCTGCGCAGACGCGCACGACACTAGACAAGTGTAATTATTAACCGAGCTCGTTTCCTCATCTACTTTGTAATAAATGCTTACCCAGTACAATCAGGAACATAAGTTGTATTGATATTTGAAACCTTTTTTATCTTTCAATATGTTCATTTTTAATTTATAACCGGAGTATTGTATGTGGCACGTCAATTGATCTTACTGCTGCTCATTATAAATAATTGTAGTAATATATGTTAAACCATTATTTCAAGAGAAGATTGAACACATCACTTTCATGGTAATAGCAAATAAAAATTGTTCCTTCTCTTCTTCACAAACAGAAGTGAAACTGTTGGTGCATCTATTAATAATAAAACATTTAATACACATGATAGAGGAATAAGTAATGTAAAACTTATGTCTATACCTGTACCTGCCTATCATTTTTGCGTGTCCTCATAATGCCAACAAGTTCAGTCAACATTCTAACCCAGTGTTGGGTTACATACTTGATGTGTATAATATGACGATTTTAAATCGATAATTTATACCAGATACTTCGCGCAATTGATGCTGGTAACCACATTACGCCCACTCGTTTCTATATTGAACGATCACATCACAACCCTGTCTGATTTCTACATTCCATTAATAATTTAAATGTTATTCTGTTCTACAATCGTCAAATATTCGATTATTTTAGTTGAAGCGATTATTATGCGTCATAATCGGGTCTTATTAGGCTGCTTGTATAATTTGATGCTTCTTTAAATAACTTTAATTATATTTCAAAGAATTCAAATAGTATGGTAATGTATAATATATTAGCTACTATATTTGAGAAATATGTTAAGAATTTTATATAATGAGCAGCTTGAAAAGAAATACTTTATCGATAGAACCGTCTGTTAATGCACTGTTGAGTAATACAACGAAGTATTTTCAATTTAAGATTTATTAATTTTACAGTTACACTAGCAAAAATTGATTGCAAAGACATGTAAAAGACAATACAAACATATACTCACTTGACATGAGTCAACCACATTCAACATAAACTATCTAAGTATCATACACAGTAAATTCAACTTTGCACCGTCGTGATAGAGTTATGTATTTTAGAGAAACGGAAAAATAATGTTGTTCAAGATTTATCAAAAGCCTTTGACAGCGTCGACCTTGCAGTGCCATAGTTCACACCGTCCCTTCACTGCTGGAAATGTGGAAAAAACTTGACAATAGCACGGCCACGCACGGTTCAGGATAAGACAATCGATTACATACATTTGTATGCACTTTATTGATTATTGTTAACTATATTATTGAATTGGGAAACGAGGCTCATTCAAGGTTGTGTGATAGGGCAACTTCAAGTTTTATTATGTGTTTTTATATTTTATAAGATTATACAAAATCGGAACTATTTTAATGTTCAATACAAAAAATATAATTACATGAGTAAATAAAAACTTTGTTTAAATTATATAAATTGTATATATTTTTTAAATTATATTATTAATTATACAATTATATAAACTGCCTTGTTGGTCTAGTGGATAGCGTATGCGGCTGCTGATCAAGAGGTCTCGGGTTCGATTCCTGGGTAAATCCAAATATTTGTGTGATCCACAAATATTTGTTTCGGAGTCTGGGTGTTTTCCTATCTATAATATGTATGTATTAACAAAAATAAAAGTATGTTTATCTATTTATATCAGTTGTTTAGTACCCATAATACAAGCTCAGCTTATTATGGGACTAGATGACGTTGTGTGTAAGATGTCCGGAATGTTTATTTATTATTGTTTTATTTACTTAAAGCTAGAGAATTATTTTAAAATATTTAAAGAAAGAAATCTTAGAACAAGGAAGTCCATAATTGGTGTTAAATCAAACATGGGCTAAAATTCTGCGTGAATGGAATCTGCAAATCAGAGATGACCGCAGGTTCCGTCGGAGATGCTATCGCTGAGCACCTAGCCCTCATACACAACAGAGTGAACGTTTATGGAGGTGGCAAATGGCGATACCTTCAAACCAGATACTAACACTCCTTGCTCGGACCTTGGCAAAATCATTAAAAATTGACACTATACTATTATATTTCTGTATGTTTATGTATATGTATGTGTTTATGTAAATATATGTATAAGTGTAAATGTGAGTATGTGTGTATATGTATATTTATATTGTATTTATGTATCAAAGTATGCTTTCGTAGGAATACCTAGATATATCGTAGATATTACCTATTATATATATCATTTATTTCTCCAAAAACACTGGTTTACTCATTATGAACGGAACAACAGCTAGTGGTAATAAATTATAAAACGTTTAATTTAAAAAAAAGAATATAAACCTAAATATATTGTGATTTAGTGATGGTTTTATTAGTCGTAAATACTAATGTAACATGGTTATTCATTTATTTTAAAATTTATATTTATTTAAATTAATTATAGTCGAGTCGCTGTAAAGAACTGTACCAGTAAAATAGGCAATGATACAATAACTTAAAATTTTGATGTTAATTTCGTCAAAATCAAATACGTTCTCTTGTAACCTTAAAAATAGTGTAAATTTGAAACTGGCCTAATATATGAGTACCCCAAGTAAATATGTAACGAGTATATCGTTATACATAATTATACTTAACCTAACTATTTTTCAATTTATAGTTAGGTTATGTATATTTCAAAGTAAGTAGGCACTTAGTTTAACTGTTGCGTTAATAACAATTATATCACCAAAACACATAATTTTCCAGTTTGTAGATGGATATTTTATGTAATAAAATTGCCATCTCCAAAAGTCCAAGTTGAATGGCGCGTGCGCAAGGAATTTAACGCCAAATCGCCGTTGCCCGGGCGCAGCGCAATTGCGGCTTATCTGCGCATTGTTCGGCTAAGGAGCACAAGGCTGAGCGCTGACGTGTGAGCGTTAGATTGTCCGTCTGTATGTGCGATTGTTTTACTTTAGCCTGATATTTATGTCTTTTTTACAGTTTTAGGTATCCATATTTAATTAACGACTGCACGGTTTGCTCAGTGGTTTAAGCGGTCACCACGCAGCTTCCTACTGCGCCAAGTGTTGTGCGTTCAAATTTTTCTTAGGAATATATTTTTAATGCGATAGTTGTCTTTAAGAAAATATTGTTTAAGAACGTTTCTTTTAGTTTTAATGACTTATTGCTCGTCGTGTTTAAATAGTAATTTTGCTTTTGAAATACTCGTTTGTGTTATTATCTGTTAGATATTTCAATTTCTTGAGGAAATCTACTTGTTTTATTCGTTTCAAACAGCACAAATATTACCATCTGCTTTAGTGACGTGACATATTTTATTGACTACAGGTTTTAAATGTCGACTTTTAAGGAGAAAATTAAACTCTCATCAATTTGATTGATAAGAACATCAAAACTTCCAGATCGTTGTCATTCAAGTCGAATACGGTCGTAAAACTGATTCAAATATTAGTATTAGTAATAAATATTTAACGTTTTAAACTTTGACTTTTTTATCTGAATTTTAATTAAAAAAAGTTTGAATTGATTTGTAGCTAAGGCAATTTATTCAACCGTAAAAAAATAATTTGCCAAGTTAAATTTATAATACTTATGCAATTTGTAACATTTGATTTGATCACAAAATGTTTTAGACCTTCTAGTTGTTTTCTGTTATTTTAGACAGGTACTAGAATTATAATAATTGAAATTTAAGGTTACATATATTTAAAAAACTTTTTATTTGTTTATAAAACAGATTACGCTTTTTATTAGAAATAAATTCAACCCCATGAGCAAAATTGACAAAGTTTCAAGAACATTATTTATTACTTACATTTTTAAGATCAAAATGTTATTGGCAGTGGTCGCTTTACCGCTTCATACTGTTCTGCATGTTGTGGGTTATGATAACCACGTAGCACAACACTTTGTAATACAAAAAAAATGGGTCTGGGTGTCCCGAAGCAGGTTCATGTAACTAATGCTCATAATGTCCTTAGAACTGAGGTGGAAAAAGTCTTTCTAAACAAAATATTAAGAACAATTTTGGAACGCAGATTTCCTTGAGATGTTTTCCTTCACTATCAAAGTAAGCAATATTATAAACCAAAACCAGCATTTATACTTTTTCAAATGTAACTTAATATCAAATAAAATCATTTATTCTGCAATTAGGTTACATGAACACTTTTACAAGTGAAACTTTTTTTTTTTGAGCAGATGAGTGCGGCCTTTCCTAACTGGACTAGCCCTGAGAAGAAAGGACGAAACAAAGTCAGGGTCATACGAAAAATTATAATTAATAGATTTTTGAACTGTTCACTATTTTTCTTTTTCATATATGTATATTTAATTGTTAATAGTGTGTTATAAGATATATCTAATAAAGAGAAAAAGAAGTTAATGAATTTTGATTTTTTATCCAGTACTATAGAATATATGTAGTCGAGAAATCTAGATCATGTTCTTTTCACATTGTAAGGCAGTGCTGCTTCCGTCTATGTTTAGTAGAGGCCAATTGACGTAATTTTTGCCCTCCGCATTCATTTGGGAAAATATGCATTATCTTTTAACTATTTTGCGTACAAGCTTATACATAGTTATAGGGTCACGGTGATGATTAAACATTTTAGACTGGACATTTAACAAGTCTTTAAGCGGAAGTTCTGTCTATCATTGGACGTATTATTACATAAACCATAATCGTGATAAATTATAATAGGTTGGAAAACCCGGAAAGTGTTGTGACTTGTGACTGGTAAAATATGAATACTATCATTACACAAATGCAGTAATGTCAGCAGAACGTTCAAATTCGCAATTACAAATGTTGTTTAGGGGTGAAACTACATCGATTAAAAGTTCTGGCAAAATCTGTTACGTAAAAACAAACTAAATCTGTGGTAAATCCCGCAAACTCAGATCTTTGAAGTTTTTTGTTGATAAACAACTGAAATAGTTATAAAGGTAAAAAGCAATTTATTCACTGAGACACGACATGTGGTCTTTCAATTAAGACTTGGTTGCTACAAAAAATGTGTGTGACCTTTTAAATAAATCGGGCAGTCAGAGGTCAAATTTTAATTGTACTGAGATGTTTCGATGGTTCCGTATATATTACGGTAGTTGTCACACATGACTCGTATACATACTTCATACACATGTTTTATTTTCTTGGTTATGTTTAACGGCTCACCAATTCTTGGTTACACCAAATTCTTTTCAAGTTTTTAATGTCGGCATAAAGTATTACTGTGCAATAGGTTTCGGCAGGTTCATCTTTTCTTTTTTTTTCACTCCCTCGACTGTGCTTGATGGAAAGCAAGCAGTATGGCGACCCACATTACGGCGGCCTAGTGAGATGCTTTTTCACATCCCGCTTAAAGGACTCGGGATCATAGAAAGAAAGAAACACACGAGCTGGCAGTGAGTTCTAGTTTTTAACTGCTCGGCACAAGAAGGAAGATCTGAAAATTTTCTTTATATCTTTTGTTTAAGTCGCTGTTTCATTCAGGGAAATTATATATGAATGATTTAATTAATAGTAACCGACAATCATGATTTATTATGATTTACTGGTAAATAAGAACAAAGGTGTTCAGTTTTAAGAGGGAGTATTTAAGTGGTTTATTTTTATTACGTTACCTTTATTTACATATGCCGATCAGTTAAAAACCTTGAACTGGCTACAGTGTACGTGATTCGCTAGGCGTGAAAAAGCACAACGAGGATGGTGGCCACCACTCACGGAAACTGCTCATGCTCTTCATTTAGATAGCTAATTTAAATATAGGAAAGAAAAATATATTATCTATGTTTGAATACTGAACTTCTGTTTACATTAAACCGAATGATACAAGTCACCATAAACAACGGAATCGAACTACTACAGACAATATTCATAAGTGATTGCTGATTAACCTTATAGATTATTAGATGTAAATAATAGTGATGTATTTAGACTCAACCTATTATAACAATAAGGTAGGTACCATTAGTATAATTGCTTTATTTGTTGAGTCTCTTTGTTAGTGCTAAGATAGTGAAGTTGCATGGTCTGCATCACGATTGTGCACTTATGTACAATACTAATGGTTGTATTAAGGCCATACATGGCTTTAAAGGTATTTTATAGCTTTATTCGCGTAACTAGTAGTCCCTAGTGATGATTTTACTTAGGTAATCATAATTAAGTATGCAGTAATTAATTATAATTTGACGAAATTTAGTACCTATTCTGGCAACTGCTTTAGTGGCGTTACTCTTGAATTCAAACCCGAGTGAAATCTAATACGAATCGAATTGCTATTTTAAATTACGATTAAAAGTTAAGTTAAGTTATGTCAAATTCAGTTGTACGAAACGTCACAACTCCAATTTCGATCTATCGTTTCGAATTGAAATCAATAGTAAAGCTGTAGGTTCCAAAACTAACAGACATGTTATATTTTTGTCATATATACCGTAACATTCTATTTTAATCCTATTTCCTGAAAGAAATTACCAGTTTAGAAGACAGCTACCATATACATGGATGTAGAACCAAATATCAGCCCCACTTTTGCCTGTTCTGCTGAAAATTTTATTTAGTATTTTTTCTTCTTTTCTTAAAAACAATTCTCGTAGAGAATAAATCCTATAGCTAATGACTTGCCAAACATACATGGAATAGACACAAAGAGCGCATAGAATCATAACAACAATTTGTGAATTACACAAACTAGGGTTCAAACATACGACACTCAGCGTAGTAGAAAAAAAGTCACTGCTTTTTATTAAAAGAAATACGCACCAGAAACAAACGGCTCATCCCTCCTGTGTTGTTTAAAACTGGAACTCGCTGTCAACTCATGTGTTTCCTTCCTACTATGAACATCATCATCATCAATCATCAACAGCCTTTAACAGGCCACTGCTGGACATAGGCCTCTCCTTTGAAAGAGGTTTTGGCCTACTATACCACCCTGGCCAGATGGGTTAGTAAAGGGTTTGTTTCAAGTTTTCCTTCTCTTGCCAGTGATGTTAGCTGCTTATTTTGTTCCTTTAGTCGCCTCTTACGACACCCATGGAATGAATAGGGGTGGTGACTCTTTGTAATCTTAATCCGTCACCACACGGACTACTATGAACCTGGCCTATGAAAAGCATCTCACTAGGACGCCATTATGTTTGTGTTCGCAGTGATTCCCCACTTCTATCCCCATCAGGCTCGACAGTAGTAAAATCACCACTATGTTGTAGTCTTAAATAAATATCCCTAAATTAAACATCGAAGCAAATGAGTTTTATATTCTTTATTTCACAATTATTTTTAATTGTACTAGGGATCTCTAGGCACGTTATCTTTAATGTGTGCCGATTCACTTACAGAATTCATCAAAACACATTTGCATCAATTAAATGGTATAATAATAGTTTTTTTGCTTCGTCTCGACCCGACACAGGCGTTTCCAGTGTTTTCCTTCTACCAAACTGTGCTATTGTGTCAGTAATATGGTAATTAATGTAACCACGGCTCGGATGAGTTCTTTTGTGTTCAAATATTTCATCACTTTTAATTTGTCATTTTTGACATTGAGAACGTTTTTTTTTCTTTTTTTTTGTAAAGGTTGACACGTGTGTTCTGATTTTGAGTTCTGCTGATATTCACACTTTTATTGAAAAAGAGGTAGGTAGAAGAGAATTACAAGCTCATAGTTTTGTTATCTGTACTAATGTTATAAATTCGAAAGTAACTCTGTATTTCTGTCTGTTGCGCTCTAACCCAACCCGCTAAACCAATTTGAATAAATTTCGATATAGAAACTAGATTAGACTTTGGAGAAGGACATCGCAGGACAACCCAAAATCGATCAGAGTGGTGTGCAATGGGAAAGGCCTTTGTCCAGCAGTGGACTGCGACAGGCTGATGATATGATATCATATACGAGGGCAGACCCGCGGGCAGAAGCTATTTATTACGTACTAGCTTTTGCTCTCAGCTTCATTTATGTGTTATTCTGATGTATAATTTTGATTGCCCTTTTCACTCCCTTCGGAGTGGAACTTGTCAAAATCCTCATTTAGTGCTAGCCTATGCCCCTAAAATTTGGCTCCCTTCTCGAATGTACGATCCATGCTGCTCTGCATGCTGCCCGGAACCGACACAAATGGCGAACCGCCATTCACAAAACTTTAACAAGTGGGGATCACGACCCTCAGAACTGAGGAGAACGACGCAAGGAGGAGGAGGATGCCCCTCAAAAAACACATATGAAAAATTTCAGATTCCTGCACTCTGGCCTGCTTCGTTGTCGATCAGTCAGGCAGTAACGGAACAGTTTTATGTATATTGATTTTCTAGGTTTGAAATACGAGCAAAGTAAAGACAAAAATAAAAATAAAAATAAAAATAATAAATAACTTAGTGAATAAAATTGCTGCAATCGCCAGTAATAGTGTTGAGAGTGGTATCAAAGTACTCAAAACTTGTTTAAAACTTCACTTTACTTTAATTAATATACCATTAGTGACGAAGGTTCTTAAGATAGAACTCAATGAGGAGAACTAGGAGTATCTGAAGTCACATCCCCCGGATCCTACCAAGAATTGTGCAGCTGAGGCCAGTCATCATTATACCATACCATGTTCTTACTCTCTTCACCCTCAAAAAGTCGGATGTAAGAAAGGGTTAACCATTCAGTCAGTAAGAAGAGATTTCGGAATCTACTACCTCCTTTTTTTGTCGTGCTCTCTCTACAGTCATATTCCATTCGATAACTATAATTCTCATAAAAAGTACTATTTATACTTTTACTTAAGTAACGTCGTGTCCGTGTGATGCACTTGAACTCGGAGATACAATCTGACTGAGCAGTAGATCCTTTGTTTTAGCAAATAATTGTTATTATAAAACGGCCATCGCGTTGGATTCATTATTATTTATAACGATCCTTTACTCACGCATATTGTTTGAACTTGGATAATATTTATGACAATTATTTATATTGCTGCTATTATTTTAAAAGCTGCCATGCTCAGTAACGAACGTAATTTCTTGTGTTACGTTTTCAGTATGTCTTATTTTTTTTTTTCGAGATGCAATTCTATTATGTTGCCTGTGCTCTTTTCAAATGTGTATTCCTAAGTACTGGTATATATAATACTTTCTGTGTCCATAGGTAAATTTCTAAAAGTTTTTTTCTTCCTAGCTTTAATTCCCAATATGATTTTGGGTCGGCTACTAGTTCAACCGGTTTTATCTGAATATCAGTTTTTCCACGGAGCGACTGACTTCAGACCTCTGCATAAGGAGAACTGAAATTCGAAGGTTAAACTAGTTGTCAGTAAATTTAAGCGCACTGACTTCCCAATAACGATTGCCACAGATGTTCATGATAACCAGGATCGTAATATCTATTAACTAAAATTAATTATCAATTATGGTAAAATGGGGCATTGTCGATCATTACCTATTGTAAAATTTGTTTTGAGTTTGCTATCAGTTCTCGTAAATCGTTGTATGACCTTAACTAACAAGTAATACTTTATTGTATTAAATAGAACATTTAAATAGAATAAAACTAAATACAACTTAAGACATCGGACCTCCGGTATAAAACCTACCGTATATATGTAGGTTTCTTATACGGTCATCTTATACCAACTAGGTATATAATCTACGCTATTGTAACCAGACTGAAGATAAACATATTTAAGACACAAAGACTTTGAATTAAAATCTATATAGTACAAATAATCATGTTGCTCATTACATAATATTTGTCCTGAATATCGAAGTTCTAATCACTACTAATAATATACAAGTGAGTAAATAAAAATTTTTGGTGCCCCACTAACAGTTATTGATTGAGTACATAGATTTCTAATGGATTAATATTTCGGACATGGGATGCCAAGCAGTCTCAAACTAAGCAGAGTTTATACTAAACAACTGACATAAATACGAAAACACTTTTTTTTTGTAAATATATGCATCATCATCATTAGCCTATCGTAGTTCACTGCTGGACATAGGCCTCTCCAATTGCACGACACTTAGTTTGATACTACTAATTCACTATTTACATTACATAAACAATATCATAAATAGAAAACACCCAAACTTCTAAACAAATATTTGCAGATAATACAAACATTTGGTCCAACACTGCAGTGAAAAAATGCTAACACTGTGCCATCAGGGCGGGTAATGACACATGAACTAGTTTTGCACAGCAAGATTAAACACAATAAATAAAAGCATTTAAATATTTTATTTATATTGCACAAGTTCAAAGGGTACCCTGTATTCCTTCACATATTCAACTACAAGACACTTCCCTTTGCTAAACGCCATTGTTCTTGGCGCGAATAAACATCTTTTTATATGGCTTAAATAGGCTATTTTGACTTATGAATCCTTTTACTACAGAACACTTAAATATAAATCTTAATAATCTTCAATAGAGTTCACTTTAGATAGTTTCAAAATCAACCCTTTTAACGTCTCAATTGTAAAATTATACATTTTACATTTGATTCTTATTAAACGGTGTTAAAAGCTATTTTTAAATAACAAAGGTGTCTATTCTCAAAGCAAAGAATGAAAGGATTAAATGTGTTTAAAAAGGACGTTTCTGTTAGTGATAATATCTTAATATGATTATAATGGTAAGGGTTGCGCATAATCTGTAACTGTCTGTCTGTCTCTTTTTTGGTGATGTTTCACACCTTGATAGGGGTCTATTTTGTGAATTAGAGTTAGGTTTTTTTTTCATATCATGTGTCTTTTGATTCTAAACGGGATTATGAGTGTGACTTTTAGAGGATAATTTAATTTACGATGGCTGCTTATTTTTGTTCTGTGTCTTTTTACAGAAGTTTCATTTCAGAATAATGATTGAGATATGTTGTGTTTCATTGTATTTATGATTAAACACCTTATTTACAATAAAATGAAATGGATTTATATACCAATACAAATTGAACAATATTAGTGGTTATGTTATTACAACAAATAGTTGAAAAAATATTTTTGTTGTAATTACGAAACACATTATCAGGATTTATGTAGTGTTCAATTTTTCTTACTTTTGCATACTTTTTAAAAATAATATACTACAACGACATCATTAAGATTATAGTGATGTGATGACGTCATAATATGTTTAAATTTAGGTTGCCTTAAATATTGCTTAATATAGAAAACAGACTTGGATTCAAGTTGGTCAAGTTTTGATATAAGAATTTTATCATAGTCTTCACTTTTTAACAGTTTTCAAGAGTGAATAAAAATTCTTCTAGTTTTACGAAGCAACCTGAATGTAATATATATATTACATACATTGTCTATCCAATTTATTTAATGTCTATTTTGAAATCGCATTCGACATTCGTCTCCATCCATTTCGAATGACACCGAGATAACGCAATAGAGAGCATATGGCCCTTTTTGTGTTCAGTGTAGAATTTATGCGTCATCACGAACGAGATACACATCGGATGCGGGTTCGATCTTAGACGGTGCATATTACTAACAGTCACGAGTGTAACGGTTGTATTTTAGAAAATGATTTAATGAGCGATAAACGGTTTAATATTTGTTAAAGGTGTTTTTTTTCTTATCTTATTTGTGGGAAGTTTTTATTGTGTTTAAAAATTGTTTTCTGATTTTATTTGGTGGTGTGTGTCTGAACTTTGATTGTTTATAGATAAGATATCGTTACTAATATTACAAATGCAATAGTAACTCTTTTTCTCTGTCTGTCGCGGTTTCACGCCAAAACTACTATAACGATTAAATTTAAATCAAATTTGGTACACATCTAGAGCATGAGAAAGGACCTAGACTACTTTTTACCGCAATAATCGACATATCGTGGGCGCAGCTGCCGGCCAAAACTAGTGTAATAAAGGGTTAGAGAGTAGTTTAAAGACTGCAATGGTCTTTTATAAGAAGGTTATTGAAATCTTGAGGGCAGAAGATCGCGCGGTCGTTTACCAACAAGATGGACCGATCAAGTAAAGGACTCATCAACCTCTAAATTTTACTCGGTTGTAAGAGACACGCTGTACAGAAACCGGTAAAGGAAGATCATCCGCTCCAGATGCAACCCTGAAGCTGACCACGATCCTCAGACATGACGTACCGACTTCAGAGAGAGATTGAAATCTTGAAATAACGTGTGTAATTTGTAAATTGCCTGATGATTGTACATTCTGCTTAAACAACTATCGATAACCGTTTAGATTAAGACTTTGAGTTCGTCAGGTATTCAACGGCGATCGCTCTCTAGTAATTATAGTGATACGTACACTAACGAATTAGCCGAGACGCCACGTCGGCTACTGAATTGATGTACGTACAGAGTAGCTACACTACGTAATATTTATAGTTAATAAATAAATCTGCAATAAAATCATAATTAAAAAGTAAGATTTTGTTTGACACTCGTGCATTAATTCGTATTATTCTTTGACATCAAAACCACTTCGAATTGAACACAGACTCTTAACACGAACTATGAAAAGCTTCTTAAAAAGCTATTAATGAAACGTCTTCTCAGTTCCTTAACTAGGTATACTTCCATAACACAACCAGTTGTCTTGCAAAAACATACCGTGAAATCGTAGCAAATAATCGGTATTGCCAGATTGATATGACCTTCAAACCTTCAAGAAGCTTAGTCAAAGAGCGCTTGTGACTCTTGAGTTGCACACGGACGGCTGTTATCACTTTTTATCTGGTGATTCGTCTGTGCTTTATCCCTCCTGAATAAAAAGTAATAAGGGAAATAAAATTTAATTTATATGTATAAGAATAGTTTTTGCCTGCTACTGCGCCCGCGGTGAGTTATCGCGATAAATAGTATATTAACCTATATTCCTTTTTAAAGAATCAAAGGATCTCCATTAAAAAATTTCTTTTAAATTGATATAATACATAAATGAATAAACAATTATTGAATAACTATATAGTGGACCCGTTCTGTTTGGTGTCTTCCAGCCGTGAGCATACCTAATTTTAATCACCTACCGTCAATTAATGTCCTATCTACGCAGCTGGCCACTAATACGAGTGCACAAAAAAAATATTGAGCATTGTAGATCCTTCGATGTTTACTACTTAATTTCTATACCAACTAGCACTAATTTTTAGAACGAATTTCAAATTATATCAAATATAGAATCAGCATTCAAAATCCTATCACATGCGTACGCGCATCGAAACATAACGAACGAGATTATCAGCTTTCAACACGCCGCCATTCAACACGTATTTATTCTACCGCTCAATATTCCTCTATGACGTTTCAATTTTGACGGAACCCGGCTACAAAACACAATACTTCCACAAAAAATTAAAACCAATTTGTATAAGGAACTATCCCACCAATATAAAATGAGCGCTGAATTTTTTGGAGCTCAGAAATTTGTAGCATAATTTCAGGTGTCTTGTTAAATTGGTGATGAGCCATGTATCTCACCAGTATAAATTGGATCTTAATTTTTTTGTAGCACATCAGACTTTATTTAATGTTCGTTGATGTGTGCGGTTCACGTTAGATTGGTAATTAGTGTGATATGTTGTGAGATAATTCATATTTGATTTGGACCAATTACTGATGCTTACTCGCGAACATTCGGTGGATTTGGTCTTTTATGGCAATTGTGGAAACGTAGTACCTTTGAATGAAAAATACGGATCGTTATAATGTACGTGTACGTTTGTAAATAAATAACATTGTGATTTTATTTGTGATTGGTTATTTTTAACTGGTGTTATGCCATTTTTTTTTGTTTGTCTAATAAAAGAAAGGCCCATGTTAGGCTGTGTGTGTATTTTGTAACAAACGAGGTGTATAACTAAATAGTATGTTGTTTTCAGTTAAATAACGTGTGAATTTTGTATTGTGTAAAATTATATACGTGTAATTATAGCTATATATATCAAAAACAGAGTGATACATTCAAATATTTATACTTTTAGGGTTCCGTAGCCAAATGGCAAAAAACGGAACCCTTATAGATTCGTCAAGTCTGTCTGTCTGTCCGTCCGTATGTCACAGCCAATTATTTTATGCATAATAATATTATAATTCGAAGGCAACTCTGTTTGTCTGTGTCTATAACACTTTCACGGACAATACGATGGACAGATTCACATGAAATTTGGCAAGACGATACTTTAAGTCTAGAGAAAGCACATCGTAATAGAATTATAACATAAAATTCAATATAACTTATAATAATAAGTAAATTAAAAAGTTAAAACTGTCCATACTTACACTTACTCATCATTTTTATATACTTACTAATATTATAAATTCGAAAGTAACTCTATTAATCCGTATATCATTTGTCGGTCTGTCTGTCTATTATAATCATAGCCTTTAGAAACTTTGATTCTTGAGAAAGAATATAGGAAGAGCCGCTGGTAAAAGCTAGTATATTTTTGCTTTTAAAAAAATGTCCACCTACTCTTCAATTCGATAAGTAACCAGTCATTTATACTAATTAGTATGGGTTCGTTTAAACACTGTATTTTATGTTATAACTCTACACACAGCCTTATAACACAGTTCATCCAATCTGCAAGTTCAAAATATAAACCCGTATATTTGAAATGATTGTGAAATTTAAAGTTACCACTTATTTATACTACATGGTTATCGATCATACATTTTTTATTTGAACAGGTTATAATAGAACTGTTGAAAATTGAGGCAATCAATCAATTAAGACTTGAGAACTAACAAGTAACAAACAGATTTGCTGTATTTTCTGTTATTAGTGTGAATATAATAGGCAATTAGTGGAGTTTCCTTTGATTTCAAGTAAAGCATGATTAAGTTAGTTTTAAACCGATATACCTATAAAATATGACTATTCTTTTTGAGGAAAACTTTAAGATTTTTTGTTATACTTTAAATATGTAAGAATTTTTTAAGGGAGCTATTACTAGCTAATGTGTGCACACGTATATGCCAGTTATCACGTCAATAACCAGCCTATTGCTTCTCCATAGTTCAATCTGCCTCCACACTAAAATTCAAAGGGTATTATTATATTGTGAATTGTTTCAGTATTAAAATTAAAATAGATTTTTCAGTAACTGATATAACTCCATAAATTTACGTTATAATGCCCTGTTGGGAATTCTAGCTAATTTTTGCACCTTCGTTTTCATCGGGTGGTTCACAAGTCAGTTCCCGCCGTCAGAGAGTACTCACCTCTCTCTCTCTCTTGCCCTACTAATTGTATCTTCATATGCATTCTGAGGGTAGTCATCTTGCGTATCATGGCTTGCCACCAGTTTCTGTCTTGAGTAGTATGTAAGGCAGCATGGGTCGTAGTGCCGAGCGTAGATCAAACTGGTCTGCCCAGCACTATTTCTCCTCCTAGAAATAAAAATTAGCGTGTTTGATTTCAAATAGATATATATATATATATATTCTCACGCCAGAACTACTGCACCGATTTAAAAGAAATTCGGTACACATTTCGGTACGCGTCATTCTGAAACAATTTTCTTTCCTCGCACTTCTCTTGCATAATCTTAAAGAACACACAATCCCAAACGGAAATTTTTTTTTATATAATACAATTATAATAAGTGGAACTCGGTTGCAGATTATGACATATCAATTTCATAAGTAAACATCCGACATGTATTGTTGTTGATGGCGGACAAAAAATATATAAATCCGTTTAGTTTCGCGCGCTGTGCGTCTGCGCATCGATCATGTCGATCTTGTAAAGTGTGAAAGGATTACGTTATGTTCATTGTAAACGCAGTACAGAAGGTAAAGTCTGAACGAAAAAACAATTTCATGCGTTTCAATCTGTTTTTTATTTATTTTTTTGGTACGAAATTTTTTATGATAGGAACAAATATGATTTGATATATTTGTTACTACAGAATTAGGCCTCATTCCAAAGAAGATTCCTGTATCTGTTGACAAATATATATTTTATTAAAGGTTCTTAAAAAAGCAATTGTAACTGTATTTTGCTTGTACACAAACATCAATTAAAAAATGTTCTACTAATTTCAAATTGTTTTATCTACAGCTCCGCTGGTCTAATAAACTAGAAGGTACAAAGTATGGCCATTCACTGGGACAACGATATATCAAGTAAGATGTTGTCAAATGAAGACGGAGGCCAGAGGATTCTGTAACAGTCCTCATTACAATATTGATGAAGCGTATGCGTAAAAAAATGAAAAAAAGAAATAAAAGAATACTATGTACAACTAACTACTTACTGAAAAAACTAAAAAAAGTTCAGTACGGAAATGTAAAAAGCATTGTATTGCTATAAGTAATATAAAAATTATATGATTACTTGCTATTGCCCAGGGCTGCGCCCGTGTGTAGGTCCGTCATGGCGGTAAATAGTAGATTAAGCGTTATTCCGATATGTGAGCTATATTACTGTGAAGTTTCATCAAAATCCACATAAAATAAATGAATAAATTCTATTACGGACTCCAAAACTGGGGAATTATTTTCATCATCATCATCAACAGCCTTTAACAGTCCACTGCTGGACATGGGCCTCTCCTTTGAAAGGAGGTTTTGGCCTACTATACCACGTTGGCCAGACGGGTTGGTAAAGGGTTTGTTCCAAGTTTTCCTTCTCTTGGCAGTGATGTTAGCTGCTTAATTTGTTCCTTTAGTCGCCTCTTGCGATACCCGCAGGATTAATAGGGATGGTGACACTTGTATTCTTGATCCGTCACCACACGGATAATATTTTAGTTTAGGGGAAATAAGGGAATTATTTAAGTGTAGATTATTTCATGGATGGCGACTGTAAAATAACTTTTTAATTAATTGAATTGTACATACTGAGACTTTACTATATGACCAAATAATCTATTTCACAAGTAGGTATATTTCAAATAGAAAAATAAATTACACGTTTGCGTGTTCCCAACTGAGACTTCTGTATATGCCCGTTGATTATTCACGGTATGAATGTTTGTTTATCAATTGGCTATAGCTCCAGTATTGCGAATTATATGTTTGATTAACGTGAGAACTGTATATATGGGAAACATTATGTGAGGGATCCAGTTGTTCGTGAGTTCGGTTGATGAACTGTTCGGGAGGCGTAGCGAGGGAATTAAACTGATTTTAGAAATCCACCGAATGTGGGAACCTAATTGATTTTTTGTAATACCAAAACATAAAGTAAATTTACTAGTTCCATGTTTGAACGCAAAATTGTACAGTTTTGTATCTCTTACACTCTTATAGCTTTGAATTGTATTCGAAACTCTTTCGAATATAATTTTAGACTCACGTTGCAGTCACATACAGAAGAAATAATTAATTATGCTCTTGACTTTGAGTTGAGGTTGAGGGCAGTTCACCTCCTGTGTGGGGTAATGTGCTGAAATCAGCGTATCTCTACTACCTTCTTTTATAAGTAGCCATTAGGTTTTTGTTATCGCATTGTAAGGTCTTAGAACATTGATATCTATTATATTATATTACCTTTGAGTTTTGAGTGTGAAGACCTCGAAGCTATGGAACTAAAGAGGCCAATTATAAAAAAATGATATCTAGCGTAACCAACTTGCCACTTGATTTGTGATGAATTAACGATTTCGATGATATGAAAAATAATTCACGCAGCTAGTTATAGAATTTATTGGTAATACTCCGATGTTAGTAGAATTCAAATTACATAAATTTTTACTATACGTATAGAACATACCAAAACTTAGACAAAATATAATTGATTTCAATAGGCCTATGTCAAGAGGACTTGTAATAAACTTTTATATTTATTTATTTATTTTTTATCTTCAGGGGTTTACATTTTTGTACTCCTATTACATGTATTTCTTGCAAGGTCTCCAAAAAACCTTCGCGACTGTTATAAAATGACAACAACTGAAACCAACTGCTTAATGTAACCTCTAAATCACAGAGACGCTCATGGTATTATGCCACTAACGGTCACCCATCCAGGTATTGACCGCGACGTCGTTGCTTACCCTCAGTGATAGTTTCTAATAACTTTGTACAACTTGACTGTCGAGTTGTACACCACTTGGTCCGATCCTTGGCTTATCGCATCCAGCTCCTGTCAGCCATGTTACAGAACTAAAATCATCATCATCATCTACAGCCTTTAATAGTCCACTGCTGGACATAGGCCTCTCCTTAGAAGGAGGTTTTGGCCTACTATACCACGCTGTCCAGACGGGTTGGTATAGGGTTGGTTTCAAGTTTTCCTTCTCTTTGCAGTGATGTTGCCTTGCGTAGTTTATCCCTTAGTCGCCTTTTACGACATCCGCGGGATGAATAGGGGTGGTGACACTTTGTATTCTTAATCCGTCACCACACGGACAAGAACTAAAATAGTTCTGCTCATTAATAGACGGATACAAATCTTAGATTCCAGATAAGTGTTTACGATTTAAGTAACGTCAATTAACGGTAGGTGAGGGTATGTAGTCGCACATACCTCTAAAGTACAATAAGTTTCAACCACGTGGCATAGGTCGTGGACACAGGTCAGCCTCCAGTGAGTAGTTCCAATGTACATACTAAAGTGCCGTTATTGTGATTATTTTATACTAGGGAATTAGCAAAGCCAAAAGGTAATGGAAAAATAGTTATTAATAGATTTTTTTGATTGGAAGAATAAAGTGGCTGGTTGAAGTTAATTTTATTTTTAAATGTAAAAGATTTTATTAATAAGAAAGTTGCATAGTTCTTAAAAAGTTTGAATAATTTACTAATAAACACATAAATTAGCATTGATTATTCATTCCATTAATATATGCATTTTTTTAATTCGGAAAAATTAAATTCTGATGTGTAATTTAATACATGTGATAGTTTACATATGATCTGTATTTATAAAAATACACGTCTATATAGATAGGTAGATGTGTATTTATACGTACTAAGTATTGGTTGCGACTCCGCCTGTGTGTATATCTATTATTGCAACCAAACGTAGCCCATATTCTTCTCCACGGTTCAATCTATCTTTATGCTAAATTTCCGCTGATATTTCTGCATCGTTCTCTCGGGCTCCGTACCGTTATGGTCACTGTCTGTTCTAAAAGTTGCTCTAGAACATTTCTAATCTATTTTTCTTATCTTCCCTTCTGTACTTAAAATATACTCTGCTTTCTAAATGTAGTGTAAACTTACTTTAATCTCCTCGACAATAGAAATTTACATACATAGGTACTCCATATACACCTATTCTACCTTCCTAAAACATTTCTTACGGTAGAGTGTGAGTAGTGGATGTATGGAACTCACCGACGATACTGTTCACTTTATGACGTTTTGAACTAAAAGGCGGTCACTACAAAACGAGTATATTTCGGTTTTGTGTCGCACATAGAAAATCCGTTGGACTAAAACAAAGTCTATACACAAAATTGTTTAGTGCGAGTTTACGCAAAATAGTGCACCGTGTCAAAAATAGCAAATGGTTTTTTTTTTAATAATGAGTTACACTTTAGTTTATACTTATTTAATTTAACATGCATAAAACTATATGTTTTGGTATCTTGTTGCATATACAAAATATAATTTAACATATTGTAAGCAAAACATAACATATTGCATAGAATAAAAATATGCATTGAACTCACTTGTAGGACTTGAGGTCTATTTCTTCCAAAAATTAAAGAAAGTTTCGTTAGTGAAAGAGAGACTAGAGGTGCAATGATGTAGAAGTATCTCAATAAGCCGCCATGGGATGGGTCACCATACTGCACTGTCTGTCATGTCATGCAATGAGCATGGTGACCGCTACTCTTTGACCCTACTCATGCTTTCCATCAGAATAGAGTCACTTAAGTAGGATAATAAAAAAAAACTGTACTCATATAATCAACTGTCTCGATCTGTGTCCATCTATAAAAACGTGATTCAACGCACTAACTAAACCCAGTGAGAAGAAACCAAGAACTCAAAGTATATACTCATATCCTTCTAATCTTCTAATATCAACAAGAATATTTCGAAGGACTACATATTTACATTCCAAATTACCTAATAAAATATTGAAAAACCATCCTCTATTCGTTCTATTCGCTATCAAATTCAGCGTAGCAATTTAAAAGCGGCTTCGTACACACAAACATTGTAAATTCATAACCCATTTAGTGATGTAAAATAACAGTAAATAATCCATAACGAAGGTTCACATAGTCGTACAGTTTAGCAGGAAAAACTATAAACCGACCCAGAGCCAGACTGAATAGGTTCATTGTGCACCTTCCCGGATGACCCGACGTGTGAGCCCGACTTTATTGCATCAACTGCACCGGTTTATAGATTCTAAGGCAGGGAAATAACATTGTTACATTATAGTTAGTCATATATTTGTAGCAGCTATTGATTTTACGCTATAATCAGTTTCATTGGTCTTACTGCCTCGTTGATCTAGTGGTTATCGTATATCCGGCGACAAGAGGTTTCAGGTTCAAATCCTCGATCGGGCCAAAAAAGTGTTTTTGGGTTTTTCTTAGGAAATTCCTAATAGCAGCCCGGAGTTTGGAAGTTTGGCGGTGATTCACGCCCGTGCCTCGGAGAGCACGTAAAGCCGTCGGTCCCGGTTGTCATGAACATCTATGGCAATCGTTATTGGGAAGTCAGTGCCATCAAATATACTGACAACTAGTTCAATCTCCGAAATTCAGTTCTCCCTTAGGGTTGCGTAGGTCTGTTGCCAGTCGCTCCGTGGAAAAACTAAAATTCAGTTAAAACCGGTTGAATTAGTAGCCGACCCCAAATAAACTTTGGAATAAAGGCTAGGAAGATGAATCAGTGTCATTTTCTTTGATCTGTGGTGTCATTCAATTCTAAATTCAGTTTGTTGTATTATTTTATATTTAAATGGCGTACTCCAAGGATCACACTTGGGTCCCTGTCTCAAAATATATTCTATCTTTAGTTTATGTAAGACGTTTATTAATTATAAATTATAAAGTCTGTTGTTATATTAACAATGTGAATAGAACTTAGTAACTTAACTATAGTAGGCCAAAACCTCCTTTCAAAGGAGAGGCCTATGTCCGGCAGTGGACTGTTAAAGTCTTTTGATCTAAAAACTAAATCTATTTCCCTGAACATAGCAAAAATTATAATAATTGATTTATGATGTTTTTTGCAGTAGTGTAGAATAGTCTTGATCCAAAACATACTCTACTTTGTTAATTATCAAAAAAATATAGTAGGTATATTGTTACGAATTGTGCTACCTGTATAATTATTATTTTTTGTCAATTTTTGTTCTAAAATTACTTATTATGGCATAGTTACTTACTATTGTTATAGTTATTACGATTGTCTGTTTTTTCCGAAGTACTAAAGACAACCAGTTCTTACTTACACGTGTGACTTTTTTTTCTTAAAATAGATAATTCCCACATAAGGAATATACATCATGTGCGCGGAAAATTTTAAAAACATATATCGAAATCGATCCAGCCGTTCTAGAGATTACCAGGAACAAACAGACAGACGGACGGACAAAAATTGTAAAAAACTATTTTGGCATATTTATTATTTATTTTTAAAAGACAACTCTCGCATTAGGAATATAAATTCCTGTGTCGCGGGGGACTTACAAACATACATGAAACGGACACAAAGAAAACCCAGACTCAGAACAACAAATTGTGAATCACACAAAGTGTTGTTCTACGTGGGATTTGAACCCACGACACTTGGCTTAGTAGGAAGCGGCGTGGCAACCACTTAGCATATATGCATTCAGTAAAAAGCGGTTATTTTAATATTACAGACAGTCACTCCAATTTGATTTATTTGTATATATTTAAACCATTTTATTTTAGACTTGCTATGAAATATTATATTAACATCCATAATCTTGTAAAACGATGATGAAGGTCAAAAATTTATAAAAAATAACGGTGAAAAAGTGGGATATTAACTATTTGCTTATTATAATCAGAAGCAACGTCATTAAAAACTCCTTATTATTACAATTAGGTCAAACAAGTCTATATTTATATACAATAGATACGAATCCACTTATAATAACACAGGTTGCTAGTATAGGCAAGGTCATGCCTAACTAACAATTAAAACTAGTAATTTACCTAAAAAAATCTTAAAGACACTTAAAATTGGCATGTTCGTAGGAAATATTTAATTAATGGCTTTTGTTTGTATATTGTATCTGTTTGTTTGTATGTTCAAATAAGATCTTTAACTAGATAGACATTAACTGCCTCGTTGTTCTGGTGGATACGTATGCGACTGCTAATCAAGAGGTCTCGGGTTCAAATCCCGGCTCAAGCCAAAAAGTGTTTTTGAGTTTTTCTTAGGAAATTCCTAATAGCAGCCCGGAGTTTGGAAGTTTGGCAGTGGGTCACGGCCGTGCCTCGGAGAGCAAGTAAAGCCGTCGGTCTCGGTTGTGATGAACATCTATGGCAATCATTATTGGGAAGTCAGTGCCCTCAAATTTACTTACAACTCGTTCAACCTTCGAATTTAAGTTCTCCCTTAGGGTGACGGAGGTTCGATGTCAGTCGCTCCGTGGAAAAACTGATATTCAGGTAAAACCGGTTGAACTAGTAGCCGACCCCAATTAATATTGAGAATAAGGCTAGGAAGAAGAAAAGTAGATGCTCCTACTATGTTGTACCCACTGAGGCTGTTGTTTTTTTTTAAATTAGCATAAGTTCTAATTTTTAATCACTATAATTTGCATCAGTCCTCTAACATGGTGTATAGTATATTAGTGGCAGCACCTTACACCCATATCAGGTTTATGAACATTAAAACTATGTAAACATTGGCGATTTGAAAGGAGTGGCCGCGAGTTTTTATTGCCATGTTCTTTTCTCCGGCTCTACCTATTGTTTGCGAACATGGCATAAATGTACATGTAGAATCTTGACCTGTCACAACAGATGTATTGCATCCTATGTGAATAAAGAATTTTGAATTTGAATTTGAAAAAGAAGAACTAGATAGACATTAAAGGCGATTGTTCTACTAGATAGAATAAGCCAGAATAGAATTTGATTTATCATCATATAGGATAATGTTAAAATAATATGGTACAATTACACATTTATTTAGAACTCTTACAACTTAGGAATAATTATTCGGTATGCTTGTGATTTTTAAAGGAATAACTTCTCAAACAAAAACTGAGTACTTATTTTTATAAAAATGCTGCATTGCTTACACTCACAGTGACTGACCCCTAGTTCTGGATTCTTCTCATGCTTTCCATCAGGCAGAGTAAAATCACTTTGGTATTCTTAAATATATAAAAAATAAATTAGAGTCGTACTTCAGCATGTTATGGGCCAATTTGACAGGATAGAAACCCTCTAGATCTTAGTCAAGATTAACGACATAAAGCACAACACTACCACCAGCAGGATATTTGGGTAGACCGTGGAAACATTCAAATCCACCAGAAAGATATTAAATATGAACTCATATCTAAATATAAATTTAACTACAAGTCCAGACTATACTTACATTTACAAAAGAATATAAGGTATTTAGAAGACATCATCATCATCAGCCTATCGCAGTTCACTGCTGGACATAGGCCTCTCCCATTGCACACCACTCTGATCGATTTTGGGCTTCTCGCATCCAGCTCCTGCCATCCATCTTACGCAGGTCGTCACTCCACCTCGCCTGTGGGCATCCTACACTACGTTTACCGAGACGCGGTCTCCACTCCAGAACTCAAGAATAGAACAGAAGACAACATACAACAGTTAAAATGTCTATGACTTTCAAACACGAAACAAACTGTAAATGCAGTAGTGAGGAGCACTAATTCCAAGCAATTTTCTGCTTGTTTGTGTTGTGCTTCATTTGTCCCCTATAACATAAACATTTTGATTTCTAAAGTTGACGGTTAATGGTAATAGACTTGCCGTCTATTGCGTCAGTTATACCTTGTCCATTCGTTCGTTTTTGACAGGTCACGCCTATAAATTACCGGTATTTTTTTTCGTAATAATGTACTACAGTAATGTCGTACTTTATACGGGTAGGGAAGTGGGCAGTATGCATAGCTAAAAACAACATATAAAACAGTTCTTGAAATACGATAAATCGATTAAACGATTAAAATAATCTATCATATTATTATGATCAAAATAATTTGACTTCATGTAAGTGTTGTTTCTGTAAATTTAATAAAATAAAAAGGAAATTAAAATAGTATGACTTCAAGATTGATTATTTGCAAGGAATTAAGTCGAAATTTTGGAACTTAACTTCAAACTTAGAATAAAGAACAATAACTCTGTGCATTAATTAATTTATTTTTGGACCACTGACTTAAAATGTAATATGGCGAAGCCATAGTATTATAATAGTTTAGATCTGTACGCGGCCACGTGCTACATTAATTGTTTTACTCAGTTAACCTACGTGCCGTCAAACAACAGTTAATATTGTAAATTATTAAATAAGGAAGCATAAATAATATATTGTCAATATAGCAATTTAAGTAAACAGTAGTTCCTAGTTACCCCCACCTAAACCTGTCCATATTACATACGTAAATATTATTGTATATAAACTTTAGTTTAAGTTAAATTGTCCAGAGTCATTATTAAATATTACAATCAACGAGTCGTCTAATTGTCTCCCTGGGTAAACACGCAATATGTAACTATGCACGTGTTAGTAAAATTTAACTTTGAGACGCGTGGTTAATAACGTTTAAATCCAGAGTTATGAGAAAGTATATTTGAAAAATCACATAATACTTACTAAACCGTCCTTCAAGTGACTGTGTTTGGAAGTTTTCTTTGTTCTGGGTCAATTACATATCATAATAGTGCACATTTTATTAATTTACAATACTGACTTAAAGAAATTTATATCGATTGATTTTGATTTCAAATCGAATCGGTGACGTGTGAGGGCGTCACTAATTTCGAAATTTGTTGAACTGTCAAAAAGATAATAAAGGAATGGACAGAGTATAGACCAAAATGTGAGTTGTCAAAACCTATACTCTGTCCATTCCTTTAATATCTTTTTGACAGTTCAATAAATTTGGAAATTAGTGACGCCCTCACACGTTACCGATTCGATTTGAAATCAAAATCATTGATAAAATATTCTTTAAGTCAGAATTGTAAATAAATAAAATGTGCACTAATATGATATACAATTGGCCCAAAACAGAGAAAACTTCCTAACACAGTCACTTGAAGGTCGGTTTAATAAGTATTATGTGATTTTTAAATGTATTTTCTCATAATTCTGGATTTAAAGGTTATTAACCACGCGTTTCAAAGTTAAATTGTACTAACGCGTGCATAGTTACATTTTAAGTCAGTGATCCAAAAATAAATTAATTAATGCACAGAGTTATTTTTCTTTATTCTAAGTTTGAACTTAAATTTCAAAGTTTAGACTTAATTCCTTGCAAATAATCAATCTCGAAGTCACACTATTTTTATTTTCCTTTTTATTTTAATAAATTTACAGAAACAATACTTAAATTAAGTCAAATTATTTTGATTATTATAATATGATAGATTATTTTAATCGATTTATCGTATTTCAAGAACTGTTTTATAGTTAGTTGTTTTTAGCTATGCACAAGCCACTTCCCTAGCCGTCTATAAAGTACGACATTACTGTAGTACATTATTACGAAAAATATACCGGTAATATATAGGCGTGACCTGTCAAAAAGACAATAAACAAATGGACAAAGTATAGCTCTTTCATGCTTATATCTCTGCATTCCCATTCTAGGATACAGTTGTAGTGATATACAATCTTACCTTACTCTTTTCTTTTTAAAAAAGACAACCCCTGCATTAGGAAGATACATCCTGTATCTGAGACTTAACAAACATTCATGAAACGGACACAAAGAACATCCTAACCTAGAACAACAATCCCAACAATATCCCATGGGGTATTGCCTCTTAAACCACTAAGCAAACCATGCAGTGCCAACAGTGCTTATTCAAAGATAATTCATGTTCAGGTTTTAAAACACCAGTATTACCTCAAGGCTAACAAACTAATGTAGGTCATAAAGATATCGTTTGATCACTGTTTTTGTTCGTTTCATTATTATAATGGCAACGTGGGAGACGACTCGGGCTGTTAACTTCAGCGAGGTTTACCTACAGAGTCAACTTAATACATGAACTGAGTTTCTCAGCAGCCATATGCAAATTTTTTATTTAGTTCATGCGGAACTTGGAGCCCGAAGTTGCTTATTTTAGTATTTAATTATATGAAGTTGAGTAGTTTGTGTCGTTTGGCAGACAAAATATTGGTTTACTGAGCAAAAGTTGCTAGATAGCGCATTTAGGAATAACTTTGTTAGCTTATAATTGGCTACATAACATTAGGCTATAAATAATCAATTAGTGCCGAGGTACATAATATATATGACAATCGTTATTGAGAAGTCTGTGCCTTCAAAGATACTGACAACTAGTTCGATTTTCGAATTTCAGTTTTCTCCCGGGATCGCTGAAGTCCGATGCCAGTTGCTCAGTAGAAAAACTGATATTCAGATAAAATTGGTTGAACAAGTAGTGGACCCAAATGATTTTGGGAATAAAGGCTAAAGAATTATTTTAGTAAAACTAAATATCAAAGCTAGTATTATAAACAAACTAATCACCTTAAGTGATTCAACGCACGCGCACTTAATTAGTCAGAATATTATATTAGTCATTATTTTTCTAGTTATATGATGACAGTACATAATGTTCTTCTATGTTTGTGTGAACTAAGCTAGTTTTTTAACACAATACACACACACGCACACATAAACGAACACACACACAAAATAGATCGTGATTGTATAAGATGTACTCGCACGTAACTTAAAATACATTTTCCTTACCTTTTCCATTAAAATTAAGGCCCAGAGCTAGCTGAAGCATTCTTAGCTGGTAATATTTTGTATCACTGGAAGGTTACTGATGCTTTAAGCACAGGTCATTCTATCTTGAACAGTAGTCGATTAAATGTTTTGTAAATATTGTAAACATATTGAGACCATAAACCTATTTTATTTTATTATAGATAGACATTGACAACAAATCAAAGACTTACAAGTATTACACATTATAGTTATCAATATTCAGATCTGAAATCTAATTACATAGCTTTTAACGTTATTTTACTTCGTTGAAAAATTGACAAACTAGATTATGGTACCAGATATTCTTCAGATGCCTTCTTTAGTGATCGCGGTTTTAAGTTTATTAAATGTGTTGAAAAAAATATCACTTTCATAATATATTAGGTTGTAACAATATATGCAAACAGACAGATAACCTACCCCCTAGCAAACTCGACATTCTAAAAACGTTAATAGAAAACCAAATGTATGGGATTGACGTCATCCCAATGCTGTCTACAATGAAATATAACAGAGAATTTTATTTATGTTGCTTAAAATATTAATATGATTACAGTAACAACTCATACATACTGAATATGTATGTATGTGTTAACGAGTCCCAACCATATGTGAAGTGATAAATGTGATTTAATGTCACCACCTGTAATCCAGGCATCTTATCAACCGTATTGTTTGCTATTATACAAAACTATCTCCAAGGTCTCCATCACAAAGGTTGTACTCACAATCGTGAGAAGAGCATTGTATGTGACATAACGTTCAGTAATGTAATTATATGTGATTATTATTTAGTGCAAGGTCATACTGAGGTCATGTGCGAATGTCATGTTAGGCAATCCTATTGTTTGTGTAATGTCACTGTAATGAAATTTGATTTTAATATTTGATGAGATGCGATAGTGGCTTAGGTGTTAAGGCCATTTTATATCTATTGTCTAGTTGCTATTTTTTTTAAGATAAGTTTCTTGAAGACGACGCTAATATTAGTTTGCACACCTGTGTATTTGTTTTGCATTTTGCTTATGTAAATCTAGTTATTATTCGTTATTAGTCCGTGTTATGGTTGTCTGGAAGAAATCGATATGACCATGACCATGAGCGATAAGACCGCCTATTGTTGTACATACATAGTACGTTACTTATTTGTTTCTTTTTGTATTATTGTATGTTTATACATTAAGACAAATAAATAATAATAAAAATATATTTTAATGGATTAACTGTGGCACTTGATCTAACTTGTCAACATGTATAACTACATATTTAAAAATAATCATTCGCCGCATCTATCTGTCTGTCTGTTCAAGATAAACTCAAAAACCACTGCACCGATTTAAGTGAACTTTTGTACCCAGATAGACTAAGGCCTGATAAAGGACATAGGCTACTTTTTACCGCGATAACCGACATAAACGCAGGCGGAGACGCGGGCGAAAGTTAATAAATATTTAAAGTACAAGTGAGTTTATTTACAAGAATGTTTGTTACAGTACTTCTTAACAGACTATGATTTATTAAACAAAGCGGAAAATTTTAAGACCAATCGCGCTACAGTTTAACCGTGGCAAATTGTACAATTTACGTCGTAGTAATCTCATGCACATTGTTCTCTGAGAAAATTCGCTTCAAATATAACTGAGTAGTATTATTTCCTTGTTTATCAATCTCGTTAATTTTGAGTAATTAATTTAATTTAGACGTAATAGAGCCACGCTGATTTCAGCACGAATGGGCCGGCACGACCGGAGCAGTTCTACCCTCACACAGAAGACCATCCGACATAATGACAGCATTCTTGCTGCCGTATTTTGTTGGTGAGTGTGAGACCGGAGGCCCAATCAAACTGCATCATTCTCCTGGCCTCCGAAGGCCGGGAGAATGATGCAGAATTATCTAACCAGGCTGCCATTGTATGGGTTCCCATGTTACATTGCCTACCCTCACAATCTGCATCGTGACCCCTTTTCCTGGATTCTACTCATGCTTTCCATCAATATATTGAAAAACATATATATAGGAAAAAAACTGACTAATATATGACATATTCTGGAACTGCTATCACCATTATAACATTCTACAAAGTACATTATAAATATAAGAAATTAAACATTATTTATAAAACAACACATTCCACACACAACACTCATTACTTCTTAGTGATCATATAATTTGAATAATAAACACCAAACAGTCGAGTTAGGAAGATAAACAAGCCAATGGATATCCTAATGAATAAAATATTTCATATCAACAATATTAGAATGCTCACATGTCGAACTATTAATGAAAGCTGTAACGCGAGACCACAATTATAAGATATTAATACAAAAAACCAACGAGTAGGCGTGATTGTTCTAGCGCGTGTCCATTGTAAACTTTTCGTTTTGGCGTTAAGAATTTATATAAATGATAATGGATAAACTAATGCATTTCAAACTTACATCTCTGAAGGCCCGACGTACAAACCTCCTCAGCAAAATCGAACTAAATTTTCTGATTCTAGCTTACCTTATTGTTATATTTTATTGTTTTATCTATATCTATTTTTACCTTTTCTACATAAACTATTTGTGAACACTATTAATTGTACCTATTTTTAGTTTTGTAATGCTCATTTTGTGATCTCCCATAATTGAGGAAGCAAAGCATTAAAACAGATTGTTGTTTCTGTTTATTAAAAACTAGCATGTAAGGTGTATTCCTTGTCGGAGGTCTATTAGAAATAAATTATAAACAAACAATGACGTAATAAAATATTTTAAAATTTTATTGTTGTATTCGGAATTCGTATTACTACAAACTGGTCGAGTTTGTACAGAGCGGACATGCTGTGTACTGATATTGGAAGTCACAGTTTAAGAGTGGACGATAAAAGTTACCGAACCAAAGGGTTCGTTTCTCTCTTCCTGTGAGTAGTTGCAACCTGGAACTCACTAGTAGCGCACGTCATCAAGTGTTCCTAAAACGGGGCCATTGCACTGTATTGACCACATTTACAATAAAGGATGGTGCCCTCTTACATTCTTACAATCTACTTATGCTTTTGATTAAGCAGAGGAGAGTTATGGGCCATCATCATCATCAGCCTATCGTAGTCCACTGCTGGACATAGGCCTCTCCCATTGCACACCACTCTGATGGATTTTGGGCTTTTTGCATCTAGCTCCTGCCAGCCATCCCATGCAGGTCGTCACTCAACCTCGCCTGTGGGCGTCGTACACTACGTTTACCGAGACGCGGTCTCCACTCCAGAACTCTTCTGCCCCAACGGTCATCAGTCCTGCGGCTAATATGGCCAGCCCACTGCCACTTCACCTTACTAATCATAATTATGACGGCCTAGTGAGATGTTTCTGCATCATTAGGCCTCGATGAAATCACAATTCTAGTATTGTATCCTCTTTAAATAATCTCGTATCGTCTGTCAACGTGCACGCACACTTTACGTACGGCGTGTAATCTCGCCCTTAGCTTAATGCGCTCAATTGAGTGGCACAATTAGCGCCGGCGTCGGTACGAGACCGTCCAGGCCCCCCGTCGTCTTCAACATAAGTTATACTTAATTATTGTTTGTTTGTGTCGACTGTTTCGAGGTGATAGTCTTTGGTTCTTAACGTAACCTTAGAAATTTGTCATTAGATGATAACGGTCATAAAGATAAAGGCAGTTCAATTTAGTATTTAGTTTCTCTCCTTAGAAACTTTCTAAACCGAAATATATGACTCGTATATGTGCTCCAAAGTATTCTAATGAAAAAAAGTAACCCATAACTCGAAAATCTAATGTTTTAGTAGGTTAGTTTAAGCAAGTCTCAAATTAAATATTGTATATTGTGGTTGTTCTTCATAAAATAAAATACACAACGTCAACTCCTTAATGTTCTGTAGTTCTCCGGCTTTCGGCTTTTTCTCCGGCTAATGGCTAACGGCTATTTTGTTTTCAGTTGGAAAGGCACCCATGATCACTTGTTAACGACTCGAAAACGTTGTGCGATTTTATCTTGATTTTTCATATATCTTCAGAGAGAATTTGACTCTTGCTGTAGTAACTCAATCTAATAATCTAAAATTCATTGGTAATAAGATGTTTTTTTTATTTTATTTTTATAATGTTTACAGATTTGTTGGTCTAGTGGTTAGCGTATGCGGCTACTGATCAAGAGGTCTCGGGTTCGACTTCCGGGTCAGATTGAATAGGTATGTATTTAAAAAAAAGTATGTTTATGTATTTATATCAGTCGTTTAGTACCCATAATACAAGCTCTGCTTCGTTTGAGACTTAATGTCGTTGTGTGTAAAATGTCCGAAATATTTATTATTTATTATATTTAGGCCTACCAAAGTGACTCCAATCAGTGTGATGGAAAGCATGATTAGAATCCAGGAGTGGGGGTGACCATCCTTATTGTGAATGCACACACAATGCAGAATAGTGACCCTCACTATGGTAGCCTAGCTAGATGCAACTGATCCATGAAATACACCAGCATGAATACTCTCAGACTGCACGGTTGGCCTAGTGGCTTAAGCGGTCGCCACGCCGCTTCCTACTACGCCAAGTGTCGTGGGTTCAAATCCCACGTAGGATAACACTTTGTGTAATTTACAATTTGTTGTTCTGAGTCAGGGTGTTCTTTGTGTCCGTTTCTTGTATGTTTGTAAAGTCCCCCGCGACACAGGAATTTATATTCCTAATGCGGGAGTTGTCTTTTTAAGAATAAAAAAAAAAAAAAAAAAAAAACGATAGACAGACAAATTTTTTACAAATTGCTATGTAAGTACCGTATATGTATAGTATATGTACGTTGATATGAATTTAGTCAAAAGCTGCTCATTATTTTGATGTTACAAACCGACACTCTAATTTTATTTATTTGTATATATGTATTTTGATGGTCAAATATTTAAATACGGGATATACTTTGACATTATTCCTTTTTTATTACTGTGCTAAGCAAATATATTAATAATTTATGATAAGCTCGGCTTGCTTAGGTACAGTTACAGAAAAAAGTTAGAGAATGGCTGTATACAATACAATGTGCAATACAATGCTACACTGCGAACACACAATCACAAACCACACATGTGTACAAAAATCGAACTCAATGAAGACATTCGGAATAATAAAATTTAAATTTAAAAAACTGCTATCACCAGTTTTATTTTGTGTATGAGATGAGATCTTAAAATGCAACCTAATTTTGTGACTGACGCTGATTTACATCGACTTCATAATTATACTAAGTATGTAGCAAATTACGAAAAAAATACTAGTATGCTTCACACCATACGACTAAGTAAAACTTAAGTTAATATAGAATACAGACAATAGACCTGCACCGTGTCTTAGATATACGAAATGTAATTGAATTTAAGAGGAGAAAGAAAATGTGCACGTGCACTGGTTGATCTTGCTGCAGTGACATACGAAACGTAACTCTCTCTCTTTTTATACGCTTTTTATTAGCTTCACCTGTATGTTTGTAACTGACTTCTTTGAAAAAAAAAATAATTTTAAACAAATTAGTATTTTTTAGTCTTTAAACTAAAAAGTAGAAAATAATTTTAATGTAACAAAGCGTGGGTTGCTTTATGAAAATATTTCAATAACGTCGCCCCACGCTTTATACATTAAAATTATGTTCTACTTTTTAATTTAAAAGCGTGTTTGTTTAGTTTTTAAAACTATTTTTTTTTATCTTCACTTACCCCTATCTCCCTTTCAACGCCCATTTTCCCATTCGCCTAGCTCGATCACGATTTTCGTAACGCTCGCGTCACGTATTCAACAGCTTACTTTTCAGTTAAGCGAGCTTAAATAAGTTTTGTAAATATATTTATATCTCTTGGCTAGTACCCATAGTATAAGCTCTGTTTAGTTTGGGACTAGATAATGTTATGTGTATGATGTCTCAAACATGTATTTATTGTTATTCAAAAGTTTCACAAAACAACATGAATGCGACAGTCCTAAAACAAATATAATAAGTATTAGTAGTGCTTAAACGGTTTAAAACTACTTAAAAGTATTCCGACTTACAGTTACCATACTTACAGTTGTTGCTATCTTTTTTAAATGAAAAATTCGTCAAAATAATGTTGTTTGCGTCTGTACATGTAGATTTAATCTATATGTTCAATATCTCGAGAATTTTCACACAGCACCCACTTCCATTATACGAAAAAGCCAAATGTTATCAACACAATTCGAGCCGAACGTGTCAAGTGTGAACGTCGAATTGATTACAACCATTAGCACTCGTGTCGAAACATGGAGGTTATAAAACCGAAATATATACGTACATTTAAAAAATACTCTGTTGACAACACCCATACTCAACTACCACATAAATATACACTAGGAAAATATAAAAATAGACCTTATCTTGAGAGTTTTAAAGGTCAAAGTGATGTAGAAATAGCGTGGTTTAATTTTACGAAATCAGTCCGGATTAATAGCCGGACAACGGGCAAGGAAAGCTGACAAATTAGATACAAAATATTGAATAAGAATCATGTGATTGTTTTTTCAAATTCTGGGTTTAAGTAATTTGATTTGTGATTACAATTTGGGTGATCAATATGCATCGTTTTTGTATGCGGTGGGGTTATTTCTATCGGGTTTGATGTCAGGTACTTTGAAATAATATTTGATAAAATTTATTTTGTAAATAGTCTTAGTGATATGTAATATCTAAAAATGATGACCAAAGTTAATACCACATGTAGGTGTGGGAAACTAACTTTTCTATGTGCCTTTTTAAGGCCAAGCCAAGGAATGGCTTTAAAGCCATAAGTGAGAAATTAGTTTCTGAATGTATGTAAATATTATTCTATTAATTTGATTCGCACGCAGCTTCGCCCGCGTGTATTTCGATTATTGCAGTAATAAGTAGCCAACGTGTCATTCTGATATATAACCTGTATTACTGTAAAGTTTCATCCAACTCCGTTCAGTAGTTTTTGCTTGAAAGAGCAACAAACAGATATACATACATACTCACAAACTTTTGCGTTTATAATAATACAAGCTTTCACCAGCGGCACTGCCCGCGTCTATTTCACTTATCGCGGTAAAAGAAACGTTTTTTTTTTTTAATAATATGTATCCTATGTTACTTCTAATACCTCCAAGAATATGTGTACAAAGTTTCAGGATGATCAGTTGAGTAGTTTTCGAAAGCGTAACAAACAAACTTGGATTCATATTTATAATATTATTAGGGTAAATAAGCATGAAAGAAATAGAAATGATTTTCCCTTCAGATCATAATCATGGCTATTTCGCTATTATTAAAGTTCTTTGGAAACTAAAGTTTTAGAACTATGTATGTATATGTTTACGAATGAAATAGCATTTGACATCTGTGAACTTTGATAAACCACTGTATCTTATATTATTTATGACGTAATAAAAATAACACAAATCTTATTGAAATGCACAAAAATATATACTTACTCACTATTAATCGCCTCTTACTTTCAACTAAAATTAATGATAAACAATTAAATTTTTATCAATTGCTACTATTAAACACTACAAGTATCAAGATACCCAGAAACTATTAAATTGAATCAAAAAGACATAATAACAGTAATTTAGATGATATACTGTACCATTAACAAACTACAATTTTACATAACACGACAGGCACCGCTGACTACACTTCTCATACGACAGAAATGTCATATACAACCATCAAATGTCTCACTAGCATTAAAGTCATATAAATTGTCATAATATATGACAATAATGTCAAAAACAAAGAAGGAACGGTCGTGAAAGACCACACAAGTGCCGATAGAGGTGGTTGAAAAGGTATAAAGTATTTTAGTAAGTCTGTCTTATTAACATACGGTAAAATTAGGTCTTTTAACATCGATGAACTGTATCGATACTAATATCGATTAAAAATTTGTTGATTAAATGATTTATTGCCTTGTTGGTCTAGTGGTTAGCGTATGCAGCTGGTGATCAAGAGGTCTTGGTCAGGAGGATTCCCGGGTCGGCCCAAATGTTTGTACGATCTGCAAATATTAGTTTCGGAGTTTGAGTGTTTTCTATGTAAAATATGTATGTATTTACAAAAAAAAGGATGAATTTATATCAATTGTCTTTAGACCTGTATGTTATCTTAGGTATTAGTAATATCTGTTTTTCGTATTACGTAAAATGATGTATATTTATGTGATTCTGTAAGTTTATTTGCAATAAATATTTACGAGGTACGATATTGCTACTTGCTTTGATGGATTCAATCAAAATAACAAAAATTAAGTGAAAATTATTTACCTCGATAAATAAATCAATAACAATAAAAACGTACTTTAGTAATATAAATCAGTCTTAGCAGTATATTTAACATATAAATTAGTATTTTCTAGATTGATATTACTTATTCATCAAGTTAAACCACCAAATTCATTCAGTAGCCTATTACTAACGAATGTTGATTCTAAATTATTACACAAAGTCATTACTAATCGATTTTACAGAGGCCTAAAAAAATCTATCGATAAACCCCACAATATCGACTTAAGTCGATACTATGGTATACAAATCGATATTCAAGAGTACACTAGCCAAATAACACTCAAATTACAAAGAATATAACAATCTGTTTTTATGAAATATGTCCATACTTGCTTCGGGAACATGGAAGAGGCGTTTAACATAAAAAAGCGAGTAGAAACGCATGCTCTTGAATCGATTTGATTATTCGATACTGTACGCGTGATCTTTTTATTAATAAAACGGTTGTATAATAAGTATTTTTTGATTTTCGATCGTTGAACTACAAATTTTATGTGAATAGAATTCATTTGTGAGAACATCGTGAAGTATTTTTTTTATTTTTCAGATTCGTGTACGTATATATAAAATATCTAAACAATATGAATATATTCTATAATGGTTTAGCGGATAGTAATAAAGACCGCTAAATCAAGTGATCATTAGTTCGATACCTATTCAGGGTAAATTGTTTCAAAAATTGCATAACGGAAACGCTTATTTATTTTGCATTTCCTTGTGATTTATTTGTAAAACCTTGTATTGAGATTGAGGTTTGTGATTAAAAGCCAAGAAGGCGATGAACGTGACGCGTATCGTGCGTAAGCGACAGCCCCACCGGCTTGCCTGTCCGAACAGGCAGGCGGCCGCCTATGCCTAAACTGCGGAGTGACACCGCCCTGGTATAACTTAATAACAGAAGTACCTGCCCCCCTGGCCAAGTTGCAAGCGTTTTTCATTTTTTATTCTATTTCTCTATTCTCTTGTTTCATTGGCTAATGTCAATCAGTCACGCGATCAAAACAAAATATTAGCCAATAAAACAAAAGAATACAAAAAAAGAATTGAGAATGGCATAGAAAACGAAAAATATTTGCAACTTGGATATATGGGCTGGATCCCTTTTATTCGCGGTATAAATTGTCACACCGTGTGTTTTAGTCAGTACGATTCCAACACACCACCCCACCACAAACCCCGATGAGAGAAGGTTCGAATAAAACGGCTTGTTTAAAGTTTTCGTTCTCTTTTTGCAGCGAGTAGTAAATGCATGTAGTTGTCTATTACGATACCCTCACCACCATCACCATCCCATACAAAATATTAATTAATTTAAATAAATAAATTAACATCTCAAAGGCGATCGTTATCGCTTACACCTGTTCAAATATCAGTGCTAACGCAACCCAAAGGCGTGTTATATCAATGAAGAAAGATTTACTGCATAATTTATAGAATGCAAATCTCTCAATCAATGTGATTTCAACCTCTTTTGATTTATATGTATTTCTTAGTATCTAAGTGAAGACTCATTTAGTTATAACAATGTATGTATATGTGTATGTTCGAAGACTGGCGAGACTCCTGCTGGAGCCAGTTGTCTGCAAATCGTAACCGAGCAAGGGCAACCAATAAAGTCTGAAGTCTGAGTGAAGCACAAGTAAAAAGACTTGTATTAGAAGAAAGTATTACATTACAATATTTACTACAATGTCATATTACTTTTAACGGTTGATTAAAACCCAACGAATTAAAAAAGTGGGTAAGTAGTGGATGAATGAGGACAGCCCAAGACCTCTTTGGAGGAGGCATTTGTGGAGGACGAGCGTCAGATGAATCAGTAAAGGCACAAGAAACTTTGCATTTTTTTTTTAAATGACATAAATATTAACCAAAGCATAATTGATAAATTTATGATTTATTTGATGGCCGATACTTCGAAGAGACAAACTAAAATGAGAGATTTTTATATGAATGTTTTTGTTTATTACGTATCTTTTTTTGATTTGAAATACAGATTAAAATTCACCTATATTGTTGACATAATACGTTATTTCATTTAATAACCTCTTTAACTGAAATAACCTGTATTCAGACCTCTATTAATAGAACACTGTAAATGAAACACATTTTTTAATACCTGAATATCTGAGACACTTCATAAGTGGAATACATCTATAAGTAAGACAAATTTGCAGTTCCCTTCGATGTCTCACTTAACCAGGTTTCACTCTGTTTCACTGTTTATTGCTTATTCATAGAAACATAATCAATCAATAAACCCATTCACTTTAATTCTCTATAACCGTCTTTGACAGGCACTAACAAGAAGTGCTTTTGCCAGGTTGTACAGGTGTTAAACAGGTTAACGAAAATTAGCGCCAAAACAAAGAGAAAGCTGTCAAATTTAGTATTAAACCATCTTTATTTGATGGCTTTATTTTGTGAACATAAAGAGATGTACCTTATGCTTTCTATATTCGCACCAATATCTTATTTATTATTTGATACTGACACAGTTACACCCACTACTGTTTCCACACCTTTAAAACTTTGTAAATAAAGTCGAAATTAGATCTTTTTTATTATTTGTCACATGAATGAAGGTTATATATTGATTTGTTAATAAATTTATGACATGCCTCTGTGAATAGATGTTTTATTGGTACTGTGAAATCAAATATCAACTAACGTTTTTCTCTTATATATTGTTCTTGTGATTAGATAAAGAATATGATATTGTGTGAATCAAATTTATTGTAGAAAGTTCGTTCGACATATGCCTATGTGTATTGTGTTTTAAAAATCGGCTGTCTCTATTATTAATGTATTGCCGTTACATTGAAATCTCGAAGAAGATTTTCTTGGAGATCTTTGAAAAGATATATTTTTGACAGTCGCAGTGACTATGTATGTATTGGACTTTAAAACACCGTGTTCAGTATTAATTTATTACTGTGTATGAACTTTACGTATTTATATAAAAGAAAGTATGTCAGTAGATGTATTTTATTCCTACTCTCAGACCCGAAACGCAAGGTACCTACAGTGGAATTCCTACTTTTGGTTTAGTGTAATATCATTATTTTATTGTAAACTAATGACCCGGCCTGACTTCACACAAAAGTCTATGAAGTTTTCAGATTTCCTCTACTATATTTACATCTATACCTTTCTCATAAATCACCACATCTATAACTGAAACTTCATTAAAATTTGTTGAGAAGTTTAAGAGATCTAAGCGAAGTGACTTTATTTTATGCTATTTAAATATATTGTCCGTAAATCCGATTACGTTTTCCTTTATGTTTAAGCCTACCAAAGTACATTATCTGATGGAAAACATGAGTAGAATTCAAGAGTAGGTGGCGCCATCCTGATTGTGAATACAGACACTATGGAGGCTCAGTGAGGTGCCTTATTGGGCCTCCGGTCTTGTACATGGTCTTCTGCTTGAGGGTAGTAACAGTAGCCCCGGTCGAGTCGATGCATTCGTGCTGAAATCAGCTTGGCTCTACCTACAACCCATATGGTATTTATGTACATACATTCCAATTATCTTATTTCTGATTTGAATAAATTTTTAATTACTTTTTCTAATGTGTGATATTCGTGAATCGAAGTCTCCATACGAATTAAAATTTAAACAGTCTGTTATATATATAAGTTTAAAAAAAATTTAAAAAGTTATATTTTAGTTTTAAGGTAATATTTGTAGTGAGAAATAAGGAGAATTTACTGTACACTATAAATTCGTCTACAATTAGAGCTGTGCTCATGTAGGGACACAGATGGATATCGTGATTTACGGGCATGCGCTCGCGCACCGTCGCCCGATGTTATCTGCAACGAGTAGCGCCTTTTGGTAATGAGCATTGTGATCTATTTGCTGCAGCTACCGAGTTCAATTCCTACTTCGCGAAGCTGTTTTTAAAGTTCAAGTGAACTGTATTCATTTTGTATTTAATATAAAGTCAGCCATTTTAAAACTGTCTTATTATATTCAGGTGTTTGATATCTATTAATTTTATATATCTATTTATGAAATTAAGGTTTATAAATGGGTAGCCCGAAATGATATATTTTTAATTGATGCTAGTGGTGTTACTTGATATAATTTTTTTATTCGTAGTTTATGAAAATGTTTTAAATTGTTTCAAGATGATCTGTTTTTTTATTGATTTATAAGCCTGCTAAAGAGATGCCTGATTGTAAATTTGAGTAGTGTCAAAGAGTAGTGGTCATCTTACTCATTGTTATATGTAACAATGCATTGATGTTTCTGCATTATTGGGTCTCCAGTCTCGTAGTTTTTAAATATTAACCAGTTTTAATTCCTACCTATTTGAGCTAAACTCGTAATGGAAAAGTGTAGTTTATAAATAATAACAATAAATAAATAAATATTTTGGACATTTTACACACAACGCCACCTAGTCCCCAAAACTATGCAGAGCTTGTATTAATTATGGGCACTAGACAACTGATATAAATACATGAACATACTTTTTTTTGTAAATACATACATATTATACATAGAAAACACCCAAACTCTGAAACAAATATCTGCGGATCACACAAACATTTGGTCCGACCCGGGAATCAAACCCGAGACATCTCTATCAGTCGCATTCCCTAACCACTAGACCTACGAGGCAGTATATTTGATCATCGCAATTTACAAGTAATATTGGAAAGTATTTTGTCTGTATTTTTATGGCCGATCACCTGTATAAATCCATTATTGAAAATGGTTTAATTATCTGTGTGGTGAAATAAGACGAAATCCATTAGGATAAGAAAAATGATTGAGATACACAAGTAAGGAACAGGAATTATTATTATTGTTAATATAATTTAAGGTTGATGCCTGTTTATCATTACACTTGTGTGTTTAAATTTAATTAAGTCCGTTTTAAATATTTTTACATTTGGGGTACTTAATACAGTTCCCGGTAAAGAGTTCCACCTATGCACTACACGGTTTGGCAAGCTTGCTAAGCTTCATGGAGTGAATTTTTAGTTGTGTGTACATGTTCATTATGAATATGCACTCAATATCTCTCACGTTGTGATGGTTATTGAGGATTTTGTAAGTTCCTTTAAGGCCTCCTCTGGTTCATCTCTGTTCTAGTGTTGGTAGGTTGAGTTCCTAGAGACATTCTTCGTACGAAATGTTTTTCAAAGAGAAGACCATTTTAGTTGCCATTTTTGTACCCTTTCAAACATTTCAATATCATGTTTGAAAAATGTATGTATATAAATAATTGTATGTCATGTACAAAAATGTATAATATTAAAAGTCATGGAAGGAAACAAGACTGTAACCCCAAATGTAGACCAGAACTGCACTACCGAATCGCTGCGTTTCATGATAAATAATTTCATTGTGACAGTAAAATATGCAGAATTGGATACACAGATGAGTTTAAACATCTTAGTACATAAGATAACATCAGTAATGACTAATCCCCAGTGTACACATTATAGTGAGTATTGTAAGTGTTAAAATTCAACTCAGATGCTTTCGATTTCATCGTGAAGTCCTTTGTTGTAGAAGGTGATTGTACCTTGCCGTGTCACACAAAAGACAGAGGTGTTCTAATGTATCACAAGTTTGGCTCCATATAGTGTGGACTTGGCTTTATGTGGGGTTCAGATTGCCACGAAAAGCTTATATTGATTCCTTAATATTCATCATCAGCCTATTGCAGTGCTCTCCTGCCTGAGATCGTGTTCTCCAGTTGCAAGTTGCTTGGTTTAGTTTTTAGCTGTAAATAAAATATGATACTTAGGTTTAATTCATAAAGTCGCTTCATTTCAATTTCGATGTTAGTAGTGGTTGATATTTAAAATATAATAAAGTAACTTGGTAACAATACTTTTTTTTACTAGCTTTTATTTTACTTTCAATGTATGGATGTATGTGTTTCTTGGGGTGATGTTTCGAAACTCAATTTTGTTACTTTGCAAACTACAAAATAACGCGCAAATGCAAAGTTCAATAGTATAGAGCTTAAAATTACTAGAATGGCTTAAAATTTGTAAAAGATCTCAGATATGGATTAACCCAAGAAACTACTTCAGCCATTTAACAATGAAAATAGAAAAAAAAAAAAATAAGTATAACTAAAAATTTTAAAAATATATTTCTCTACAATCAGTGGTCGTACCAAAAACCACTAGATCACGTACGCACCAGACAACCTAAACATAATTTACTACTAACAACCAAACATGGTTGTAAACAACCACGACTAACCTTGACAGCAGCCAATGGTTTGTCAACGAGCCTTTCTTTGTCGAGGCCGGGAAAACAATGGCCACCAATCTACCCATCCTGACCTTTTAATGCTTGATATTAATTAGCATTATTCGATGCACTTCAAACATAAGTTCATTGAAGGAACTTCAACTTTGGATGAAAAGTCTAGAGTTGATTTTTCGTTGTACAGTTCCGAGGTAGTTACGCCCTATGAAAGGCGTTCGAAATATTCAAATGAGGTATTTGGAGGTCGCGAATGTCTTAACAGTAGACAGCCAACAATATTGGATTTGTTCCAAAGACCGTTGCACTCACAATGCATCTTTGTTAGCGCAAGGCCTATGCTGCCTTTGCCTTGAAACGACGGTGTTTCCGATAAAAAATAGAATAGGCTTCTGTGTATTGTTTTTGGTTTAATTGATTGTGATTGTAGAGGTGATGATACGGTTGTTTGTTCAAGGATACTGTATTAATCGGCACACCTACTTGTGACGATTGGGTGATTCAATTTGTCGTAGTTTTTCTTCTTCCTTTTCATCATTCTAGTTACTTTACGTACATTATCGTCTATTGAAAATTATTTTCAAGATTCTACTTTCTTAGGACCTGCATTGACATTTCATATTTTTTAATAAAATCAATAATATTCTTATTTTTTTAGGTGCGCAGCACTAAATTGATGCACCAGGAACCAATGAGTTCGCATGCTGCTATTGATGAAATTGGATCAGACAAAAGAGGTGTGTGTGTGACCTTAGAAAGTGTAGATTAAGTGTCTCTGCCCACCTCACTGAGAAATAGGCGTGAGTTCAGCAAAAAAGGTTTTAAAAACTTTTTACAGGCGAAATGTATATAGGAAAAACACCCCTACAATTGGAGATCCAACTGCGAACACAAATTCTTTTTTGGTCAAAAATATTTATCTATTGTTCTAATCTAAGAGTGTTGCCAGTTCAAAAAGTCTTACTAAATGCATTTAATTTTTACCTTTTGTCCATTAATGGTAATTTGTCCTAGGCTAGGAATGCAACAATGGTCTATTCACATGGCGCTACCAGGAGCTCAGCTAGACAAGACACACACAAAGTAATTTGGTAGAATATACAACCATTTACGACTGTCTCGGTGGCGCAATGGTAGAGTATGCAACTGCTGTGTTCAATTCCCGGATCGGACAAAATGTTTGTATGATCTACAAGTATTTGTTTTGGAGTTTGGATGTTTCTTTGTATAATATACATGTATTTCAAAAAAATTACAATAAAAATTGAATTAATTTATTAATCTTATGGAAACTTACAGCAATTATAGAAGTAGCAACAATACGGTATTGACAAATCTCCATATTTTACAGTATATCAAATAGTTTTTTTTAATGACTTATTAACAAGATCTGAAAACGAAAATATTTAAAAAAATGTGATGAACAAAAAATAATTTAAGAACACTGAGTTCAATTTCCCTAAAACCTTTAAAAAGTAACAATCAAAGTATTTTGAGCAAACACAACTGTGCCTTGTAAAACCATCATCAACAGCTGCACTATCTCATTTATGAAACGATCATCATATCTCTCAACCTATCACTCACAGTAACAGGTGCATATAAAAAAGAAGCATTTAATCGCAATAAAAGTGGGTGACAGCACATAAATACGGTTTGCAAGCATATCTGCGCATGAGTCGTTAGCCGATCAATGCGCTGTAACAATAAGTAAAACGCTATCGCACATCGCGCGCACTGCTTGTAAATCAAGGGTTTCGCATACGATTATAAACTGTTCGATGCGTTGAGGTGCAATATTTTTAAAGGATATTTTTCTATAGGACAAAACTTTGGAGTCCACTCTCCGCGATGCATTTGGGAATAATTTATTAGATAATGTTTTCAACACGTAAATGAAGGTTTGAACCAATTTGCAATCAAACATAATCGTGTCATACAGTTAGAACGACATGTTCATTTTGACACAAAAGGAGAGAAAAAAAAAATAAGAAATACTCTTAGAAGAAATAAGTGACAAATATTAGGCTGTTGGTTTTAATTGTTTGCTTAAAAACACTTTTACTGTATTTTCTGTTTTTAAATGTCTGGAAATTGCAATAATTGCACACGATAGCTTCGAAACTATAACTGAACGTACCAACATATAATGGAGTCGTGATGAACATTATAAAAAAAATGAATATAACAATCGTAAACAGTTAATCGACAGAATTCATATTCTAGAAAATATTGATAAAACGAATAATATCGAGTATCTGTAACAAATCGAGAGATTTAGAACGGCCCAATTGTTCTTTCACGAATTAATAAAATTTGATTTGTATCGACAAACTCCAGTTAAAATAGGTTTTAAATTTTCTATAGTGGGTTGTGAAGCATTTTATTGAATACAAGATTCTCTTAGAAACATACATCACAATCAGACTATTTACGCACTAGGCTTTTTACGCGTGTTAGATGTTTATTTAATAGCATATAAAGCCAAAGTAAAAATAACTTTGAATGTTTGATATTTCGCATCCTGTATCAGATAGTACTGTTACTTCTAATCAGTTTTGAATTTTCTTTCTTTCTGAATTTTTTTTGTAGTGCTTCTTTAAACCTGCAGGTTGGCCGTCAACTTTTATAATTGGCCAGACGGAACAGTTGCTCAACGGAGGTGATACCGGTCCACTCCCGGATATTTCGTATCCACAATTTCTTTCTTCGCCCAGCGCATCTCTTCCCTTCTACTTACAAAATTAAAAAATTAAATCACGAAGATAGTTCTATTACTGGTCTATCCAGAATTGCCAACTAACACTTAAGTGCTTTGTAATTCATTAAACTTTTTTACAGATCGTTTAAAAGAAAAAGATTTGTTTATATTTAACTAGAATAGTGTTAATGATGAAGAACTATATTTGAAATTCAATGCTAATATCTTGTCGCAATGGAAGTTACGAGTAACTGCGTTTACCCGTAGCCGTAGAAGAGGTCAGTGCGAAGCATATCAATATAGTTTTATTTCTTTATAGTGTGTAACTAAATAATTGTTTTCAAAGAGATGTTATACTGGTACATCTATGTTTACCGATACAATATGTAAGTCATAGTCGTTTCACTAATTGTTATTGTAGGAAGTCTGCGGTTTCCTACATCATTTATTATTATGTGGGCAGTCGATTTTATTGTTTTATTGGTTCGTCTGTTTTGTTTTTTTAATGTGTTACATGAATTTCTTTTACTTTTAAATTATTTTTTTATATGCGATTTTTTTTACATAGCAATAAACTAAACTGTTGATCAGAATCCTTTTTTCATTTTCAGGTCTCTTTATTGGACTGAATAGACTCCATATTTTTATAAAATTATTCTGGTTAAACAAACAGTTATGTACTAAATTGTATGTAATTTAATGGACATATTATTGCTTTTCTTCTTTTTTTCCCTGAATCTTTTTTTAACCTTGGCTGAACACAGGAAAACAGGTGTGCCCGCTCCTTACCAAAAAATCTCCTATCCTAGCCCTCCCCACTTTTCAGAAAACTCAACTGCCACTACAGGACAAGCTCCGTATCCGGGGTATGGATATTTGCCAGTATCTTAACCGAAGGAAGTTATGTTCTTAAAATGGTTTATCACTATTAACGTATTCAAAACTGATCTACTACTAGAGAACTAACAGTAATAACTGATGCAGTATTTGAAATACCAAACCTGCCAAATTCTCTGTAGTTACGGAGAGACATCGCCTCTATGGCGGTCCTCTATCGCCTGTACCATAGAGTGTGTTCCGAAGAGCTCTTCCAGATCGTCCCTGGTTCTCCCTTCCTTTACAACTCGTGTTGGACTTAGAAGTCACCGCTTTAGAGTGAAAGAAATGCGCCGCAGAACGAAACGGTTTGGTTCTTCCTTCCTGTGCCGAGCAGTCAAAGACTGGAACACACTACCAGCTCACGTGTTTCCATCGGGCAGGGTAGAGTCACTTTGGTAGGCTAAATCATCATCATCATCCTAACGGTCTACCCGGTTCCTTCCAAAGCTTGCACTTGCTAAATATAGTTATTAAACTTCAAGTTTTTACTGAATATTTACCGTAGTGAGATAAATACAGTCGAGACCATCAGCAAGGATATTTAGATTACCTTAAACAGAAGTTGAAGTCAGAGTTAACTATAAAATGCTCACTGTATTCTAGCGTTGGTGCATGCTTGATCCCGAAGCGATAACATGACGACATCGCACGAGACGTGTCTTGGAGATCGCGCCGAACAAATCACCAATGCGTTTAATTGATCTTATCAACGTAAGACCTAGGAGAAAAAAGTTTTAATACATTGCTGCTTCTGTGTTGGATGTTTACCGTTAGTTGTAATTATGACAGGACTTGGAAAGCCTTCAATGCAAAACTGGTTTATTTATATATAATATTTAGTATAGTTTAGTTCCGTAGTACACTCGGTTCCAAAAATAACGGGTCAGTCACATAAACCCGAACGGGTCAGTCACATAAACCCGAATATCTCCCGAACTACGTATGCCATCCTAATGAAACGAAGACTGTTCAATTGAGAATTTAATTATACAGATAAAAAATAAAATAAAACTTAGTTACACCCACAATATTAATCTTAAATTAAAAAAAAACTAAAGTAGTCATATTTTTCTTAAGATTTCATTTTTTTTATGATTGTTTTTTTGCTGTTTTTCATCACTTTCTTCATTTAATACTTTGTATTGCCTCCACGTGATGAAGCCTCCAGTGATGAAAAACAGCAAAAAAACAATCATAAAAAAAATGTAATCTTAAGAAAAATATGACTACTTTAGTTTTTTTTTAATTTAAGATTAATATTGTGGGTGTAACTAAGTTTTATTTTATTTTTTATCTGTATAATTAAATTCTCAATTGAACAGTCTTCGTTTCATTAGGATGGCATACGTAGTTCGGGAGATATTCGGGTTTATGTGACTGACCCGTTATTTTTGGAACCGGCTATATAATATTAAAGTGACTCTACTCTGCTTGATGAAAATAATGGGATCAGCATCTTCATTGTGAGTTCAGACAATGCAGCATGGTTACTCAAACTGTGACGACTTAGTACGATGTTTCTGCATCATTCTAATGACTAGGGCTCGGAATAGGTAGTTTAATTTTATGTACTTGCAGAAATAAAGTCAACCTAAGCATAACATGGATAAACCATAACATAAAATTTGCAATACTGATTATTCCAAAATGTTCTTCAATAAGGGTTAGATCACGTCGAAGGTTAGGATTTTGCAATACTTCTTTCACTTTCTTTATAGATTGTACTTCTTCATCATGAAATAAAGAAAGAATATGTGATATTTCATTAAAATATTTTTTATAGTAAAAAGCAGCTTCTAGCCATGTACCCCACCGAGTTATAACTGGCTCTGGAGGCAAGGGCATATAGTTTTTACAATCTCTGAAAATAGTAAGTTCCCCGGGATTTCACAGGCATATCCATACTATTGATGTCACAAAATCGCAAGTACATAAAATTAAACTACCTATTCCGACCTATACTAATGACAATACCCTTTCACAGAAAACTAACCTAAAATGACACTTTTCGTGCTGTTGTATAGTGAGTGCCTAATGATGCAACAGCATCTGAATTGGCCACCATAGTGTGTCTCCACTCTTTTTGTTGTATTGAAGGCATTCGCAATGAGTATAACCACTACTCTTTTATAGAAAAAAAATATTTTTAATTCATTTATTTTAATTTTATTATGATTCAGAACATTATGTTTAGGTTCATTTCATAGATGTTAATTCCATTCGTCTTCTTCTTCTTGTTCCTCTCCAAGTACTGGAGGTTGGATATCAGCCTTGAAAACCCTGCTTTGTCCCTGGCGAGGTGAAACAGTTCTGTGGCGCTTTTGACGCCGGTCTACTCGTGGTTGTTTCGTCGCCACAATTTTTCCGACGGCCCACCCGACGTTTCCCTGCAATTTTGCCCATCATAATGAGTTGCAGTAAATCATATCTCTCGTGTCTGAAGACATGACCGAGGTAGGCAACTTTTCTGGTTTTGATGGTGAGCTTGAAGCTTTATATTGTTAAACTTTAGTTGATGCACAACTAAAGTTTAACAATATAAAGCTTCAAAACTACAAACAACATTACAGAATAAATAATTTGCTTTTATAAACATTCTCCACCGAATAAGAACGTATCTTAGAAGCGTCTCAAATATCGATTAATATCGGGAGAATCAAATGTATAAATTAACTCGAGACAACATATCGAGACATCTATTTGAAAGAATATCCGAGTTGCATTGTCCAGAGTTTAGTAGGAGTTTTACAATTTGCGATATTTACGAATTTGATTTAATAATGTTTTTATTAAGTTTTAATTTTATTAAATAAATGTCATGGAAAGAGCATTACGTAGAAAGCTAACGAATTTTAAGCGATAATGAGGATAGTTATTTTGAATTCTATTTTCTTTTTGTTTTTTATAAATTATGGATTTTGGGTAAATTATGATCATTAGGTCTAGCGGTTAGCGCATGAAACTGCTAAGTAAGTAGTTTCTGGTTATATTCCCGGTTCAGACTAAGAGTGTTGTTGAGCTTTTCTTACATGAAAACCTTTATAATAATTAAGGTGATGAACAGTTTGGAGTATGGAAGTTTGTTAATGTTTCCCGTACCAGCCCTAAAGTAGTTCACCCTTCCAATTTAGTTGCTTCGTGGCTAAATTGATGTTCAAGTATAACTGCTTTAACCAGCCGACCCCAAATAATATTGAGAATAATAAAAGCCAGGGAAATGATGATTACTAAAGTCCTTACTATACTTGAGTAAATGTACAGAAATAAACAAATAACTTCATGCCGTCATAGTGTTTTATATAGGTATTATTCCGATGTTTCATATCGGATTGTAATGCTAAAATCGTTATCATATCGTTAGTTATAAAGTGGACAAGCCCATATACCCCGGAGTCCGGTGTCCGGACAAATGCCAGCGCGCGCCGATATCATAAATCTTGGACATTTTTGCGGTATAAAACAAGAATTAGTTATAAAATGTGGCGTTCCGCGATGATTTAGAATGTTCCTATGCCTTTAGGTATGTTATAGTTTAGATTTATGTTCGTTTCGCAGTTTAAATTTTAGTAGGGCAATTTGAAGTTGATGGTTCATAGGTATTTAGATTATTTATTTATTGGACATTGTTTGTGGTTTCTGATAATTTATAGTCATGTATCATGATTTTTTTTTTCTATGACAATTTGTTTTAGTTAACATAAATAAGGCTTTGAATTTTTAACACATTATGTAGTTTCACTGTAACGTACCCATGTTAGTTTGTATATTATTAACCAGGTATGTAATATAATATGTACGTATTTTATCAATATTATGACAAAGTTTTAACGAATTTTATTTATTATACCTTAATCTTATCGTTTATAAACTTCTAAAATTATCAAGGAATGTCGAAATAATCTATCCTTAGTTATTAAATTTGGAGTAAACAAGTTTAGCAGTAAACAGCAAAAGGTTGAATCAGTAGTATTAGTATATTTGATCTAAGATCTATTCTTATTTGGTGCACCATACTCTGTTTTATACTAAGACTCACATAAGGGTCAGAACCAACCTCACATTATTTTACCTTTTGCCTTGAGTGGAATTAAAAACAAAATTCCATTACCGATTTTATGAGTAAATAATAACCTACAAATAACACAGCACCTATCGAGTACTACTATCATTGAATAGTAAATTTACCAATTAATCCGAGCAAATCCCTTCAGCAAAAATTCCTTTGCAGGGACATAAATAAGCCAACTTATCCGCTACCGTTCCCTTTTTACAACGAACATTAACGGGTTAACATAAACGATATCGGTGCATCGGCGAGAAATAGTGCGGGACACGTTACGTTGTTAACCCTAGGTCGGGCGCGACACTAAATTTATATTTAGTGATGTCAGCGTTCGATACGCAATCCCTCGCTACCGTGCCTCAGCCAGATCCCGCGATCCCGAGATAACCATCGTTGGATCCCGATAATTTGTTGACGATCGAGACTTAATTTTATGTGTTTATTTTTTAATGAGTAGTGATGTCCACCCGCTGGTATTGATTTAAGAAATGTGGTCCCGGTTTTATTTATTGGAAACTTGTGCAGTAATCGCTGTGTGAGTGATGTTATTAGGAAGAGCTGATGTTTTTATGTGGATATTAATGTTGTTCTCTGCGATCATGTTTATAATTCAAAGTCTTTTTAGCTTGTGTTTTGTGTTTTAAGATTAACTCCAGGTGTGAGCTTCATGTAGCTATAAAAATGTGATAGACAAAATAAAATAATATAATATGATACGTTATCTCTCATCAGATCTTCCCCAGGATTCAGAAAAGTGTACGTACCTAATGGGAGCCATAAATGTGGTATATGTTTATATCATCAAGTGGATAAGAGTGACGGGAACCGATTGAAGAAGAGATTTTTAAAGTTGAGCTAAAAAAGTTATACTTTTTAAATTTAAACACAAATTTATAGATGAGGGTAATTTTGTCAGTACCATTCCAAGGGTTTGATCACCTCTCAATTGTACTTGTACGTCACATTTTATTTTCCGGACAAAAACTTTAATTGCAAAAATAATGTTTGAAAAAATAATGTTTAATATTCCGTCTAAGTCACTTTTCTTTAACCCCTCTTCACTTCTTCTTCTTTGTCCTAGCCATTTCCCATTATTTGGGGTCAGCTCTCCTCGTTCTGCGGCGCCAGCTCAATCTGTCCTGGGTTGTCGAAACACTAATTGTTTGGGCAAGCTCTAAGTCCTTGGCCACCGTGGACCACCAAGTGGCTAGTGGGCGTCCGCTACCCTTCTTAGTACTTGGCAGCGCTGGAACCCGCTTCACTACCCCTCTTCACATTAGTTAAAATAAATCAACCCTCCTATCTAAGAAGATATACATAGTGGGCTATCATGTATTCTAGTACGTAAAATGTGAATTCTAGTACGTAAAACATCAAAAGACAATATGATCTAAATTTTTTTTACTGTCGCAGTATTCATTTTAATCCTGTTATTACTAAAAGTATAGTATATGCAAAAAGTGTGCGAATGTCTGCGCACCTGTGTTGATTAAAAGTATGACACTGCGCAGGCGACGCTCAAGTATTAAACAATGAGCTATCGCAAAATTATAGTGCAGGAGCTTGCGAAGACATGTCAAAAGGATGGTATATAACGTCAACTTTTGACAATGGGAAATGGAGAATGTACTTTGTAAACTGAACTGTTGAAAAGTAAAGAGTTGTTTGTAGACTCTGTAAATACTTTTTTTAAAATTTAAATCGGTTCAGTAGTTTTTCCGTGAAAGCCTTACAGACAGACAGAGTTATTTTCGCATTTATAATATTAGTTATTATGTATATTTAAGCCTACTAAAGTGACTCTACTCTGCCTCGTGGAAAGCATGAGTAGATACTCCAGGAGTAAGGATAACCATCGTTATATGTAATAAAAAAAAGGTATATTAGTATTTATAGCAGCTCACGGGTATCTTCACCATAAGTTCTGCTTATTTAAAATTAGCTGTCGTTGTGTGTTAGATATCCCAAATCTTATTATTAAAGTTTTGAGTTCCGGATATAAATATCAGCGAAATGATCACCATAGCGAACTTATAGAATAACAATCAGACATTGAGAGTAATGTTTATTATGCAGGAACTCAGACTCTTCACTACTCATAGTATTACATAGTAATGTGTGGCTGGTGATACCGCCTTGCGGCTACATTATACAGGGTAAATTTTTGAGACGGGACAGTAAGGGCAGGTACCTTAACCGTTATAGTTACAGGAAAACGCTCTTAGGAGGCTATCCATATTTTTTCAAGATATTCAGATCTGCATTTACAGATTTTGGAAGAAATGTACCGCCAGCAAGAAAATGGTCATTTTATACAGAAACTTTTTTTGATGCCAATCGATCCTGTTTCTTATAAGGATCAAAAGTCTCTATTGGACCGACTGAGGTTTGAGTACTAGAAATGTCAGAAATCGCCAAAAACTTTTCCCATACATTTATACGGAAATAAATCATTTTAATATGGATTTTCACAGGCCAGCTTGAGTGACGATTTGCGCAAGATGGCTGGAAGGAGCTGGATGCGAGAAGCCCAAAATCGATGAAAGTGGTGTGCAATGGGAGAGGCCTATGTCCAGCAGAGGACTGAGATAGGCTGATGATGATGATGAATATGGATTTTCGACACAGACAAACATAACTTACATCTACGAAATAAATTGCTCAAAATGACCGATGTTTTCACGAATACATAAGTTCACTCGTTTTTGTACTGAGCTAGCTGAGCAGCCGATAATTTTCTTGGATGGATATCATTTCAAATCCTTGTTAATGCATCTTTCAGCTCCGGAATACTGTTGTATTTCTTTTCTGTTTGAACTTAATTGAAGCGTATTTTGTAAATAATAGGAACCCAACCCAGGAAATCTGCATTGATGTGGTACGCAAATAAGTATCCACTGCGACAAGTACCGAGTGGTATTGGTGGAATTTTATGAAGGTACTCTTAATTCTGCCGTGTTTATACACGGCAGAATTAAGAGTATTTACGAAGTCATTTTAGAGAATCTCTAAAACCAGTTGGATGAATGACTCCTGTACGAATTGCGAAAAGATTATTTTCAGCAAGAGCAAGCACTCCGCCACAAACCAAGTGGCCACCTCGCAGCCCCGATCTAACGCCTCTCGGTATTTTTCTGTGGTATGTACCTCAAAAACGAAGTCTATAAAAATACAACAGTATTCAGGAGCTGAAAGATGCATTAACAAGGATTTTAAATGACATCTATCCAAGAAACTTATCGGCTGCTACTAGCTCAGTATAAGAACGAGTGAACTTATGTATTCGTGAAAACATCGGTCATTTTGAGCAATTTATTTCGTAGATGTAAGTTATGTTTGTCTGTGTCTAAAATACATATTAAAATGATTTATTTCCGTACAAATGTATGGGATAAGTTTTTTTGCGATTTCTGACATTTCTAGTACTCAAACCTCAGTCGGTCCAATAGAGACTTTTGATCCTTATAAGAAACAGAATCGATTGGCATCAAAAAAAGTTTTTGTATAAAATGACAATTTTCTTGCTGGCTGTACATTTTTTCCAAAATCTGTAAATGCAGATCAGAATATCTTGAAAAAATATGGATAGTCTCCTAAAAGCGTTTTCCTGTAACTATAACGGTTAAGGTACCTGCCCTTACTGTCCCGTCTCAAAAATTCACCCTGTATATGATAAAACCTATCGCTAAAATGCTAGCACGTCTTAATCTTAGCGAGATAAATATTGTCCGAATTCTACGTGATTAATAATAGACTAAGCTTATTTGTGGATAAATTGTATCAATTACTATAGGAATAATCACTAATGATCAGTGATAATGATCTCTGCTTTTTATATAATGCAGACAAAATTATATAGTTATAAGATTATATTAAAGGTATGACTTAAGGTATACTATATTAGCCGATTTCATCATCGTTATCTATATTTAAATGCCATTTAGAAAGAGTTAAATAACCCTCTATCATAATTTCAATAATACTAACCTTCATGGGATACCTAACTGCTTAGATTTATTTTGAAACTTAGGGGCCACCTACTTTAGGAATCTTTCACTTTTTCGTTATCTTTTTCGAATTAAAGGAGGCTGTTAAAGGACAACCTGACCTGGATACTGATGCTAATTGATATTTAATCTCGTTTATCATATTTTGCAGTTCAAATATCAGTGATAAGTCAATATAACTATATTAGTTCTAAATTAAAAAAATGTTGAATAGGTTACAGGAAATAAAGGTTATTTTTATTTATTGATTTATTTACTTTAGGGACTCTTTACTAGTGTCATATTCATGCTATATAATAATGTAAGAAGATCTGTTTAGACGAAACTATAGATTTGACCCTAGAGAAGCTCTATTTCTCGTTGTCTTTTAATAAATATATTTGATAAATTTCAACCATATACCCCGCAATTTACATAAATTGAACAGTGAACGTAAAACAAAACAGTCCTGGTACCTTCAGAACAAACGATTCAAAGAAAATCTTTATGTTTTTCTACTAACATCAAATGTCATGTAACACTCATATGAAAACAATTTCCTGTTTAGTTGACACCGCAATCCAACAAAAAGTATTTCATCTCCTTGTCGTAGTGCGGTCGTATCATCACGCTAAATAAAACGGAGCGGGTTGGAGCGGACCACCCGTGTCGCTACACGGAGCGTATTTACGAGCGCATCGCCCCGCGCCACTCGCACGCGCTACTCCGAGATAACCTGCGCGGACGCATAAATGTGCGCGCTGTGAGAACTTCAGTTTACGGTTATAGGACTTTTAACATCAAATATGTATTTTAGATTTTTCTAGTTATTGAGGTATTGTTGTCTATTTTTTTTAATGTTTAGTTGAAAGAAGAGGTTGTAGTGTAGTATGGAGATGCGAATTTGACTTTAAAGTCAATTTTTTTTAAATAAAATTCATTTTTATTGAAATAAAAGTTAACGGTAACCTATAATTTAATACCAATCACAACAACTTTCAAATTAATTAATTTATAATCGATGTTTCTATTTAGAACTTCTTGTAAGAAAAAACTGCCTGACCCAATCGAACCTGAGACCTCTTGATCGGCAGTCTCGTACAGTAACCGCTAGACTAATGAGGCAGAGGCAGGCAGGCAAATACTCTCAGTATTGTTAATATTTCTGCTGCCAGTAAATAATTTAGAATATACTAATGTAGAATATAAGTGAAATGAGTTTTTCCTTATCTAGATTTCATATATGTACGTAAATTAGGAGTGCACTTTCTGTTAGATAACTAGATGCGGTATTCCTAATTACTACGTCAGTATTTGTAAATTAATATACTGTATAGTTTACTGTGTAGGATTCTCACTAACATCTTGTCTAATAAATATCCATAGTCTTCCACAAGAAGCTACTGAGAAATCAATGAAATAACTATTATAACTTACCTTTATCTTCATAAAATACAACATTTATATCATCGTAATTTATTTCGAATCGGTTTACCCTGAACGTTACTTTCATTTTCCATATCGAGTCAAAGGTTCCTTATAAAACAAGTTCAAATGTCATCTAAAACACATGCAGCTTGACAGTAACTGTGTCATAAACCACAGATAATTTACAACCTCTAAACGAATGCTTAACCAATTGATTTAAAAATTATACCCATTGTCTAGTGGCGCCCCCGCCGGCCCCAAATCGTTGAGCCTTTACCAGTTTTATGACTAAACAAATAAAATGAAACGAACTAAAAAATGGGATCAAGAGTTGAACATAAATTAAATAGTCGCTCATCAATGTCTAGAAGTCACTCTAAATCGCTGTTCGAACAATAAAATTTGATTCATTTCAATCCAAATCATAAATAAACTGGACACTTTTAATACGGACCTATTTTGAACTATTACTGCGACGTTAAGAAAAAAGAATTAAGTTCCGAACGGAATTCGGCTCGTAAAACCATTGAAGTGTATAAAGTGGCAAGTGTATGGTGACCATATTAAAGAAATTAAGAAAAAAAAATCCAAACTGGATTATTTGGATAAATGGTCAAGGTTTTCTTGTAGGAATATAAAACTTTAAAGGTTTTAGAGTAATTAGTCAAAAACAAAGTGAACTTACGTACAAAATGCAACAAATTACTTTGCTAGTTAAGAAAAAACTAAATTCATAAAATATAAAGAAACTTCTTGTCGAAAACTGTTTAAGGCAAAAGTAGGTTCAAAATACAGTAGATTTTAAAACAACAAACATTACAAAGGCTTAGAATAACATCATAAACTTACTCGAATGCAACATCATCACTATCAACACGTTGTAGTTCACTGCTAAACATAGGCCTCTCCCAAGGCACACCACAGAGCACGATCTGACGGTTTTTGCTTCCAGTTATCGCCGGCCTTCTTACGTAAGTCGTCCCGCCACCTGGCCAGAGGGCGCCACACACTACGTTTGTCAAGACGCGGTCTTTACTCCAGAACTTACTTACTCTAGCCTTTGCGAAGACCTAGCTGCCACATGCAACATTTAGTAGGAATATCCTGTACTAAATGTTAACATGGTGTGTCTACTAGAAACCTAACAGTATCAATCGATAAATTGTCCATGGATTGTCCAATTGATTCATGGCCACTGACGAATCCAGCCGAGTTTTATAACAGCCTGTATAATGTGTGTGGTCTTATCTAGATTCTAATGGTAATTAGCTGTTGTCAATCATGTTGCTCATATATCTCACAATGAATATTTTATTGAAGCCAGAGAAATTGTGACAGTGATCAGTTTTGTGTGGAGTTGTCCGAAGCAAACCTGGTACATATTTGTAAGGATATTAAAGCTATTATTACATCACTTATCTGATATATACGTATTTATTTGATAATTTAGGGGTAATCTTTTGAATCTATTTTTACCAGAATCCCGGGAAAAAGTTACATATTATCATAATATACATACTCTTATGCACTTACATTATCTATTAACTTTTAACGGTAACTTGTTTAATTTTGGACAGCCATAATAAGGGGTTGCCAGCCATCTACATCATCTAGGCGTTTTATAAAGTATTTTGTGGGTCCATCATTAGTGGGTGTAGCCTAAGTTACTACTTAGGCTACACCCGACGTCGGTACACATGCCTACACGTACGACGGATGTCCTAGTAGGACGGGGAGACAAGTGATCAACACTAGATTCTAATTCCAACTCATTTTATTAACAATATGTACTGACTTAAATATTATAACTCCGTGTAACGTATCTGTGCGTGTGTGCGTTTGGTAATTGAACTTTATACAATGCAATAATATATAATGGATGCTAAGACCACAATTGTTAAAATTAGAATGAGAAATAGATGTAGGCAGTAAAGCCACGTTAATTTTGGCACGAATGGGCCGGCTAGTACGGGGCAATACTACCCTCACACGGAAGATCATACTAATAATGACAGCATTCTTGCTGTCGTATTTCGTAAGCGAGTGCGCATCATTCTCCCAGGCCTCCGGAGACCGGGAGAGTTAAAAAAAAAAAGATGGTGGCAGTGTTGTAGATGTTTTCTCGAATGCACAGAATAAGTTTATACCTCATCATAATATAACAATCCTAAACATGCATATTATCACAAATGAAATATTTCTAATCATTCCTATTTTAAATAGCTACTAACTATAACAAAAAAGTTTTAAACCGATTTGAATCAGTCAAAAGTTTGACAGCCTATTTGACTAAAAAGTATCGTTTGAAATCAAATTCTTTCTTCAGCTAACAATACCACAGCAATCGATCACATTTACACTAATCGTTAACAAATTGTCGCCATCACAGACATGTGATCGATAGGTGCTACCGTTTATATTACACTGTAAACTCTTATTACAACAAGATAGAGTTCAAATTACAATCAAAGTTTCGTAACTGAATAACAATGAAGTGACATAACTATGACAGATTTGGGCTTTGTTACTCCTCATCCATTTCGTATAATTTGTTGGGCGATGCTAAGCAAGCTGTCTTCAGTTATATGTTTGATTCAGATGAGAAATTAGTCATAGCCGAGTGGCCTTAGCTTAATGGAAACAAACATCGAGGGTAAGCAACCACGGCGCGGTTAGACCTAGATGGGTGACAGTTTGTGGCATGATATATTATGTCACTTTAAGTAGTCGTTCCCGGTTGTTACCATAGGACAACAGGCGTTAAGCATAGTTGCAGGCCTTCGGGGGGCTTTAAAACATCCAACGGTAAGAGTACCTAGCCACAACGTGTCTTGCCTGTCCCCAACACGCACTCGGCCAGCGTGGGGACGTATGGCCTTAACCCTCTCTTGAGAGGACACCCGAGCCCAGCTGTGGGACATTATGGGTTGTTGATTGAGGAATTGTTACTGAAGGTTGACAGCACGAAAACATCTATAGGGAATATAAGGATACAACTCGTTCAGTATTTGCTGTCTGTAATTGGTATTCATATTGTTATGCTTTTAATTCCTACCTAGGAATATATTTCTATTAAGAGAATGATCCTGATTGTAATATATACAACTTTATGTGTAACTTATTTAAGTTTCCAACACCGCATGGATTAAAATCAAGCTTTAAAACGATAAATTGTATTACCTATTTGAAGATTTAAGTCTTAAATGAGAAGTATTTTACAGATTAGAACTTTAAGGTAGAACTGAACAGTGTTAGAGCTTAATAATTTGTGTTGACATAATTACCAGCTGTCTTGCTAAAATACTTAGTGTTCTAACTTTGAATATAACAACATTTACCCACATAAACTACTGACAAATCATACTAGTGTTGTTTTAAAAAAAATATTTCTAATGATGTACAGTTGTATTACAAACAAGCTTGGTGATGCTAGCTGGAAGCTGATGGTGAACGTTTGGAAGCAAGTTCGTCTTTTTCAAATTTAGAAACACAAATTAAGCAATAATCACACGTGTACCATTTCAGCTGGTCTTAAATCAACAGCTTTCAACACTCTTTATTAGGGTGCATTTTTTAATATTCAAGCTTGCAAAAGAGATTCTACCTTGACTGATGGAAATTAGTAATAAAATCGAAGAGTAGTGGTCACCATCTTCATTGTTTATGCAGACAATGCGGGATGGTGACACACATTATACTGCTTATGGAGATGCTTCTGCCACTGCCTTAGTTCTACTATACAGTGTTGGCCAGAAGGATTGGTATAGGGTTTGTTTCTTTCTTTCTCTTTTCAGTGCTGTTACATTGAGTAGTGTACTCCTTATTCAGCTCTTACGACACACACTTTGCGACAAACAAATAAGGGTGTAGTGTACATTCTTAATCCGTCACCATATAGAAAGCTTTTGCCAATTATTTTCAAGAGAAAAGGAGTTTGGAAAATACAAATGTTTACATTTAGTTTATGGAAATTTGTAAACTTTGTTCCATTGTATTATTTATTCAAAGTTGAATAATCTGAAAAGTAAATGGATTAGTATTTTAAAGTATATGACAATTGTCTTGCGTTGTTCCAATAAAATAACCTACAAATAACCCTGTAATCTAGATTGTAGGCCAATAAAACTGTAAGCTTTAGTTTATCTCAATACCAGATAACTATCACTTAATTTATGTCACTGATAAATACTTATATTATCACAATTGACGTAGTTCTAACACAATAATATTGCATGTCTGATCTGAATGAGCTTTAGAACATAGTTAAGTTGTGTATAGGAATATGGAATGTATTTAAATTTTATAAATTTTAGTGCCTTACTACTAGTACTTACCTACAGCTATGTAATAAAAGGCAGTTTTGTTTATAATATATATTCTGTTATATGTAATTATGTTTGTAATAATTTGTACTTAACTACTTAAAAATAGATTAACTGTAAAAAAAATTTTCGTATCATTTAATATAATGCATAATAGCTTTGAAAATGTAACTACACATATTTTTTTATAATACATTGTTATGAGAAATATAATTACGCTTGCTTTCATGAAGATGTCTCTTAGCCGGCCTCCTAGCACTTTTTATTTTAAGGGGTTTGCAACTTGTCCCATTATAAACGATAGGCGAAGTGTTTTTTCGTGTCTGAATGGCTGAACCCAAATCTTACGCTGCAAAACTGACTGGAACCGCCAATGAGCGCTAGCCACCTGGAAGTCATAAGCATTTTGTCATGAGCATATTTCATGCGTTAAGAGCAAGGGTTTTCAAGGTAGTAGAGCCTTGCTGATTTCAGCACGAATAGTCGGCAGTAAGTATTCTCACACCGAAGACCAATCTAATATTGATAACATTCTTGCCGTCGTATTGCATTGGTGAGTGTGAAACCGGAGGCCCAATCATTCTGCATCATTCTGATATTGAATTATCTGACCAGACCGCCATGCTATGGGTCACTATGCTGCACGGTGACCCATACCATACATTATAAAAAAAAAGTAGACAATGGCCTCACAATGATAATGGTGACCTCTACTACTGAGTTCTACTTATGCTTTCCGTCGGGCAGAGTATAAGTCACTTTGGTAGGTATAAATGTTAAAAAGGTAATAAGAAAATATGACAGTTTCATTTCCGTAAATATAGTTGAAGACAAATGACGTTCGAAGGACCTTCGAACTCCTAAACATTCCAAGAGGAGAGAGTATTGACTCTGAAAGAACCCAATAATGAAAATCCTCACTATCCGATGGTTTTCAAGCATATTTTTACCACCGCAGTATATAAATGTGCCATCAATACACTGACCGCATGTTTATATTCGCATATATTCGATTGTCTTCGGTACAAATTACTTTTTATTGCGCCATAAAACAGCTATATTACTATCGCTTTATTAATGAAATTTTATCTCTAATTGAGTAATGACCTCAATATTTGGTCACAAAACATTGTATCTACTTATTGCTAACTGTTAAAGAAGCTGTTGTAAATGAAATACAGCTTTTGATTCGTTTTTTTAGATGTAGGTACTCGTAATATGTTCGATTCACGACCGATGCGATGTTTATAATGGTATATTTTTAAAAACATACATAATTTTAATAAAGCACTAAGTAAGACTGTCAGAAAATGCCGTCGGCATTAAGTACGCGTTTGGATAGATAGATAGATAACTCTTCATTTGCACACTAAATTACAGAGTTACAAGAAAGGAACACAATGATCCAATATCGAGTGTACAAAGTGAGGCCTTATTGCTAAAAGCAATTTCTTCCAGGCAACCTTAGGATGGATCAAATGTTGTAGAGAGACCGTAGAAGTTGATTATGCATTTTTTGAAAACTTCGTTTGTGAATGACTATTTAAAAAACGATACATCAGATAGGAGACCAACCCAAAAATAACAAAATTAGTGACGTCATATTTCTGTGGTGAGTGTGACACCGGAGGCCCAATAACGCAGAAGCTTTTCACTAGTATACATGTTTGAAAAAAATTAGATAACACTAATTAATAATAATAAATTTAATAAATAAATATTTCGGACATCTTACACACAACATCATCTAGTCCCAAACTCAGCTGAGCTTATACTATGGGTACTAAACAACTGACATAAATACATAAACATATTTTTTTTGTAAATACATACATATTAAACATAGAAAAACACCCAGACTCCGAAACGAATATTTGTGGATCACACAAATATTTGGTCTGACCCGGGAATCGAACCCGAGACCTCTTGATCAGCAGCCGCATACGCTAACCACTACACCAACAACAAATAAATAAAATACCTCGAATTTCACAAATTCCGAAATACCTAGTCGCTCCGAAAAAATATTCAAATATAACCAAATCGATTCTGGCGGCGCTTGCCGTGTAAAAAATGTCTTTTCTTCGTGTTTGTGTGAAATTTTATGTCAATTTGTCGAATACCAGGCGTGTTCTTAATGAATATTCAAATGGTTGTTTGCTCAAGATAAACATGTGCGTTGTATTGTGATGTGTAGGTATTGTGTGGGCGACTGTACGGATTTATATTTATGTATTATAGAGGAAGCGTTTTTATTAAGTGTTTATCATTATCATATTAACAACTAACTGTCTGGCCAGTTGGTCTAGCGGTTAGTTACTGACTGACTATCCTTACTGCAATATAAGAGGATGTGAATCATCCAGCCCTCTCCTTTTTTTCATCGTGTGGAAATCAATATGTACCAACATAGCCACCAGGCTACGTCAGGCTCGAACCGACTGAGGGCTCATACATACGAACGGAATGTTGTCAACGGCTGCCGTCGACATCATGCCATTCGTGTGTATGAGCCCTTATACCGCACGCCGTCTCGGGTACTAGGAGTGAACCGATTTTGATTGGAATTTTACTATCAGAAAGCTGATAGCATAGTAATTAGCTTAGGCAATTTTTTTTAGACCAGCTCCGTGGCGTTTGTCGCGATTTACACTAACTGTAAATACTGGGTTATTAGTGTAAATCGCGACAAACGCCTCGAGACAGCCAGTGATTTGACTGCCTTGTTGGTCTAGTGGTTAGCGTATGCGGCTGCTGATCAAGAGGTCTCGGGTTCGATTCCCGGGTCAGACCAAATATTTGTGTGATCCACAAATATTTGTTTCGGAGTCTTGGTGTTTTCTATGTATAATATGTATGTATTTACAATAAGAAAAAAAGTATGTTTTTGTTTTTATATCAGTTGTTTCGTACCCATAATACAAGCTCTGCTTAGTTTGGGACTAGATGATGTTGTGTGTAAGATGTCCGAAATATTTATTATTTATTATTATGAATGTATTCAGAAATATACACGTCACGTCGGCCGTGAGTCGATTGCCTAGTTTGGGATCAGACGGCTGTATGCATGACTTCGAGTCAACTTATTGTATTAATTAGTTTATTGGTTACCAATTCCCAATTTGCTACATCTAAAACAATACGTATTATCCACTTTTAATTAAGATTCAATTAAGGACTGAGATACGCTGATGATGATGATGAATTAAGGTTGTATCGCTTTTCATTCAGCTATTGCAACATAAAGTAGTATTAAACTATATTATTGACGACGAATCAATCACACTAAAATTATTTTTGACTAATCTAACAGTGAAGATAAAGAAGTATATACTGATAATATTTTCAGATCTACCGAACCGATTGTGAAAATTGTTCTACCAGTAGAAAGTCACATTATTAGTGAGTGTCATAAGATATATTAATCTGAAACTTAATCACCACGATATCCTACATCCACGCAAGTGGAGCCACAGGTGAAAGCTAGTCAAAGTATAAATTGAAAAAGGACAATTTCTCTCGTAGCGGTTAATGATAAATTCATTGATGAGAGTAATCCTGACTCTGAAACTTGTTTAATGTGTATCTGGTAATAGCTTTGTTAGACGAACCGTACCTTCAATTAAAAGATCTATTACAAGAAATTGCGGAAATCAGCGTTAAAATATTATGTTTCATATTTGCAATTAATGAACAAATTGATTAGTATTTTATAATTATTAAAACTGAAATAAAATGAGAGGTTTTCTCTTGTGAAACGCACCAGAAATTTTAGATTTGAAGTTTGTTTGCAAACAGTGTAGAAAATGTTTTTTTCTTAGCGATTTTTTTGTAGATTTGCTTGAGTATCGCGGATTATTACTTTTTATTTAGAGTGCATGGGATTAAAAATATCATTATTTTAATTTTCTCACAATTTTAGTATTTTTTTCAATTTCTAACACGAATTTAGTGTTATGTGTATTGATATGAAGATACAGTTTAAAACAAATTCTTTATGCTTCTATAAATTATTTAAACCTACCAAAGTGATGATAGCTACTCTGCGTGATGGAAAGCATGAGTAGAATCCAGGAGTAGGGGGTCACAGGCCGAGAGAATGATGATGCAGAATGATTGGGCCTGGAGTCTCACACTCACCAACGAAATACGACAGAAAAATGCTGTCCTTTTTAGGGTTCCGTAGCCGAATGGCAAAAAACGGAACCCTTATAGATTCGTCAAGTCTGTCTGTATGTCTGTCTGTCCGTCCGTATGTCACAGGCAATTATTTCCGAAACTATAAGAGCTATACTATTGAAATTTGGTCAGTCGATGTATTCTGTAAACCGCATTAAGATTTTTACATAAAAATAGAAAAAAAACAATAAAGTTTGGGGCTCCCCATACTTCGAACTGAAAATCAAAAATTTTTTTTTCATCAAACCTATACGTGTGGGGATCTATGGATAGGTGTTTAAAAATGATATTGAGGTTTCTAATATCATTTTTTTCTAAACTGAATAGTTTGCGCGAGAGACACTTCCAAAGTGAAAAAATGTGTCCCCCCCCCCTCTAACTTCTAAAATAAGAGAGTGATAAAACTAAAAAAAATATATGTTATACATTGCCATGCAAACAACCAACGAAAATTGGTTTGAACGAGATCTAGTGAGTAGTTCTATTTTAATACGTCATAAATCGTAACACGCAATTTACCTTTCATCCAATCAATACACTAGTTTAAAACATAGATGAAAGTTACAACTACAAGAACTTTTATATGATGTTACTTGCTGATACGGAACCCTTCATGGGCGAGTCCGTCTCGCACTTGGCTGCTTTTTATTTAGGTTTGTCTTCTGTGTGTGACTTTAGTACTATCCCGGTCGATCAAGACGTGCTGAAATCTGCATCGCTCTACTACCTATTTAAGATATTAAAGTTCGATAAGCTGAATAAATATAAGAATAACAGTACAAAAAAATAATCAACATAAATACATACTCAACAAAAATATGCAGATTTGACATTTCTGGCATGTTCAGTACGTTTACTTAGACTCGAGTACAGTAACAGACAATCTAGGCATGCGACAATACCCTCATACAATATAAACATACAACTGTTCCGCGACCTATTGACATTTTTCAAGCACGTTAACATGCAAACGGCATGTAAATCAGTTTATGCTCATTTAACTGTCAAAGAGAAAATCTTTTCTTGACATTATTTGTGTAGCAACATTGGATGGTCAGGGGTCACCGCTTTTAGGTGACTTTGATGTTACCAGTTTACATTTGCATCTACGGATATAAAACACAATCAAATTTAGACCTTATTTCGTTGGAGATACTTCTAAGATTTAGTTTAGTGGATTGTCTAAAAGTTGGTATTCGTGATGGGAAAAGTAACAGAATCGACGGGTATTGTTCAATCGAGTACATTTTATCTATTTAACATACATTTATATACATAAATAATGTAGGTATATTTGTATTAGACAAATATATATCGTTGTTCCGATACCAGGGCATAGGTTTTATTTTTTATTGGTGGATGGAGGTTTGGATGGCTTTAAGTGGCCATATAAGGTAATTTGGGAATGGTTCGATGTTCAAGCTCACTTACTATAATAAAAATGGATAAGCCACTTGTCATCAAGTATAGAAGATGTGAGGTGTTCGAGAAATCACTTAGCTGTGGCGTTGTATAATGATAAGGGAGATGCGTTTGAGTTGATTTTCATTCAAACTGTTAGATTGTAGTAACATTCATGGTTTAGTAAATAATTTATATGTGTGAATATTGGTTTTTTAAACTATTTATAGTAATAATAATAAATATTTTGGACTTAACATACAACGCCATCTACCTTCAAACTAAGCAGAGCTTGTACTATGAAAGATAGATATAAAACACCCAAACTCCGAAACAAATATCTGTAGATCATACACACTTTTTGTCCGATCCAGGATTCGAACCCGAGACCTCAAACACAGCAGTCACACACACTAACCAATACGCCACGGAGGTAGTCGTAATTGTTATATAAACAGTTTGTTTGCGATAATATCGATGGCGTCGATGAACTTTAATACACATTCGTTAATTAGTTCTGGCTTTATTTTATATTTTATTCACAAACTATTTCATTTGTAGGTGGTGATTTATGGGATATCGGAAAACGTGTATGCGGTTACCCTTAATGTTGAGTGACTGTCAGTGTTTTAATTGCTTAACACAGCAATAGTGTGATCAGTCAATAAACAGTTTTCTCCACTTCATTTTAGAGAAAAAACATTTTTTGGCTGATCGGTCAATTTTCTTTTCTCTAATCTTACCTTGGCTTTCATCAATTTCCTATAGACAATATGTATGTATTTATAAAAAAATATATGTTCATGTATTTATATCAGTTGTCTAGTACCCATAATACAAGCTCTGCTTAGTTTGGTACTAGATGACGTTTTGTAAGATGCCCAAAAAAATATTTAATATTAATTTATTATTTATTTATGAAATATTATAAGAGAGACCAATTAAAACTCTTTTTAATATTCCACACTTCACCATACCCGAATAAAAGGAGAAAAAACAAATGACAAGTGTTAAATTTTACTGTCGATCGTCCAGTAGACCATCGCGTTTAGATAACACTTATTCTCAATTCTACTCAGATACTAATAATAAGAAAAACCACCTATCCATAGAACGCTATCAAATACTTAAATATCTTTCTCACTCCTCAGAGTCCCGATAAACTTAAGTGTCCGCATATTGCACCCGATCGCATTGTATGCAAATACAAGGTACGTGTTCATTTAAGACAAAAAAACGCAACGACAAAAAAGTTTTTACGGAATAGCGTCTCTCGCATTCTGTTTTATATTATCTTAAAAACATAACACGAGCTTGAGACAAAATGTCTCTGTATCTTTTTTTTGTCGTGCGACAAAAATACGGGTGCTAAAGTCACGGTTTACCTGTAAGGGTTTTTATTTTATTTTTTGATGGAGTATTTTTAGATATGAAATGTATGTATTTGGATTTGTGGATATTAAATTCGTGGTGTTTCAGTTGTAGTGAATTCCTTGCATGTGAGTTTTTTTACAAAATTTCTCAGAAACCAAAAAACAGACAAATCTAATAAGCTGTCTTTAAATCGTGATGATAATACAGAGTGTCACCACCCCTATTCATCCCGCTGGTGTCGTAAAAGGCGACTAAGGGATGAACTACGCAAGACAACATCAATGTAAAAAGAAGGAAAACTTGAAACCAACCCTATACCAATCCGTCTGGCTAGCGTGGTATAATAGGCCAAAACCTCCTTTCTAAGGAGAGGCCTATGCCACGCAGTGGACTGTTGAAGGCTGTTGATGATGATGATGATTATACAAAATTGAAAATGAACACGAATTAAAATAACTTGGTTTTTATGACTGAATTTTTTTTGTTAAATATGATACAATTTTAAAATACAGCGATATATTTTAACATAAATCATGATCGATCACTCAATTTGCAAACATTTGAGATCATTTTATAACAAATCGTTCATAGAACATCCAAATCAAATGTTAACGGTTTATCAAACGATACGTATGGCATGGGCCAAAGAGAATAAGTAACGTCATAGATCACGCCCACAGACATCACTCACTTTATGATGCTTTTACGATAATAGCCGGGCGTTTCCGGCATAAGTGTGAAACAGACGAGCGGACAAAACGTGGAAAATTAGTTATTATTATTGTTTATAATTATAATTGGTCTAGTGGTTAGCGTATGCGGCTGCTGATCAATAGGTCTCGGGTTCGATTCCCGGGTCAGACCAAATATTTGTGTGATCCACAAATATTTGTTTCGGAGTCTGGGTGTTTTTCTATGTAATATGTATGTATTTACAAAAAAAAAAGTATGTTTATGTATTTATATCAGTTGTTTAGTACCCATAACACAAGCTCTGCTTACTTTGGGACTAGATGATGTTGTGTGTAAGATGTCCAAAATATTTATTATTATTATATTTTGTATACATCTTATATATGGCTGTAAAGTATACACCTCTGACCGTGGGAGTGTCATGCAGATATGAACCGAATCGACCGCAAAGCCAAACTAGGTTTATAATTTAAATCATCATCATCAACACCCTTCAACAGTCTACTGCTGGACATAGGCCTTCACCTTAGAAAGGAGGTATTGGCCTACTATACCACGCTGGCCAGACGGGTTGGTATAGGGTTGGTTCCAAGTTTTCCCTTTCTTTGCATTGATTTTGTCTTGCGTAGTTTATCCCTTAGTCGCCTTTTACGACACTCGCGGGATACATAGGGGTGGTGACACTTTGTATTCTTAATCCGTCACCACACGGATAATGATGTTAATGTATGTATGTATGTTCGTCTGTTTCCTTATAGCTCAATCAAAATGTTATGGTACTCTTCTATATAATGGCTTTTCAAACTTGAATAAAGAAACAACAAATATTTCGGACATCTTACACACAACGCCATCTAGTCCCAAACTAAGCAGAGCTTGTATTGTGGGTACTAGACAACTGATATAAATACATAAACATACTTTAACATCATATTATACATAGAAAACTAAACTCTGAAACAAATAATTTGTGGATCACACAAACATTTGAAAATCGAACCCGAGACCACTAGATCAACAAGGCAGTGAAATAATAATAATAATAATATCTGTACACTGATAATAATTGTATACTATGTTGTTTAAATCTTGTTTTTGTTTTATTGTTGGGTTTTAGATTTTTCTTCTTTTTTGTATAATGAGCCTGCCTCTACTCTGTGGATGAAAAACATGGGTAAAACCTAATAGTCACTACACTCATTGTGCATGCAGACAATGCAGCATGGTGACCCACACTACATCATGTTGTTTGAGTTCAATTTGTCTATGGATAGAGCTAGTTACTTTACATTACACGATTTACCCATACACACACACACGTACACACGTACACACACACACACACACACACACACACACACACACACACACACACACATACATACATACATACATACCTACACTAGACATAAAACCACATCCCACTACTGAAACTACATACTTTTATTGTTTAGGAGTAAATTGTAACTCTTTTCTTCAGTTAAACGGAACTAAGCACTGTTGCCAGTTAGAGGAATGCAACTAACATTAAGTCGTGAATATCTCACAATAGGTAAACACACTTTTTAAAGTTATTTCACTATCTTTTTATCAGGGGGAGATGGCTGATGCTTATACTACAGGCTTCGAGCCTAGTTTAAGCATCGAAATGTCAACCTGCTGCAAGTTATCAATGCTCATCGTCAATGCTTTGCAGTTGCAGTTACCTTATTCTTGTGACAAACCAGACGTAAACTTAAGTTTATGAAATATTGTATTTGTATTGTGATGTGAGTTATTTTCAACAAATTATTATCATTATTATTACGCGTCATACCTACTCCGTTGCCAACTTATCATTAAATAAATATGCCAAGTGCATGTCAGGCCACGCACAGTAAAGGGTTCCTCAGTCACGTGGATTTAAAATCGTATCCAAGAGATAATTATTATAGTCCAAGATCCCAGAGCCGCCGGACCTACGTCATTTGTGCAAAGCTGAAATTTTCAGGATTATTAGTACAATGTCTTGTTAAGATGTATGTGTACCCATTAGCTTGAAAGCGGGGCCGTTTGTGAGATAGCGCGAAGTACAGATGGTAAAAAACCTTACTTACCTACGTTAAAGGTGCAAAGCTAGTATTTACAATTTAAAAGAAAGAAGATTCGGCCAGATTTCGTTGATGTTGTGAATAGCTACAAGTATATACAAGTATACGAAATCTGGCCGTTTAAAGTGGATCAAAATCGCACCCATAGGAGTTGGTTACAAACAAACAAACATACAGGTGAAGCTAATAAATGAGCGTGTAAAAACCATTTAATATTTTACAATTCTATTCTTGAAATAATACCAAAGATGATATACCTCAGCTTCCTAATTACTACAAATATTTAAAGGTATCTGGGGGGATGATTGGCCCTTCGGACTGGTCTGGCCGCATACAAAGGGTCTTAAAATAGTACCTACCTTAGATAATATATATAAAATTTAGGTTTGCTACTATAACGTAGTTTACCTAATTCTTTCACAACTTTCAAGACGTGTGGCAGAAGTAATGGCCCACCGAAAGTGTCTGGCAGTAATGAATTTTAATTTTAAATAAATTTTTTAAATTTTAAAAAATATGTAAATACTAGCTTTGCACCTTTAACGTAGGTAAGTAAGGTTTTTTACCATCTGTACTTCGCGCTACCTCAGAAACGGCCCCGCTTTCAAGCTAATGGGTACGCATACATCTTAACAAGACATTGTACTAATAATCCTGAAAATTTCAGCTTTGCACAAATGACGTAGGTCCGGCGGCTCTGGGATCTTGCTCTATTATGTTCACGTATTAATGTGTTAATTTTGTATGACGTTTTCCAAGTGAGCGCATTTAACAAGTTAAGTCTCCATAACTCCTGAATTAATAAAGTCATCTAATCCATTATAGTTTTCCTTGAAAGTTCATTATGTGGACCACCATCACGAATTTTTCCAGATTTTTTGATCCAGCCGTTTAGCTTTTAGAGGGGGGGGGACGCACTGTTTTTACAAAAAAGTGCCCTTTAAAGTGGAATTTCTCGCAAGCGGATACCTGAATCAAAAAATCGTCTTAGAAACCCTGTATTGTTTTTAAAATACCTATCTAATGATACCCCACACGATGGGGTAGCCGCGAGAAAAAATAAACATCCCCACTTTACGTGAAGGGGAGGTACCCAAAATAAAAATATTTTTCAAAATTTTATTATAGCACTTTGTCGGCGTAATAACAATACATATTCATGCAAAGTTTCATCTTTCTGCCACTTACCGTTTGGACGGTAAGTCGAGGACGGACGGACGGACGGACGGACGGACGGACGGACGGACGGACAGACGGACATGACGAATCTATAAGGGTTCCGAGTGATATACTTCGGAACCCTAAAAAAGTGGGAAACCATTGAGATCGGGAACTACAGGACCGGTTGTTATGGCAAAGCTTAATGAAAGTTTATGTCCAGCTGGTGGCGTCTTTCGACTGAGAAGAAGAATATTAATTCTTCTTCGTTCCGCTGGAATAATTGAAAGTTACAATGTAAATATTTATTAAGAGACAGGAGTAGAGTGGGGTATTTATAGCTTACTAGCTTTTGCCCGCGGCTCCGCCCGCGTATATGTCGGTTATCGCGGTAAAAAGTAGCCTATGTCCTTTCCCAAGCTCAGTTCTATCTTCATACCAAATTTCATCAAAATCGGTTTAGTGGTTTAGGCGTAAAAGCGTAACAGACAGACAGACGTACAGAACTCTGTACGTCTGTCTGAAAGTAACTACTTTCGCATTTATAACATTAGTAGGGATGTGACTGCTATGCTCTTGGGTTGGATTCCCGGGTCGGACCAAATATTTGTACATTTTAGGAATATTTGTATCGAAGTTTGGATGTAACGAAGTGTACTTCCAAATTTATAACATTAGTATGGATGTACACAAATCCAGACCGAGATATTACCTACAGATAGATGTTCAGAATTTCGTGATTCAATGGCATATCATTTGTATTAGTTTCACCACTATTTCAATGTTAGAATACTTAACTTAAACATTAAATTAATGTTTATTTAGATAAATAGAAGGAATAATTTATCTTAGAATGATTCCGAGGTAAAATTGTTCTAGCACTTCTTCTTCCTTCTTCTTCCTAGCCTTATTCCAAATATTTTTTGGGGTCGGCTACTAGTTCAACTGGTTTTACCTGAATATCAGTTTTTCCATGGCCACCCTAAGGGAAAACTGAAATTCGAAGGTTGAACTAGTTGTCAGTAAATTTGAGGGCACTGACTTCCCATTAACGATTGCAATATATGGTCATGACAACGTGTTCCCCGAAGTACGGGCGGAATCACCGCCAAACTTCTAAACTCCGGGTTGCTGTTAGAAATTTCTTAAGAAAAACCCAAAACAGTTTTTGAGCCGACCCGGGATTTGAACCCAAGACCCCTTGATTAGCAGTCGCATACGCTGTCCACTAGACCAACGAGGCAGTTTCTAGTGCTCATACCCTTTAAATAATATCACATAGTTTAATATCCCGGAACGCCTTAGCATGAGAATTTTCAACACTGTCTGTGTATTTATGATGCAAAATCATTACCAGAAAACAAAAACACAACAAAACCAAATGTTAGAAAAGTGTTTAACCCGATATGATGATTACACGGTGGGCCTGCTGGTTTAAGTAGTCGCCACGCCGCTTTCTATTGTCGTGTGTTCAAATCCCACTAGGTACAACACCTTGGTGATTCACAAATCTTCGTTCTGAGTCTGGGTGTTCTTTGTGTCCGTTTGTAAAGTCCCCGCGACACAGGATTTATAGTCCTAATGCCGGAGTTGTCTTTTTATGAAAGAAAGAATGATAAATTTTATATTTTAAAACTTTTCATAGCTTTTTTTTTATTTGTGCATATATAACTTAGGTACCTAACTGACTCTAGCCTGCCTGATGGAAGGTATGAGTCGAATCCAAGAGTATGGATCACCATCCTCATTGTGAGTTTAGACAATACAGCATTCATACATTAGGTCTCCTGTCTCACACTTACCAACGAAATACGACAACACTAATGCTGTCCTTCTTAGGTTGGTCTTCTGTGTGAGGGTAGTACTGCCCTGCCTATATATTATATACTATATTAAAAATATATACCTATAGTCTAATGTAACTGATCGTTCAATACTAGAGAGATATGTCTCTAGTAAATTTACTGTACCAATGCACTACACTGTACCTGTACTGTACCAGTGCAATACACTGAACTAGCCACAAGTGTAGTCATAAGTGCAATCAGTCTACTAGCTACTAGTGTAAACTTTGTAGTCACTTGTCTATCACTACAAAATATAGTTCCTTTCGTACTATTGCAAATAGAAAAACGCACGTCTGCATAGCCACTATTAAACTACTTTTCCTGGCGCCATCCAGATTTACAGGAATCGAAACAACTATTTAGGTACCAAATAAAATGAAACCTTGTGCAGTTTTAGTATCGAACCGTTAGTTTTGTTAAATTGTCAACACTTTGCACGATAACGATCAATAAATTCAAAATAACTATTTGTAGACGTTTAGGTCGTGAATTGGTAACTATGTTATACAGTTAGGTATTGTTATGTTTAGGGATTTGATGTTGGGAACATGTGCGAGTGGGTGTTGATGGTTGTTTGGTTGTGTTAACGATTAATATTGGTTATGTGACTTTAAGAGAAAGGTGTGTAACGTAAAGGGGAGCTATAGATCTGATTTTAAATGGTATTATTAGACAGACTCAAGTTACTTCTGTTGTTGAATTGACACAGCTAATTATAAATTAACAATATATTTGTTCTAGTTCAGAATATAATTGCTTGTTGGTCTAGTGGATAGAGTATGCAACTGCTGATCAAAGAGGTCTCTGATTCAAATCTCGGGACGGGCTAAAAAGTATTTTTGGGCTATTCTTAGGAATTTCTAATAACAGCACGGAGTTTGGAAGTTTGACGATGAATCACGCCCTAGCCTTGGAGAGCACGTAAAGACATCGGTCCTGGTTGTCATGAACATCTATGGCAATCGTTATTGGGAAGTCAGTGCCCTCATATTTACTGACAACTAGTTCAACCTTCGAATATCAGTTCTCCCTTATGGTTGCGGAGGTCTGATGCAAGTCGCTCCCTGAAAAAACTGATATTCAGGTAAAACCAGTTGAACTAGTAGCCGACAAATAAACTTGGGAATAAGGCTAGGAAGAAGAACTTTTTCTTCTAACTGTCTTCATTCAAAGTCTAATTCAAAGATTTTGTATCATGGACAGAACAGAAGAGTACCTCATGATTTTCTCAAAGATTTTGTGTCATGGACAGCTTTTGAAGAATTTAATGAAGTTCTTGATCCAACTGTTCATATCTGTAAGACCCACAATGAAAGAAAAAACTTACTCTTATTTTAATTACTCGGGAAGGGCTTGTGTTTCTGGTTTTGTATTCACGTGTTTCGAAAATCACTACCTTTGTTCTCCACTTAAAAAAATACTTTATAGCAATTTTCAGGAACAATTTCTATCATCATAAAGTATATTACATATTGCAATACACCTACTACATTAATAGTTTAATTATTTTTAGTAATAAATAAATTTTATTACTATTACATTGCGGCACACAACAAAATCTTCATTTCTTTTGCTTACTTGAAGACATTAACCTCATCTCGTATCACGTAGAGAGATATGTACATACTCAACGTCCTAACATAATCCATACAAACTTGCATACTGTATAAAAAATAATACTAGTGTATGTCGGTCTGCCTGCGTCCAGTTTATGACCGTTGCAAATATTACGGCTATGTAAAATAACGTTTTACTGCACACCGTTCGAGATGCGTGTTCTCATACCATAGATTATAAAAGTTTTGCAGTTGTGACAATGTTTTTAGTGTAAATAGGTTTTAGTGTCCAAATTGATTTGACATTTTGGAAATTAACTAAAAGCGTTAATAGCCAAGTGGCCTTAGTTGATTGGAAACAATCACCGAGGGTAAGCAACGACGACGCGGTCAGAACAAGATGGGTGACCGTTTATGGCATACACTATGAGCATTTCCTTGATTCGTCACGTTAAGCAGTCGGCCCCGCTCGTTATCATAAGATAGCAGTCGTGAAGCTTAGTTGAAAACCTTCCTGCAGCTTAAAAACATCCAACGGCAAGATTACGTAGACACGACGTGTCATGCCAGTCCCCAACCCGCACTCGGCCAACATGGGGACTTAAGGTCTTAATCCTCTCCTAAGAGCAGACCCGAGCCCGGCAGTAGGATATTATGGGTTGTTGATTGACTGCAGAGCTGGTAGGAGCTGGATGCGAGTAGCCGAGGATCGAACTAAGTAGCGTGCAATTGGAGAGGCCTATGTCCAGCAGTAGACTGCGATAGGCTGATGATGATGATGATTGATGATTGATTGATTAAACTAGTTTAGTGGACGTAGTTAAGGGAATACACTTAAAGCAGTCTTTTAGATTAGAATGCGGAAAAAGATTTTGAAAAGAGTCTAACAACATTTTAAAGTGTTGCTGTTTGTGTTTAAATAAATTAAAGCTATCCTAAATAATTTTACATCAGCTTGACGTGTCTGAAAAAATGTTAATCACTATTTTAAATTTCGCACAAGTGTGACGACTGCTCTCGTGTCAATGTAGTTTAGACTGTAAAATGGTGGCAAAAACTCCACAGTGCAGAGAAAGGTGTCCATTGTATACACTCAGGTCTACAATGGGGAGTGTAAAATGCAGGAAATATTAGATCTTTTGCTTTGCTGTACATATTGAACGATTGCATTCCAGGATTGATGGCAGGCTAGCGTCGGAGCTAGGAAATTAGCGGATGACATAAAATTATTCTAATTTTAAAAAGTTATTTTGTTTAAAAGTCGACGTATACGGAAATTGATTTTAATTATTTACTAATAAGAGTAATTTGTTACATTTGCGTTCTAAAACACTATTTGCAATGTACTTAGTCAATTCTTAATTAGTGTAATTTTATAATACTTAGTAGATTAGAGTAATTCAAAAAGTGTTCTTCTTTCATTAAAAAGCGACTGATATAGATTTAAATAATATATTCGTAAGTTCTTGTGTGAAAACCACGTCTTGGCAAATGCAGTGTAGAAAGTCCACAGGCCAGGTGGAGTGATGATTTGCGCAAAACGGGTGGCAGGAGCTGAATGCGGGTAGCCGAGGATCAAACTAAGTGGCGTGCAATTGAAGAGGCCTATGTGGACTGCGATAGGCTGATGATGATTTGTAAAGCCCCTTGTAAACGGGCTATAAAGATTGCATCTTGTTGGCAATTTTTCTTGACCAATATAGCTCATTATATTTGCAATTTTCCCCTTGCTGCAATTGAATTTTGCAATACATTGCCGGGTGTAGCCCTTCAAGATTCGGCATAAGGAAGAGTCATTGATAACCATTTAAATTTGGAATCCTACTAATATTATAAACGCAAAACTTTGTGAGTATGTATGTTTGTTGCTCTTTCAAGCAAAATCTACTGAACGGGTTGTGATAAAACTTTACATTATTATAGCTTATTTATCTGAATAACACATAGGATACTTTTTACTGCAATTTTCAAGACACACGAGGACGAAAGCTAGTAAGCGATAAAGCCATGAAATACTTTTCGTAGGTATTTTATATACTTCCCAAACTTACTTTGTCGCATATTTAAGAGCCCAACAATATTTAATAATTAATAATCTGAGCTCGAATGGGACATGAGATGAACATTAGTTCACGACGTGTTATTACAGTACAGGAAATGTACACGTAGGAAATTGTCTAAAACAATTCTCTCCCACAAGCAATATTTCATATACGTACGTATTGTTTGGAAGCTATACTCAAAGTTAGAGGTACTCATAAACGAAGATTATTTTTAAAACACTACTTAAAACTTAAGTGTTCAAGGAATGCTAAAGGAAGATCATTTTAGTCAAAAACAATACCGAAAAGCACGCTAATACATGCTATTGTATGCTGGCAGCTATGAATATTTCTAATAGATCTTGTAATAGATTATTTTGTATGTTTGTTGTTGAATGTGTGTAAAGTTAGCTTTATAGTATACAGAAGTCATCGTCAGTAAGAGGGTAATATTTTTCGTTCTTTCACCGCATAACCCTAAAGTGTTTAGTGTTTAGTAAGCTTATAAAATAATGCATTAGTCAGTTCAATTTAAAATAGAAACTATGATACTTGTTTTCTATGTATATTAAGTATGTATTTACAAAAAAAAAATAAGTTTATGTATTTTTATGAGTATTTTAGTATAAAAACTAGTAGACTAGAAGTATTTGACTAAAGTTAAGTACCCAACCACACCAAAATGTGATAGACCCACATAGTTTACATAGATGTACATATGTAATGTTAGCGAATTATTTATATTACCGTGAGCAGTTAGGTATGCCATGAAGTAAGTTTGTTTGCCCCTTGTACCGTAAAGAGTTCTAAAAATCAAAATGCCTTTGAATGCACATTCGAAACGTTACAAATATTTCCATGCCACTATGATCCCGGGTCCTATAAGCAGACCATCAAAAAACATTTCATTAGCCTACCATAGTGTGGACAACCGTGTTGCATTACCCGTATACGGAATGAGGTTGGTGACCAACGCTCATGCTTTCCATTGGTCTAAAATTTTGGCAGCTTTTAATCTTCAAAACGTACAAATAACGATTTCAAGCGTAATGAAGTCTAAGCCTTTTAAAGCTTAAATATGAGCGTCTCATTAAGTATGTTGTCTGTACATAGCTTTGGGTTCAACTTCAACAACCTGTTCCTTCACGCATTGTAAGACAAAACAAACGAAACATATTGATCTAAATTTCTCAATAAGTTCATTGACCTGTACTAAGTGTTGTTAATGAGTAGGTTATTGCGGCAGACTAAAGCGGGGCGTGGAGTGAAGCGTCACGCCTTTTAGTCCAGTCAAACATTCACCACAAACACGTCTGGCAAATGTTTGCCCGAACGGACAAATTTCTGTGTCGGAACTGTCGCCCTCGTGTCGCTGTGGGAAAAGAACGTGATGGATTGGATTATATTTTACAACGTGATACGGTATTTTAACTTGTGAAGGGATTTGTGATATATGCTAAAGTTGCGCATCCAAATTATTATTTAATTTTATAATACATTTTCATTGATCCATTTACGTGATAGTCATAATTTCGTGCTAGTATAATCTGCTATCAGCAGCAGTGTATTTGTATCTGTTTTTAAATCAGGTCATTACCCGAGAAACCTAACTTATATTGTGAATCGTTGATGACAAGTGTACAGGGCGATATCATGGGATCTGTGCTCGGCGAAGGTCCTTTCTAGGCCCGGCTGCTTTGAGGAGTACTCGAAGTCAGTAGCTAGGTAGAAATTTTGCTTGTAAGAACTATAATTGAAGTAAGTAGTCTAATTGTAGTAATCGGAGAGCGACAAATGTTTTCTGAAGTAACATTCTTCTACAAGAACGTTGTCCCGCCAAAGGTGATGACAGAGAGAGACGGTTAATGTAAAAATCAAAATGCGGATGAATTCTAAAATGTTTTTATAACGCAAACCTTTCCTTAACCCTATTCTACAAAATTCTACATTAAAAACCAAAGGCCCCTTACCGCGTATACCACAAATTTATAAAGAAAATTTGTAAATAAATTGGTTATACTTAACAGGCCCAATTATGGAACGACCCTAATTTTAAGGCGAGACCCACATTCAAAAAACTGTTACGTATTTACTCACTCGAGACAAGTGTCTAATTAAACCCTACGTAATACCAAGAAATCACATTCACGTGCTACCATTACTCCTCACTCAAAGACAAAGCCAGAACACCTTACACCTTTTTTAACCTAAAACCCATAATGGGAACTCAATACATCGCAATTGACTCCACTTATTTAAACCCTTCAAGAACTTTCACTGGAAATATAACTTAATTGTTATATAACACAAAGTTTATAATTGCTCGGAGGCTGTATTCAAATGTGCTTTATGACGAACCGCTGGTAAAATAAACATACTACTGGGATACTTAATGCTGTGTCAACAAATTTGTTTGGACTGGGCTACTGAATGTCAACGTGTGTTTGCTACCTAACAAAATGGATTTATTTTTAAAGACGCTTTGTTCATTTTCGGATGAGTATAGCAGAAACTGCACACCAGTTTGTGTAGTAATTTACGGTCGAGTCAATATTATTTTCTCACATAATATTGTATTTCTGCCTGTTAGTGAGGTTTACAAAGCTCTATGCACTCATAGCGTTGATTAGAATGCGCTAGTTGCAACTAGCGCATTCTAATTAATTGTTTTATTTCTCTATGGACGTCACGAACCATGATCGTAGAAATATTTTTGTATTTAATAATAACTGAGCCCCGCGTGTTACCCGCGTTTGTTGTTGTAACAGCGGGCAACGCCGCGAGGCGAAGCTAGTCTAAAAAAAGTAGCCTCAGTTACTCCTTATGTCATCAGCTATCTATCAGTGAAAGTCCTGTCGAATTCGGTCCAGCCGTTCCAGAGATTACCCGGAACAAACAGGAAGAGAGACAATAAAATTTGTAAAAAAAATATTTTGGTATATGTACCGTGTATACATGCTCGTACATATGCATTTACTAAAAAGAGGTTATTTTAATATTTCAAACAGACAGTCAAATTTTATTTATTTGTATAGATAGATAATTAGAGATAATACATACATTGGAAATTATAGAAAAAAAGATATTTATATTAACGTTCTTATTTTTGAAGGTGGTATAGCCACGCTGACTTTAGCACAGATGGGTTGGCTCAACCGGAGCGGTACTACCCTCGCATAAAAGACCAACCTAAAATTGATAGTCTTCATGCTGTTGTATTTCGTTGGTAAGTGGAAGACCGGAACCAGAATGACGCAGAAGCAGCATACTAGACCGCCATGGTGTGGGTCACCATGCTGTGTTGTGCGTACTCACAATGAGGATGATGACCACCACTTTTAGATTCTGCTCATGCTTTCCATCAGGTAGAGTCGAGTCATAATGGCAGGTTCGTGTGAAAAAATAATAACTATTTTTTTTTATTTGTAGCTGTTTAATTTTTTTGCGTCCTTTCGATAAAAAGGTTTTAAAAACAACAACTCTCGCATTAGGTATATAAATCCTGTGACGCGGCAGACTTTATAAACATACTCGAAACGAATACAAAGAACACCACTCAGAGCAACAATTTGTAAGTTACACAAAGAATTTGAGCCCACGACACTTGGCTCAGCAGAAAGCGGCGTGGCGATCATTTATACCACTAGGTCAATCGCGCAGTTTCGGTGGACTTCCTTCATCATCATCATCAGCCTTTAACAGTCCACTGGTGGACATAGCCCTCTCCTTTGAAAGGAGGTTTTGGCCTACTATACTACGCTGGCCAGACGGGTTGGTAAAGGGTTTGTTTCAAGTTTACCTTCTCTTAGCAGTGATGTTAGCTGCTTATTTTGTTCCTTTAGTCGCCTCTTACGACACCCATGTAATGAATAGGGGTGGTGACACTTTGTATTATTAATCTGTCACCACACGGACTTCCTTCAGTCGACAACATTTAGTGGACTGTTAACGGCTGTAGAAGATAATTTCATCATCACATTTTGCCTGTCTTATGTTTAAAATTGTCACATTGTGATGTAACGCCAATGAACTTACGTGTTCTAACAAGTGTTTGTCGGATACTGTTCGTTTTCTTGGTACGTTAAAAGCCTATACAGTGTAGGTAAACACTTCCAATGATTTTGGTGTCAGCGGTAAAGATCAAACAACTTCGATCACTGTTTAGAACAAAAATTTATGTTAGTAGTGCAAGTTACCGTTTTGTTTGTCTCATTGTAGTGTTATTGGTAGTAAAAAAAATTAACCTTGACTGGTAAAAAGCAAGGGAATTCTTGAAATTTGTTGTCCCGGTTGTTATAATAATATAACAGTCGTGAAACTTATTTTGAGGCCTTCGGTCGGCTTAAATACATCCAACGGTAAGATTTACATAGCCGCATCGTATCTTGCCAGTCCCCAACCCGCACTTGGCCAGCATGGGGACGTATGGTCTTAAACCTATGGTGACATGAGCTTCGAAGCCAGCAGTGGGAAGTTATGGGTTATTGATTGATTTATGAATTTACCTTCAAGACCAGTAGAACTTCATCCTTCGTCCTGCTTTCTCAAGAATTATTATCTTTAAAACTTTTCTCTGCCATACTTTTAGCAAGAGACTTTAAAAAAATTTGATTTTATGGGAATTTTTTGAAAATCTTATCGAAATTACAAGAGATTTCTGTTCATACAATCTAAATGATATAATGATGGTGGTCATTATGTTCGTTTTATATCTGTGAAGTTCCACGCAAAACTAGATATATTCTTCGTACAATATTTGTCTGTTAGAAGAAAGATCTATACATTTTTAATTCGAAAAATGATAATTCCAAAAAAAAAACTTTTATAATTTCCACACTTCTATGTAATGTCAACATCTATTGAGTATTTAGTATCTACATCTATATGTAATTTATACGGTAAACAGTATTGATCATTACACGAATTGATACAAATGAAATCGATATACTAACATTAATCGATTCGAATGAAAATCGATAACTTTCGCCGAGGGCGCGCTTTGATAGAAGCGTACGTTGGAACATATATCCGCCGTGCCCAAATATAATGCAATAAATATAATTTATAATGTTTATTTGGAGTTATCTCTGACTACGATCTTGGAGACGCCCGACTTCGGTCGGACGTCCAAGATAGACAGAGTAATACACAAATATAGAGATTACACTATAGGCAGAATTATTTCTGAACAAACTTGAAGTGAGGATTTGGAGCCTAGTAGTTTTAATAGGAACCCCTATTTAAACTTTGACCTGTCCTTATTTAGGCAAGATTTGTATATATTAGATGAAACTTTCTGTGGTGAGATTATGTCCCACAGTAGATTAATAAATATGAATGATAAATACCACTTCAATTTTTCTATTAATGCACCATTCGATGCGAAACTTGATAAACTTTGATACATTATTTAATTAAAAACACTATTTACATTAGATTTCTATTCCATTGGGTTTTTCTTAGGAAATTCCTAATAGCAAACCGGAGTTTAGAAGTTTGGCGGTGATTCACGCCCGTGCTTCGGAGAGCACGTAAAGTCGTCGGTCCCGGTTGTCATGAACATCTATAGCAATCGTTATTATGCTACAAATGGTCACCCATCTTGGTCTGACCTCACCATTGTTGCTTACCCTCAATGCTAGTTTTCGATCACCTAAGGCCACTATAAAGCTCTGAGCGCTTTGACATATATCGATAAAATATCATCGAGCTTACACTACTCTGTGTAAACTATAAAAGAAATAAAATCGTTACGTGTTACATATGACCTGGGCTGGCCGGGCAGGTTGTACAAATATATCTTCAATCGTACTTAAGAAATTCATAATTAAATAAACTAATTTATGGACCATCCCTGCCCTCAGACTGGCCAACTAATACATATTTTTTGATAATTATTGCGTCGTATTAACTTACACGGATCCGATAGTATTATAAAATGTATGAATTCTGTGCGCTTGTCTGTTTGTGCGATTTTATTGACCACTCCATATTCTTCATATTCATCCTCAAGGCTTATTTATTTTTAGTTATTAATGGTACACCCGCTGGTTGAAGTTTTACTCTCTTTTCAATTATCTTTTGCTGCTATTATAGTTGACTAATTAATTGATAAAGTTTACTTCTTCTGAGTTTACTGTAAATTTAGATTTTTCAGAGAATAAAGTTACTCTTTTTCTGAATTAATAATAAAAATATAATAACTTTATATTTTTTTCCAAACTAGTTAAAGCCTTTTTTTACGTGTGGAAACCCCATTGGGCCGTCATCCCACTTGAGTTTGCTGTCGACTAAAACCACACGGTGTGCCACTCAACGCCTGAAATAGGAGGAACCAGTGAACCTGTCATTACGCCATCTGGACCCCTTCCAGTGCCTGCCCGTACTGACGCGGGCGCCATCTCGGCTAAAACTCTAATTAGATGACGTCTAACTAGTTAAAGCCTGTACTAAGGTGTTCAAAGTGCTTATCAGTCTAATATTGTTCAGCAACATTAATTATATTATTATTATTGTTTATTATATGTGAGCCTGCCAACTTGACTCTACTCTCCCTGATATTAAACATGAGCAAAATTCATTATACCCCTGCGGGCTTAGGATTATTAAGAAAGAATAAAGGGGGGATCCTCCGACCAGGCGAGGCGATCGTGTCTGGTGGGCCACTGCCCCACGGTTGATGTCGGGCAGTTGTGTTTATGCTAATCGGTGCGAAAATTTCGATATCGCGATTCAGAACTAGTAGTTACTCCGTATAATTTATTTCGTGGTTTTAGTGTTTCTTCGGCAGATGGTGCTTTTATATATTTTTTCTTGCGCTGTATGTGGAAGTCGTCACACATACTATTAGTATATACTCTTCGAAGTACGCGTCTGAAAGCGGCATCAGGACTAATACTGCATGTTAGCGGAGTCAGGCCAAATTATACACAGATATCCATTTTCCTGAAATACTTTAATCAATCTCTATGATTTTACAAATAATCCAATTGACTATGCGTAGTGTTGTACTCTTTGCAATTAACTGCCGTCTCTCGATCTGACATTTCTTTTTATAATGGCCGCTTGCACAGTGTTGCCAACTATATCGTAAAAATCAACAACTCGATAATTTATTTTAAATCGATATTGTTTGAGATAATTATAAAATTAGATACACTTCATTTTATTCTTTTCTTTTTTTTTTTAATTAACAGTATGGAACGCTAACAGACGGCCATTCTGCAACAGGAATGTCCCCATTCCTAAATTTAGCTCGGCCATTCTATTGTACAGGGTATGACCTCATACCCATAGTAATTATTACATCATGTAAAATTAATAATGCAGACAATAATATTAACCTTCTTTTTCTGCGAGCTAACATAAATAGGTACATTTTATTTTATACTATAAATAGCTAACTACATCTTTTATCCAAATGATTTTCTACAATACACATTTTTCTTATAATATACAATTAACGATAAAATATCTTCTTGTAAGCTCCATCCGACGACCAGTTGACTCTTCATAACATTGCACTCTCATTTTCACAATTTGGACAAAGCTCCCGTTTAGCCATCCGAAAGCCACGGTCTGCTTGTCTCCTGGATCATCACACTGTATAGTAGGCCACCCGAGAGCCATTACATTTCAATCATTGCCGTTTAGCCACCCGAGAGCCACGGTCAAACAGCAGCCTGTCCTCTTCGACGCTGCCTCTCAGAAGGTCCGGACATTGCCGACTCTCCGGTGTCGACACCAATCTAAACTGTATTAATACAAAACATATTAATGATATGGGAATTGGATATGAGTAACCGGCCATTTCCATGAAAATTCCACATGTTACACTTAGGAATCTAACTGTGATATACATATTATCAAACAATGTATACTTATATAACACCATAATAGCTTCAGTTGAATAATAATGTTGCGCTTTTCATATTTCAAATATGGATCACTACATTCACTTTTGTTGCTTATTATTGGCGATAAACTGAAAACTAATCCATGGTTCATAGCGGCTAGTGAGCTCAGAATCGTCGGATTATAGTGTTGAATTTACCCGTTTGCTCGAGGCATGGCCACTTCATTAAGAACGTGCTTGGCACCAGTTGAGGTAACGAAGTTCTTAAACTCACCAGACGTAAAACTATTGCCCTGGTCTGATATGATTATTTTCGGGCATCGAAGTGTTGCAAAAATATCTTCGAGTGCTTTAACCGTCTTAGACCTAGTATTCCCAACAGCTCTGACAAATATAGATTTATTAAACCCGTCGATTACACTAAGGAGGTACGCATTCCCTCTTTTACTTTTTAGAAATGGACCTAGATGATCGATGTGGATGGTATGAAATTAAGAACCCCGATTTCTTTTCTGACATTTTTGTTGTATGTACAGTTAATGCATGCAATTTACTTACTTCTTGAGGAAGCGGTTCATATTGATATGTCTCTTCATCAATTTTTGGGGACCAATAGTCGGATCCAATCTTCTCAACCATTTTTTTTTTGGTTGGGAAATGATTCGCTTCGCCGTGATTAAGCTAACATATCCTACATCTAGCCAGTTGGGCACCACCCATTTTAATTAAAATCTTACACGCCCATATATTTTACCATCACGTAATACGTAGTTATTGATATGTCTCTTTTTTTAATAAGCTTTATCCATGGATCCGTCATTTGTACCTGTGACGACTTTAACATATAGCGCAACGGAAACAACAGTGTCATTCACCGAAGAAAAACTGGCGCCGATTAATATATATAAAACATTTCAACACTAACCGACACATACTTCTATATTCATGGCATTAAGTTCGCCTTTGAACAACATGTGCAATAAGTTTAAATAAATAAATAAAAATCCGTTGGGCAGTGGTCCCGCTAGGCACTATCACCTCGCCTGGCCGGAGGATCATCTCTTTGGGTTGGGGGGGATACGAAACCCGTTCCTCCACATAATCTATGTTACTAATTATGACTTGTGATGTTTCAAATATCTACTTCTTCTGCAATACTTGTTAATGAGACAGGATTTCTGCTCAAAGCATGTTATGCCCTGGCCAGTACTAGATGCTGAATTTATGTTCCTGTAGCATCAGCCACCACTTTGCAAATTTAGGAATTAAATCTTACTTAAGGGGGTGCGTAATGCGCTACCGTCTGTTATAATTTTGAGTATCAGACCAATAAACGAACCCTAAATTTCTTCAAGTGCCAAAACGCTTCTTCAGGCGTTGTTCGGCGGCTAAAATAAGCGACTGGTCTGAACGGATATTTTTCATTAGGTCTCTGAAGTAAGATGTTTCCCGTTCCTAACTAGCTTTACGTTTAAGACCTAAAATAGCTTCCAGCTTGTTTAATGCCTCCTCAAAAGAACTGTCCGTAAACAATAAATAATCTAAAAAAAGGAATGATCAGTTCAAATCGTTCAGCTTCAAGAGCCTTATCCCTACTAATATTATAGATGCGAAAGTAACTCTGTCTGTCTGTTACGCTTTCACGCCTAAACCGCTGAACCCATTTTGATGAAATTTGGTATGAAGATAGAACTGAACTTGGGAAAGGACATAGGCTACTTTTTGCCGCGATAACCGACATACACGCGGGCGGAGCCGCGGGAAAAAGCTAGTTATTCATACTTTAGAAAACTGCCGGGGTAGTTACCGAAACCGAATGGCATCCTAGTGGACTCGGCTCTAACGTGACGTGATTCCTCAACCACAGGAATTTGATGATAGCCGGATGACAAATCTAGACTTGTGATTTACCACCAAGACGATCGAGATGGTCATCTATAGTAGACATCGGATGGCTGTCCTTTACCGTATTTTTGTTTATTGACCCATAATCAACGCAAAAGCCTGTATTCATTATTCTTTTTTTCGAACTAAACTATTGGGCTAGCGTAAGCCGACTGTGATTTCTTTATAATATTGTTACTAAGTAGTTCGCCTACAATATCTGGAATCTTTACGCACTCTAAAATAAAGTCTACACGGCCTATAAGTGACAGGCGTCTTATCACTTAGACGCACTGTCATTTCCATTTGGTTAGTCAAGCCAGGTTTTGCATATTGAATGCAAAGCAGTCCTTGTATTTGTTTAAGAGGTGTAGCAGGCTGTTTTTTTTTTTGTATCATTTACTTTGAGGCCGATATTTAAGATATAATATTTAACAGAGTAATAGGTTCCTTTTTGTGTCGGTTCTATGGCGTGCATTACAAGACTGATTGATAAGATTAATAAAATTCCAATTCAAAGCTATAGATTGTGTTATAAATAATTCTCGTTTATTCAGTTATACAGCCCGCGATAACAATTGTAAATTGGTCAGTAAAATAGGGTTTTGTGACAAATTACCGACTATACATCGACTCCCTCATAGTTGAGTGCCTCTTACATCTTCGAGGTATCGTCGCTGAAGAAACCCCCTAAAACCTTGTCTTGACTCTAATCTATGTCTCTCGTATTTTGTTGTGATTTGTTTTCGAAATAGCAAACAACCTGTAAATCCTCTCCTTCTCCTTTCTCTCACTTTGTTTCACTACATGACCACTAAAGCCTTGTAAGCGTGACAACCTTGTAATAAAATGTCTCGGTGATTGGTAGCGTATGCGATTGCTGTGCTCGAGGTCTCGGGTTTGACTACCGAGTTGGACCAAATGTTCATGTGAAACACTAATATTTGTTTCGGAGTTTGAGTGCCCCCATGTACAATATGTATTTACAAAAAATGTATATTTATTCATATATCAGCTGTCTAGTATCCTTCATAGAAGTTTTGCTTAGTTTGGGACTAGAAGGTTTTGTCTGCAAGATGTCCCAAATATTTATTTATTCCCCGATTCCCTACATATAAACATATACTTGGGATGAATAAATGTCCAGGAAGAGGTCACGAAGGACATTAATTCTCTCACTAAGTGGAAATCATCGTGCTAAAGGACCAGATCGGTGCTAGTCTTTTGAACAGTAACAGAAGGTGGTTATTTCAACGATTGTCCAATAAGGACGTCTGTTTTGAATAAATGCTCTGGCATAACAAATGCTTATATGTCAGCCTGGACAGCGTCTACAACGACGGTTACAAATATTCTAGAAATCGTTTCTACAGTACAAGTAGCGAAACCTTCAACAACAGGAAGTCTTGTTTTTACCGGAACGACACTAAGATTTTTAAAGACAACAACTAACCATAGCGACCCACTGGTCTCCTCTCAGGAGGGGCCTAAAGTCACACGCCCCCACGCCGGCAGAGTTCGGTCTGGGGACCGGCAAGACAAGCTGCGGCTACGCAATCTTGGCGTTGGATGTTTTTAAGCCTCCCGAAGGCCTCCAACTAAGCTTCACAACCGCTATCCCAGGACGACCACCAGGACCGACCGCCTAACGTGACCTCCGAATCACGGATACGCTCACAACACCTCCAATCTAGGACCGACCAGTCTGTCGCTGCCTACCCTCGGCGACCGTCTCCAATTACCCAAGGCCACTTGGCAATTAGCGCTTCTTTTTAACAACAGATTTTCGGATTAGTGTGCATTGACTCTCAAACTATATACGCATTAGATCGATGTTTAAACTGGAAACTACAGACAGTTGTAAACCGTTCTTTATATAATATAAAATATTGACATTACCTTCTTTTGTTTGATGTGAACGTGATCAGCGTTTGTTTGATGCGGTTCCAAGGAACAGACGTGACAATTCTAAACTCTGCCTTCACGGTGCTGAAACAACTTTTATGTGCAAAAGTATTTTCTGTATGGCTTCGACCATCTACAAAAAACTACCAAGATCGTGAAAATTGCTAAGTACTTCTATTTTTAAAAAATAAAGTCAAGAACTTTTTATTTGAAAGCACTTTTTATGACATTTTTGGATTTAAGAAAGAGGACGGTCTTCCCTGCCTTTGAATGGTTGATGTGATCATAGATATTTTGTTGATTGATAAGTTGCTAGAATAATACTAATAACTGATAGGACATTGAATATGACAGATTGACATTGTCTATCTGTATTTTTGCATAAAATTAAATTATTATTCCAATTTTCATTTTACAATACAATTTACATTGACATTTACTTCTTTTTGACGAATTAGAATATTATTGTTTTGTCTTGATTTAAAATATTTTGCGAGGCTATATTGTGATAAACATTAGGCTGGCCTATGGCGTGTTACCAATTCGTATGCCGTTAAATGCGGACAAACATGACCGAGACTATTTAAATTACTGGTGTCTTGCATGCAATACACGTACACCATGTTTATACAAATAAAGACTATCTATCTATCTACGCTGATACCGGTATATCCACAGAAATAGTTTTAAAATATTTACTGCTTGATTGTTCATTAACTGTGATTTGTAAGAAGTTTTGTGTAGAGTTGTTATTTTTAGTATATTATTATCTTGTGATAACTCTTTGGTTAAGAACCTATCGGCTCACAATTTTGTGTCATATGTCCCAACCGTGAACATTTATCGCATCTATTTAATGGTTTAGTACAGTTACGGTTCGTTTCACCACAATTCTAGCCTTGGAAGTTGAATCAAGTTCCTTATCTGTCATTCGAGGGTGCAGATTTATTTGTGGTGTATAATTCGGCCTATCACCTGACGACATTTTGTAGTTTCTTTTTAAGGTGAGGACTATATTTGCAACACTATCATATTGGGTACATGGTGACTGCCGTAGGTATTAGTATGGGGTGAAACAAAGACAGAAAACTGTTTGTAGACTTTTGCCACTTATACACATACTCATGTTTTTAATATTATCGCGAATTCCCGTTTACAGTAAAGACAGAAAAGTAAACATATATATATTTTTTTTGGTTACATTACCCATGCTGCACTTTTGATGGGTAGTCAGGTCATATAGGTCACATATGTTTACACAGTTTATGATGAAATATTCGTCTTCAAATACAGAGTAGGTAGGTGACTAAACACTGTATTGATCTGAGCTTAAAAAATAACTATAAACAATAGGCGAACAGGAAATTTTATTTGAGCTCAGTCTTAAAACTACTCTAAGTTTCATGATTGAAGAAACAGTGTTTGAGGACAAAGCTTAACTATCCTTATTCCGTTTAATCTCGTAAGAAATGTCTACGTAATATGTATTCGTACAGCATGCTTATGTAGCAATCACATTTACAAATTCATTTTACGATATTCCGGTACTTATTATTACTATTGTAGAAGTTCTAGGTTTATTTAACCCAAAACCACTAACAATTTATTGTTGTGCGGGTGAGATGCGATAAATAATGAACGCGATAAAATACTTTGATACGTGTAATAGTTACAATTATTATGGTACGATTCTAAGACAAGTAAATTTTACATTTAAATTACACGGGTATATATACAGGTGTTTTGCACCCGACACTAATAACTGATATATTGAAGGGTCGCGGGTAGAATCACCCGAATGTACCCAACAATATTTTACAATCTTCGTCGAGCGGTCAAGGCCTATGCCTTGTTGTAGCGGTCGAGTCAACTTGCCTTCTATCTGTTTTGAAGTTATGTGTGGGACAAATTTGTTTGCTCAACACACGACTGGTTTTTTATACGGGGATCGAACCCGTGACCGCTACACTACTCCCCCGCTGAAACCGGAGCTAGCTACGGTTGATAGTAGTCCGGGAATCTGACTCTTCGCCCGCTTCTGGTCTTTTTGGTAGAAACCTGGTTTTCGGTTTTTGAGGGTTGAGGAGCAGCATGTGATGATTCATCGTGTGTGACGTAGGCTGGTTTCAGACGGTCAACTGATATGCGTTGAGGTTTGCCTTGTATATCAACGTCAAAAGTCTTCTGGTCACGTTGCAGCACCTTATACGGACCCAGGTAAGGAGCTTGGAGTGGTCTACGTACAGGACCCTGGCGAACGAAGACATGAGTGGCCGTTTTGAGGTCCCTAGGCATGTAGAAGGTACGGCTGGAAGTGCCGTGCCAAGATGTTGGTTGCGGAGTTAGTCTGCTGACATGGGCACGCAGTCTGTTTGTGATGCTGGTCATGTCCATCTCGTCATCAGGCGCAGGTGAGAAGAACTGTCCAGGCAGGCGAAGTGGTTCGCCGAAGACTAGTTCTGCAGCAGACGTTTGGAGGTCCTCTTTCCACGCACTGCGAATACCGAGTAGAACCCAAGGTAAGGTCTCGACCCAGTTTGAAGACGCGTGGCATGTGATGGCAGATTTGAGCTGACGGTGAAGTCTCTCTACGAGACCGTTGGCCGACGGGTGATAGGAGGTGGTTGTGTGATGTGTCGCACTGATCAACGCGGTGAGCTCCTTGAAGGTGTGCGACAGGAACTGTCTACCGCGGTCAGTGGTGATGTGCTCTGGACATCCGAAGCGTGAAATCCACCCTTCCACAAGGGCAGTCACACAGGTATTGGCGGTTATGTCCTGAAGTGGGTACGCCTCAGGCCAACGTGTGAATCGGTCGACAATCGTGAGGCAGTACCTGTAACCAGAACATAATGTAAGTGGACCTATCAAGTCAATGTGGATATGACGAAAGCGTGCTGATGGTGGTTCGAATGTTCCAAGAGGTGCAGATGTATGTCTCGATATTTTGGAACGCTGACAGTGCTGACACTCTTTAGCCCATTGTCGACAGTCTCTCCTGACACCTGGCCAGACAAAGCGTTGCGTTACCAGTTTGACGGTAGCCTTCGCTCCTGGGTGGCTTAAATTGTGAAGTGCGTCAAATACCTGTCTGCGAAACGATGGCGTGACGTACGGCCGTGGCGTTGGAGAGGAGACATCGCAGTATACCTGTAGCTCTGACTCTGGTGTTTTAACCTTTTCGAGTTTCAGTGCTGAACCGGTCTTCAACAGGTCTTGCAATTCGGCATCGGTGTCTTGTTCTCGGGCCAGAGACTGGTAATTTAGGGGTATAGAAATTTGGTTGATGCGTGAAAGAGTGTCAGCTACGACGTTGTCCTTCCCGGCAATGAATTTGATGTCCGTGGAGAACTGGCTGATAAAGTCGAGGTACCGGAATTAACGTGGTGAGCAGTTCTCTCGGTTCGTTGTAAACGCAAAAGTCAAAGGCTTGTGGTCTGTTAGAATCGCGAATGTCCGGGCTTCAACCATGAACCGGAAGTGTCTTATGGCTTCATAGACGGCTAGTAGTTCGCGATCGTAAGGACTATACTTCTTCTGGCTTGGGCTTAACTTCCTTGAGAAGAACGCGAGTGGTTGCCATACCTCGCCCTTTCGCTGTTGTAACACCGCTCCAATCGCAGAGTCCGAAGCGTCTGTTTGGATTGCAAGCTCTGCTTGCGAGTCGGGGTGTGTCAGGAGTGTCGCTTCCGCAAGGCTAGTCTTACAGCGGTTGAAGGCTTCCAGAAGAATAGGTGTCAGTTCAATCGGTTGTGTGCCTTTAGTTTTAGGACCGGAAAGCAACGCGTTGAGAGGGGCTTGAATGGAAGCAGCATTGGGAATGAAGCGTCGGTAAAAGTTCAGCATGCCAAGAAAGCGTCTGAGTTCCTTGACATTCTTGGGAGTGGGAAAATCTTGTATGGCTTGAACCTTTACGTCTAGAGGTTTGATTCCTGCTCCTGTCACTCTAAAGCCAAGAAAGTCTACTTCCGGTTGTCCAAATACACATTTGTTGGTGTTTATGAGGACACCGAATCTTGCCAGTCTTTCGAAGAGTTGTTTGAGGTGCTTCTGATGTTGAAAGGTGTCCTGACTATGAATGAGGATGTCGTCCAAGTATCCAAAACAGAAATCGAGTCCTCGAAGAACCTCGTCCATGAAGCGTTGGAAGGTTTGAGCGGCGTTACGAAGTCCGAACGTCATGAACGGGAATTCATATAGGCCGAAGGGTGTGGTTATCGCTGTTTTGGGTATGTCCTCTTCAAAAACTGGTATTTGGTTGTAGGCGCGCACCAAATCGACGGTGGAGAAGACAGTACTACCTGATAGCTGATGCGTGAAGTCCTGCAGGTGTCTAACAGGATATCTATCCGGTATAGTACGGGCGTTTAAAGCTCTGTAGTCTCCGCAGGGACGCCAACCGTCGTTTTTCTTGCGGGCTAAATGCAGCGGCGAAGACCAAGGGCTGTCTGATCTTTTTGCTGTACCATTCTGTAACATCTCCTCAAATTCTGTCTTTGCAATCTTCAGGCGTTCTGGATCCAGTCGACGAGGACGGCAGACTACTGGTGGGCCTGGGGTTGTGCGTATGTGGTGTACGGTCGAGTGCTTCACTATTTGGGGCTTACCGGTAGGTCGAGTGACGTCAGGGTACTCTCTCAGCAGCTGGTGATAAGTGGAAGTACCAGCAGTGGTACGTACTGATGAGATCGCCTCTGTGGAAGCTTGACACCTGGTTGAGACTGTCAAGGTTGTTAGGCCATCAATTAAACGTTGATTGCGGCAGTCGACTAGCAGGTTGTAATAACCAAGAAAGTCGATGCCGATGATCGGTTTTGAGACGTCAGCAACGATAAAGCGCCAGGTGAAGGCGCGGCGTAGCCCTAAATCTAAGGTCAGGGGCAGGTAACCATATGTGGGTATTACCGACCCATTCGCTGCAAATAACTCGTACTGCGTCTTGTTTCGTAGTTCCCGAACAGCGGATCGTGGAAAGACGCACAGGTCTGAACCCGTGTCAATTAGGTATTGTACCTTTGTTACGCGATCCGTGATGAACAGGCGACTTGTAGTTGCTAGGCAGTCGTTCGCCGCCACTAATGGCTGCCTTGGTAGTTTACCGCATTCGTTGCCTTCTCGTAGGTACAAGGTTGTGTACATTTACGCGCTTTCTCGCGGAATCGGTAATGGTACCAGCAGTGCGGATGTCCCCATGGTCGTGAACTTGAGCGAGAACGACTTCCGTGTGAGTTTCTGGAACGTGATCGTGAACGTCTGTGCGGTTCCATACTCATTGTCTCTATTTTACGACTGAGCTCCGCTACTGTCCGCGTCAGCATCTCGATGGCCGTGTTTGTATTCGTAGTGGATGTTGACATTCCAGCTACTTGCCCGGTTACTTGACCACTTACTTGCCCACTTACTTGTGCGGTTACTGGCGCAGTTACTGGAACGACATCATTGACTCGGTCGGCGAGTTCAGCCAAGTCTTCCAGCGGCATCTTCGACTGCTGGGCAGCGATGCAGGTCTGTAGATGGGTTGGTAACCTACTTGCCCAGATTGTCCGGATAAAATCTGAAGGGACGTTGGCTCCCGCCAGATGTTGCAGGTGTCGAAGAAACTGTGTTGGCTTCCGGTCGCCTATCTCCTCGTGCATCAGGAGTTGTTTGATTTTACGCTCCTGTGAAGCTGAGAGACGACGTATCAGCTCGACTTTTATGGTGGCGTACCTGTCTGTGGCTGGTGGGGAAACAATCAAATCTCTCACCTCCGCTGCATGCTGAGGTTCCAGTTGCGCCAACACGTAGTAGAACTTAGTGCAGTCAGCACTTATATTAGACAAAGCGAACTGACCTTCTAGTTGGGCAAACCAAAGCTCGGGGTCATCCGGGTTGAACGGGGGCGTCTTCACACCAACACGGCAGGTTGCTCCTAGGACGATTTGGTCGTCCTGCTTGACACTCTGTCCAGCGGTCTCACCAGGTTGCGGCATCTTCTTTGGAATACTGTTGCTGTATTCCGACGTCGGTGGTCACCAGTGTAGAAGTTCTAGGTTTATTTAACCCAAAACCACTAACAATTTATTGTTGTGCGGGTGAGATGCGATAAATAATGAACGCGATAAAATACTTTGATACGTGTAATAGTTACAATCATTATGGTACGATTCTAAGACAAGTAAATTTTACATTTAAATTACACGGGTATATATACAGGTGTTTTGCACCCGACACTAATAACTGATATATTGAAGGGTCGCGGGTAGAATCACCCGAATGTACCCAACAATATTTTACAATCTTCGTCGAGCGGTCAAGGCCTATGCCTTGTTGTAGCGGTCGAGTCAACTTGCCTTCTATCTGTTTTGAAGTTATGTGTGGGACAAATTTGTTTGCTCAACACACGACTGGTTTTTTATACGGGGATCGAACCCGTGACCGCTATATTATGATATTACTATTACGCAATTACATAATATACTTATTTATAATCAAACTAACTTAATGCTTTTAAATTGGCAAATATAACCATTCATACTCATAACTTTATTCATATAGTTTGTCTTCGAAAAAATAGCAGTCTTACCCACATTATGTTACAAATCTTAGCACACCCGTGACATACTTTTGATTTTGCCTATAAAATTACCCACGCGCTTTATAAGGCGTTTTCCTAGTCATATTCCGTTAATCGAAATCCTTCTACATCGTAAACATGTCGTTCGTTTGTTGAAACTCAACATTTAACTTCCAATTCCAAACGCACTTTTGCTACAGCAGTTCAATTTAAAAACACCTACAACAACATCGTGATAAGCTGATTACCGGTCAACTCATGTTGTTTTCAACAAAATAAGTTAAGAAACATACCTGAAGTTTTTCCCAACACTTTTAGTTCTTACCACTTCTGACTGTTAGCGGAGTCAGGCCAAATTATACACAGATATCCATTTTCCTGAAATACTTTAATCAATCTCTATGATTTTACAAATAATCCAATTGACTATGCGTAGTGTTGTACTCTTTGCAATTAACTGCCGTCTCTCGATCTGACATTTCTTTTTATAATGGCCGCTTGCACAGTGTTGCCAACTATATCGTAAAAATCAACAACTCGATAATTTATTTTAAATCGATATTGTTTGAGATAATTATAAAATTAGATACACTTCATTTTATTCTTTTCTTTTTTTTTTTAATTAACAGTATGGAACGCTAACATGCAGTAGTACGATAAAGACGAGGCAGCTTTACCTTTGATCACATCCTTCATCAGCAAACCACTGCGGTACATAGTAGGCCTTACTAAGCCATGATGGCCAGACGAGTACGAACAGGGTTTATCGCAGGTTCTCCTTCTCTTTGCGGTCATATTGTGCTATCTATTTTACAACCGGATAACTTTTTTTTTCTGGTTAAATTCCCGGGTTGGACCAAATGTTTCTGTGATCCGCTAATATTTGTTTCGTGGTTTGGGTGTATTTTATGTATAATATGTATGTATTAAACAAAAAAAAATATGTTAAGGTATTTACATCAGTTGTCTAGTTACCCATAATACAAGCTCTGCTTAGTTTGGGGACTAGATGGCGTTGTGTAAAATGTCCAAAATATTTATTTATTTATTTAATGAATAGCAACGGGAAATATGATAATTCTGAATATTTAACAGTGAATTTGTTTTCATTTGACACATTTTTTTGCGATTTAAATATAATTTAATTGGTAATGAAAAATTTCAACACAGATTTTTGTACTCATCATCATCATCATCAACAGCCTTTAACAGTCCACTGCTGGACGTGGGCCTCTCCTTAGAAAGGAGGTTTTTGTACTCGACATACCATAATTATTAAATGCAGGAGTCTAACTCGAGTTAGTCAAATAAAAAACAGTTTAAATGATCTGAAGCGGTGAAGCTGTTATCCAGAAATCAGAAGGATATATTATACACAGAACTTACTTCGTATGAATTCACCAAAAAATGTATGAATTGGTTAATAATCATCATCAATATTAGGCGATCTTTCGAACACTAATTGTAATTGAATAAATAAATCTCACCTACAATTTACGTTAATCCGTCGGTTTCAGTTATCATCAACATCTATGGCAATCGTTACTGGGGAACCAGTGCCTTTAAATATACTGATAACTAGTTCAATCTTCGAATTCCTGTCCGCCCTCAGGGTCACGGAGGTCCGATGCCAGTCTCTCCGTGTAAAAATTGAATTTCATGCAAAACCGGTTGAACTAGTAGTCTAGGCAGAAATAAGTTATGACATTCTGAAACTAAAATGCATTCTCAAGATATAAAAGTCAAGATAGTCGTCATATGAGAATAAATTCAATTACCCCAAAAACGTCAAAAATAAACCATTCTCGGAATCCGAATCGAGCAAACACATCGATTATAAAATCGAATAAATTGAAACAATCGTTTATCGCGACGAATATAATGTTACATCCGAGCCTTACAGATTGTAATCGATTCCCTTGCGTTGTCGTGTTATTATTATTGATATTCGTGTTAACACGATCTAAAATAATCGATATCTCAGGTCCGATCTCAAGTGACGTGTGGTTTGAAACGAGAACGATTTTTTGAATAGGTTTTTTAAATGCTTTATTGTTAGATGATTTGTATCCATGGGCTTTTGTTTTTGTGTTTAATATTGTTCTCGGTAACATATGATAAGTAATGTCTTTATTCTTCTTCTTTTCTGTAGTATAAAAATATAATTTAGATGCGATTTATTATTATATTCCTTATAAGTTGGGGTTTATGTTTCTACGAATGCACCCATTTAAATATAGCGCTCTAGTCTCAGTTTAAAATGGTTATCTTTGTAGTTGTACTCATTTATAAAACTTTATGGCATCAAAATCGCACCAATCATAGACACTCATAATTGTCGGACTTTTCTCACAGTAAATTCAAAAATGTTTATGGATTTTCCCCAAAATTCTTATATAAGCTGACTAACTAATATTTCCTTTAGTTTTTTTCACCAAGATTGATGGTCTCGCGGTCTGAATCCAATCTATGTAAAGCTTGTAACATGGTAACCAGACAAGTTATTAAATTAAATACTATAGATAAATGACAAACAGAATAACAAAATTATATAACAATTTTATATGTATTTCCATGTGTTTAAACATTTATGTAATGATTTCTTATTGAGATACATTTACGTACAGAGCGGTGAATCTTATGGCCACGGTCGGAACAGAAGGTCTGACTCTCCTAATTAGATATTTCACTTCGAAAACAACAAACGGAATAGATCTAATCACACAATGTTTTCCTCCCGCATTAACGCAATTTACTCCATTTGTCGGCAACACACACACACAAACATAATTAACGCCATACTGACATGACGACAAGTTCATTTACTCCAAAACAAAAAACTTTAACTGTTCAGCTTTGGTTTACAGTTAGACAGAAATAACGAACCGGCATATAACATGTTTGATATACCATTTCTTCCTTGTACGTCAACAATACTGTTTATTCCTTCAAAGATTACCTCAGTACCATTATTGGGGTTTAATCTCACACCCAAGACGGGACTCACATTAATTTCACGAGGTAACAATAATTCCCAATATACAGGCACATACTCGTATTAAATACCATTTCGAGTGGAACTATTAGAAAGGGAATGAATTTTACGATGTATAGAAGTTTAACGTTCTTGCCCACCCGGAAGACTTAGGGTCATAATAGGACAATTAAAAGGTAATTATTAAGTTAGCAATACCGAGTTATATAGCAAACAGGATAGACGCAATAAAGCTTTTAATTTCATAACTGTAAATTGTTGATGTTGATGAAAAATTGCGAAGATTTCCGGGGTTAGAAAAACTTTATTTAGCTTTATAACGTTACAATGGAATTGCATCGGTTTTATCGTATCAGGCGGTTGATTTGTCACACGATAGATTAGATTAAGCTGTGATAAACACGCAGAGAGCTTAATAAATGTCAACCTTATGTCTTTCAGCTGACTCTGTTCGTAAATTTGTTGCGGTTCTGAGATCGAGTGTGTTAGTATATGGTTACTTGTAAATTTATTCTTACATAGTTTTACCGTTTTCTTCATGATGATGAAACATAACTTCAAGATCGTGTAGGTAGGCATGTCAAGCTTACAGTGTGATGGTTAAACGTTAGATTGATTGTGGGAGAGTTAAGCTTTGACACATGTAAGCTATCTCGACCGGAGTAGCACCAGGGTATTTCAGAAAGGCACCAAGATTTAATAAAGTCTTTTACTTATGTGTTTTTTACATTTTTCTGAAGCTAACGTTCTGCGAGATCATTTGCCACGTCAGCGTGGCTCTCGCTAATTTCAGCATGGATGGCCGGCCCATTGACGGAGGAGTACTACACTCACACAGAAGACCAAAATTACAGCATTCGTCTTGTCATATTTCGTTGGTGCGTGTTCGTTGGCTCATGGTGTATTGTCTGCACTCACACTGAGGATGGTGAGTCCTACATTTAGATTCTAATTATCTCCATCAAATAGAGTATAGTCACTTAAGTTAGGCTTAGTTATAAAAAAAAAACAGGAACTTAATTCATTTTATTCAAGAATGATAGGTTTGTCAAAATCTAAAATATATTATTTACAAGTTTAATTATTTAAAGTATTCAATTAAAATTACTTACATTCTTTCTCGCCAAGATCCTAATTCACCACAAGAATGTAGAAACGAGATTTTGCCGTCTTACGAGATAAATATGTAGATTCGATTCCCAGGCGCGGACATTGCTATGTCAAAGGTGGGAGTGCGTAAAAATGGTCAGGAGATAGCGCTGACACCTGCGCGCTGACAAGCATGCGTGCGGTCGGTCAGTGGTATGCAAGGAGCAGCAATTCAGAAATTTATTTTATGATAAAATTTAATTAAACTATTATTATATTCTATTAACAGTACGGAATATATTACTACAAAATGAAATGAGTGGTCATAATTGAAGTCTGAATGCTATGAGATATAATTATACATGATTATTATCAGCATTTAATTTAAATGCATCGATGCGTGAACTGCTCCAAACGATTACTGCAACTTTTACAGTATGTTGTACTCTTCACTTTTACAGTTACTTTAGTTTTATTGGATACTGAAAAAAATGCCTTCTGATATCGTATCAGAATGAAATATACTAATTTCATTCATTAAGGAACAACTTTGAGCTTTTCCGAAAAACTCTCTGGGTTAGTGACGTATATTTCTACTATTAGGAATTCTTTAATATTGCTAGGGCATACATTAAAAGATACTTTCAGCCAGAAGAGAACTGCAAGATATTTTTTCAACTAATTCGAAACTTTTATATTCAAATATTGATAACACATAATATAATACTCTGAAATATTGGAACTAGAATACTATGATGATAACTGATTATACATAAAAGGAATGTTACATTCCATAAAATACAAGGTTACATATTGAAAATAAAAATTGTAGCTTGTCTCCCTCTGGTTGTCACCATCCAAAAGTGTAAAGGTGAGATGCGTTTAGTGCGCGACAAATGCGGTCGGTCACTTGCGGCGCGCGCTCGATACATCACCGCGTATAACAAATGTCGCCCTTACGTTGAACATTCGCATGAAGACGCGACCGTGAGTGACTGATGATCTCGCGTGCAGTATGGGGAGGTCTTGGAGGCGAAGAAATATTAGGTGCTAGCGTCTTTACAGAAATATATTATTGCGTCAATATGTTCTCTTTCGTTCTCGTGTGGTAATTTATGTATGATCCTGCCAAAGCATCAGTAGAATCCAAAAACCATACTGATTTCGAATAAAAACAATGCAGTATGGTGACCCTCTCTATGGTGTCCTCTCTCCAGTCTTCTCATTAACGAAACATGTCGGCAAAAATCCTGTTATTTTAGATTGTTTTTTTTTTATTGTAAGAGAGAAGTATGGCAACGGCGGCTCATTCAAGCTGAAGCAGAGTTGCTCTACTATTTTGAAAATAATTAAATAATGTTGATGTAACATTCAGTGCAAGATACCTGAAGGGGCAATAGGCAGGGTTCTAAAAATACAGTGCTTGTTATTCAGTATTAAAGTGGAGACCACGTCTAGAGAAATTTACATGGTTAAGGTCTGACGAGGAGATCTGACGATCGAACTTTGTGGCTATTTGAGTATTGCGGTATTACGGATGTATACAATAAAGTGCAACACTTGATCTTAACAGAAGTCAATAAGCCTGAAGCGGTAACGGAACAAACTAGACCGGATTTTTTAGATCTGACCCAATAAAAATTAGTTTGTACCACCCAAAACCAATAACCTATACGAAACAAGAGGTGCAGGTTATTTAATCCCATACTACCTTAACGGGTTACCTGAAAACCTACAGATGTTATATTATTTATACATGACAAGTTAAGAAGGTTACAAGAATAAGTTTAAAAACGGCCAAGTGCGAATCGGACTCGCCCATGAATGGTTCCGTATCAGCAAGTAACATCATATAAAAGTTCTTGTAGTTCGTTGTAACTTTCATCGATATTTTTATACGAGTGTATTGATTGGATGAAAGGTAAATTGTGTGTTACGGTTTATGACGTATTAAAAAAAAACTACTCACTAGATCTCGTTCAAACCAATTTCCGTTGGTAGTTTGCATGGTAATGTACAACATATATTTTTTTTAGTTTTATCACTCTCTTATTTTAGAAATTAGAGGGGGGGGACCAACATTTTTCCACTTTGGAAGTGTCTCTCGCGCAAACTATTCAGTTTAGAAAAAAACGATATTAGAAATCGCAACATCATTTTTGAACACCTATCCATAGATACCCCACACGTATAGGTTTGATGAAAAAAAATTTTTTGTGTTTCAGTTCCAAGTATGGGGACCCCCAAAATGTATTGTTTTTTTTCTATTTTTATGTAAAAATCTTAATGCGGTTCACAAAATACATCGACTGACCACATTTCAACAGTATAGCTCTTATATTTTCGGAAATAATTGGCTGTGACATACGGACGGACAGACAGACAGACAGACAGACAGACAGACTTGACGAATCTATAAGGGTTCCGTTTTTTTCCATTTGGCTACGGAACCCTAAAAAGGATTTAACAGAAGAGGTGGGTTGAGGAAATACGCGGTATGTATATACTTTTTTAATTGTTTAACTGTGTTAATGAATTTTGCACACCCAGTAAAATATGTGAACTGCTCGCCAATACCCAGAAAATTTGGGATTTGCCGCATATTGCAAGTAAATCTTATATATAAAATTCTCGTGTCACAGTTTTCGTTGCCATACTCCTCCGAAACGGCTTGATCGATCTTTATGAAACTTTATATGCATATTCAGTAGGTCTGAGAATCGGCTAACATCTATTTTTCATACCTCTTGCAGAGCCGCGGACATCAGCTAGTCTTATACATAAAATTCTCGTGTTACAATGTTCGTTCCCATACTCCTCCGAAACGCCGTGACCGATTCTTATGAAATTTTGTGTGCATGTCGGGTAGGTCTTGGAATCGGCTAACATCAATTTTCATACCTCTTGAACGCTTGAATCAGCTAGTATTGTATTGTAAATAAAAAACTTGATCGTTTTTCAAAATAGTGCTAATATAATTGTTATATACATTGCTACTTCTCTATTGTTAAGTTAAAAGGTACAACTTAGACAAAGGAATAGTTAGTAAATCATAAGTAAAGTTCAATTAGCATAATCAGGTGAAGGGCAATGCTTGCAATGACATGTAGCGATTGTTTGTGAGTAGTACTCACTCGTGAATCAGAGCCAATATTGTTTGGGAAAGGTTATTTAAGTACTTGTTTATTTATAGACTGACAATGCCTACATAGACGATGGTTTAGCGGTTGCTAAGCTATTTTATACTACGCTTAGTAATAGGTTCAAACTTCATAAGGGACAACACTTTCAGTGATCTAGAAATTGTTGTTCGGTGTTCTTTGTTTCCGTGACATAAAGTTTATACCCAATGCAGGAATCCAAATATTTTAATAGGAAATAGTAACCCGCACTTATTTAAAACTTGTATAAGTTTGTGAAATAAATTTTTCACTTATGACTGCCTCGGTGGTACAGTCATAGTTTATGCAATTGCTGTGCTCGGTCTGGTCCTCTGCTGGTCTCGGGTTTGATTCCCTGGTTGGACTAAATGTTTGTGTGATCCGTAAAAATTTGCTTCGCAGTCTAGGTGGTCTACCAAGGTAGCTTCTTTTGTCTGTATATTTGACAAACATACATCTTTTAGGGTTCTGAAGTTTGACTCGAAACCCTTATAGATTCGTTATGTCCGTCTGTCCTCGACTTACCGTCGAAACGGTAAGTGCTAGAAAGATGAAACTTTGCATTAATATCTGTTGTAATTACGTCGACAAAGTGCAATAATAAAATTATGAAAAATATTTTTATATGGGGTAAGCCTTTTCCTGTGCGTGGTCTGACACGTTTATGTGGGTTCTGATATGGCTAAAATGAAAAAGGTCAAGTACATGTCTAAAATTATAACGCAAAGTGTATGATTTCGTAACTTTTTCTCTCTTTTTCCTCGCCTTTTGTATTTTCTTCTGAGTGTAAATAAATGAGATGTATCATATTCATCTTTCAATTTTATTATCTGATATAGGCCTTATATTACAATATTACCAAATGTAATGTGGGTGGAACCAGGCCACCAAACCGCAAAGCTCTACAGCTACTAAAACAATAAAGATTTCATTGAGAAAACTATCTAGGCCTACACATAAACTTACCACCCATCATCTTCCAGTACTAAAACAGTACTTTTAACATTAATACAAGATAATCTCAGTTCAAATGCCTACACGCTTAAATTCTATATTTGGTAGTTGTGGGCACGAGATTTGGAGTTGTTGAATCACCAGACAGAACAAAGACATCTGATGAGTCGACACGACAATAAAATTTTATTAATATCTTGAAGGTAATTGTATGGGAATTTGTATGTTATAGCGGTATATTGAAGAGTGATAATAATAATTTGACACACTCCACACTATCCACATATTTGATTCTAAGCTAGGCAGAGCCTGTACTGTGGGAACCTTATCGCTGAGAAACATACTCCTTGTATACTTATTATATAAATGTACAGTTTAATTTTAGCTAGATACGGAATAAATGATAATGCATTAGATGCCCTTTAGGTAGTAGACTACGTACTTCTTTGATAAGTATAGCTAGAATATTTAACAGATAACAAAAATTAACCAAAATAAAGTTCATGTTAAAAGTATAGTGTTATGAAAAACGTTTTACTTTTACTTGCTCAAAAGAATACCATATTAATTTTTAAAGTAAATAAGTATATACATTTCAGAATATTGGAAAAAAAAAATATATATTAAGGAACACATAGTAACGAATTTTTTTTAATAGACAAGATTAAAACTGTTTTCAATTACTTAATCAATTTTTTTAGTAAGCTCTGGTCAAACAATTTTCATAACGTTGCAGTTGCAATTATGAAATTTAATAATATGTTTGTTCTTGATACAATATCAATATTATCAATTGCAATAAACGCTGACAATTGTGATCCCTGACAATCAGTTGACTGTGGATTTTATTTTTAAAAACCCACTCCCGTATTATAGTCCTGTGTCGCGGGTTACTTAACAAACAAACATACACAACAATTTGTGGATCACACAAAGTGTTATCCCGTGTAGTATTTGAACCCACAACACTTGTCGCAGTAGAAAGCCATGCAGAAACCGCAGAAACCATTAGGCTAATCGTGCAGTGCAAATCTTTCCTTGCCATATAAAAATTTTATTATGTTGTCATCGTTGAAAAAAAATAATAATTAATTTATATTATTGATAATATAGTCAAATAAATTGCAATTCAACTCCATTCCTGTCTGTTAATAGATCAACACAAAACTCAAGAATTTCACGCAATCGGATCACCTTTTCTGAGTAATTTAGTTTACAAAAAAATATATAATTGAGCATTTTTCTATTTGATCTAACCAAATAAAATATCGCGCTTATTAAGAGTTTTAGTAAAAAATACGATTCGCCATACTTAATGTATTATACTGCGGGCCAAAAATATTAGTAGCTTCAATGCTAATAAAATTTCGAAAACTATTTTGTGCGTATAAGCTACATAAAAGTTCTCTTTGTACTTTAATGTTCAGTACTAATATCAATGTTACGTGGGGAAGTCTGCCTGTGGCATAATTGGTTTGGTTGGACCGGAGTAACATTATGGTTCCACAGAAAGTGCATGTTAACCAAATCTTTCGTTGCTCTTACTGAATGAGTGAGGTTACTTTAGCTTAAACTCTTCCCCATTTAGATCCTGGACGGGAAACTCAAAAGTAAGGGACGTATTGGTGACTTGTGAATTGTACGTGTGTATGATCGACGGTAATTACATACCATCAAGTGACTTGTCTGTAATAATTCTATACGAATGGAGGAGACTTAAAAGTTTGTACTTTTGCTGGGCTCATTAAGGAATTCTCTCAGAGAAAAGCATTAGAAGAATTCCTTAAATGCAGTTCTCAATTAGATCGTATTACTCGAACCGAGTCAGTCCTAATGTTTTTAGGCATCAGTAGAATATGCATAAAATGGATTAAAATAGTAGGTAAGTTTTTTGCACTTCAGTGTACAAATACGTAATCTGTTACAGAATCACCGCTTTGCGTTTCTTTAATAATATTGTGTGGGCTTAGATCGATGAGTTCTCTTTATTTGATCGTTTCACTTGCTAAATCTTTTCAAAAAGCGTTCACTGTTTTCATTATTAATAATACAGTGACCAGTTCATTCAATATTTCGTTATTTCATGATAAATCACGTACTGTTATTAATGTTGATTAAGAATTTTAGCATAAAACATTTATGTTTTTATTAAAACTTTTTGATAAAAATTAATACATTTGAAATATACAATGTAATATTGGTTTTGGGGTCGATTCGTGAGTCAGACTAAATAATTGAGTGATCCGTCCAATATTTGTTTCCGAGTTCGGGTGTTTTCTCTGTATAAAATGTATGTATGTATTTACAAAAAAAAACTATAAGTTGTATTTGTATGTATGCATTTATATCAGTTGTCTAGTACCCTTAATACAAGCTCTGCTTATATTGGGACTAGATTGCGTTGTGTGTAAGATGTAGGTACAAAATGGTTACTATTATTATTTTTGACCATGAAATAATATAGTCGTAGATTTAATCACACAGTAATTAGATATGTTTTTCATTGAGTGTATTTTTAATTATATCGTCTAGTATTTGAGATGTGACTTTAATTAATCCTTGGTCTAATATTTCATCAATATTGTTTGAATAAGTGAAATAAAAATTTTAGAGTAATTAAATATTATTATTCTACATTTCGACCTTTACTTAGAGACCTTGAGATCTCTAATTGCTTCAGTAACTAGAAGTGATACGAACTAAAAATGTCTATCATTCAGATAAATATTGTATCGTGAAACCTCAAGGTGATAGATGTTTTCGAAATATTAATACTAGAAGATTTGATTGACATGGGAATAATAAGACTTAAATACAAATGCTTATAAGTTTACAGCTATTTATATTAAGCTCTACTTCTTCTTTCTAGCCTTTATTCCCAATATCATTTTGGGTCGGCTACTAGTTCAACATGTTTTACCTGAATGTCAGTTTTTCATCGGACCTCCGCAACCCTGAGGTAGAACTAAAATTTGAAGGTTGAACTAGTTGTCAGTAAATTTGGCTAGACAGACAAAAAAAAAAATTTAAAAAGAAAAAAAAAAAAAAAATATCCTGTTTTTGTAAATATACATAGACAACATCCAAACTTTGAAACAAATATTTACAGATAATACAAACATTTGGTCCGACCCGGGAATCGAGTCCGAGACCTCAAAGCACAGCAGTCGTACAGTACCACTGCGCCATCGAGGCAGTCGTAAGATGTGTACACGAGCTCTCATTTGTCTTTAAGCTGACTGAACATATCCAAAGTCAATATTAAATTTCTTTCCTAATTAATAGCTTTCGATAGAACGTGACTTGGTTTGAAGCGTATAAGTGGGCTGATAATTATCATATGAAATGAAATGAAATGAAATGAAATGAAATGAAATGAAATGAAATGAAATGAAATGAAATGAAATGAAATGAAATGAAATGAAATGAAATGAAATGAAATGAAATGAAATGAAATGAAATGAAATGAAATGAAATGAAATGAAATGAAATGAAATGAAATGAAATGATTTTATTTCACATTAAATAGAGTACAAAGGTGTCTATAATATCTATCAGTTTAGGTATTATTAGGTTTTATAAAAACATTTTGCTGGTATTAATTTGACTGGTCTGTAAGTGTTCGTGTTGCGAGAAATCTATACATACAAATTAAAATAAATTGGAATTTCTGTATGGAATACCAAATAACTGTTTTTTTATATGCATCAAAAAAATTTTTTTAATTATTTTGTCTGTCTGCTGGTTCCAGGTAATCTCTGAAACGTTTGGACCGATTTTGACGGGACTTTCACTAGCAGAAAGATGATGAAATAAGGAGTATCCTAGGCTATTTTGGAAGACAAGATTTCCCTTTCAAGTTTCCCTCAACAGAAACATTACAGTTCTGGCCCACTGCTATAATGTTTAAAGGCCACATGCACAAGGCCACAAGGCTGCCTTGTTGGTCTAGTGGTTAGCGGCTGTTGATCAAGAAGTCTCGGGTTCGATTCATACCAAATATTTGTGGGTCACACAAATTAGTCTTGGTATTTTATATTTATAATATGTATGTATTTACAAAAAAAAGTATGTTTATGTATTTATATGAGTTGTTTAGTACCTATTATACAAGCTCTGCTTAGTTTGGAATTAAATGACGTTGTGTGAAAGGAAATAAGAAAAAGGAAATAAATGAATCACAAAAAAAAAAAATGTATTTATACTATAGGGTACTAAAAACAACTTTGTTATTTCAATTCTTATCACATACTGAATAAAAATACTCCTGCATGTGCATTTTATAGGCAATATCTATACATTCTTCGACCATAACTTAGTAATAATATATTATCATTTACTTTAGTGCTAGGACTTAAGGGTTTTCTGAACTCATAGTATCTGTGTGTAGATTTATTGGTGATAGAAGGGCGCGTGCTTGGTGATTGACAGCACAATGTGTCACATTCAAATATAAGAGAGGGCACGAAGGTGCACTTTTGAGTGCCAGTAAGTGTATGATAATATGAGTTGAGCGGTTAAATATAATATAGATTTATAGTTATTGTGGTTAAATGCGAAGGGTAGTGAATATTTAGTTTTTATTTTACATTTTAAAGTTATTTTATCAATGTTTTACTTGTTTTCATTTATGTACTGCATATGAAATACACAGTATCTCGAATAAGCCTTTGTTTTCTAAAAAATAGATGACAAATAAATGGGTTTGTGAATAATTTCTTTTTTTTAATACAATTAAATTTTCTTAGTGGTTTTGAAAACTTTTTTTAAAAAGAAAATAAAGAAGTGTATGCAACTGCTACTGTACTGTACTTGAGGTTTCGGGTTCAAATCCTGGATCGGACTAAATGTTTGTATGATCACTTTTTAGGGTTCCGAAGTATATCACTCGGAACCCTTATAGATTCGTCATGTCCGTCTGTCCGTCCGTCCGTCCGTCCGTCCGTCCGTCCTCGACTTACCGTATTGTTATTACGCCGACAAAGTGCTATAATAAAATTTTGAAAAATATTTTTATTTGGGGTACCTCCCCTACACGTAAAGTGGGGGTGTAAATTTTTTCTCGCGGCTACCCCATCGTGTGGGGTATCATTAGATAGGTATTTAAAAAAAAATACAGGGTTTCTAAGACGATTTTTTGATTCAGGTATCCGTTTGCGAGAAATTCCACTTTAAAGGGCACTTTTTTGTAAAAACAGGGCGTCCCCCCCCCTCTAAAAGCTAAACGGCTGGATCAAAAAATCTGGAAAAATTCGTGATGGTGGTCCACATAATGAACTATCAAGGAAAACTATAACGGATTAGATGACTTTATTAATTCAGGAGCTATGGAGACTTAACTTGTAAAATGCGCTCACTTGGAAAACGTCATACAAAAATAACACATTAATACGTGAACATAATAGAGCAAGATCCCAGAGCCGCCGGACCTACGTCATTTGTGCAAAGCTGAAATTTTCAGGATTATTAGTACAATGTCTTGTTAAGATGTATGCGTACCCATTAGCTTGAAAGCGGGGCCGTTTCTGAGGTAGCGCGAAGTACAGATGGTAAAAAACCTTACTTACCTACGTTAAAGGTGCAAAGCTAGTATTTACATATTTAAAAAAAAAAATATTAAAATTAAAATTCATTACTGCCAGACACTTTCAGTAGGCCATTACTTCTGCCACACGTCTTGAAAGTTGTGAAAGAATTAGGTAAACTGCGTTATAGTAGCAAACCTAAATTTTATATATATTAACTAAGGTAGGTACTATTTTAAGACCCTTTGTATACGGCCAGACCAGTCCGAAGGGCCAATCATCCCCCCAGATACCTTTAAATATTTGTAGTAATTAGGAAGCTGAGGTATATCATCTTCGGTATTATTTCAAGAATAGAATTGTAAATTATTAAATGGTTTTTACACGCTCATTTATTAGCTTCATCTGTATGTGAACATACATACAGGTGAAGATACCTTAGATAATATGTATACATTTTTTAGTTATAAAATATAATTATATAAAATATAGTTATATAATATAGTTATAAAATTTAGGTTTGCTACTATAACGTAGTTTACGTAATTTGTTCACAACTTTTAAGACGTCTGGCAGAAGTAATATCCCACGGAATGTGTCTGGCAGTAATGAATTTTAATTTTAAATAATATTCTTAAAAAAATTGTAAATACTAGCTTTGCACCTTTAACGTAGGTAAGTAAGGTTTTTTACCATCTGTACTTCGCGCTATCTCACGAACGGCCCCGCTTTCAAGCTAATGGGTACGCATACATCTTAACAAGACATTGTACTAATAATCCTGAAAATTTCAGCTTTGCACAAATGACGTAGGTCCGGCGGCTCTGGGATCTTGGAGTATAATAATTATCTATTGGATACGATTTTAAATCCACGTGACTGAGGAACCCTTTACTGTGCGTGGCCTGACATGCACTTGGCAGATTTTTTGGTTTGGTTTTTTTTGGATTGGTTGTTTTCTGTGTACAATATGCATGTATTTACAAAAAAAGTATTTAAGTATTCTATCAGTAAATCTATCTTTCATAGTACAAGCTCTGCTTAGTTTGAAGCTAGACGGTGTTGTAAATTGCAATTAATGAAAAAAAAAAGTTTTAAATAACTAAACAAGTTTTTAAACTAAAAAGTAGAAAATTATTTTAATGGAAAAAGCGTGGGGCGACGCTTTTGAAATATTTTCAGGAAGCACCCCACGCTTTGTTACATTAAAATTATTTTCTACTCTTTAGTTTAGAAGCGTGTTTATTTAGTTTTATTATAACAATTTTTTTACAAAGACTAGCAAAGACTAATTTGTTACTTTTTTTCAAGTTTTTTTTAAATTAGTGTATTGTCATCGGTCCTCAACGGCCTCAACAACAACAACCTCAACAAAGTTTAAACGAAATATGGCCATTTAAAGTGGGTCAAAATCGCACCCAAAGGAGTCGGTTACAAACATACAGGTGAAGCTATTAAAAATCGTGTAAAAATGGTCATCCGTCCATATATATTAGGCATGAAACCTCCATTCTAAAGAGAAGCATTTATCCAGGTGTCATTGAAAACTGTTGATGTGATTTGAAAGTGTTCTCTACAAAAGCCATCAAAACTTAGCCACTCTGAGAAAAAAGGGTAAGCGATATAATACTTAAGTATGATCAGTTAAAAAATCACCAATGTTTACTTAACAATGCTCTTATATAAATAAAAATTATTCCGAATATGTTTTCGTTTCTTACAAAAATAATGTGCGGCGTTCGCTGTTTGTTCTCGTAAACGTAAAGTGCATTAGCTCCCGGTCTCGAAGCTAATATTGATCGAATCGCAATTAGAACCTGGTTTTTGCGAATACAGGTATTTAGTTTAGTTCACGCATTCCAACGAGTAAATCAATACGATTAATTACTGGTTGAAGTGGATTGGTATTTTAATCGATTGTTTTTTTCGTGATTTTATTCCTACAATCAAATTATAACCAATCTAAAAAACCAAACCGTGGAGTCTACCGACCTGAATTCAAAGGTGGAACTCGTTGCCAAACATATTTGAAGGCACTGACTTCCCAATAACGAATCATACATGTTAATGACAACCGAGACCGACGGATTACCGTGCTCTCCCAAGCAAAACACTACCATTTTACTTACTACAGGCTGCCTTTAAGAATTTATTCTGAGGAAATCCTAACAATAGCCCGAAACGAGATTCGAACCCGAGAACTCGTGATTATTGAATATTGACACCAACCACTAGACCAACGAGGCAGTCATCATGACGACTATTATGTAACAACAAATACAAATTACGCGCATACGGCGAAGTGTGGAGAGTATATTCGTTTCGTTCACCATAAAAATGACAATGACACATCTCTACAACACACATATTTGCCTTATTTGATGCTTATTTGGCATACCAGTTCGAAGTGTGGATGGCATGTTTATTGTTTGCGCTCATAACTAATATTTGGGCGAATACGGCGTAGACACATAACGAATAGCGCATAACGAAGTGTGGTGCCTGCATAACATACATAAGCAGTAGTAATAATATATTAATGCACACATGGTGTAGTGAACGTTTATGTGTTATGTTTACACAAACAGACCTACACGTCAAGAGTCCTTATTTGCTACCGTGCACTTTACTAGTCTACGATCTAGATGACGTGATCCTATATCTAAGTGTTAATTGAATGAAATAGTCTATATAAATAAATAAAATTGTAATGTCTGTTCATAATTTTAAAATTATTAAATTATTGTCTGTGTATTTGTTTGTTTCGGCTAATCTCTGGAATGGCTGCACTGATATTGACGGGATTGTCACTGGTTTCTCTTCGCGGCGTTTACAATAATCGCGGGTAACGCCGCGGAGCTGAGCTGAGCTAATTGTCTTGTGACCACGTTTTCTTAAATAATGAATAGTATAAATTGATTGAAATTTTAACTTACGAAAATGTGTATCGCAACTTGCAATCATAATCTACTACAATTGTATTTTGAACCTATAAGTCTCTGAAAAAAAAAATACTAAATGTAAACGGACTGCACCGATTACATTTAGATACACTTGTGAATGTAATCGAAATACTTTGGTGCATTCAAAAGAGGCATCATGACCTTATAATCGGCCACGTGCAGGAAAGGTTCCGTACTATATATACATTTTAAGCGCCTACCTGTAGTCGTTATTAATGTCGAGAAAAACGCATACGAAATCACGTTTGCTGAATTATATCAATCAACAATCCATAACGTCCCCCACAGCTGGGCTCGGATCTTCTCTCAAGAGAGGGTTAAGGCCATACGTCCCCACGCTGGCCGAGTGCGGGTTTGGGAACTTCTACAATTAGATTTTAAAATAACCAAAAAAAATGAGAATCATTTCTGTTTTTAAAATTAGTTGTAGTAGCAGGAATACTACTACCACTGCTCATTAGATACAGCCTGGTGTCAGCCGAATCAGTTATTAAAAAGTATCAAGACAGGTAAATTCAAGTAGCTACAAAAAGTGAGGTTTTCTGAGATATTTGCAGTTTGAATGGAGCGACTCGTGAAAGCTAACGATACGAGTTCAATAGCACGTGCGCAAACAGCCATCGTGGGTTCGAATTTCAGTAAAGAGTGCAGATTTACTTGCATACTTAGCAAATTACCTTTATTATTTTTAAGGTATTTGAGTCACTCTAATTACAACATTAATTGGTTTACTCGACCAGGGTAGTACTGTCCTCATACAAAAGACTAACTTAAAATGGCAGTATTTGTGCTGTCGTAATTGTTGATGAGTGTGAGACCAGAAGCCAAAGGGTATCAGGCAGAGTGGAGTTACATTCATCATCATCATCATCAGCCTATCACAGTCCACTGCTGGACATAGGCCTCTCCACTTGCACGCCACTTAGTTCGATCCTCGGCTACTCATATCCAGCTCCTACCATTTACATTGGTAGACTTAAATGTAAAAAAATATCATTTTCAATTTCAAATATTAATTTTATACATATTTTATTAAAAAATAATTTAATAGTACATACTTAAAATCTATACACTACAACACTACTTGAGAATGGTCTGGTTTGAATAAGAATAGGAATCTTGCAATGAATTGCAATAATTTTATCAAAAAAGCGAACAATTAAGTCTACTTAAATTTTTAATTTCCAAGATAGGCACTATAAAAACCTTACACGATTTAACTTTTATTGTTTTAAACGAAAATTGTACAAATCAAAATATACATTTAAATGTTGCAAACGAAATAATTTGCTCATTTCATTAACACAACTTTGATTTATAACGTGGCCTTGGAGTAATTAAATAACAGTCTTCAAATCAATACACAACAAAAACGTGTGTCCGTACACTGAACCATTAAACCTTGAGTGATGTGTACAATAGGCTTTACACCTCCAGAATCAAACCCACGACTTTTTTGATCACTTTCGAAACTCACTTGATCTTTTTTCAATTAATATTGATGAATAATTGTTACTGACTCATTGGTCTAGTGGTTAGCGTATTCGACTGCTGATCAAGAGGTCTTGAGTTCAAATCTCAGGAGAGAGTTAATGCCATACATCCACACGCTGTCCAAGTGCGGATTGGGGATTGTCAAGACAAGTTGTGGCTACGTAATAATGCGTTGGGTGTTTTTAAGCCGCCCAAAGAGCTTCAACTTAGCTTCACGACTGTTTTCTTATGATAACAAACGGAACCGACTGCTTAACGTCACGGAAACGCTCATAACACATCATGCCAGAAACGTTCACCCATCTGGGTACTGGCCGCACCGTCGTTGTTACAGTCACATAATCTGATATCATCCAAAACATTTACATTTCGCTTTCTATGCGTTTTCCTTTTAATTACTTCCTTTAGTTCCCTTGACAGAACGTGAATGAATAAACGCCTCAAATTTCACATAATTAATCTGAACTGAGTCAGCTCATCTATTTCACAAGCCGCCCACTCTCAGTACACAGGCTCTGTAACCTCGTTACTAATCAGTGCGGAGTGACTCATGCTGTCTTCATGATGCCTTCCTAAGGTTCTACTTGATTGATTACAAGGAAAACTATTACGTAATGTAAATATTTTAAGGTATAAATTAAAAAGACCAGGCCTGAACTGTGTTTCGCTACAAAATATTATGACCAAAAACATAACTTACTGATTTTCAATTTCTGAGTCTGCCTGCGTGTATGCATCAGCAACCACTACAAAGTACAATTGAATGCATCCAAGTCAATCAGAAATCTACTTCAGTGTATCTTCTTGTAGAACCACTTTATCTGTTTGTTTTTATAATAGTAAAATTCCTACTTAATATTATAAATGCGATAGTAACTCTGTCTGTCTGTTACGCTTCCACGCCTAAACCACTAAACCGATTTTGATTAAATTTGGTATGAAGATAGAACTGAACTTGGGTAAGGACATAGGCTACTTTTTACCGCGATAACCGACATACACGCGGGCGGAGCCGCGGGCGAAAGCTAGTGTATTATATTTTACCATGCAGGGCATTCTTCGGCTCAAAGCGGGAGATCTATTTTTTTTTTATTTAAGCCCACCAAAGTGACTCTACTCTACCTAATATAAAGCATGAGAAGAATTTAAGATAATTCAGAGTTATGGCGCCCACTATGGCAGTTTAGTGAGGTACTTCTGCATCATTGGGCCTCCGGACTCATACTCTCTAACGAAATAGGTCAACACGATTGATGTCATTTTAGGTTGATCTTCTATGTGAGTGTCTCATAAAACTGAAGATGACTGCCTTTTTGGTCTAGTGGTTAGCGTATGCGGTTGCTGATCAAGAGGTCTCGGGTTCGATTCCCGGGTCAGATCAAATATTTGTGTGATCCATAAATTTTTGTTTCGGAGTCTGGGTGTTTTCCTATGTATGTATTTACGAAAAAAAAAGTATGTTTATGTATTTATATCAGTTGTTTAAGACCCATAATACAAGCTCTCCTTATTTTGGGACTAGATGACGTTGTGTGTAAGATGTCGGAATTTTTTATTGTTATTATTAAAACGAATTAATTTATTAGATACCCAACCCCTTCATTCATTTAATTTAAATGTTCATTTAATTACAATTTATAACTATTGTAAGTTAAATCTAATAACCAGCTTTTCTAAATGCCTATGTATTATTCTAAAGTGTCATTTAGATCCGTTCAGTAGATTTTCCGTCAATTACAAACATCTACACATCCTCACTAACTTTCTCATTTATAATTCCAGCAGATCATAGACCACACAAGCGTCCCGGTATCCATTCAATTGACCTTATTTTCATAAATCTTTAAACAAGTACGTAACTTAAATAATTGGGTGTCAATATTGCTTGAACCTTTAAATGGATGTGATGGTTAGCACTTCACCTACACAACGTAAACTGGACTATTTTATTTGTTGACTTTTACAATTAGAGGGGACGACGATTATGGAGCGATTTTCCTTTCGGTTTCAAAAATGAAGGTCATTTACTTACATATGCTTAGTATTAAGTACCTATTATGGATATTTTTTATTTTCATAATTAAATTTATATATTATATTTAAATATTTACATTTTTGAATAGGCTCGAATCAAACCACGGAAAATGAAAGTGTATCGCAATATTATTAAAGATAAACTAGTTGATCAACTCAACATCATCTGTGTTTACTTATTGTTCATGTCACGTCAAGAAAAGGTTATAGTGAGCCGGCCATGGCTGTTTACATATTTTTTGAATGGGTAACATAATCATCATCAACAGCTTTTAACAGTCCAATGCTGGACATAGGCCTCTCCTTAGAAAGGAAGTTTTGGCCTACTATACCACGCTGGCCAGACGGGTACGTATAGGGTTGGTTTCAAGTTTTCCTTCTCTTTGCAACGATGTCGTCTTGCGTAGTTTATCCCTTATTCGCCTTTTACGACACCCGCGGGATGAATAGGAGTGGTGACACTCTGTATTCTTAATCCGTCACCACATGGTAACAATTTTCCTATAAAAAATCCGTAATGAGGCTTATCGTGCAGCAAAACATCAGACTTTGGTCCGAATCATAGATTGTGTTTTGGATCTAGGGACAGGTACAGGATCCATAATAAGGCTTATCGTGCAGCAATACTTCAGACTTTAGTCCCAATGAAAGATTGTTTTGGATCTAGGGACAGGTACAGGATGCGTAATGAAGCTTATCGTGCAGCAATATATCAGACTTTGGTCCCAATGAAAGATTGTGTTTTGGATCTACGGACAAGTACAGGATCCGTAATAAGGCTTTTCGTGCAGCAATGCATCAGACTTTGGTCCCAATGAAAGATTATGTTTTGGTCCTAGGGACAGGTACAGGATCCGCTTTACGAGTAACCGTTTACGCAGCGTACATGAAGAAAGCTCTGAAAAGGAATAATTTTACTTTTGTAACATTTATATTCTTGTCTTGGCGTGATGATATAGCCTTGATAACTGTGCTATCTAGCGCTGAAAGATTTTTTAAATCGAAATTCCCGAGACTAGCATATTCAAAAAAGCACAGAAAAAAACTTTTTAGCATTTTAGTGTTAGCTTTGGGAAGAAACACCGAATCGAACCGAAATGAACGAAAATGCACCTCTGTGGTGCATTTTTTTAGTCTGTGAATAATTTAAATAATAAACTAATTATGCTAGAATGTATAATGTTGCTGTCCCGAAAGAAGGTAGGCTATTGTGTGTGTGTTGAACGCAGAAAAATTGGTAATTGTCATATACATTTAAATTTTAATCAATCTTTGACATTTGATTTAGTTTATACAGTTTTCGAACAATATCTGCATCACTGTCGTAAGAAATTGTAGTAATAATCATATCACACGCATGATGACATATTTAAATGTAATTACACAAACAGTGTACATATATATTACTAAAAATTTGTCTACGGCGTAACAATAGGTGAACGTTATTAAGGCGCGGGCGCAATACGTGATCTTAAATAAAGTAAGCTCGCACATTCTTTATTCGTTATCTTATTGTAATGACACCAAGTTTCACGCAGGACTTTTCTTGTTTTTAACTTATATTTCCATAAGTCCTTAAAATTGCAGTAACGAAATTAGAAATTTTAATTCTGAAGTTTATAATATTATAATGAACAAGATTTCAAGATTCATTGCAATATAAGAATTAATCATATAATTACATATCAAAAAGTTTGCTGGGGTTACACGACAGTAAATAACTTTTACTGTTGTTTTAATTTTAGTTCATCCAATACCAAAGAGAAGTGAATGTAATATACATGTACCAGTTAAATTGAAAACCTATTAAATTAACGATTTGAAACCGTAGATCATTTGAACACGAGTGGCCGTAGGCGGTCGTTTTTTGACTTTTCATATTTCGTCCTTCCTTTTTCTTCTGTTGCTTTTCTTTCTTTTAAAATATTCCAATTCTCTCATCACATCCCTAAAATGGCCAATAAGCTTGCCCGTTGTAATGTGTCAGACTAAACTATAGTTGGTTTTTTCCAACCCTTTGTTTGTTTTTAAAACTATATTATATACTATGAGCCGAGGCATACCCTCGATAGAAAGTCCCTGGAAGGTGACCACTACTCTGGAACTTTGCTCATGCTTTTCATCAGGCAGAGTGGAGTCATACTGGTCACTAATACATAAAGAAGGCTATAAATGTGTACCACGAATACAGTGGGATTCTACATTATTGTTAAAAACTAAAGATACATCCTCTATCCACATTTTATTTTAAAAAATGTGTTTTGTGAAAGTTGCAAAACTAGATCGAAAGATTCACACAGTCATTGACTGAACTAAATTATATAAAGTAGATTTTATTTGAAATAATAGTGAGTTACAACCGCGCAAATGCCTCAAGCGACCCCACTTATAAATGAGTGTGAATCTTTGACAAGAGTAATGTAATTGCTTGAAGGTGCAAATAAAAATGATTTATTTCATCTAATATTGCCTGCAGTTAATCATTAATAATCATTACAATGAAAATAATTAAAGTGTTTTTTTGGGTGAGTCCGAATTGGAGTAAATTATTAAGTAGATTCAGAAAAGGTTGCGAAGCAAGTGTTGTAGTTTTTAATACTGACATATTTTTTAAAGTATTAACAACGAGATTACATCTGCTAAACTACAGTCTTGAATCTAAATGTCTGTATTTATGTTTTACAAATATAAATTAATGCTGATGTTGATGCAATCAATTAACAGATAAATGCACCTGTCTATCTAAATGATGATTCTCAAGGTAAATATTTACTTTTATCAATACGAATATTATTATTGAGTAAGTAACCCTATCTGTTCGCCTGTCTTTCTGTTACGCTTGAAAGCGTAGGCTTAGTTGCTGAAACGATGTATGTGAATTTCAGTTTAGAGATACCTAGATCGGACCTTGGAAAAGAAGAGGCTCACTTTTGTCTCGAACACGCTACTAGTGTACTCATCGCTGTAGCAAAGGGCTGGAATCCAATCTTAACAAGCCAACGTTCTTACAGTGCCAATGGTTACAGAAGTTCGTACCCGTCAGTAAAAAGTCTACAGTAAGAAGATTATGATGATGATAAACTTCTAAGAATTTTGATTCATATTGATCACATCTTATAGTTAAATAATTTCAATTCAAGAAACAAGCAAAAGTAAACCTCAAGCCTTTGCATTTTAAGTATTATGTGAATAAATCTTTTTTATTTCTTTACTACGTCATCACATTTTATTTCTATTAAGGTTTGTGACCTTTGACTACCTACCAAAGGTATCGATAATTCTTTTAAAAGTTATTGCACTTTAAATATCACATGCTGTGCCAACTCATCAATCGTAGAACGAAACCAACATACAAGTAAAATAAATCGCTTGTAAATCGCGAAGGTCCACAAATTGTGGTCACAACATTGCACGTGCGCCGCTTACTAACCACAGGCCACCGCGCACGCGACGCGATATCGATATGAATTTAAATCGGATTAACGTTTAAATTTTTTTGTTATGCAGTTGTCTTTTGGTTTTGTGTTCGCGAAATATAGAAATAATCAAAATTAAACCTTGTATAAGTCTGTAATAAAACTGAATAGAGCTTACATGTACAACGGTAGCAGCAAATCTCAAATACCCTGACTGCTGATATTTCAGAAGCTCTCAATCTCTAAACCTACAATTCTTACATACTATATACGAGTAAAACAATCATCTTCCTAGTCTTTATCAATCCCAAGATTATTGGTGCGTGCTCTCCAAGGCTCGGGTGTGAAAGCCAAATTCCATTCTCTTGGTTGCTATCAACAAATCCTTATAAGAAGAACTCGAGACCTCTTGATCTTGATAGCGTAAAGGGTCCAAAGAGACTTTTGAAACTCATTAGGTTTTATAAAAAATCCTTAACCTCATAACACTATAGGAATACGGCGCTAATTCGGCCTAGGTATCTCAAGAAAACTTTTACTTTCAAAACGATTCTTAATTTTAACTAGTGCAAGGCATTTATGATACGATGATTTACTGGCAATACCGCGTAGGTGCGCAGACGCATCGAGATTATCAAGTTACAGATAATTTGGTGAAATAATAACTACGCCTGCGCCTGCGCAGTGTAAACGTGTAGGATGTACAAGTACACTGCGGGCCCGAGATGGTTTACACAACTTAAGACATTAGGCACGTTAAAATTTAAGTAAGAACTTGTAGTGCATAAGAAATTAAAAATCGGGTGAAGATCACTAGATATTTTTTTTCTTGTTAGTCCTCCGCTGCGCGATTGATGTGAAATTTTGTACCCAAATAGTCCGTGTGGTGACGGATTAAGAATACAAGTGTCACCACCCCTATTCATTCCATGGGTGTCGTGACTAAAGGAACAAAATAAGCAACTAGCATCACTGCCAGGAGAAGGAAAACTTGAAACAAACCAACCCGTCTGGCCAGCGTGGTATAGTAAGCCAAGACCTCCTTTCAAAGAAAGAGGCCTATGTCCAGCTGTGGACTGTTAAAGGCGGTTGATGATCATGATGACCCAGATAGTCTAAATCTTGAAAAGGGAGCTGCACGCGAAAGCTATTTAGAAGCTAGCTAGCTATTTAAAAAATGGAATGTATGATTTTTATGGCCCGCATTGTATCATCCTACGTACTCTAATAGTAATCATTAGAATTAAAAATATTACGAAATAGTACTTTATTAGTTTTGATGAGATACATTAAATATTTTGATATCGCTATATTTATAGCTTTGATCAGAATTTCTTCTCGTCGATAACAAGTTATAATTAAGTGATACATGATATTTATGTGGAACGGCTTGGATTGTTGAATTGATATCATTAATGGAAGGTGTTTGAGAATAAACTATTAGTCGGAGATTTGGGTTTTGATGACAACGGTTTTTTTTGAAGATAAGTATTGTAACTTTGATAAGTTCCCGAGATTTGAGATGAAATAATATGACAGAGATTGAACGGAAATTATTAAGCTTATTACAGTTTCTTTAATTGGATTAGGCTTATCTATAATTTTTTTATATTGAGTTCATAATGTCGTAAATTGTCGGGCAACTACTACATTTTAAAATATTACAATTAAGGCAATTTAAATTATTTTTTTTATTTTAATTTATAAAATTACGTGAAAAGTCTATGATAAAGTGATACTTAAGCCGAAACTAATCAAATAAGCTTGTTATATTACAAGATATTAGGTTTTCATTTCGAAATCCTACGCAATCATTTTACTTTACATCTGCAATAATAATTATTTTGGTTTTAAAAATATTTATCCTTTTAGGTAATTTAATTTAATTAACAAAACAAATATGTCAATAAATTGTTTCATAAATTAAGACCATATTTCCGCATCGTTAAACATTATAATTGTATGAACTTAACTACCGAAAAAAAAAAGTGCTACCTTAAAAAACATCACTATTGTATATGAAAGGCTGACATACGCATTTGTGACCCATAATAGGATAACCAAAAAAACAACAATCATATTGAGAACATACTTCACTCGTCAGAACTGCATACAATGCATAAAGACACATTAGTTTGTCATTGTACCTAGTGAACTTCTTGAACATAACTCTAAATTTCAACCCTAACACTTTGACTTAAGAACTATAGCAGTTAAAGGTTACATGGTATAGAAAACATTACTTCTAACCATACAAAGTTACATAAGCAGTTGCATAACATTAATTTGTAAAACAGTTGTTTGAAGGTGCGAGTTTTTTGGCCGCAAGTGTATGTCGGCTAATGGGCGCTTTGGTGACTTTGCCAAGTGGAGACAATGAGCTGGTTACACATAAACAGTTTAGACATGAATGTAAAATGCTTATTTAGATTAAGAGTGGAGAAGATATGTTTTTAAGAATTCCTGAGGAAAAAGTATAACTTGGGAGTTATTGATCTCTGGAATTTTATTAGTTTCTACTTAAAACTAATGGAAAGATGAATTATAAAAATACACACATACAAAAATGTGTCCCTTGGGTTCCTTGTAAAGTTTTCTCTTAAAGATCTACTACAATTACAATTCACATATGATATTACGTTGTTTTAAAAATAGTTCTGACTAGTTTAGCTAAAACATTTCAAATGTGGACGTAATTGATCACTTTTACTCATACATTACTATTATTCATGTAAATACTCACAGTCAAGTTAATTCTATTATAATATATTACGAATAAATATTTTTTTTGCAATACTAGTACATCAAAATTACGAACAAATATCTTTTTACGACCTTGAGATCCGTATCCTTCGATTTACAAGATGAGTCTGATAGTGAGAGAAACTTAAAAAGTATTTAAATATAAATTCAGTTCAGTCAAGAAATTGTCCTAGAATATGTATGACAAGTTCTGTGTGAAACATTTTTTTGGATGATCCTACTACACTGCTGGAATAAGATTCAACAAGACGACTGTGAGTGCCTAAACTTTAAGTTATAACTCTATTAAAAATTCATCATGATCGAGTATAATAATCACTCTTTGTTTTTTTTTCTACATTTAACATTATTAGATTAAAGAGCAGTATATTACCTCATCCATAGTAACATTGTACATCAGTCACCCTACTTACGTGCGCATAATAATTAGTTGAGTGCAACAGTAGCGTTACCTTTAATTAAATGAATACGTAGGCAGATTTTATACTGGGGAAATTAAGTCTTAACCTACTTAAATCTTTGATGACTATTGACTTAATGCAGGTATAGGATTACAGATACAGACCAGCGTAACATGGTACGACTTCCGCGTGTATCTTCTAGAATCAGATGATAACTGTTCAGATGAAGTTCTGGAAGTCACTTAGTTATGTGACATCCATACAGAAAGCATACAGAATTATAATACCTGACTATCATGGTACTGATTTACAAACAAGGTATTTAAATCAGAGTCTGAATCCTAGTCAAAGTTCGTCCAAAGTATGTTTTGATTGGTTTATTTCGATACACGAAATCATTTGAAACCGTTGGTATTTGATTGATATCTCTATATTTAGTATAACTACATCTATATATATTATACTACTTATGTATTTATTACTTTAACTTTCTTTTTAAGATCGTTATCTATTATATTCAAAACAAAAATGTATTGCAATATAAGGTATTCGCGCATTGTAGTCAAGAAAGCACTCTGCCCTATTGTAACCACGAAACCATTTCTTAAAATTCCCAAGCATTTCAATATTAGGTGTGGTTATTATACATGTCAACAAAAGCCCGTTAAAGATAGTAATTTAATGTTATTGTCTCCCGTTAAATCATCATCATCAATGATACTTTTCCATTCAAAAGAATATATATCAAATAAATAACAGTATCATAAATCAAACTGTCCACTATAAAAATATACATGCGAGTTTGATGGGTTGATGGGTTTTATTAAAGAAACGGGCGCGCCCTTTTCTCAATAAGGCCCTCTTTTATTTCATCTCTCAGGCTAGCGTCCAATGCGTGGGTGTTGTGCCAAATACTTTTACTATAAACACCAATTAATATATGGACTTACTAAGTGATCATCTTATCTCAAATGGTGGTAGTATTATTTTTTTATCACTAAAGCTTAATTTTTGTCTGTTTGGTCCGGGTAATCTCAAAAACTACTGGAGTGCTTTTAACGGGCCTTTAAATGGCAGAAAGCTTATGACCTAAAGAGTTACTTAAGCAACTTTTTTATACTAGCTTCTCTCCGCGGCGTTACTCATGATTTACAAATTAAACCGCGGGCCACACCGCAAGACTCAGCTATTAAGACTAGAAAGCTGAAGAATTTGCTTGTTTGGTTGTACGTGTAAATCTTAGAAACTGTTGACTTCGTTTAAAAATATTTAAATCTTAGATAGCCAATCACACGCTACAACTAATAGAAGCCTAGCGGTGATGAAAAATGTACGGAGTAAGTAAGTAAGTAATTACTTACTTACTCCGTTGGCTCAGCGACCCAAAGTGAGTCTTGGCCTCCGACACAAGAGAACGCCACTTCATTCGATTCTGGGCTGCTTGTCGCCAGTTGTCAGCTTGAAGCTCCCCAAAGTCCGCCTGTACTGTATCGCTCCAGCGATATCTGGGTCGCCCAACCGGACGTCGTCCGATTGGACGACCCAGATAGGCTCTTTTCACTCCTCGATCTTCCCTCATTCTTTCAACGTGACCAAGCCACCGGAGCCTATGTGCTTTGATTTGGCCGATGATATTTGGCTCCGCCACGGCATGCTCAACTTCCACGTTTTTCCTGATTCTCCATCCTCCATCAGGTTTCCGCACAGGGCCCAAGATCGTTCGCAAGACCTTCTTTTCTGCAATGAGGAGTTTGTTCTCCTCTTTTTGTGTCACTGCATTTTGCTTCTTCACACCCGTACATGATGAAAAATGTTACACGAAAAATTTACACTTTTTGACAAAAGCAGACAAAATTGCAAAAGGTTTCAGCCACTCAATAATAAAAGCCAAAAAGAGGTTTATGAAATACATATATAATAAAAGACATGGTTTCAAACCTGAATAATGTTTTAATTCTAAAGAATACAGTTTGAAACTGTACATTACGTATGTTCAATTAATTTCACGATCACACTTTTGAAATGATGCGTATTAATCTCAATATTAATCCGTCAAAGGCTTTACTGAGACAGCCGAGGCGCCATGGGACCCACACACTCGATAGTTTCTCGACTTCTAAGGCCACCTCGGGCCTTGTTTGGAACAGCAGCAGGCGTGTCTAGATTCCACATTATTACTTTTTTGTCTATTATGGTAGTTAATGTGAACTGTAAGCTGAATGGTACTCGGCACCTTTGATATTGTGTTTGACCACCATTATAGAATGGTGTCAGACTTTTCATTGCGAAGAACTTTAAACCGTGAGTATCGCTACGGTCAAAGTTAAAAGGATAGATAGTTGAGATCTTCATAATTTTTTGGAGTCGAAAGAACGTTTTGCTTTATTTTAACAATTTGAACAATTAAACTGATTTCATAAATTGATCTGAACTCAGATCATTAAATAGCTAAATGAAGTGTCACACTATAAAATAATACTCGAGTGGGATATTCCTGAACACAATCGCTCGGAAGCATGGATATGATCTTTATTAAGTGACAAAATAGGCAACATGTGCTTACGCCTAAGGTTGTATGGAATTAAAAAAAAACATTTATTTTTTCTTTAAGGAAATTCGTTTATTTAATTTTTTCAACAGCAATTTTCAACACTGTAGTCTACGATACAAATTCTAAAGAAATCATAAGGTATGATGAGACCATAGTATACGTTACATAAAGTAATATAGGCCTGCGATCCGAAAAGATCTAGCCATAGCTTTTGTACCGATCCAAAACAGTCTGGCATTTGTTGCGGGGGAAGGAGGGAGGGAACTTCACACATACAAATCTTAGACTCGCATACCAATACAATAGTCTGACACTATGAACTCGAAACAAAAATTTAATACACGCTTAAACATATTTTGTGACATACTAGTGTAAAACGAATGCATAAAAAGACCCGGTAGGCAGGTTACAGTGCAATGCTCATTTGGGCATATTATGCATTGCACTTTAACCTACCTATCGGGTCGTTCTATGCATCCGTTAACAAAATGACTTAATTCTATATAAAATAAAAAATCGGTCAAGTGCGTGTCAGGCCACGCACAGGAAAGGGTTATTCAGTCACCCATAATGGTACGTAGATTAGAAATCGTATAGCGCGAGAAAAAAAACATCCTCACTTTACGTAAAGTCAAAATTTTATTGTAGCACTTTGTCGACGTAATTACAATACATATTCATGTAAAGTTTCTTCTTTCTAGCACTTACCGTTTGGACGGTAAGTCGAGGATGTACGGACGGACGGGCGGACGGACATGACGAATCTATAAGGGTTCGAAGTCATAAACTTCGGCACCCTAAAAAAGAGTGTATGTAATATCAAATAAACAGATTTTTACTTTCAAAACTTGTATGGTACTTACACCAAAAAGTAAATTTTTAAACTTTTGCCTCTCTGTCTCTTTGTTCCGGCTAATCTCTGGAACGGCTAGACCAATTTTGATGGGACTTTCACTGAAAGAAAGCTGATGACATAAGGTGTGACTTCGGGTAATTTGTTTTAGACTAACTTCGCTAAGCGGTATTACTTGCGATTTACAACAATAACCAAAAGTAACATTCCGTGTGGTGACGGATTAAGAATACAGAGTGTCACCACCCCTAATTCATCCCGAGGGTGTCGTAAAAGGCGACTAAGGGATAAACTACGCAAGACATCATCAAAGCAAAGAGAAAGAAAACTTGAAAGCAACCCTATACCAACCCGTCTGGCCAGCGTGGCATAGTAGGCATAAACCTCCTTTCTATGGAGAGGCCTATATCCAGCAGTGAACTGATAAAGGCTGTTGTTGATGATGATGAACACGCGGGACCCAGCTAGTAAACAATATAATGACCCCAAACCCAAAGGTAATAATCATACAATCACAGATAATGCATACATTTAGTATGGCCACCGACACCTTGTATAAGCTCAAATACCAATAATATTTTGTACAAGAAAGATCATCGGCACTCGCCAAACGTGACAAGCGTACACAATGACAACTTGTTTATTAAAAACTAGCCGTATACCCCCGACCCGCCTGTATTCTTCCATTATTTTATTCTTTATTATAATGGTTTTGTAGGACACGTGCCACGAAATAGTTATATGGATTAAAAGGAGTTTCGGTTCCCGGTATTCATAAATATGCAGTGCAGAGGTTTGGTTTAATTTAGTGGTGTTGGTTTTATTTTTAGAATTGCTTGGAATGAAACTATTATTATAGTAGCTTATGTTAAAGTTACAGTTACACATAATAATGTGCTTTCCAAACGAGTTAGAACAAAATACGTGATATTTTAAGGTCAAAATTTAAGTATTATGGTTGGGATTGCTTGCCACTAACCAGTTTGATAGAGACTAGGCTTTGATTTAGAAGTTACACCACAAAATGTACTTACATGAATGGTGTTTAAATTTATTCATAAGTAAGGAAAATAATTACATTGCCAGTAAATAATTTTATTTTTAAGTTTCCAATATAATAAGACACTCTTCGTTTACTTACAAAAACTATCAAGTAAACATTAGTCTAACATAAATAAAATGAAAATATTTTTTTTAGTAAATTAAAAAATCTGTATGGACAGGTCGACTCAAACTATGGTCCTTTCTTCAATAGGCCAACCCAGACCCTATACTGCACTCACATAGTTCTCTTTAATGTTGTACACGGACTTAAAAAAAAAAAAAGACACCTCTGTGGTTTGTTTCGGCGTTTCTTCCCAGAGTGAGTCGTAGGAAATGCCGGCGCCTTCCAGCTATAAGTCCGACTTGTAAAAATGTCTCAAAAGATTTACTTACAGAAATAAATATCATTTATCATTTATAATTTAATCTTTACCTTTAACATTAATTACTGTTTTTTAAACAAACAAACGTATTTTCCAATCTCTTTTATGTATTTTAATAATTTAAAAGAGCATATAAATAAGAAACCTTAACACAATCGTACAACACATCAACATAATGTTGTTGGCTGAGTAAAAACTGCATTGTCTTCTTTGGTTGCCATATTTTTATAACAACTGATTTAAATTATACATCGTGGAAAAGCCGTCAGGTGCATTCTTGGCTTTCCCCATGTTAGGGTCAAGAGCTTTTGTCTAACAATACGGATTGTAAATACGAGTACATAGATAGTATAATTTTAAATAGAAAACTGTACCTTGCCTGGTAGAAATATAGATAAAAACCTGAAAAATTTACTTCATCGGTTCCGATATTTTCAGTTATTTTAGCGTAACCAAACAATCGTGATAATTTTATATATGTAGATAAATTATCATCATCATGATCAGCCTATCGCAGTCCACTGCTGGACGTAGGCCTCTCCCATTGCACACCATTGATTTTGGGCTTCTCGCATCCAGCTTCTGCCAGCCATCACTCCACGTCGTCACTCACGCCAGGTCGTCACTCCACCTCGCCTGTGTGCGTTCTACACTACGTTTACCGAGACGCGGTTTCCACTCCAGAAATCGTCTATCCCAACGATCATCAGTTCTGCGGCTAATATGGCCAGCCCACTGCCACTTCAGCTTGCTAATCCGGTTGGTTATGTCGGTGACCTTAGTTCTCTGACGTATCTCCTCATAAATAAATAACAATAATAATTTTGTAGATAAATATATAAGTCATAATCTAGTATGATTATTTGCAGAATGGATATACGAGGTACAGTCGTTTGACTGTTTCATTTAAGCATGTTATTTCACTTAACTTTGTTCCCCACTCACCGCCCATTAAATTTTTTATGTTAATTTTGACTGAAAACCTTTTAATTCTTATACTTATCACAATGTTTTTTCTATAACTCTTCCTAATTAGGTGCAATGTAATATTCCACGTGATTTTAGTTACAAATCAAATAAATAACCTCAATAGTTACATGTGATCACATCATAAATGATAATATCGAGACATTTGTAAGATAAACTGACATGTATTAAAGAATATAATTTCGTGCCTTCTTTTCGGGAAACGACGCTAAGAAAACGTTGGATACATTTAAAATGTAATCTGTTCGTGTTATAATCGTATTGTTGTTGGAGCTAGTTAGAGCGTGAATCACGAAGGTTTATTCGCTTCTGTTGATAGGCAGATAGCGTAGTCTAGTGCTAAATCTTTTGCGACGGACAATGATGTCACACTACGGACAGAGCAGTTCTTTGAATTCACTCGCCGTATGTTCGTTTGGTGCAAGTTAGGAACTTACGATTCAAATGAGTTTGGGTTATCTATGAAATGAGTATTGCAAGCGCTATAATTGAAAGGTTTATCTGATATTTAAATAAATAAATAAATATTTTGGACATCTTACACACAACATCATCTAGTCCCAAAGTAAGCAGAGCTTGTGTTATGGGTACTAAACAACTGATATAAATACATAAACATACTTTTTTTTTGTAAATACATACATATTATACATAGAAAAACACCATTTTATACATTGATATTGGTATTTTACTTATGAAATTATATGACTATTACAAGCATTGAATCGAATTATGTTACTATTATTTTTAATATCTAACTATAGTATACATTTTTATGTAGAGGAGTTATGGAGGAAAATGGTAAATACTGTGGTTAATAACTATGTAGGAATTTTAGGTGTATAAAATTTAAGAATATATTGGCGTATTCATATGTAGAAAACTTATTTACTTTTAGAGGTACAAACTTTTATAAAGCATTTTTGATATTCTTTAAGAAACAAGATTTCTAATATTGTAATGAAAATGTAATTTGAGCTATTCCAAAAGAACCAGGAATCAAAACTACTATTACTATTTTGAAAACTTATTTTAGTCTAAATATTACAGGTTCTCGTAACGAATGAATGACTATGTAATACCGTTAGTACTGTAGTCTCTGTCTTTTAAAAAAAAAAAACGAACTAAGTAAGATAATTTTGCCTTAATTTTAAATTAAAAACACAGCCAAAAAAGTAAATTCATCAATGGAGTTACAGTCCGCTCCGCTTATAAATTTATACCATAGAATATAACGACACACACTGACAACAAATCAATCGGGCACGCGCCAACGTTTTGACATGTATACGCGCAAACGTACAGAATGTCGATCGAAGCCGTAACGTACTAAAAATATTCGTTATGTCACTAACTAATAACTTAGTACTTTTATCGTTACGGAGGCTGTTCTTCGTTAGTTTCTTTTAATAGTATCCTACCTATATTATAAACGCGAAAGTTTGTGAGTATGTATGGAAGTTTTCAAAGTTTTTTGCTCTTTCACGCAAAAATTACTGAATGGATTTTGATTAAACTTCACAATATTACAGCTTTCATATCAGAAAAACAGATATGCAACTATTTACTGCGAAAACCGACATAAGCGGAGGCGGAGCCGCGGGTGAAAGCTAGTTGAAACTATGTTGAGTAGGATATAAGCGTTGTATCCATGCTTCGGCTATTGCAGTTGTGGCGCTCAGGCGTTGGCTCTTTTCGGATTATACAGAGATGATCTCCGAAGCATCCCTTCATAGTGATCACTAGCTTCAACCGGTATGAGTGGGTCCTGTGGTTCATCTCTAGTCAATCCTCCATAACGGGCCTTATATGTGTAATAGGTGGTATCCGAAGGAATTTCCGCATAGACTTAAAAAAAGTTAAAAGATAATACATACATATTTTTTTCCCAGAGAAATAGGCAGAGACAATTGAACTCTACTTACTACTGATTTGACACACCTCTTTTACTTCGATCATGATCAATAACAGATCTTACTTTCTACCTAAGATACTAACCCGTCTACTCAGCGGGATATAATAGACCAGTTCAAGAAAAACTTAGAAAACAATTGATTCTTAATTTTTATTCACCAATAGTGTAGAAAGTGCTACATAGCTACTTTTATTGCATAACATTCAAATTATACCCTACAAAGAGAGGGCGGGTCGATGGGGTCAAAAAGAGCACGTTTGATCTAGAACATAAAAAATAATCGCATTCATTTTAGTGTCGTCATCACAAAAGAAAATTAATTCGAGCAAGTGTGAGTCTGACCCGTAAAATCTAGGTTTATTACAAACTTGCATGCTGATATTGCATCTATCCCGGAATCGTCTCAAAAAATATGAAACATTAGATATAGTTTTTTAGATATGAGTCATCGGATATCTTAGGTCTTTCGATTTTTCGACTTTACCTTACTTCGTTCTAACCTATACTTTTGAGAAACCATCGAGTTATATGTTTTTTTTTTTCATTCTATAGAAATTCAATATTCCTATAGCATTGTTGCGAATAACATAAATGTGTGTTCATATAAAAGTCGATGATCTTTATGATGATCATTAAGTAAAAGCTCTAAAGTAAAAGAAGGTAAGGCCTTTAAATTAGGACAGCACAAGACCAGTTGTTATAGGGAGCCTTTTAGGAGACCTAAATCTAACCGTAGATATCTTTCTACTAGACGATGATGACTCAAAGGCTTAGACATAGAAACGGAACCCAGACATAAATTAAACAGCTATAAAAATCTTGCAAATCATTGACAAAAATTTAATCTGTTGTTATCTGTAATAATCGTCGGGTGAGCAATTTCGATCGCGACTGTTGCGCGACTGCGACTGCGACCACGACCGTGGGAATGTGTTGGTGAGCACGTGCATTTATCTCGCGCGATCTCATCTGATACGAGAGTTATCTGGCGCGATCTGCGCACGAGTCGGTGCTGTGTACTGTGTATATGATTTAGGTGAAACTGGGAATTTCTTTTTTGTAAGTAACTGTAGCAGCCAATTTGTTGAGGAACTTGATCGCAAGGATGGCGTAGCGATTATAACTCGTGCGAGCTAAGATGGTACCTGGCTCAAAACGAAACATGATACCGTTCCCCCGCGTGATACCCCTCTGTGGTCTTGCGAGTAGCGTTAGCATCACTATTACTGTTGCACGAATCTTTCCATACTAATTTTAGTTTATTAGGTATTACCTAATGTCATTTAAATCACTCCATGAATTTATTTTATTAATATATCATTAGATTGGTCTGGATAACCCAATTGTTTTAAGAAAGGTCACATGAAAAAAAACCAGCATGGCGACTATGAGACGCAATAGTTTAAAATAAAGAATATCGATATACATATGGTATTTAGAGACTACGATTAAAGGGCATATCATGGCGATTGAAAATTGTATTTTATAACCATATTTCAGTTCCTAATTTCATTTAAAATGATATTAGGTATTACCTAATATTATATAAATCACTGCACGAAGAATGCATTAAGGTAAATAATGAATGAGGCCTGCTTCCTATTGGTATGCATATGTATTTTCTTAACTCAGGTAGTAAAGTACCACTTAAGATAAAGTAGTATGTTATGAGAAACTACTTGAAGCAAAATAAATGTTGAAATTTAAAAAAACTGGAATAAATTATATTTTTCTTGCACTCAGTACTTTAAACGACTGACATTTGAGTCAGGTGCCATCTTAGGTCGCACGAGTTATAATTCGATCACTATACTGCTGCGTCATTCGATGGGTTGAAACCTTATCTGAGACTTCATTTTTTGTAGTTCACAAATTATTGTTCTGAATGTTTGTAAAGCCCTCCACGACAAAAGATAATTTTCATAATGTGGAAGTTGCCAATAGAAGTAAAACAAATGTTTCAGTTATCATTAAGTGACATACGCCAATGGTGACTTTTAATATATATATTTAAATACTTTCTTTATTTAAAGGATAACATTTTGTTATATATATCTAAGTACTGTCACATTTCATTGGTGAGTACGGGAGCGGAGATCCAATATTGCAGAAGCATATCACTGAGCCGCCATAGTGAGAGTGACCATTCTACACTGTTTGCCTAATGAGGATAATGACCACTAATCTTAGAATCTACTAATGCTTTCCATCAGCCCGAGTAGTTATTTTGGTAGGTTTAAATATAAAAATAAGTAGTTTATTAATGTTCATATTTTGTAAATGTTTCCTATACCGTGCACAATAAAGTAATCGCACTATTTTATGAATTATTCGCATTCAAACTCCCCTATCTCAAAATCTAAGTCCACAATGTGTGTTTAAGTCGTGGTCACCCTAGTCAGGGGCGAGTATTGCCAACGCTAGCGCCCTCACCGCAGTGTTTAATCGTGATTTTAGATTTTAAATGGACATGTAGAGATTCATTGGTTCAAAGCTAGGTGTCGATTTTTGGTCTTAACTGATTTCTTCATCTTCAAATGGTTAATAGGAAGTGTAGGTTATAAATACTGTAATACAAGTTCCACTTTAGATATTTTAGTTATCCACTATACCTTTTATGATTTTTACTTTTTAAGTAATTTCCTCTGGCGCCTGATTTCACTCACGTCGTATCTGATGCCCTTTTTGAGAGTAAGAGAACAGAGAGTGCACCTCTGTTTACGCTCATACTCCTGCACTTTAATATCTCCTGCGTAGTTGGTTGGTCTTTATTGAGAAAAGCCTTCGTTGTCGATAGTAGTACATAATCATCATTATAACATAAGTAATTTTGTAAAGAAGTAAAGGGCTCATAAATTTTTGTATCATCAAAAGCCTTTAAGTATTAATTGTTGGATATTTTTAAACATATTAAAAATGTGGTAAGTGTAGAAATGTAAATTAAATTATTTAACAGAGCATCCTGATCTTCTTATATATTATTATTTTTTGATATGGGGAACTACCCACATAAGCATTAGGTATTATTTTTAGTAAGTTAAGTATTTAATTATAAACATTTAAAATCATTACAAGTTATGAATTATGTTCTGCAAAACAATAAGTTCACAAACTGGCCTCTAAATAATAATATATGCTCAATTAACTAAAAAACATTTATAATTGCTATGAGCGTATATATATACATATTTATTTTAATCTCTTTAAAATATTTAGCAAGTCGATATACTTTATAAAACACACAGTACACACACCATCATGTTGTATCCATATACGCAAACACACATACAAACAAATCTAAAATAAAACGATAATACTAATTATTCGACTAAGGGAGAGCAAATCGAATCGATACTTGAATCGATATCACAGAATCAATAAAATCATCTTTAAGGATGAAAGGATGGTCATTGATCATTGGCACATTAAAAAGATCGTTGTCGGTGTGTTTGATGTCGGTGTCGGCACTTCTTTGATGTTATAATAATGAGACCAAATTAAGTCAAAGCCACTAAATGTATGACGAATTGAGATATCAAAGTGTTTCATCGACTTGTTGATGGCGCTGCTGACAAATTATACAGAGTGTTCTAAATTAAAAATTAAAACTTATTATTACTGTGGAAAGTAATGTCTATCACTACAAATTATAAAATGAAGTCCTTCGCCGCGTCTGTCTGTCTGTCTGTCGCAATAAACTCAAAAACCATTTCACCGATTTACGTTACATTTGTACCCAAATAGTCTAAAGCCTGAAAAAGGACATAGGCCACTTTAAATAGGTATAATCAAGAAAACCCCTATTCAACTTATAGGGTTCAATTTTCACAACTTTTTATAATTATTTTTTTGCACGAAGTCCGTTGCTCCTTATCATTATAAATAAATAATAAATAATTCAGACATCTTACACACAACATCATCTAATCCCAAACTAAGCAGAGCTTGTATTAAGGCTACTAAACAACTGATATAAATACATAAACATACTCAAACATATTTGGTAAATACATACATATTATACATAGAAAACACCCAGACTCCGAAACAAATATCTGTGGATCACACAAATATTTGATCCAACCCGGGAATCGAACCTGAGACCTCTTGATCAGCAGCCGCATACGCTAACCTCTAGACCGACAAGGCAGTCAGTATCATTGCAAAAGAACTCAGGATTAAATTGTTATTAGAAGATAATCTGGCTTATATATTATTTACTTATATACACAGTATACCATAAGCAGTAAGTATAAGCTGAAATGTATACAAAAGAGCCATATTATTATAAGTAAAAATATAAAACAGATCACTCAAAGGTTTAAAAAAAAACCTTTTTTTTTTATTCTGTCAACAATCCACAACACTCTGTATATGTGTACATCCATCGACACTTGATAATGCCGAGGTCGCGTTATTTGCTGTTCTCTAATGTCATTTTTAAATTCAATGATTTGCTGAAAGGCCTGCCAATTTACTGACAGATAAAATGATTGCTAAAAAATACCTATTTGTTATATGTTACGATATGTTACACGTAGGTACTTTACACACGTTAAACATTTACGAAATATTGTGCAATCATCCGATACAAACGGTTAACAAATCTGTACAATTTTATAACCTCGAAAACTACTAATACGTTTTTTTTTGAAAATTTCTTTGTATTAAAATGAGTCATTCACTTAGGAACGTAAAGAAGTATATTCACACACACTTAGTACACTAGTTACACCCAGCGGTGTCATCCGGTTGTTGTACTTTTAAAGGAACGACCACGGATATCATCCGTGGGCAGTCTAAAGTTAAATTAGGCTAAGGGCTGATGCACACAGCTCACACACACTGTCGTCGACCCGTGTCGACGACTGCCGTCCACAACATGCCGTTCGTGTGTATGAGCCCTAAGTCAGTCTTTATAGCATCAGCTATCTGCTAGTGGAAGTACTGTTAAAATCGATTTAGCTTTTAAAGACAGAAACTGATAAAAGGAAAGATATACAATAAATAGAATTGTTATTTTGATATTGGAAAGATTTAATATGCATTTAGTGAATAGCTTTTAATTAGAAATTACAGTAAATATAAATAAATATTTCGGACATCTTTCACACAACGCCATCTTGACCCAAACTAAGCAGAGCTTGTATTAATAAACATAGAAAGCACGCAAACTCCGTAACAAAGATTTTGCAGATCATACAAACATTTGGTCTGACCTGGGAATTGAACCCGAGACCTCTCAATCAGCAGTCGCATATTTTATGCTAACCACTAGATCAATAATGCAGTCGGATCACAAACAGACATTTTAATTTTATTTATTTGTATAGATATGACGCTGTGACTAATTGAGACCAACAGCGGTCAGTTTAAAGTGATTAAACTATGAACCAGAACTAGTATTCGAACATTTAGAAGGAAGGAAGTCGAATGCCATATTTCTTGGTATGTATCACATTGCTTTTATGGATCTCACAATTAATTGATGTCAATTAGTTTTTATATATTTTCTCCTATGATTCATTAAATGCTATTGTTAATTTTATTTCTTCTGAGAAGAATGGTTTCTATAAATGTGATATTTTATAAGTATTTCTTTGTTGTTTGAATGGCGGAAAGAATTACTTTTTTGAAAGTTAATCTTGAAAGCTACTGTCGGAGATATTTTTATTACGGTCTTCTAATAAGTGAAGTCAGTCAAACTTAATGGACACAATTATGATCATTTTTATATATTTGTGACTTTTTACGTTTGTGTCTGTCTGTGGTATTGTAAAACGCCTTATTCGGTTATTCTATTTATTTTCTTTTAAGTTTGAAAAGTTGATTTTAAAAGTTGATCTTAATATTAAAACTTAAACGAATTTATTCTCAATTGACTTCATTGAAAGTCAGGAGCATTTAAAATTCAATAAAAAATATTATAACGTCCCTTAAATAAGTAGTCTACCATGATCATCAGTTTTGTGCCGTTCTGCGAATCATCATCAACAACCCATAACGTCCCATACCCACTGCTGGGCTCGGGTCTAAGAGGTTAAGGCCATGCGTCCCCATCTAAGTAAGATTTGGAGACAGACAAGATACGTTGTGGCTACGTAATCTTGCCGTTTGTTGTTTTTAATCCGCCAAACTTCACGACTGCTATCTTATGATAACAACCAGGAGCGACTGCTTTTTTTTTAACGTGTGGAAATTCCCGGGGACCGTCACCCCACATGGGGTTTACGGTGGGGTGGTGTGTCGGACTCGAACCGACTAAAACCACATGGTGTGACCTCTCTACGCCTGTCCGCACTGTTGCTGGCACCGACTCCGTTCATACTCTCCATTAAACGTAACCTCTGAATTACATAATAATTAATGCCACAAACGGTCACCCATCTAGGTCTGACTGCGCTGTCGTAGCTTGCCTCCGTTGTCGTTCTGTAACACAATTGATGGTCCACCCAAAATATTACCAATATTATTCGGTCTTTACCGCTACACTTACCAACAAACGAAGAAACTATATGTATTAGCAGTATAAGCAAAGCCAACAAATCAAACATAGAAATACCTTCCTACTTCACAGTTTAGCCTTACAAAGCTAATGAGCTGCAACTAGATAATGAGTCTTGTAGTTTTGCTTACGGAAGCCACATTGGTCAATTACTTACCGTCTTGCGTGCACAACTGTGCGAACCTTTCCTTACTGTACAGTGATTTGCGAAGTGCCAATATTTAATTACCTTACAGTAACTTTTACACTAATTAATAGATATTGACTTTATGATGGTAGTAAAAGATTATACTGGAAGGTCTATTCGTCGGTTGTTATGATAAGGCGTTGAATTGACGATTGAATGGTTGCCGGTTAAAACGTAATTTAATGAAGGATGGATGGAGGTGACCCTATTATTTAGAATATTTCTGTTAATGTAACACTAAGTAAGTGTGGCGACTTAAACATACAGTGCCAGAAAAGAACATAAGACAGCGCCATTACTGAAACACAAAGTTACCAAGTAACTACTAATCCTGAATCGCGATATAGAAATTCTCGCACCCAATGGCATAAATGTAACTACCTAACAGAAATCGTTGGGCCGTGGCCCACCATGCACGATCACCTCTTCTAGTCGGAGGAGCCTCCCTATGTGTTAGACCTGTCAACACCCGTTCCTTTATAGTAAGTATGTTTAGTATACTAAGTTTAGAAGAATACTGATTTAATATGTGCGTGGGCCAAAATAGTAGGCCAAAACCTCCTTTCTAAGGAGAGGCCTATGTCCAGCAGTGGACTGTTAAAGGCTGTTCATGATGATGATGATGAAGATGATGACGATGTGGGACACGTTACTAATATAGTATTTACTAATATTTTTAATTATACTACTATACAATATTAAGTATATAATACTAAGAAATATAATACTTCTGAAGGTATTAATAATAAACGCTTCTGTCACAATACTCACTACCTCTGCCTACCCGTCGTCGATAAGCAGCTTGATGATAATTATCTACGTCCACCAGCCGTCGATGTATCGTAGTGAACTTTGCCACAGATCCTTGTCACTGGATGGTAATTTATAGGCTCGGCTTGACGGCATCATGTGTTTAACTTACAATGTCACCACACTTGTGTTGTAGAATCTCAGAAATAAATAAACCTAGGAGAAAGAGAAGATTATTGCGGGAAAAACTTCATGTCTTCCGTCATTCGCATTACTACTTGTGCTTGTGAAGATCTGAAGAGTTTTATGTGTAGATATAACGTATCGAAAAAAACTACTTAATTTTGAGTATATCATCATCATCAGCCTATCGCAGTCCACTGCTGGACATAGGCCTCTCCCATTGCACATCACTCTGATCGATTTTGGGCTTCTCGCATCCAGCTCCTGCCAGCCATCTTACGCCTCCACCTCGCCTGTGGGCGTCCTACACTACGTTGAAGTATATAAATAAATCAATAAAATCTGATAAATAAGAGCGTATCGCTTTTAAACAATATAAAAAAATAAGAATATTAATTTTACAATTTATTTTGTTGAAAATAAATTGTACTCAATTAAATAATATTAATACGCAACAAAAATAATATATTTAAAACAAAACAACTAAAGCCTTACTACCTTACTACCTACGAAGTCTTTAAATATGTATGTATTTGGCTGCTGATTGCATCTGAAAGCATATTGAATAGTTTTCTATCTTTTTGAGTTTTAATGAACTTTTGCTTCCTTATGGAATTTGACTTCATTTGGTCTTATTTTCTTTAGGTTTCTTATTATTATAAATGAAAAATTATGGCAATGAAAACTCTAATTATATTGCGTAGGTGCTTGATTGATCCTATGATTTATTACTTGTAAGAAAATAACACAAAATCAGATGAATTATAGGTCTAAAACTAGTGCTGCAATACCACTTGCCTATGGTAGGATCCTAAACTCTGGTTTAATTTTTGTAAATCCATATTAGAAACTCTTAACAAAAATTGGCTTTATATCCCATGTTTTATCTTTGGTAGTTAGTAGTTTCAGCACGAATGGACCGACTCGACCGGGGTACTACTATTCTCACACAGAAGACCAACCTAATAATGACAGCATTCTTGCTGTCGTATTTCGTCGGTGATTTCGCGATCGGAGGTCCAATCATTCTGCATCATTCTCCCACCGTCGTATGGGTATCATGCTGCATTGCCTACTCTCACAATAAGGATGGTGACCGCTACTCCTGGATTCTGCTCATGCTTTCCATCAGGCAGTGTAGAGTCACTTTGGTAGCCTTAAATAAATAAAACAAATTGTTTGATATAAATAAAAAAAAGGCGTGAGAAACAGCGCATGTGATCATTTCTTTCAACACATTTTTCGAATGGTAACATACAGCTTACATGTCATACAAATGATTCCTGTGAAGATCAAAGCGGTCATTTGTGAAGTCAAACGTTCACGCGCAGTAGAAAAACGTCTTAATTGAACTGTTATTTAGCCAAAGTTAGTACTCGTCGAAAGGCCTTGAGATTTGACCTTATTTGTAAAAAGTGTCTAAAATACTTTTTAAAACGTTTCATGTATCATATCCCACTATGAATAGTCCACTGCTGATAAACCTCTCCTTTTGGCAAACTTTCGATACTATCGAAATGGTTTAGTAAAGGGTTTAAAGTTTTTCATCTATTTGCAGTGACTTAGCTTACTTGGCTTATTCCTTTAATCGCCTCCGATATCCATGGGATGAGAAGCGCTAATGACACTCTATATTCTTAATAATGCGCAATCATACGAACTAAACATTTAGAAATTCTAATTCAAAATATTGAAAAAAACCTTGACCACAAGTAGTTTTTTTTAAACTTTGTTTTTGTAGAAGTCAGAAAAACTTGTCAATGGTATATAAACATAAAGAAATCTCTACGAAAAACAGTTTTTTCAACTTCTATTACAGTGTAGATGTTAGATGTGTATCACATGCGGTTATATTTACGAGAGTACCCAAAGAGTAAACGCGTTAACCATAGGCGCGCGCGCAACCTAGTCTACTAATGATCAATGATCTCGGCCTCCGGTCAGAAAAATGCTAAATATTCCATACATCACTTGTACTTTGAATATTGACAGGCGTTTGGTTTTTGGATCCACAGTGCTATGATTGTGTTAGAATAGACTTCGGTAAAATTAATTACTCATGGTATTATACAAAATATATTAAAGTAATGTCAGCCTTTTCTTTTTAAATATTCAGTTTTTCAATTTCTTTAAATTTATATTCTTGCTTAGTAGCCTAACAGTTAGCATCGAATTTGAATCTAGTATCATTAATTGCACTTATTTCAAGTGCGACTGTTTCTTCTGTCTCATAGTGAAATGTATCGATTTATTGAATATTTTACATTATCAGCGTTGACTTTCATTGATATATAAATACGAATCAGCAGTCTGAATAGCACTTGTGTCATCTTTAGCGTATGTGGCTGCTGTGCTCAAGGTCTCGGGTTCGATTCGGACCGAATATTTGTGTGATCTACAAATATTTGTTTCGAAGTTTGTGAGTTTATTGTGTGTAGTATGTATGTAATTACAAAAAAGTATGTTTATGTATTTATACAGTTGTCTAGTACCCATAATACAATTACTCTGCTTAGTTTGGGACTAAATGGCGTTGTGTGTAACATGTCCAAAATATTTACTTATTCAGAATCAGATAGCGGGTGACGTTTCACAAACATTAATTAATAATTATTTTCTAGTATTGGCAATTCTATAACTTTATAAGCTCAACACCGAAATTTAAAGAATCGTTTGGCGATGTTATATAAAACCATTTGATTACTATTTGTAACGTGTATATTAATCCAATTGAATGGTGTGATGGTTTGATTGACGGGCCGTGTAACGAGTCTATTTTGTTCAGGTCCAATGCGGCCGCCGCAATGGGAGTTCTTATTCTATAGATTTGGTAATTATAAAATGGATAGGTTTAGGTACCATATAGGTACGAATAAAAATACTAAATGATATAAGTTGATTGTTAATAATATTTTGCTTTTGTTATTCTTAAAAGTTGTTTCGATTTCGTTTCAAAACTCTTCTATAAACGTAGAACCATTAAGTCCATGACACATCATATGGAAGCTAAAAAAGTCGAAATACGAAATACCCAAACAAGACACTTCTATCGATGCCTCATTTGTCCAGCTCTAATGAGTAGTTTAGGAACTATGAGGGCACAATACATACATACAAACATAAATATTTAGGACATCTTACACACAATATCGTCTAGTCCCAAGCTAAGGCAGAGCTTGTATAATGGGTAGGTACTAGACAACTGATAAAAATACATAAACATACTTTGTTTTTGTAAATACATACATAATTTATATAGAAAGCACCCAAACTCCGAAACAAATATTTAATCAGACCAGGGAATCTAACTCAAGACCTCTTAATCAGCAGTCGCATACGCTAACCACGAGACCAACGAGGCAGTCATACATACATACATACAAAGCCTGTCAAAATCATAACCCTCCTTTGGTTTTGCCGTGTCGGGTAATTAAGTTTTCATTAATGTAGGAGTCTTACAAATAGTCGTAAACAGTCATTCAATGTCGATTCATCTCTTTAATTATCGCTTATATTCTGTAACCGATTGACTATCGTAGTTTGACTCCTGACCTCAATACCTTGGATGTTGTTCATAATAGCCAGCTAGAAGAATAGCACGCAGACTGCTGGTTCCCACGTCCGATGAAAAGGTATTGTGTGAGATCTAGGATGATTAAACTGTACAACTGAACATACATGTTTGACAGAATATTATAGGGCTTTATTGCAATTGAACAAATATTTATTTGAAACTAACTGAGTCTCGCGGTTTTACTCGCGCTTGTAAGTCGCTAATAACCGCGAAAAGCAAGTGTAAAAAAAAATTGCCTAAGTTACTCCTTGTGTTACAGCTTTCTGCCAGGGAAAGTCCCATCAAAATAGGGCCATCGTTCTAGAGATTACCCGGTACAAACATACGGATAGACAGACAGTTTTTTTTTATATATGTATATGTATAATAAAATAAATAATGTTTTTAACATTTTCCCATTGCTGTTCGTATATATTTACAAATCTTACCTTTTGTTGTCTATTATTATAAACTAGCGGCCCGCCTCGACTTTGCACGGGTAGATATACATAGGTATTTATCAAACAATTTATATATTAAAACCTGCCTCGAGAACCAATCTATTCGTTGCTGTAAACAGCATGAAAATCGGACCAGTAGTTTTTGAATTAATCGCGAATAGACAGACAGACGCAGTGGAGAACTTCATGTTATAGTATGTAGTGATACTTATACTAGTAGTATAAGTAACTTCCAGGTAAGTAACAAGTGGCAGTTTTACCAATCGGTCCAATCTTTTGCGGACAATATTTATTTATACTATTCTAAGGATACTAGGCATTTTAGAAGTACGGATTGTTTATGGTGCAAAAAGCTAATTTATATTATAAAATAATGTCTGAAGTATGTGAAAAAAATCCAATCTAGTATAATGTACAATATGATTAGAGTATTTAGCGTAGCGACTGTTCAAGTCTAGTACGAAAGCTATAACTTTTTATATAATATATAACGGTCTTTCTAAAAAAATCCATTGACATCCTATTCTCAAATTTCAACCTCTTTTTGCAAAACTTAATTTGATACCGAAAATTGAACGTTTCACCAGAAAGCATACCACTTTGAAAAAAACTTGCCGTGTCATGTAACCGTATTCAGCAGCAAACCTTCCTAAAACTGTCACTATTAAGAAAACAAACAAATTATAAACACTACACACAGTAATTATTACCGTAACAAAAACTAACAAAGGACTACAAAAACTCGAGGTTGGTGTCAAAACAAAAGTTCTGGGAACCGCAGACACGTATTGTCTAGTTGTCTAGGTAGATTGGTGATTCCTTGACATGTACTGCATACAGGGTGCTATATATTTATACCCGACTTCAAAAAAGAAGGTTCTCAATGCGACCGTAAGTTTTTGTCTGTTACCTCAGAACTTTCAATTGGTAATTCTTTTTTTATTTGAAAGCTGGTGCCTCCCATGTAGTTCCATGATAAAGAAACCAGGATCTGATGATAGGATCCAGGAGATATCGAGGGAACTCCTCAGATATATTAATTGTGTCAATTTTTTGTAAATTTATTTCTAAATAAAGCTACGATAAATTGTAATCAAATCTTAACTGTTAAATTTTGATAAAAAAAATTAAGCTGGTTATATTTTTAGTTTCGAATTACGAAACTTGTGAATATTACATACACAATAAGTAAAAAATTAAATACGCAATACTACTGCTAAACCAAAAACATATAAAAAAAATAGGCAAGAGTGAAATGCTTTGAAGAATTGTTTTGACCTAATACCAGTCGATGACTTTAGTATCTACTATTTAGACAATTGGCATGGCAGGTATATGCACTTTTTTTTAATATTTTTAATTTTGCATTACCAGTTAATAGAACGCAGTATTTCTGGTTCGATATGACACCTAGACTTTGAGAAAAAAGCGTACTCTAAAAGGCTTGCTACTGTTCCTGTGACCTTGGTAGGTAGTTTAAATGTTCTTAAACCTACTCAATTACTTCGTCTACGTCCATTAGACGACTCACCTGCCTGTTGACGCCTTAGTCTGAAAAAATATTTTAACATTCAATATTTTTGAAGAAAATTTTTGCAACACTCTGTATCTTATTTCCTGTCTAACCCTGTCTGTCTAAGGATCTAGTAAGCGCCCTGCTGTTTGTCAGAAAAAACTCATAATGTGTCATAAATATTCTGTTAAATGTCAAAAATGAGGTTTTGGATAATCACTGAGGTGTCTCGTGAGACTACGTACTACAAACCCTTCTACTTAACAACATGCATTCAATTTTCACCTTTATGAGTTTAGAAATAAGAGTTCACAACATCGAATAACGGTCTCAAATATATTTTAAAATATTATAGTCTGTATGGTAATTTATCAAGGTTGAAATTAACTTGTAGGTTTTTGAACGGATTAGTTTCTGAATGAAATCATTTTTGAAATGATTTTGTGTGAAATTTGTTACAATATTGATATTATAATTTTTTATACTGTTTACCGTAATTTCAAATATATAAAGTCTAATTTCGTTTGGAAGTTGTAAGTCAGAAATGCTGCACAATAGCCGTGGGTGGACAAGTGGCTTGACACTGCTAAGGAGCTGTAATAAGCCTTAAGCCTAACAGATTGTCACTCCTTGATCTCTTGTTGGTTTGATGTACTTAAGTCTAGTATAAGCTGCCGTGTTTTCATTGTTAGTTGAATTTGATACTTGAATAGCATAGTTGTCATGATTATGCTTAGATTTTGTGGCTTAATAATAACTTTCCTCAGCTCCTAGCAAAGCGACGAACAGTCTGATTTTCGTTCTATCGATACAGATAGACTACCTCACCAAAAAAAATCGTTTTAAAAAACTAAACAAACAAGCTTCACCCCACGCTTTGTTAGATTAACATTATTTTCTAGGTTTTAGTTTAAAAGCGTGTTTGTTTTTTTTTTACTTTTTTTTTCTAGACTTAAAAAGACTAATTTGTTTAAAAAATTTATTAGAGTTTTTTTAAATTAGTGTATTGTCATCGGTCTTCGATAAATCTACAAAGTTTGAACGAAATCTGGCCGTTTAAAGTGGGTCAAAATCGCACCCAAAGGAGTCGGTTACAAACAAACATACATACAGGTGAAGCTAATAAAAAGCGTGTAAAAATCTATACCCGTGGATTGGTAGACGTAAAATAAAAAAATCATGTTTCACATATTATATACATTTAAAAAAAGGAGAGTAGTGCTTTGACATGCCTTTATTATGGTTCATATGACTGGTCTAGGTCTCGAGTTCGATTTCCAGATTAGGATAAAAAGTGATTATGAGTTTTTCTAATTACAGTAATGTTTAATAATAGCCTAGACTAAAGGCCGCTGCATACGTGACGGGATTTTACACGGACGGGACGTGGACATGGATGCCTCGTTATAAACGGGGCCGTGATGTAAATGCATACGCACCGTGATTGTGACTCGGATCTAACGTGCTAGTGTTGTGAACAAGGAAAGATGGATTATTCATTCAGGAGATATTCAAGAATTGGCTTTAATCGCTATTGACGTACTAAACATCGTCGGCGACGATGTTTAGTAACGGGACGGGGCGTGGACATGGATGCCTCGTTATAAACGGGGCCGTGATGTAAATGCATACGCACCGTGATTGTGACTCGGATCTAACGTGCTAGTGTTGTGAACAAGGAAAGATGGATTATTCATTCAGGAGATATTCAAGAATTGGCTTTAATCGCTATTGACGTACTAAACATCGTCGGCGACGATGTTTAGCTCGTCCCGTGCGTGCCACGTTCCCGTTCCGCCCGTGTCTCCGTGAAGTATGCATTTCCTTATACATTTTGTATGAAACGATGTTTGCAAAACTTCCCGTCCCGTCACGTCCGTGTAAAATCCCGTCACGTATGCAGCGGCCTTTACTCTTCCCGGTCGTGTCGGATAACCGTCTCATCGGATTGTGAGATTGAGGGAACAAGGCGTGCACCTGTGTTTGTACACTCACTTGTGCACTATAATATCTCCTGTGTAGTTAGTTGGTCTCCGATAAGACAGGCTGCCGCGGTAGAAAACCATTAGGAGTTCATCACACATCATGAGTGCCTATCTTCAGCAATGGACTGTAATGAGCCGATAATGATGATAATACCTATTTGATATACATCGACTCCAATGGTATAATGCCAGGTTGAAAGATATGTACCATAAGTTTAGGATGGAAATATACCTAAGTCTTCAGTAATTTGAAGAAGCGTTGGCTGGAACGTTATCAAATAAATCAAATTTAGTTTTGCTAATTTGTTTGTCTAATAGCATAAATCAGTTACCTTTATTTTCTAAAGAAAAATGAGATGAGAAAGTGCCAGTTGTATGAAACTTAATTTATATTTTAATAAGATGAAACTCAACATAGTATCGTTCCGAGTTTGTGTAACTAGTTTGCGGTGTGTCAACTGTACGGTAGAGACAAATTGTTTAACTGTTTTATACTAGCACACCATCTTGATACTGGACAGGATTTACATATTATAAATTCTACCAATTTTTATTTATTAGTCTTTGATATGACTCTATCGATCAGATCAAGATATCAAGTAACTTTATACAAAATAGCGTGGGGCATCCACGCTATTTTATATAAAGTTACTTGATATAAAAAAGTCGCATGGCACTCGGAGACTGCCGCGGTAAAGTTATTGCATAGCAAGAAAAGCAAATCATGCTTTCCATCAGGCATAGTAAAGTCACCTTGGCAGGCGTTATATAAAAAAAAAAAAAAAAAAAAAAAAAACAAAAAAAAAAAAAAAAAAAACAAATCAAATCCAATACAACGACACTTTTGAAACGTCAAGTAGTCAGTCAGTAGTCAGTCGTGAAGCTAATTATCTGTTCCAATTCGTAGATCCTATGAAGAAGAACAGACAAGAAACTCCATGGACACTCACCACATGGACACAAGGAAGAATAATCTAGAATGACTGTGTTGTCAAGGCAACGGATAACGGCCGGTGACAGCAGCACGTATGCGCTAATCTGCCTATAGAGCACGGAGCCGCCACATCCTTTACCCACCGCCCACTGTAGTTAAAATCATTTTCTCTACGTTACGGATTTCTTGATTCGGTCGCCGGACTCAAAGCCCGCGATAAAAGTTATACAATAGCTTAAAACATGTAAATTATAAAATAATTCATTTTTAACTGATTATAATTTATCTTTATTGGGAAGTATGCATCCTTAAGCATACTGACAACTAAAATAACCTTTGAATTCAGTTACGCTTAGGGTAGCGGAGGCTCGCTGCCAATCGTTCCATACAAAAACTGACATTCAGGTACAACTGGTTTAAGTAGTATTAATAATAAAAGCCTTTATTCACTGACCATACAAGATTAATTACATACATACAAGAAAAAATTATTAAAAACTACATATACTTTGATATTCTTATTTTTTCATAATGTTTAAATATATATATTTCAACAACCAACTCAGGTTGTCTTTAGACATAGGCCTCCCAAAGTTCTTTCCATTTATCTCTCGAGCTATCTTTCTCCATCCTTTCGGCAAATCATCCTCCCATCTTTTGATTTGACGTCCTTTTTGTCTTTTCGCATTTCTATAATCACTCTATAATCAGTTGACGTTTTTTTGAAGTTTTTTTTTTCCATGACCCGTCCTCATTATGTGACCGGTCCAATTTCATTTCAATTTTCTTATTTTTTGTAATACATCGGTCACCTTTATTTATAACGTGGACAGGTCTAAGTAATAGCCGATCGCAAATTGTAATTAGAATATTATATTTTATATATTAGTAGGTTATCGGGTTATTCAAGGCACTGAAGCTCTCAAACAAACATTTATTTTTCTAACGATCAAAACTAAAAATCCGAATATAAAACTAATCTCATTGCGGCTACATTAGCGTTTACCGCGGAAGTGTAAAAATATAATCTATTTTAAACATTTGTCGTGGCACTCTCCTAACTTTATTATCTGCATAATGGCACAGGCTTTGTGGTTTAGTACGGTTTAGCGGTTGAGCTAGTAGAAGAGAATTTGTTATACCATGTTTTCTACTTAGCAAGTAGGTGCTTTAATCAACACGAATGTTTGTAAATAAGCATGTTTTGGTAATATTTATAATTTATAATCTTTTGCTATTGTTTTTAATATTTTTAAATAGATGAAAATGATTTTTATATAGTTCTAAAGATATTTTTCAAGTGTGTTATATTAAACTCTAGCTTTTGTACACGGCTCCGGTCTGGTATATGTCGGTTATTGCGACAAAAAGTAGCCTATGTCCTATTTCATGAATCATTCTACTTCTATACCGAAATTCAATAAAATAAATTCTGCGTTATCCGTAAAATTTTAACATGCAGATAGACCGGGTTCTTTTTTATTATATTACTTTACACTATAAGCAAGCACATTGTACCTGATTCATGCGACGGCAACATGTCTTGCCAGTCCCTTAGGGTACGCGTCCATTGGCCCGCGCCGGACGCATCGCACGCACGGCACTCAACGGATTGAACGGATTTGCCTTGCTCTTATAGGCGGCGCGGATAGAGGACGCAGCACTAAGTGAAATCATACAAAGCAAAATAAAATCCGTTGCGTGCCGTGCGTGCGGTGCGTCTGGCGCGGGCCAATGGACGCGCATCTTAACCCGCACTCAGCCAGCGTGGGGACGTATGGCCTTAATCATCTCCTGAGAGTAGACCCGAACCCAGGAGTGGGATGTTATGGGTTCGTTCATGATGCAACTATAGCTGTGATGAGTGTGAAATAAAAATGTTAACTTAAATTTTGCACTTATCTATTTCTAAATTGCTAATATTCTATATTTATCTCAAATTTCGTTAATTTTATGTCCGAAGTTCTAAATATTCTCAATGACAAAATTATCCTTACTTAAAGATTATAGTCAGCAGCTCGCTAATAAAACCTTATCGTAGTTCTATACTCTGATAGCTCAATCAAAGCCACACGAACTACAATTTCATTATTACAATTATGTTATCGTAAACCATACCCGAATTCACACGCAGTGGTATATGCTAAAGATTTTATAGTTTCCTCTTTTTGAGCCAAGAGCACAACCAAATCAAAATGAACGCTCACCCACCATATATTCACACCTTTTTAATCTTTATATCTTTCGACGAAGCAAGGCGGGGAAGGTTATGATATACTGGTTTTTAATATCAGTGCTAACTGAAGTAATATCAAGTTATATCAGGTATTAACTATAGTTAGCACAATGATTTTCCCGTGTGAAGACGTCACGAAGGGGTTAATGTATTTTGAGGAATGTCATTGAAACGGTATTTTGGATTAGTGTGTGTTCCTATAAATGTTATTTTTAGACCGTTCACTTTTGTGATAGATTGTCTACTGCTAGAGTTTAATCTACTGCGATCTTTTCTAAGATAATCAGTTTAATACAGGCTGAAGACGCTACCAACCTCCTTCTATATTAAGTTTTTTTTTATAACCTACCACAGGTTTCTAAAAAACCGATATATCTAGTGGATAGCGTATGCGACTGCTAATCAAGAGGTCTCGGGTTCAAGTACCGGGTCGGGCCAAAAATTGTTTTTTGGTTTTTCTTGGAAAAATCCTAATAGCAGCCCGGAGTGTCTCGGAGAGCACGTAAAGCCATCGGTCACAGTTGTAATAAACATCTATGGCAATCGTTATTGGGAAGTTAGTGCCCTCAAATTTACAGAGTTTATCCTTCGAATTTCAGTTCTCCCTTAGGGTTGCTAAAACTGATATTCAGGTAAAACCGGTTGAACTAGTAGCCGACACCAAATAATATTGGGAATAGGGCAAGGAAGAACACCGAAGGTTTCTAAAGACTCATTTAGTCCTCACAATGGAAGTCTCTTCCTAGAATCCTAGAGGACGGGTCTCCATCCTCATTGTGAGTAAAGAAAATTCAGCATGGTGACCCACACTATGGCTGCTTAGAGAGTTGTTTCACCATCATTGTCAATTTAGTAGTTTAACTTCACATTTCATACAGGCTGAATAGCGCTCTAGAGATATAGTAAGTAACTACATTGAAATGTAAGTAAGTCTTTAACTATACTAAGACTTTGATTACCAAAACACGGAGAATCTTTTAACACCTCTGATTAAGTCTTTGACCGTCCGTTCGATATATGGGAGTTGGAATTAAAGTACACACACAATCAAAACGCATATTTAGCTACACAAAACTAACTTTAATTAATATTCTATCATAATGAATGCGTGATAACTTTTTTATGAGAACAACATTTCGACCTGTCTGTCAGCTACTAAGTATTCCGGCACTTATATGCCAATTATCAACAATGTTTTTGTAAAGACTGCACATAATGCGATGCAACTCAAAGGTCATTTTTTTTGCCATCCTATTTGCACTGACATCATCCAATTACGAATTAAATTACTAAGAAAAGATAAATATTAAACCAAAGTCACATCTTTGTGTGCTCCGGTCAATCAATGGAAGTCAAGTTTTATTGTAAATAATTGTGATATTTTGAGCGTTAGGTAAGTCAGCCAATTTGTAGAAGGCATTGTGGATGAGGTAGCCAATTCACGTACAAATCGCAGTTTCATTTTAGGGTTCTGCAGTAAAAGTTCAATTCTTAATTCAACTTTCTCGGTTTTAGGCTTAAATTTTTAAGATAATATAGTAAGATAAAAATCAGATATGATAAAGATTTGAAGAAAGATAGACTACAAGCTTAGAGGTTATTGTTAATATTATTTTATAGTCTAACTAGCTTTTGACCGCGGTGCCGCCCGTCTGTATGTCGATTATCGCAGTAGAATGTAGCCCATGTCGTTTCTCAAGAATCAAAACACCTCTATATTCAATTTCATAGAAATCGGTGCAGTTTAATAGTAAAAGCGGTACAAACAGACAGAGTTTTGAATTTACAATATATATTATGGAAGCAGGTATGAAAGTATCATTATTAACCTATCGCAGTAAACTGCTGGACATAGGCCTCTCCTTTTGCACATCACTCTGATCGATTTTGGGCTTCTCGCATCCAGCTCCTGCTAGCCATCCTACGCAGTTCGCCACTTCACCTCACCTGTCGGCGACCTACACAACTGAAACATTGTAAAAATTTACTGTTTTTTTTTAAATGTATTGAGGTCCAATTGATTTGTATTTTCTAATTGATGTTTTTATCCATATATGTATTTTATATTTCCTTCAGTATGACTGTCTTCAAGTTGAAAGTGTGGTCTTAATTTTAAATGTAACATTGCTCCTATAGTTCATCGATTACATTTCTCATTTAATTAGTAACTTCAAAAATATTAAATTCATTAGCGAAGAATACCATACAATATAAATATAAGACATAGTGTGTAGACAGCCTTAAGTAATTTTGAATCACGACCGAATTTTGCCCTAATTACAAAAAGGTTTCTCATAAAATAATGCAATCACTTTTTTGCACGGGTGCAGGAAAAAATCAATTTTGTACGGAGTCGTGATGATTCGAAAAGGCAACGTTTTGGGACTGAATGATTTTAATGAAATCTACCTTTTTTTCAAGTTGAGGTATTATTATTGCGTAGTTTATAAAAGTGCCCTTCATCATAGTAACTTAAGTATCTGAATTTGGAGGTCATTAACATAGTCGTATATTATTTTAAGGGTTTCATTTCTTAACGGGAAAAAAACTTTCATCTTTGGAATCCATAAAAAAATTACTTTAAAATTAAATACAAAGAACGTAATCATATTTTATCAAACTACTTCTAACATTAATAATGATATTTTAAATGCCATACTCTTTTCTCTATTTCATTCCCTCACAATGCTCCAGAGTTTGTTTTCCAATCCACAGTTTGCTCCATTATGTAAGTGGAACTAAAATTGTCGAGCCTCTGCCTTTCAAGGATGCCTGCCGCTGCCACTGCGCCACCTGCCTCGGTGGCAACAACGGCTACATGTAAATGTAAGGTGGTGGTAGACAGCTGATATAAAACATAAACATACTTTTTTGTTGTAAATACATACATATTATACATAGAAACCACCCAAACTCCGAAACAAATATCATACAAACATTTATTCCGACCCGGGAATCGAACTCGAGATCTCTTGATCAGATATGCTAACAGACCACATATGCTAACCACTAGACCAATAAGGCAAATCAATTTATCAAGAAACTATTTACGGTTACGTGTGTTTAAGCATCGATAAATTTTGTTCATGTTTTTCATCGGAAATGTGAGGTAATCGAAGCTTTTGTGGGAGACAACATCTAAAGGGCGACAATGCTAATGTGATACTGTAGTTGCAGGTATTCTTAGGAAGCAGTAGTCATTCATCATTAGATGACTAATCTGCTCATTCAATTGTCATAAAAACAAATAAAACAAAACAAGAACAAGTAACTGCGAAGCTACCCAAATGTTGTCCATAATTTCCGAATCATTAGGTATTTCTTGAATACAGCTACCGGTTATCTTATTATTTCTACATCGTTATTTATGTTTCTGCAATGCATTAACGTTTTTTTTTCTGCTGATATTACTTCCTCAGTTTTTAATCATTAATTTGTTAGCGCTATTTATGGTTGAACTTTGATATAATTTGATTTTGTGCAGTGATCTTGAATCTATATTTAGTGAAGTGTTAATGTGTTTTTTTCTATAGAACTGTTTTGCTTTTATTTTAACTTATATTACATGTTTATAGTGTAATAAAATGAAACGTAAACGATAGTAAGATGTTCGAAAAATAATTAGTGTTTTGGCATATTTTATGAGATGTGGCTAACAGGCGGTCTAGACGTTAATATAAAATAAACTGAAATTTTAGAGGTAATGGGTTCGCTTCTCGCCCAAGACAAATTATTGTGAGTTTCTGAGAAGAATTTTATTTATCTATATAATGGATTACTAAATGTTCTCGTTGTTTCAAGTTTGTTACCGAAACAATCAAAAATTTCACTCAAATGCATTTTCGATCTGAGAAGAATGCGTAATGGGAAAATCTAGATCTAATAACGAGTTTTGAATATCTTTCACCAATAGTTATGTTATTTGTGAGTTTGATAGGCTATAAAAATACTAAGACTAGGTGACATACACGCATGCGGAGCTGCGGACAAAGGTTAGTGTATTATATAGTTAATCATAATGATCACATAATATGTTCAGAGCCTAGCCCTTCTAAATATCGTATAATAAATCTCAGCATGTAAAGTCAAACATTTCAACATCAATATGTTAACATTTCGCGATGCGCGCGCGACGTGCGAACGGACCATAGCTCATCTTAGTGCACCATTTATCATTTGTCTGGAGTGCTGTGCCCATGTATGGGTTCTAATAAGGATATTTTGAGTTGATACTACCTAACGGCTACTATTTAGGAATTGAAATGTTGGAATTGTAAATCCTAGTCGTGACAGTTGCTAGTGTGGTCTTTGAGTTAAAATCAGTATGAGAAGTTAGTTCAAACATTGCGCAGTTCCATGCATGCCTTTTTATAAAATCAATCATTTCAAAATATGGTTTGAAAAGAACATGAAATCATGTACGTGTAAATGATATAGGTATAAATTGTTACTTATGTCTAAATTGATATTTATTTGATGAACTGATTTAAATCGTGTGAATTTAAATCAGTTCATTTTCTTCATTAAAACAATTCACGTATATTGTATATGTATATTACATTGATGAGCTACCTTTAGTTTATTAAAGGACTATATCAACAAATTGAAAAGATTTTTTGACTAAGGTAACTTCGACCGACCGAAAAGGTCCGACCTTTTAGGTATTTTTTTTTTAAATTTGTGCATTATATATTATGAACAAATTCTTCGTACTCACTACTCACTTATAAACTGTTTAGAATGTCACTTAACATAATGCAAAATGGTGACCCACACTATGGTTACTTAGAGAGATGCTTCGACATCGCCGGTCTCACACTCACCAACTAAATATGACGGCATGATTGATGTCATTTTTAGATTGATCGTTTGTGTGAGGGTAGTACTGCTCTGGTCAAAGCGTTCCATTCGTGCTGAATCAGCGTGGCTCTACGACCTATGATGTGTTTTACAGTTGGTCTATCAACTGCCCATTTAATCTTTAACTGCCTTGCTGGTTAAGTGGTTAGCGTATGCGGCTGCTGACCAAGAGGTCTCGGGTTCGACTCCCGGGTCAGACCAAATATTTGTGTGATTCACAAATATTTGTTTCGGAGTCTGGGTGTTTTTCTATGTTAAATATGTATGTATTTACAAAAAAAGTACAATACAAGCTCTGCTTAGTGTGGGGCCTAGATGAAGTTGTGTGTAAGATGTTCGAAATATTTATTTATTATATTAATTTATCCGTTTACAATAAAATAGACAACCCGTTACACTGCGTCTGTCAGCCACGACCACTCTGTCAAAACTTTCCGACCAAGAACCATAAAATATCCTAAGAAATCCTCAAACATAGACAAACTACGTAAATGATGATAGTTGCACCGATTTACATACGTCATCGAGTGCGAGCCGCGCTGACACGCTGTCCCGCGAGGGGGCGCTGGCTATCTCCACGTTATTGATGTTCCCACCTCATTGTGTGCGAGTACCGTTTGTAATTATCTTGTTATACTTTATCATGGGATTAGCTGTCTTAGAAATTAGCCGTGTTTGCCGGCTATCTATGTATATCTATACAAACACTAGCTAATAACCGCGGTTCTGCTCGCGACCGCTTAATCCCTCATTACCTCATCATCATCATCATCATCATCAACAACCTTTAACAGTCCACTGCTGGACATAGGCCTCTCCTTTGAAGGGAGGTTTTGGCCTACTATACCACGCTGGCCAGACGGGTTTATAAAGGGTTTGTTTCAAGTTTTCCTTCTCTTGGCAGTGATGTTAGCTGCTTTTTTTGTTCCTTTAGTCGCCTTTTACGACACCCATGGAATGAATAGGGGTGGTGACACTTTGTATTCTTAATCCGTCACCACACGGATTATTATCTAGGGGTGTAAAATTGTTTATGTGCTATTTTCAGACCTACTAAATAAAAAATAAAAATTTCAGAAGAATCGATAAAGCCGTTTCGGAATAATATTTCAACTGACATTGCAACCCGAGAATTTATCTGTCATAGCATAATTTGTTTATCATAGCGATCAAGTTATATTTTATTAGAGGACTTAACTAAGGAATTTGGAGGAACTTGGGAATTTTTTTCGGACATTTCGGACATCTTACACACAGCATCATCTAGTCTCACACTAAGCAGAGTTTGTATTATGGGTACTAAACAACTGATATAAATACATAAACATACTTATTTTTTGTAAATACATACTTAATATACATAGAAAAACAACCAGACTCCGTAACAAATATTTGTGGATCCCACAAATATTTGGTCTGACCCGGGAATCGAACCTGAGACCTCTTGATCGGCAGCCGCATACGCTAACCACTAGACCAACAAGGCAGTCAAGTCACTGTATGAAAAATGCATAAGTAGTTTTGCTGTTTTTGCTATTTTACATCAGATAATTATAAAAAGAGGTATCGTGTTCGATTCCCGGGTCGGGCCAAACATTTGTGTGATCTACAAATATTTGTTTCGTAGTTTGGTTGTTTTATAAGTATAACATGTATGTATTTACAAAAAAAAACTTTAGACAGTGAGACAACTTTTTTATGTACATAGGTACCGTTTATCATATCCTACTAATATTTTAAACGCTAAAGTTTGTGAGTATGTATGTGTTTATGCATGTTTGTTGCTCTTTCACGCAAAAACTACTGAACGGATTTGGATGAAAGTTTACAGTAATATAGCTTATATATATCAAAATAACACTTAAGCTAATTTTTACTGCAATAATCGGGATACACGGGCGAAAGTTAGGTGAGTATAAAAATACATAAATCTTATATGTTTATCTCCCGTCAAAACTTCAAAGGTCACAAACTATTCAGTATAGAAAAAAATGATTTTAGAAACCTCAACATCATTTTTGAATACCTATCCATAGATACCCCACACGTATGTGTATGATGAAAAAAATTTTTTTTTACTTTCAGTTCCAAGTATGGGGACCCCCAAAATGTATTGTTTTTATTTTTATGTGAAAATATTAATGCGGTTCACAGATTACATTTACTTACCAAGTTTAAAAAGTATATCTTATGGTTTCCGAAAAAAGTGGCTGTGACATACGGATGGACAGACAGACAGACATAACGAATCTATAAGGATTCCGTTTTTTGCCATTTGGCTACGGTACCCTTAAAATGAGTTCTGGTTAATCACATATGTAGGCTACTTTTTATCCCGAAAATACGCGGGGCGCAGCTAGTACAGGCCGCAGTTTGACGACCATGGACTGAGAGTCTCAGGAAACTGGATGAATAGTGTTATTACTTGTTAATAGAAAATAAACAGTTTTACTATGTGACAAATATGTTAGATTAAATAAAAATATTCACAAGTTATGTCTATTTAACAACGGATCAATAAAAACGACGATAGAGACATCTATTAACGAAAAAAAACGGTCTAGACGCCATGTCACCCATTCAAACATGTTCGAATCCAAATTCGAAATTCGAAATCGTATCGCGTCCTGACGTTTCCGCTACGTGCAGTTTCCGGCGCGCACGCGCTCTACGAATCAGTAATCGCGCTTTTACATTCAGAAATGTTTTTTTTTCTTATTTTTTTTTCACTCCAACTATATGTATCCTGTGTTTTGATTGATGGAACGAGATAGGTGGGGTACCATTACGAGGCTCATAGGTTCCCTTTGATAAATTGGTAGCTTGTATTCCCTGCGCATGCGCATTCGTTCGCAATTGGATCCAAAGCTTGTTGTTGAAATTTTAATAGGTTATTTTTTGGTCATCACTTTTGGATGTTCAGGAAGAGTTGATGTTTATTTTATGTTTATTAAATGGTCTTTATCTTTTTAAACATTTTAGTTTCTAAGTTTATGATAGTGTTATTTTATTTATGTTTTAAAAAGTAAAAGCTTAGAATTTTACTCATTAATATTTATTATGTTTTAGACTCTTTAAACAGTAGTGAATATATTTTTAACTTAACCATTCGAATATCTTGATGAAGTTTACAATGTCACTGTTTTACGTAATACAAAAAAGTCCCGCAGAGATACAATCAATACTATAAAATTACACTTCGGACGTTCAAGAAATATAATAACCTCTTAGGCTGACTACTCACTAATTACTTCTAAGTTTCATATCAATCGATTGACTTATCTGCTCATTTATTTCTTTAATAAAAAAATGTAACCCTTAAACACTTGCCAATTTTGTTTTACAAATGATCCTGTGCTGCAATAGTAACCTACCTCATCGATGATCAGTATCCGCATTTGACTACCAACTCAAAAAAAAAAATGTTTACAATGTTCAAGTTAACAATATTCAAATACAATAAATTGCATAAACACCTTGCAATCGAATAAGCAAACTAAAATTCAAATTAGCAAACCGACGCATACGCAGATGACGTCACCTGTCAACGACCAATCACGGACGTGATACATATTAACTATCGGAGACACAAGTCAGCGGATAGCTATCGCGTGCTGCTTGAATAGTTGAATATTAATAACGGATTTGAATACTATTTTATGGCCTGTATTGAGAGCATGTGCAATTCTATAAATACGAAGTGACTGAGCTTTTATACAACGCCGGTGGCAAATAAATTAATGGCTAGACTTCTAGTGAATAGGTACCATTGCCTACGGACATTTGTAATTCTAATTGACTTGTAAAAGTTTTGATGACTCTCAAGCCTGGTCAGGGATTTGATTCTACAGCCTAAGCATTCACACGTTCGTTGTTTGTCTGCATACTTATGGCTATTGTATTAAAGGTAACTTAATTTTACGTAAAATATATACGATATATAAACTACAACATTTTTTTATATTCAAGCCTACCAAAGTAATTGACGATAAAACAAGATGTTTCTGCATCATACTGCCGATTTGCTGAAATATTGACGTCTGTATATTAATGCCATCTGGTAAAAGAACTAATTACTTAATCTATACGATCAGAAGCGCTGGCCACATATAAACTGCAATACTTGTTTTCTTTTTTTGAAAAGAAACAAAAGATTTATAACTTAACTGTCGATATCAAATGCAAAAACAATCACAGACTAAGTTGCTTGTTTATTACGAAATTAAACGTTTCTACATACTAAAAATCCACAACATTTACGTTTAAGTGAAATAGATGGTTCTGAGATGAATTTAATTCAACTTTTTATTACAACTATTATTCAATGAAGTGTTTTTTTTATTGTGAAGAGCGTTTACAATAGAATATAGACAGCAAAAACTTATTTACCATTTACTACTATCATCTACTACTTACTATTATACTTACTACTACTTAATTTATACTTATGTGTCATTAAAACGTATGTAAATGCATATGAAACTGCTAGACGCCATGACGCTCATTTATCATGACATCATGTAGGTATTCAAAAATCATGAATTATACCTATTCCTTACGGACATTGGGATTTGTCGAAAACTTACTCTGGGTTTAATTTGGTATATTTTTTATTTAGTGATGTGATGACATAATGTAGTGTTGGAATGACTTTTCATAACGAAAATAACCTTTAACAGTTTACTCCTGGACAGAGCCCTCTCTTATAAAAAGAGATTTTGTTCTAATATACCACGCTGGCCAGATCGTCTGGGAAGTGACTTAAAATTCCTATATTTGTAGAACTGATGTTGAATAATTACAAATCAATCGCGAAATAGCAATTTATACATATTTTGCATTTAAATAGTGGAATAAAAGTTTACGAACTATTATTAAGACCTATCGAATGTAGGCAAAAAATTATAAAAATCGGTGAAGTCGTATCAGAGGACCAGGTTTCAAGCACAGTCACGTGAGAATTATAAAATTCTCATGTGACTTGACATCACAATGTTTTTAATAGTATTGAATAATTGTGTATGCTAACTACTACTCAAGATATTATGTACTTTATGAAACAAATTTTATAACCATGTTTAGGACGTTTCTATTAAAAATTTTATTCGTGTAAAATTTGCAACCTGTTAATAAATGCCACTCAATTATCATATCAATTAAATCTAAAATAGCCACCAACACACACTTAATCTACAACAACAGAAACACACACATAGAGAGAGATTATAACACATTCAAACACACAATCACAACTATCAAATATGGCGCTACCTTTAAGTAATATTACAGTCTAATTCTAATTCAAGTAAGCTCTTGTTTATTATTCGAAGTGCGTCGCGACCGTTGGCGATACAGGTCGTATGTTAATAGAGAACAATACGATGATCTATATACGAGTTGTACACGAGCTAGGGGATGTATATTGAATAGTTAAACAGTGTAGTGCGTTTGGCAAAGAGTAACGATGTTTATATAAATGTTTATTTATGCCTACAACGCTATAACTGCTAGTAGGTTGTCATTAGTAAAATTTAGTTCAATATACTCAGTTTTAAAAGTTTATCTTCTTATGCATTTTTTATAAATAAGCCGTGGATGCATTTTGTATGTGTGATGCATGTACGATTTGCAGGCTTCATCTACTCACCTATGCGTGGATCTCGATTTCTTTTAATACTCGTTCTACTTTAATTAAAAGATACATAATGTCAAATTACAAATTAAAACCGTAAATAATAATACTATCTTATGCAGATGATTAATTCCAAAATAGGCAGTCTATACTATGGTGAAGAGGCTGCTAATAAATATATTAAGCTTTACCAAATACATTCATTCTAAAGGTAAAATATGTTCAGCCCCGAAAACTTTATTGTGCTCATCACACAATAGAAAATGAAAATTAAACCACGGTCAGTTGCATGTTTGACAGTTTAATAAATACTAGAAGAAAAGCCTCCGTCAATGTAATGATTCAGCGTTTCTGCCTAAAGTTCAGTTCTGTTCAAAACTTATGGTTTGTCTATAAATTCTAAAACTTATTTAAATGTTGTATCACAAGTTAGAGATACGCATCTTTATATACGGGATTTCCGGCGTCTGTCGCTTGTCGGGACACATCGCTAATTTCTACGGAATCCTGATTCATACAACATTTTATAGTATAGAGTTTGATATGAAAATCTGAATTGAATAGTTTGAAGTAATAAAATTAGTAGGTATGATTATGTTAATATTTATATTTATGTACCAAGGCAAGTATATTATTATGTATGTTGTAATTTTTGTTATCTATATATACAAGTAAATAACTGAATGAATTGATTACGTATTTTACACCATTAAGAGTTTAAAACATTTGTAATCCATGAGCACTAAATATGCATATAAAAACATAATCTTATCTTAATGACTATACATAATATGACAGTATAATGTACACTAGATTAATTACAATATATTAATTTTGTGATGTGTTTGGTTCATCAAAGTCTCCACGGCAATATTTCTTTACCAGTCTCTTAAAAGCAGCTAATGTCTGTGCATGTCTGATTGCGATAGGGCATTCCACAAACGAACTGACACAGAAAGAGTAGTCGGGGGATTTGGTAGTATATCCCGGCATTCTCAATCTAATTGTAAATGAACTAGAAATTACTTCGGGTTCCCGCAATGTCAAATTTACATTACATTATAATGCCCTTTGAATCTGACTGGTAGAAATATCTTTATTTACTTTTAGCGAAACAATACCATGATTTATTATTCTATCTACTGATAAAAAGAGGCTGAAAATAAACAGTGTTGGTAACAATCAACATATTATGTTTTGTTAAAGATACAGACTACAATATAATGAATGAATATGATGAATAGAATAATGATGCAGAATAATCTGACCAGGCTGCCCTGGTCTGGGTCACCGTGCTGCATTGCCTAACTTCACAATGAGAATGGTGACCTCTACTCCAGGATTTTACTCATGCTTTCCATCAGGCAGGCACTTTTGTAGTCTGTTTTTTTTTTATCGAATCACGGTTATCTTTGCAAACAAATTACAGTCACATTGTTTGTACCCCATGAGAATCAAAACCAAAAGACGCATCAATAGGAATACCCCAGTTAAAACGGTCACTGTGTGCTCAAAACATATATGTCTAATTAGTATAGACATGTCCAAGATTTATGAGTAAGTAAATGAGTTTACTCAGAACAAACACGTTACGATTACCAATTATGTCTCCTTACCAATCGTGTTAGAAAGGCTAAAAATCGTGAAAGCGGCAGGTGCATCGTGCACTTGCATATTCATTGTGATCAACTGTCAAACGATTCAGTATAGAGAGCACAATTAGCTCCAATGAGACGTGACTCCGATACTCCGCAATCTGATAATTAGTTGCGAACATTTCTATAGGTCGTTAGAGATGCTTTTGTCGCAACCTCGCTGTCGGCAGTTAATACACGTCAAAGACAACTTCATAATTCTATCGGATGAAATTATGGTACTTACACATAGTTAGATATTTCCCATAACAATATAATAGTTATTATATTGGTTGTTACATTAAGGAAAATCGGAATCTCCTTTCTAAAAAGATGCTTATTTATGTCTAGCAGTGGCCTATTAAAGCCTGTCCATGATGTTGAAACTAATATGGTCTTGTTTATAAATATACATAGATAGGATGATATATAGTATTTAGACGGAATCACATATTAAGTGATACAGTTAAGTTTAGTGAATAAGTGCAATAAATTGCCATTGAATAAATATTACAGTCAAGGTGGTTAGGTGATTAAACACAATCACCAAGGGTAAATATCTTAAATATAAATATATTTGGACATCTAACAAACAACACCAACTAGTCCCAAACTAAGCTGAGCTTGTTCTATGGGTACCAAACATACATAAACAAATTTTTTTTGTAAATATACATATTATACATAGAAAACACCCAAAATCCTAAACAAAAATTTTGCAGATCATACAAACATTTGGTCCGACCCGGGAATCGAACCAGAGACCTCTTGATCAGCAGCCGCATACGCTAACCACTAGACCAACAAGGTAGTCAGTACCTTGATGGGTGACCGTTTGTGGCTTGATATGTTAAGAGTGTTTCCGTGAATCGGAGGTAACGTTAAGCACTCGGTCCCGGTTGTTATCATAAGATAACAGTCGTGAAGCTTACTTGGAGGCTTTCGGGTGACTTAACATCCAACGGCAAGATTACGTAGTAACAACGTATCTTACCAGTCCCAAACCCGCACTCGGCCAGCGTAGGCCAGCCTTAACCCTCTCCTGAAAGAAGACCCGATCCCAGCAGTGGGATATTATGGGTTGTTGATGACCAAACCTATCACTATCACCTAAAAATATAATACCATATTGGATTGGTTTTTGACGTGACAACGTCTTATAATTCGATGGAGCCGACTGCACGCACGAAAAAACATGACTCATGCGGCGTTACCTCGCTCTGAGGCGTTCCATTTAAGGCTTGAAGTGCAAGCGAGTGCGCGGAACGAGCGACAAAGAGGCACAATCAGTATTTTCTTATGACGTTGTCACTTTCAACTATCGTCAGTAAACCGACTTTACAGACAACTGATATTATTTTAGAACTAGAACTGAATAACTTCAAAACATGATACGCAAAATAGATTTATTCCAATTGGCAACACGTTAAAGAACTCGTCACCGGTGGCCTGACCATTGAATATGCCTCGAGGATCTTAATCCAGTCTATTTAATAGTCAATTACACGAGCAGAGACTTTGTGATCCAAATAGCCTGCTTAGTATTACGGTTATGTCCCGTCGTGGCCCATCTACAAGTCTACTTTGGTTTCTTGATCATCTGATTTGGATCGTCTCGATCTATTCTAGGAAACATGTCATGGAGTCATAGCTTAAACAATGAGTGGCCAAAGACTAATTAGGGTACTGGAAAAGAGACAGGCTTGTTAGTGTTAATGTAAACTGCCTAACGGCTTTGAGTCGCAGTTCATTCAAACCTTGACAAGGCGAAATTAAAAAAAAGGAAAATAATTTTAACTTAAAGTTTGTACTTTAAAAAGTGAACAGTTATTTAAAATGTATAGCGTTAATGATTTAACATTTAAAAGTTATAAACTATTTAAATATTTATTTGTATTTATTATTCTAATCTGTTTATTAAAAAGGTTAAAAAGCTATTTAATAACAACAACAATCATCAACAACCTTTAACAGTCCACTGCTGGACATGGGCCTCTCCTTGAAAAGGAGGTATTGGCCTACTATACCACGCTGGCCAGACGTGTTGGTATAGGGTTGCTTTCAAGTTTTCCTTCTCTTTGCATTGGTGTTGTCTTGCGTAGTTTATCCCTTAGTCGCATTTTACGATACCCACGGGATGAATAGCGGTGGTGACACTCTGTATTCTTAATCCGTCACCACACGGCATTATTTCGTTTAATCCCAATTAAATAATGTAAGGTACTCTGCTGTGGAACTAAGAAATACAACTACATAGTAAAGTACTCAAATTTTCTTAATAATGTTTATTTAATATTTATTTATCTCTGGGCACAACTTTTATGTAAAAGTAAACTCTATTAATATACTAGCTGAATCCCGCGGTGCTACCCGTGGTTATTGTTGTAAATCGCATGTAAAACCACGGTTCGAAGCCAGTAAGCTGGAAAAACAGCCTTAGTTACTCCTTAGGCTATCAGCTTTCCGCTAGTAAAACTCCCATTAAAATCGAACCAGCCGTTCCAGAGATTAACCGGAACAAACATACGAGAAAAATGTAAAAATTGCTTTTTTGATGTAAGTACTGTAAATACTTTGATATGCATTTAGTAAAACACCGTTCATTTGGTATTAAAAACACACTCTAATTTAATTTATTTGTATATATTAAATTAAATTCAGTAAGCATTTCTCCAAGAGTCAGCACTTTTCAACCTACAAACACTTCAAATGAAGTGTCCAATCTTTATAAAATAATCTATAATTGTAATATGGATCATCTGTAAGACGCGCGTGGGCGCCATCGGAACGTGACCACGCATTTGAATCGATTGTAATTCGTTCGTATCGAGAAATTAGTGTAGTATCGCATATGTATACGATGACGCAATACAAAGGTCGAATATTCGATTATTTGTAATTGTATTTAATATTATAATTGCTAAATGAATGTTAAATAATTAATCTTTTAGATCCCTTATGAACGTACCCATTTCAATAAAAACTTTTCTGTTGTTTTTCTTAATGTTAACGTTTATAAAAAAAATAACAATAATGGGAAGGTCATTCCAAGCAGGCTAAAAGTCACTGAATCTGCGATTAGGTAAACACAGTGCGGCATGATGATGAAATGATATAAGGGTCATGATTTCAGATACCATGAGGTATTTAATGCTCCATGTATGGCCCTGCCAATGGAAAATGAAGCCTGTTCAGTTTATCCTGGATTGGATATTCTCAAGCAAATTTCTATGCTACTTGTTATATTTTGTTATGTCAATAAGTTTTCGCAATTTCACGTCTTAAACGCTATCAGAGGTGACGTACCACACAGCCCACCTACGTAAACGTGGCAATAGAAAGGTGGTTAACAATGGAAGTTTCGGGAACAGACAAGGAAGGATACATATGAACTGGCAGTGTGGTTCAGTTTTTAACTGCTTGGCACGAGAAGAAAGTATTTCTTCCACTCTAAAGCGGTGACTTCCAAAGCTAGCGCGTGTTGCCCTTTAGAGGAAGGGAGAAGGTGGGATCAGTTGGATTATTGCTTCAACTGTTACTTTCAGGCGTCTTCTGATTAAAGCTTCAGAGGTGTGGACCATTGAAGTATCGATACAGTCTATTATGATTGAATTTTTTTTTAATTAAATAATTAGCACTAAGTTCACCTTGCTATTCTCACTAATCGGTCGCTGCACATCAACATTACGATGAGTATTTTCAAGGAAGTTAATAGAGATAATTATAGTATTGAATGATATATAAGCATTCGTGCTGCCCGTATTACCTATATCTTACGCTTCCTTTTGCATGTTATAGAGTTGATATCTTTTAGACATGAACATTATTTAATAATGTTACAAAAATGATTTTCTTGTTAAGTCCTGTCGACTATTCAAATTTAGCTTATAATGTTTTATAAAATACAAATAACCTGATGTAAATTGTTTTAGCTGAATTCCCATAATAATTTAAAAGATTCACTACTTTTCGTGAAATTTGGGAAAGAAGTGGATGTAACTAACAATAAGTCCTATGTATCTGTAATTAACTATTTATTAAAAAATAGGTGTAAAATAAAGATAGTTATACAAAGGTAATTAGAACTTTCTGTAGACCCCTTGCGGGTAAAAGCTGGCTCTAAGGCATAATATTAGGTGTATTATTAATTTTTTTTTTTGGGTTTTAAGAAAAGTTTGTAAATGTTAAGTTATGTTTTTGTTTAATTATGTTTGTTAGATTTAATAGTATTCTTAAGTTTCTGCAAGGGCAAATGAACATTATTCCATGAACGAGTACTCATGCATTCTATGTCGAGTGACGTGAACTAGTCGAGATTACGTCAACTCAATGATCATGTAAAATAATCAAATAAACAGTTTTTGCTACGAAGTTCTATGATTTTTATTTGCTGTTAGAATAGCGAGGCATCTAATTAAGAAGTTGAAAAAATATATAGGTATTTAGGTTTATGTATTGCCGCTTCTATTGTTGATAAGCGTTTATAAACCTATGACAAAACATTCATCACTCGTTCTATAAAATTAGATCATCGTTCATTCAATAAATAAATCGATATTTATAATCGATTCCTAATTCAAGTGATAACACTTGGTTTTGTTTCGACCTCAAGCGCAGCATCGTCACGAATTTTGCTTTTATGATCACGACCGTTCGCTGTGTGACCTCTGCCGAGAAGTGACCAGTGTTGATTGTAAATAGAATTGATTTGTGTTTATCTTAGATTTCCTTGACATCTCATTGATGTTTTATAACTTTATAAAGAAGAATTTACTACTAGATATATATAAAATAAATATCAAATTTAAGTGATCTTAAAACTTTATTGCTTAAAATGTCCTTGCCTGAAGAACTGGCAATACCCTAATACGTAGAAAATACAAACATTTATGTAATCATAAGCAGCCTTTAACAATCTACTATTGCACATACACGTAGGTCTCCCCTTTGAGGTTCTATTTTATTTTGTTCAGAATACCAGTAGCCCAAATAATATAAGTTAAACATTAAAGACAGCTAACAACATAACAATTTACAGGTACTCGCAAATATATCTAAGATATAAACAACGCTACGAATAGTATAACAAAAACATATAAAGGAAAACTACTTAGTAAAAGAAACAAAACATAATAGACATAATTCCTATTGGGTTGAAAATATGAACTAATGTGAAAAAAAATAATTAAGAAATTGGTACCCTTCTGGGATTGGACTCAAAAAAGTTTTACCTACTATGTGTTTCTGGAACTACGTTTATTTAATACTAGCTTTCGCCCGTGGCTCCACCCGCGTGTATCTCGATTATTGCAGTAAAAAGTAGTCTATGAATTATTCTGATATATAAGCTATATTACTGTAAAGTTTCATACAAACCCGTTCAGCAGTTTTTGCGTAAAAGAGCAAAAAACATACAGACATACTCATAAACTTATAACTTGTGAAAAAAATCTAACGATGTGTATCTAAATCCTGTACTAATACACTGTACTGTAAATCTAATAGAGTATTCATCAACAGCCTTTAACAGTGCTTGACATAGGCCTCTCCTTGAAAAGGAGGTATTGGCCTACTATACCACGCTGGCTAGACGGTATAGGGTTGGTTCAAGTTTTCCTTCTCTTTGCATTGATGTTGTCTTGCGTAGTTTATCCCTTAGTCGCCTTTTACGACACCCACGTGGGATGAATAGGGGTGGTGACACTCTGTATTCTTAATCCGTCACCACACGGACAATAGAGTATTCGTTAAAATTAATAATTACTGTAAAAAGCATTGTTATATCCATATTATATGACTCCATACAATAGGCTGGAAATCATGTAGACTACACCAAACGGGCCGGTGATATCGTCATTAGCTTATTTCATCCCATTGCTGGACATAAGCATATCCCATTACACACCCCTTTCATTGATTTTGGTCTTCTTGCATCCAAAAGTCATTTTGCGTAAGTCTTCATTCAACCTGGCCTGTGGGCGTCTCACACTAATTTTACCTTAACAATTGTCATTTCTGCGACTAACATGACTACTTCAGCTTCCAAATCCAGTGGGCTATGTCGATGTCCTTAGTTCTGTGATAAATCAAATCATTCCTAATGCGACCCCTAGTCCCTAGCTAAGCAGACCTGATAAAACTACTAACAAGCTAGATACCAAACTAGATAACTGGTATAAATACATTTATATTTATATTTATATGTATAAATATTTTTTTTTTTTTTATAAATACTTACTTTTTTTCATAGAAAACAGCCAAACTGCGAAACAAATATTTGCAGATCATATAAACATTTAGTCCGATCCAGGAATCGGTATCGGGTTCAGGACTGTCAATTATTTCAAAATTGAATTTAAACTTAATTAAATATTGTATAGAATACAACCTCTTAAGTTCCTTTACTAGAGCCAACTTGACAGGACTAAATGAATTCATTATCTTTGCTGGACAATTAAATTACTAAGTAATTAGGCGCAAAGCAACAAAAAACAGTTCAGCACTAAACATGTCCTGTACTGAGTTGTAAGCCTCGCACTTGAATGGCTGGTTAAGTTATTTATGGACTAGTATTCTTCATTTTGAAATATAACAACACCTAAATTAAGTAGAAAATTAAATCCTTTAAAACTCATTGCACACTTTTCAAGATTTTTTTTTCAGTTTACATGTATGATTGATTGAACTGCCTCATTGGTGAAGTGGTTAGCGTATGCAACTGCTAATCAAGATGTCTCGGGTTCAAATCCCGGGTCGGGTCAAAAAGAGTTTTTGGGGTTTTCTTAGGAAATTCCTAACAGCAGCCCCCGGAGTTTGGAAGTTTGGCGGTGATTCAAGCCCCTGCCTCGGAGAGTACGAAAAACCGTCGGTCCCGGTTGTCATGAACATATATGGCAATCGTTATTGGGAAGTCAGTGCCCTCAAATATACTGACAACTAGTTCAATCTTCGAATTTCAGTTTTCTCTTAGGGTTTCGGAGGTCCGATGCCATTCGCTCCGTGGAAAAACTGAAATTCAGGTAAAACCGGTTGAACTAGTAGCCGACCTATAATAAACTAGGAATAAAGGCTAGGAAGATGATGTATGATTGATTAATGTTGCTAAAATTTATAAACAATTTCCGTCAAACAACAGATGTGGAAGGTATAAGTTGAAAGTCATTATTTTGACTTTACAATATTTAAAGCATTTATAGCCAAGTAGCCTTAAGTGCTTAGAAACAATCACCAAGGGTAAGAAATGATGACGCGGTAGGTACCTAGAAGGATGACCGTTTGTGGCATTATATATTATGAGCATTTAAGTGATTCAAAGCTCACGTTAAGCAGTTGTTCCCGGTTGTTATCATAAGATAACAGTCGTGAAGCTTAGTTGGAGGCTATTGGGCGGCTTTGAAACAGGCAAGATTACGTGGCCACAACGTGTCTTGCCAGTCCCCAACCCGTACTCGGCCAGGCGTGGGGACGTATAACCTCAACCCTCTCCTGTAAGGAGATCTGAGTCCGGCAATGTGACGTTAAGAGATGTTGATGACACATGGTTATACATTGCGCAAATCTCAAAAACAATTTCTAGGAAGAACAAAAACATAATGATGGTGCTATTACTATCATTGTTCTATATCTACTAAACAAAGCGTAAACGTATATTATAAAAACAATGTTTAAAATGTGGGACACAAAAGTGCTTTAGATATCTTCAGTCGTGTTCCGATATGTATCAAGACCATTAACTTTTTTAATTTGTGTAATGTTATGGTTCCTGTTCTAAAATAAATAATGAAATCGTGGCTATCTGCTGTTCCCAAGACTTTATTGAATTATAAAGTTTGCGCGATCTTATTTAGCTGTACGTAGTATAATAAGTTTTGATATTTGAGGAAACTTTAACTCTCATGACTACTATATAATCAAGCAAAATCATCAACATTTAGAAATTTTAATTAATTAACGCAATCAACGAAACTGTGTAAAAGAGTATCAAGCAATAATACTACCTAGTTGGTCTAGTGGTTAGCATATGCGACTGCTGATCAAGAGGTCTCGGGTTCGATTCCCGTTTCGGACCAATAATTTGCGTGATTCAAAAAGATTTGTTTCGGAGTCTGGGTGTTTTCTATGTATTATATTTATGTATTTACAAAAAAAAAGTATGTTTATGTATTTATATCAGTTGTTTAGTACCCATAGTATAAGCTCTGCTTTGTTTGGCACTAGAAGACGTTTGTGTAACATGTCCGAAATATTTATTTATTTATTAAAAATAATATTTTTTATTTGATTGATCGAAAGTCTTTTTTTGATTATATGAGTGACAGTTCTAGCTCAAAAGCTAAAAATAAATTGTATAAAATCTTCATATTCACATAGGAATAAAAAAGAAAGAAGTGAAAACAACTAGTAAATGATTTAACTAATGAAGAGAAATTAACCAATTACGAATATCAGATGTCAAATGTTACAGTTATTCATTAATGTTACAGTTATTCATTAGAGCCTAGCCCATGTGAACCTACAGTTTCGCTATTCAAATGCTATGTGACTGCGGTGCTTGAGGTTCAGGCACGATTCTCGGATAGAACTAAATGTTTGTAATATGATCTACAAATATATTTTGGAGCTTGAGCGTTTAATTTAAAAAAGTGTAAACGTATTTATCAATTGTCTAGCACCCATAGTACAAGCCCTGCATATTTTGGCACTAGGTGACGTTGTGTGTCAGATATCAGAAATATTATTCATTTATTATTTAATTAAGTGATCACAAACATCAATAACAACAATAATTATATTGCATGAACATCTATGGCAATCGTTATTGGGAAGTCAGTGGCTCAAACATACTGAGAACTAGTTCAACCTTCGAATTTTACCCTCAGGGCTGCGGAGTTTCAATGCCAGTCGCTCAGTGGAAAAAATGAAGTTCAGGAAAACCGGTTGAACTAGTAGCCTACCCCAAATAATCTTTGGAATAAAGGCTAGGGAGATGATGAGTTTCTCAATTATCAAGACCTAGTACACTGTATAGCTCAATAAAGCGGAAGAGACGGCCAAAAGATGCTATGATAGTAAAAAATTGAAATATAATAAATCAATTTAGAGGTTATATCCGTCGATCGGCGCGCGCGCATCTTCACGACTGACGCATTAGGTGTCGATCATATTGATGTATGTATGTAAAAAATATTATTGAATGAGGTGATTCTGATAATATAATTTGTGGCAATAAGAACTTATTATATGTGGTAATATGTGTCGAATTGATGGGTTTGACCTTCAAGATAATGGGTAAAAAAGTTATTACTTTTTCATGCCGGATCACCAAGTATTCAAAAACTGTAATTTTGTAAAACTATTTAATATCTACACGTTTGCTTCTGAGATATGGGAGATATGAGACCTTAAGATATAGGGTACGTTTTACTTTTCTGTTGGATTTTTAGAAGACTGAAAAAGAAGCAGATTCTTATCTTGACTGCCTTGTTGGTCTAGTGGTTAGCGTATGCGGCTGCTGATCAAGAGGTCTCGGGTTCGATTCCCGGGTCAGACCAAATATTTGTGTGATCCACAAATATTTGTTTCGGAGTCTGGGTGTTTTTCTATGTATAATATGTATGTATTTACAAAAAAAAGTATGTTTATGTATTTATATCAGTTGTTTAGTACCCATAACACAAGCTCTGCTTACTTTGGGACTAGATGATGTTGTGTGTAAGATGTCCAAAATATTTATTATTTATCCAGTTGGTTTTTTTTTAATGTTATGTTTTTTTTTTAAATTCCAGTGCCAGTTATAAGTAAATGCCATTATTATCCAAATATTCTCGAAGAGTGTAATAGCACTTAGCAATGAGCAGTTTTTGAAGACTTTTTGAAGGTTATTGTGTTTCAGCCTTTTTTAAATAATTCAGTAACTTATTAGACATATGGAGCAATACATATATGTTCTACTTACATTTCTATTTATTCAAATAGTATTTGTGTCTACAGCTTTCTATATAAGCGTTGTCGTGCATCGATCCATTTTCTGTGCTCTCCATCTGTTTGTATAGAAAATTATCAACATTTGTCGTTACCATGAAAGGCCAGCGCTATAACTTCGTTAATACTAAGTTCTGAGGAAATTATTAAATATTGGATAAATACAATTTGATAAAATAGCACATTCATGGTCTTCCAATTTAAGAAAAAATGGAGTTGACTTTAACTGTAGTTACTATTTAGCATTCCATTTTTCTACTAGTATTATATTTCGTATTATTTTCATCATAAATCAGAAAAACACTTCTGATTCGGTTGCGAAATTTCAAGTTGCCATCAATAAGTCTGTAAGTACTCTTGAATTGATAACGTTTATCTATACTAATATCATCTATTGGTAATAATATAATGAAAGTGAAAACATTTTTTTGTTTGACCGCGCTAATCTCAGGAAGTACTGGTTCTATTTAAAATATATTTCAGTGTTAGATAGCTCAGTTATCGTGAAAGGCTAAATTATATTGTATGTACATATGTATGTATAAATGTAAGCGTATATAATGTGTATCATAAACGTATATTATATATGTATACATATTCTTCTTTTTCAAATTACAATTTGAATTTTTGTGCATCTACCATGTCTGACTCTGCATCGCCCTAAGGTCGACTGGGAGAAAATGCCTACAGCATTAAGTCCGCCTTTGCTGTATTTTAGCACTAATATATAAATAAATAAATATAGAATCATATATCAAAGGAGAGGAGTAACAATAATTTCTTTTGCAAAAATAGGGGAAAATTATTCCTTGTGGAAGATTTCGTTGCATGCGCTACGTAAACGGTAAAATTATCAATTAAATTTGATAGCTCAGGTTTATAGATACACACAATTATACCTGATTTAGGTACTTGAGAGGTAGGCCGAGGTATGCCAATACCTATATCACGCCGTCAACCTTTTGATTCTTTCTTACACGTAAGAGCGTGACTCTATTATTGTCAAATGGATGCTTTAGAAATTAGTTTGTCAAATCGGGAGTATCATCCTCATCATCTCAGTCAAAAGATATCCACAGCTCGACATAAACCTCTCCCAAGGTTCTACACAATAACCGATCCAGTACTTACTTACTTACCAGTCTTATTAGAGATCAACCAACTACGCAGGAGATATATGACAGTATATACGCAAACATAGGTAGTTCTCCTATATTTGCGTATATACGGTGGTACGGTTTTCCTATCGAGAGTATATTCTAAGAAAAAGTAGATAAGGAAAAATAATTCATGTTAGAAAAGGAATATTACTTTTGAGTTGCTCTGAGATAGTTTCAGTAAATAACTACAGTAAAGTCATATTGTTGTTGTAAAGAAAGCCGACACCTGCTAATGTGCGCACACGATTCCCAAAAATTGGATGGCCCTAAATGCTTGCTTTCCCAAAATAATCTTGAAATACGGATATGTCACATAATCACCCACACTTGGCAAAGACAAACAAGGCTCCCTTGTCGCTGCGTATTGAGTGGCCCTGAGATAATTTTGTGGAAATGAAGCGCTCAGTCCAGTTGCTTCTGAAGTGCCTTTCGAGAGCCGTCAACTAAATACGGTTGAGCGTAAATATTAAGTTTTGGATTTAGTTACAGATCTGAGAAAACTTGGATACGCTCATTGTATTACATGCTTAATTTTGTTATTATTAATAACATTATCATTTAGACAATTCAATTTTATTCTCTTCGGTTGTTTATGTTATTTTCTTAGTTACTCAGAAATCTAATTTCAGAAATATTATTTCACTAAAGTAACTTGAGGTGAGCTTACTAGGTAAAATATATTATTATTTTAACTCATAAATGAAGCAAATTAGACTATACAACACGACTTTTTAGGTTAATTAAAACTTGCTTATAGAACTCCAAATGCGATGTTAGACTGCACGGTTGGCCTAGTGGCTTAAGCGGTCGCCACACCGCTTCCTACTGCGCCAAGTGTCGTGGGTTCAAATCCCACGTAGGATAACACTTTGTGTGATTCACAATTTGTTGTTCTGAGTCTGGGTGTTATTTGTGTCCGTTTCATGTATGTTTGTAAAGCCCTATTTATATTATATTCCCTATTTATATTCCTAATGCGGGAGTTGTCTTTTTAAAAGAACAAAAAAAAAAAAAAAAAAAGATGTCACTTTCTGCTTATATTCTTTTTCTCAGTTTTGAGTTTATACTCACAAATAATAATTAATATTTCAGACATGTAACACACGACACCATCTAGTTTCACTCTAAGCAGAGCTTATACTATGAAAGCTAGGTTGACTGATCGAATATTTTTATACTCTTTTTTGTAAAGTTAAACATATTAAACATAGAAAACACTCAAAATAAAATAATCAAATCTGTAGATCATACAAGCACTTGGTCCGAACCAGGATTCGAATCCAAGACCTCAAGCACAGCAGTCATAAACACTACGACTGCGCCACCGGGCAGTCAAGGCAGACGATAGTAATTGCCTGTTATAGTAGTTGTTGTAATAATTGTTTATAGTAATAATTGGTCTACTATTAGTATAAAAACTTCTCTGAATTGTCACTTAAAAAAAAAACAAAGAAGTTTTTTTTTGAGCACAGTTAAGACTACTATCATGCTCTCTTTTTTAAAAAGACAACTCCCGCATTAGGAATATGAATTTCTGTGTCGCGGGGGACTTTACAAACATACATGAAACGGACACAAAGAACACCCAGACTCAGAACAACAATTTGTGAATCACACAAAGTGGTATCCCACGTGGGATTCGAACCCACGACACTTGGCGCAGTAGAGAGCGGCGTGGCGACCGCTTAAACCACTAGGCCAACCGTGCAGTCAAATACAATACCACATCCAAGTCTTCCGACCTCCAGTATCCCCAAATAAATTCGTTACGCATACGCGTGGGCTTGTTATCATAGAAAGCAGATTGGAATGTACCGTGTAATACCGGAATTCTAACAATAAACATCGAATTACGTTCGAGCGTGTGTCCGTACGTCCGTCTGTTTGCTCATCAAGTTTATTTTGTCCAAGATAATTATTTGACAAGTGCATGTTTGTGCGTTTGATTTCTAATAGGATTTAGCGAAATAAAACGGCATAATTTGTTTATATAACTGCGTATGGATTTATTGTGAACGTTGTACACGTAGGTGTCTCTGGTAGATATTTTTACGTCTTTTGATGAACGAAGTGTTATTTTTATGACGGTGTTTTTGTTAGTTTGCGTATTTATTAGGTACCTTATTCTATAAGGTAGTTATCTAATCATTGTCGAACTGTGAGTTTCGTTTTCATTGGCATACAAGTGATGATACTTTATAGTATTTGTACTTCAGTTATGTGTTGTCGGATATTTTATTTATTAACCGGTTTAGATTAAAAGTAGTAACTAATATCTACTATAATATCTCCGTCGTTTTTGGAAACAATTTAAAAAAACTCAAGACAAGTTGCATTTTTAAGAATAATCAATTAGTTCGTCTTAATACAATAAATTGATTAATAAATATGAAACTAACTAAACACACAACGCCATCTAGTCCCAAACTAAGCAGAGCTTGTATTATCTCTCCATTGTAATACATAAACATACTTTTTGTAATACATAAACATAAGGCGGTCATTGTACATAACATATATACCTTTTAAGATATTTGATGTAGTGAAAACTAACAGGTTATAATCATATTCTATTGAACTTTAATCCCAGATTATTAAAGCTTTCATACTTTGGATACTGGCCACTTTGACCCACCTGACTGTTTGGTCCCAACTGATAGTTGTGGCACTCCTTACCAAAGTTAATTCATACTACCCTTTTTACGAAGCCTAATTTATCTTTTTTCCACTCGAAACGATTAAATTTTTACATTAAAAAAAAAAAAAATATTGTTCATAAGTCAGTTTTGTCCACGCGTATGTCGGTTAAGGCGACAAAAAGCAGCCCATGTCATTCTCTTTAGTCCAATATATCTACACCGAAATTCGCTTAGTTATACAAGCGTAACAGACAGACAGAATTAATTTCCAATTTATATAATTAGTATGTTTTTTTTTTAATCGTAATAATACTCGGAAACGGACAGGATAAAGGTAGGGCACTATGTCAAGTGAGGTAACACTTCGTATAGGTGTATCCAGTATATCAAGTGTATAGAAAATCTCCGTTAACATTAAATAACTCTTTTAGCGAGAACGATATGCCGCAAAGGTAACCTACATTTTCTTTTTATTATATACCGCAAAAGCCTCGCTAGATTATGGTCAAGAAACTTTATTAAGTATAAAACATTTCATATTTCCCTTATAGGCAATTTATTAAACTCTCTATTCTTAAATCCCATCAATTACAAATAAAGCTTTTATTTTCTTTTAATTATAGGTGTATTGAAATTTTTAAACCTCAATATAGGCATGAAAGCATTATCTGATATTAAAAGATTATATAAAAAGTAATGGAGACAATCAATTGATAAAGATAAAAGTAAAAGTGCTTCAATGGCAAGCTTTTTAAAGCAAACAAAATTATTTATTTTCTGCCACCATCATCAATTGCGGTCCCCATTTAGCTGCCGAGGAGTTTCTATATCTTTCGTATCCAGAACATCTTTAGATCACATTCGGTTCAATTTATAGATAAGTTGGAAGTGCCCTATTTCAAAAATGCTTGTTGTTATTTGTCACAATTGCTAGTTAGTAGTTACATTGTTAATATAATAAGAGTAAACTTATTTAAGCAATGTCACATTTTGACTTGTTTAAAATAAATATGTATACGTTCTAAATTTGTCAAATATTATTTATATGTAAAAAGGTTACTGTATGAGCAAGTTCCAGAATCAACATTATAAAGATTCTTTAGGTACCAATAAAGACGGGTAGGTTTCGTTACGAATGCTTTCTGTCAACATGTACTTGAATTCAGAAGACAAGTGTATCTATTTACCAGTCAAAAATAAAAATAGACTTTTCTTTGAAACTATATTCATAAAAATTTACACACTGACACACTTTAATGTAGTTACACTTGAAAAACGTAGGGAACTAATATACTCCATGTTTATATATAAGCTTTTGAGACACGAGGTAGATTGTCCACAACTTTTGAGCAAAATAAAATTTCAAGCTCCTGCTAGGTATCCTCGTTTTCCCATAAACCCCCTGCTTCGCAGAAGCATTCTCGGTGCAAACTCCACTATCCCACGGTACACGACTTTGCAAAATTCCCAATGGTTGTAGCGTTCTGGTCGATATACACACTGACTCACTTGGCAAGCTCCGTAAAACCATACTAAATACGTGAAAAAAGGTCTTGTACTGTATTTTTAGCATAAGTCTATTAAAATATTGTTGTTTGTGGTGCACGTCGTGCTTATTTATAAGTAATTTGTTACACCATGTCACTCCATAATTTCTGCTAAATGTATTCTAACTGTTAAACAGTGTATGCAATTGTTAGTGAGCCTATGAAGTAAATAAGTAAATAAATAAATAAATAAAAAGTCAATTATAGACCAAATAGAACGTATTTTTAACTTTGCTTCTACACAACCTTATATGTATATGCTAACGGTCTATAGTGTATTGGCAGAGCAATATGTATTCTTATACATTAAACATGGACTGAACTAAAATCTAAGCTAATCTTAACAAGCTCTTATTTAAAAAGGGTCATATATTCGTACGGATCATTATGGGCACAATAATAAGTTTGTGCCATAAATCCCGGCGGGGTAGGGGTCACGCGGCACAATTAATAAATTAAGCTGCACACAGTTAGTGTTAGGTTTAAGTGCAAGTGAGAGCGGGCAGCGATACGTTTGGTGATAGTCATCTTTTTTTTTTTCAAGTCTACCGCAGTGACTCTACTCTGCTGATAGAACTCAAGAGTGGGGGTTACCACACTCACTGAGAATACATACAATACAAAATTGCTATAAACGACCTAAACATGAGCGCTATTAGAGAATTCCAGTTTTTGACTGCTCGGCACAGGAAGGAAAAGCCAAAACATTTGGTTTGGTTTGGTGGTATATATTTTTTCGTTAATCTGCTCATGATATGTTTCGTCTGCGCAATTTAAAAAACTGAATTGTAATTAATACATATTTATCATCTTGACATTAGCCTGGATGATTTATTTAACTTTTAATTATTTATGTACCATGCAAAGAAAATTTTTAACAACATATGTGCCATCAACTCGCTTTTTTGCCCATTTGTAATATTTTTCTCACTAGTTTTTAAATCTTCAAATATCTATATTTATAATTAAAGAATAGGTTGACTAATAAATTAATAATTTAAAATGATATCTAAGTTCAATTGTTTCTTCACTCAAAGAGTTTGTACCAATTATGGCCGCTACCCGCCTTCAGTCGGACCTGCACCTTATAGCCAAAGTACGCTAACAGTGGAATATTCATTGCTGCCATAATGCATGATAAATGTAGCGAGAAATATGCATAGTCACAAACGTGAATAGTGGCCACAATGCCCGAGAGCCTGGGTAGCTTGGTCTACTAGACAACAGTATAAAATATTTGTGTGTTATTTGTTATGTTGAAAAAGTATAAAATATATAACTTTATACTTGCATAGTACTTACTACAACCAGTTAACTAGTCTAAAAGAAAACCACTATCATTGTTGACAGTCAAACTATAATTCTCTTCATTGCGAGTGCAGACGATTTGCAAACCACCCACACATTGCAGGTGGTGTCAGCACGAATGTCTTAATTTTTAGGTTGGGCTGTGAGGATAATGATAACTCGGACTAGCCGGCCCGTTCCTGCTGAAATCAGCCTATCGCTACTACCTTTATTATAGTTAGATTAGTAGGAAGGTGGACTCGAAAGGACTTTCTTTCTACAAACAAAATGTGTAAATTCGTCCAAATTTTATTTACCTTTTCTAAATTGCACTAGAGAAGCTTTAGAATAGTAGATTTATTGTCTTTAACAATATGTCATTTGTAATAGCAAACCATTAATATTAAATCGTTAAAATCAGTTCATAAATGGCAAAACATGATAAATAGTTAATATCTGTGATGAATGTTCTGCTACTGTACTCATTACTAATAAATGTTAAGATGCTTTTCCACTAGAGATGGGTTTCTAAAGATATATTATCATTTAATTATCAACCAGAACGCTGCTACTCATGTTATTGCCGTTTAAATATTCGAAACTTCATATTGTACCTTTGCTTTACTTATAATATTGTATTTACTTAAGATAATCTGAATATAATTACATCAACCAATTAATTAAAATCATCGCACGCTAATTGAACTCCTAAAAATATCATCAATGGACATTGTAAAATTAATGGTTATTATGTAGATTTATTTTTACAGTTCGTCATGAAACTCCCAGTTTTTGTATAACTTGCCGGAGCAAAATCGTTGCAAGATTTTTAAATATCAATTTTAGCGATTTATAGTCTCGCTATTTATGTATCTATATAGATACAGTTTGAGATATAATAAATATAATATTTGCAAATAAATCACCTACTTCGTTAATCCCTTTAAAAAAAATGCAGGTTTCATGGCTAAAGCTTTCAAATCGCTTAGCTACCTAATGCAAAGGCAGCTTAATTATTCTAATTATAAGATAGAGACGTTACATTTAAAAGTTTAAAATAGTCATTAGCTTAGCTATTTGTAAGAGAAGTAATTTTCCATAATTAACATCGGTCTTGAATCCTAAGTACTGCAGTAAATCATCTCTTGGCTGCACGCCAAGCCAAGCTCGGGATGCGCCCAGCGGCGGTCACTATACACTCATCTAGCCCATTGTCTATTATTTTTATAAGCGTCGAACAATGAGAGATCATTCAACGAAAGCTTAGATACGCTGATACCTAGAGCCGGTGCGGTCAGTGCGATGAGCTATTTGGAAGTTTCACTTCCGCTATTTCGATGGGAATAGCTTTTTGGGATCCCTATGTATAAGAATTTATTTACAATGATATGAGGTAACTAGGTTTTATATTCAGTTATTATCGTTTCATCGTTTGACTTGAACATTATAATACCTCATTTGTATAAACATGACGACGTTAGCGAGTTTTCTTTTTGTTTTTGACAACTCCCGCATTAGGAATATAAATTCCTGTATCGCGGGGGACCCTACAAACATACATGAAACAAACACAAAACACACCCAGACACAGAACAATAAATTGTCAATCACACAAAGTGTTATTCCACGTGAGATTTGAACCCATGACACTTGGCGCATTAGGAAGCGGCGTGGCCACCGCTTAAACCACTAGGCCAACCGTGCAGTCATATTAACTTTTATTGTAGTAGTGTTGCTTTGAAACGAACACAAAACACACCCAGACTCAGAACAATAAATTGTCAATCACACAAAGTGTTATTCCACATGGGATTTGAACCAATGACACTTGGCGCATTAGGAAGCGGCGTGGCGACCGCTTAAACCACTAGGCCAACCGTGCAGTCATATTAACTTTTATTGTATTAATGCAGTTTTTATTTAATTTAATCGGGACACATAACAATTGTACAATATATTTAACTTCAGTAAGTATGCATCACATAGTAATTAATGCACAACCAACCTCATTCTCCACGTTTTACAATTATCATCAGTCTATTGCAGTCCACTGCTATACATAGGCCTCTCCAACTACACGCCCCTTAGTTCGATCTTCGGCTACTCGCATCCAGCTCCTGCCAGCTTCGATCGAGGTGGCCTATTTGCGATAAAATTGGATAATACCATAAATTGGCCTCCCATATCACATATTCTTTTTATACAATTCAAGACATTCAATTTTATTGAAAGACAGTTCTCGTATTATAAGTAAATACCATGTGTAGCGGAGAACTTTACAATCATACGTAAAACGAACACAAAGAAAATCTTGACTTAGACAATAAATAGTGGATCACACAAAGTGTTGACCCATGAAAGTCATTACACTTGGCATAGTACAATGTCTTGGCAACCACTTAATTTAAATTCATATTAATTATTATTCGTGACGCTCAATATACAACTCCCCTTCACACGTAAATAAGTAATGTAAAATCGTATCGACCAATATTGTCACTCATGTATGTATAATAAGCCAATTTTTATACCAATCCGTCTGTATGCGAGTTCCCCTCATTATTTATACCGCTAAAGGGCAGTGTTAAGAGCGGTATTCGAGCTCAGAGCAGCATTTATTCAATGGTAACCATATTGTCGGTCGTTGGGTCCGACATAAAACTGTTATGAGTGTTCGTTTAAGTTTTACAGGTACTGTTTTACTGTATCCCATATGTTGAACCTTTATATGTTACGAGACGATACCGATACGATTACTCAATGTTCAAATAATTCATTAATCGTTACTAATTGTAGAATATACATTATTGTGAAAAAAAAATGCTAATGTAAAATTAGATATAAGTTTATATTTCTTTCACATGTTTGTTATCATTTTTCTGCCGTCTTTATAGATTTAGTTTGAGTATTCAAATTATAAAAGATTTCTTTAAAGTTTAGTCGCCTAAATGAAATGAACTTTCCTTGGTACTATAATCATTTCGAGGTGGAACAAATAAAGATATGCAATTACGGAAAGAAAAGCCGATCAATTCAGAAATCTAAATCACAAGATACCATAATTTTAACGAAAATGAACCGACTTTAAAGAAAAACCATCCCGAGTACCCAAATCGCGACAATTGTGCCTATGATATTTGAGGAGATCCCTCAATTTCCTTAAGATCCCATCATCAGATCCCAACATGCGACCACCTGTAAGCTACGCCTATTCCAATGCAAAAAAAAAAAGATTCCGACGAATTGAGAACCTCCTCCTTTTTTTGAAGTCGGTTAAAAAAGGAATAAATACTCGTAGGACTAAAATTGCAGTAAATTCGTTAAGTCTATATGTCTATTTTAGTGTTCAGAAAGTTCATTCGAGTACTGATAACTGCTGATAAGATTCTGCTCTAATTACATATTTGTCTCTAAAAAACAATAATCTCCTATTAAAACATGATATTGTAAGTTAACATACTCTGCCATCGTCGGAACCAGTGTGTCTACCTACTAGTCTAGCGTTTTGTCAACTTAATCTTGCTATCGGATATTTTTAAGCGGTCGATTCGCGGTTATAATCCTATGATAACAACCGACACCGACTGATTTCGTGACCTTCGAATCACGGAGACACTCCTTTATCATCATCCCAAAACCATCTAGGTACTGTCTGTTACGTCATTGCCTAGGGAGACTTGGCAATGAACGCCTCAATGTTTTATCGTTTTTTTTTTCGTGCGATATTACCACTGGTAACACATGTTGGTGGCCATGTCGGACTCGAACCAGCTAAATCCGCACTCCGTCTCGGGTCAGGATTCAGGTATACCCTCGTAAGAAAGTCCCAGGAACCCCGACGTTCAATATTTTATCCTGATATATTATAAAAATCGTATGACCTAAAGTGCCCTACTACGCCGGTCCGGTTTGCACTACGTAGGATTATAAAATAGACAGAGCAGTCATTTCGCGAATGTAAGCTTTACCGGCTGCTTTTTAACCTCATGATATTTTAGTTGCCATAAACTCTAACGAATCTCCATACTCCGTAGGGAGCCTTATCTGAACTGGTCGGATCAACATGACCTGACTTCTAATTGACCAAGGTTTTATTTACTTCTAACTAGTTTATTATTAGTTTATTAATAGACTTTGGTATGTATTAGTCAGGATAAGAACCAGACGTTTGAGTCGATTTAGTTATCATAATAATTACACAATTGACTATAGCTATTATATATATGTAGCTAAAACCGTTAATTTAGTTTAATTGGAAGGAATATTATTATATCTATTATTATTTCTCTTTTTTTGCTTCCTTATGGTTTATATTTTTAAAATGGAACCTAAACAGAACAAGAACTTATCTTTATTATTGAGAATATTTTTTGGGTCATCCAGTTTTACCTGATTGTCAGTTTTTCCATAGAGCGATTGAATTTATTGCAAAGACAACCGAAACCGACGGCTTAACGTGCTTTCCACGCGTGTGAAATACCGCCAAACTCCAAACTTTTAAGTTATTAAGAATTTCTTATAAGAAAAATCAAACAGCCTGTATCGGGAATCAACCCCAACGAGGCAAGGCAGCGTTAATTACCACCTACAATGTATATATATTTGTTTATCGTATGAGTGTAAAAATATTTTGTTGACAGGGTGACAAATTGGCTGCTAGGAGACGCAAGTGTATGTGGTGCTTCCACTAAAACGACCCTGACGGTTGAGGTCAATTGCCCTACTCAGAGTAGGTGCTTTAATTATCTCAGTACTCAGGCGCCGGAGGTCGCAGAATGATCTCTGTCCAAGTAGAATGGCTATGCTTGTGGTTTCTGTGAAGACTCAAGAGCCAAATAATACATGAATAGTCATATAAAAACTTGCATGTAATACACACTCCTTATAAAATATAGTTTTATAGTAATTTACTAAGATTGCCTTTTAATATGTACGCCACATAGCACAGTTCACTCCGATCATGTATTACACATCCTCTCGACGGGTTCAAATTACATAACACATAAATACAATGGCCGATGTTATTTACAGCTGGTTTTAAAGTAAAAGCTAACGTAGCAATTATTGTTGCTAAAATGCTGCTGGAAACTTAATTGCTGAATAAAGTCAGTAACGAATGGAGCACATGAGTCGTACGTAACTCTGTCTGTCTGTTAAGCTTTCACGCGCAAACCACTGAACCGATTTGGAGGAATTTTGACTAAAGATAGTTTAGACCATTGAGGAATGATATATACTACTTTTAATGCATTGACCGATATTTTGACAGGTATAGCCGCGTGCAAAACTGGTAAGTTATTATACTTTTTGTGTAGAAATAAATTGTGTTTCTTACACAAATCAATAAATAAATAAATAAATATTTTAGACATCTGACACACAACATCATCTAGTCCCAAGCTAAGCAGAGCTTGTGTTATGGGTACTAGACAACTGATATAAATACATAAACATATTTTTTTTTGTAAATACATACATATTATACATAGAAAACACCTAGACTCCGAAACAAATATTTTTGAATCACACAAATAATATTTGGTCCGACCCGGGAATCGAACCCGAGACCTCTTGATCAGCAGCCGCATACGCTAACCACTAGACCAACGAGGCAATGACTAGAATTGGGGGCAGTAGGGTTTAGTATTCAATAACCACTTTCAATCCGATGGATGGGCAAGGTTGTCTGTGAAGCCATGGTATAATTCTGTCTCATTTGTCTTGAATCAAAATAACTTTAAAGGTGCGCCTTTTTAGTGTTTCAAGCTGACACAGGCAATACTAATGAGTTGGGATGCGCGCTCAGGTCGCGCATGTGACCTGCGATGCGCGCGATATATTGCGCGCCGACGTACAGAACCTATGAGTGGACACTGTAACTGTATTCCAACTTACCACTTTACTGTAGTTCTGTTTTATATTTAGATTGCCTCAGCAGTTCTCAGGATGCCTATAAATAAATTTTATCTAGGTAAATTTAAACCACTTACTTACATGCATTAGGAATATAAATTCCTGTGTCGCGGGGGACTTTACAACCATACATGAAACGGACACAAAGAACACCCAGACTCAGAACAACCAATTGTGAATCACACAAAGTGTTATGTGGGATACTACGTGGGATTTGAACCCACGACACTTGGCGCAGTAGGAAGCGGTGTGGCGACCGCTTAAGCCACTAGGCCATCCATGCATTAGGGCAACCGGCTTTTAAACTAAAAAGTAGAAAATAATTTTAATGTAACAAAGCGTATGATGTTTTCCGAAAATATTTCAAAAACGCGGCCCACGCTTTGTTGCATCAAAGTTATTTTCTACTTTTTAGTTTAAAAACGTGTTTGTTTAGTTTTTTAAAACAATTTTTTTAGAAAGACTATTTGATTTAACTGTTTGAATGAGTTCATAGTGACCGGCGATTGTTGTCTAAAATGTGTATGTGTCTTGATGTGTCCTTAGAAAATGACAGACTATTTTGTATTGGAAAAAGATGCAATGGCTAACTATACATCAGTCCATACTCCTTATGCCTGTTAAGCTCTATGTCAACAAATACTTATTGGGCTGTAATAGTTTATATGGATTGTACCTATTTATAGTCTCTAATAGATATATAAAACGATATTTTAAATATTAAATATGGCAAAAATCCAACGTAATAGTGACTACTACTGACCATCATAGACATTCAAAATTTCAGTCCCACAAATAACCTTACTCAATTAATTTAAAAAATCATGGAAAACTATTACAATAACCTGGAAATTTATAATGTTTAAAATCTGCTGTCAGCAGTATGGTCTATGCTGCCCGGCATTCTGCTTGAGATAGGGACAGGTGGCAAGCTGTCACTCGCAAAATACTTTCAAAAAGGGGGATCGACCCTCAGAATTGAGGATCACACTTATCAGAGGCGAACGCATCGAACGAGCCGAACGAAACGAATTTTAGAATTCTTTAAATTAAATCTCATGAAACCTCGCACAACTTACCCGCGTCGAATCGTCCGCATCTGGAAGAACCCCAGAAATCCTAGACGAATTCGGATGACGTCATAAAATTCGGTGCGGATGATGCGATCGCCTCGATCGATGCGCCCACAGTCTATCAGTTGCGTATGACAGAGCAACGTACGAGTACTATTTCTTGAAATGATTTCTTCGACGCGGTCGATGCTTTCGGCGCGGTCGATTCTTCCGCTGCGGATAAGTGTGCGAGGCCTCCTTGACTTCGGTTCGTTCGGCGCGTTCGGCGCGGATAACACTTATCCGCGCCGAACGCGCGATCACCATGAGGAGGAATGTTTTAGAACAATTATTCGTGAGGTCCGTGTATCGCTCCAGTTAAGACCTAACCCGAATATGCTGAAATGTGGAACTAATAATAAAAAATAAAACTCTTAAAACTGGCTTAATGTTATTGTCAATAGTACATCTTAGACTTGTTTATATCAGACAATAATTAAATTTAACTTTACATACATAAACAGTAACAGATAATTAAAAAATAAAAAAAAATATTTACAAAACTTAACGTAATAAAAATAATAAATTGACGAGTTTTGTTAGGTGAGAAGTCATAACAATTATAAATAATACCTATATTATTACATAAGGCTACTAATGATAATAATATATTTGATTATTAATTAGTTTACATAACACATGTCGTGTACAACATGACGATTGCTTGTGATTTACAGTAAATTTCTATTCTGACATTTGCAAACTCAAGTAATTGCAAAATGTTAATTATAATCATTCTTCTATACTGAAATATTGTGTTTATAATGATAGCAGATTTATTTCGAATTTGAATAATAAACTAATAACATAATTATCACTGTCTTTACAATTTAAAATTAATTATATCAATTATAACACATAAAAATCACTTATTTTTACAGAAAGTTGCAAAATAGCCAAGCAGTACTTTTTATCAAAAAAAAGTTGTATTTCATTAAAGAAATAGGTAGTATTCAAAACTAACTATTAAATATTTATTAACAAGCCTGCCAAAGTGAATCTACTCTACCAGAGTATGAGTGGGTAAGTCCTCATTGAGTACAGACAATTTAGAGTGGTGACCCACACTATGGCGATTAAGTCAGCTTCTTCATCATTGGGCTTCAACGCCCACCAACAAAAAACGACAATACGAATACTGTCGTTCTTAGGTGGTTTTCTGTTTGAGGATTGTACTGACTCGGTCGAGCCGCCTCATTTGTGCTGAAATCATCATGACTCTACTGCCTAAAGAAGGCATGACTAAGTAGGGGAAATTTGAAAGTATTTTTACAGTGACAAATTGTGTTTTCTATTGGTCTAACTGCTTAGTAAGTGGTAACAATACTAGCAAGACTTATACAAAAAAAAAATGTTCAAAATATAAATTAGAAGAAACTTAGACTTCAAAACGTACTTAGCAATTACTATTATCAATTTTTTCTCACAATTACACCGCTAGTGTTGTTATTCAACCATAAAGTATCGATAGCACGTTTCTCTCATTTACATTACAACTATCGATAACGTGTCGAGTGCTGTACAAATATCGTAGAAACGATTGTTCCTTACGTTTATTTTAAAGACGTAATGTGATCGTTGATAAATGTTTTTATAAGAAAGCTTAAGAGCTAACTATAATCTGAATTATTAATTTATTAATAAGTGAGACGGTTTTCAAAACAAGGTTGTTTAATTTGGAGGTACTTATCGTAACGAAGGTACTTATCAAAATTGTAAATCTGAAAGGAAATTGGATTGTGATCATCATTTTTTTTTAAGTAAATATAATAATGTATCTGAATTAATCAGGATAAAATAATAATATTTTTAACTACTACACCGTTTGATCGTCAGCAATGAAAAGGAGAATTAAAGATTATTGTTATAGAGATTTATTGTTGTGAAATACTCCGAATTACCATCAGTCATTATCTAAGAAATCATACGAGAAGCTAAGCTAGATAAGCGGTTTTCAGGTTATCCAATTCATGAGCTAATTTTTCCTTCACATATTTGTATCATTCGTCTAGTACCCATAATACAAGCTCTGCTTAGTTTGGGACTAGATGGCGTTGTGTGTCAGATGTGTTATATATTATTATTTTATTTATAATATTTTGCGTCGCCTGAAAACAATTACCTATATTTCAGAAGATAGTTCACTTCAAGCAGGTTATAAAAGAAACCGGCCAGAATCCCTTGCAATGAAGTAACATTGCATCGACTCAAAAAATAGGTGATAAAAATTAATAGGAAAAAGATGACTAAAACAAAGTATTCTTTTATTATTGATTAAAAATTATAAATTTTCACTTTTAAGTAGGTATTATGTAAACTAATAAAAATTCATAGCTTCCTTACAAAGACACAGTGTACTTAAAAAAATTCGTTACACCAATTATAATTAGAAGCTACCAAGTTTATCTATAATTTATTCAAACAAGATGCATAGAGTCGATCTTTCTTAATTGCTAGTAATTATTAACTTTCAAATACTATATTTTACAATAAATTATACCTACGTAGTATTGACGTATTGGTCCAGTAATCAGAAAACTTGGCTGCAGATCCAAAGGTTATTTGTGTGATAATTTATTTATTCATTATCTGAATGTTACAGAAATAAGACAGGATAAAGCAGCAGTGCTTGTTCTACGACTCGTTTGGAATATGTTAACCCTTCTCTTCTAAAAACTCTTCTAAATCCTCTGGTATTTAGTAGATTCTTAAATAACTTCAGATATAAGTTATTGTCATGTATTTATCTGTCAGAACTAGTCAGAAGTCATTGTACGTTGATATCAATTAATCGATTTTTCTCGTTCTTCGAATTCTATCTGTATACCATTACACATATAATATAGGCAATTGTATTACTATCCATACTCGACATATTTCAAATTATTTTTTGATACTAAATAATTTACGCTAATCTAACCATTAAAATAGTTAAAACCTAGCCACATAATCCCGTTGTTTACCAGCGTACAAGTAGCCAAAATTATAATTACTTTTAAAATTTACAATCAACCATAACCACACTCTTTGTTTTTACAAAAAAAGCCGAAAATCACTGTTACGATATAATCGTAAGAAACACGCACTTTAATTGTTTTAATTATGCGGAAAATAATAGGCAGTAACCCTATCTTTATAATTATAAAGGAGTATAGAAATTGCCACTTTTAGTGTCGGCGACGTTTGGTGAAAGTATTGGTTCGAAACAATACGACTTGTTAAATTTTATGCGTTAGGGTTGGCAAAGAAACATTGTTTGTAGTTTTCATTTATTATATCTTGTAGATTTAGAAATAATTCAAGCCATTAGTTTTAGGTTGTCGTGATAAGCAAAAGAAACCGTAAAAAGCGCAGTTCATTGTTTTTTTTTTTTTTAAATGACCGATTCAGCATTATTAATAAACATCCTGTTTTACTATACAAACATACATGAAATGGGCACAAAAACCTATACTCCGAACAACAATTTGTGGAACACACGAAAGTGTTGTCCTATGTGGAATTTGAACCCACAGTACTTGGCACATTAGAAAGCGGCGTGGCGACCGTTTTAACCACTAGGCCAACAGTAGAATGAAGGCCACAGCTTGGTTCCTTACGCTAGTATTATATAGAACTGGCTTACATGCGCAACTCCACCCGCGCGTATGTCGGCTGTAAAAGTAGCGATGTTATTACTCAGGCCAAGTTTGGCCAAGTTTGGCCAAGTTTTGGACCAAGTTTCTCAAGTTTCAAGTCTGTTATCTGTGTAGCAAGTTTCATTTAAAATAGTTCAGTAGCTTGACGTTACAGACACACAGAGTTACTTTCGCGTTTATAATATTAAATTGTTTATATATTTAAGCATCAGATCCTCCGAAAGTGTTGTTAATACATGATTAGACTCTGAGCAATAAGAAAATACGATACACTTAATTTTTCAAGTACATGTTTCAAAGTCTCATAAGAGACACCCCTACGAACCTTTATAACACATCGACATCGATACACTCGTGATTTATCGACAGCTGACGTCACAGTTAGATTAACTCCTCTGTGACTTTGCATATTTCGGTAATGGTGACTTACGGTATATTTTATTATGAAAAAGATTCGAAATTTCACACCACCATTGTGTAACAATTTATAAAATTGTATGAAGTTGTCAATAACGTTAATTTCTGACCTAGAAAATCGAATAAGTAATACGTCGATAAATAATAGAATAGTTTACAATTGGTTATCGAAACTCACTATTGAAAGAATAATAAGTTAGTTCATGTATTGTTTGTAAGTCACTGTAGTATTGTACAGTCACTGACTTAATGGTGTATTCACCGAATACTAGTCAGTCTTGAATTTCTTTTTCATGGAATCTTGTAACGTGAACAATAAAATTTTTTTTTTTTCAAAGGTCATCTGCATTAGGATATTTATAGGAAATTTACAAACATACAAGAAACGGATACAAAGAATACCAATACTCTGAATAAAAATCTGAGAATCACAAAAAGTGTTATCCCGTATAGGATTTCAACCCACAATACTTTGGGCAATAGAGAGCGGCGTGGCGACCGCTTATACCACTTTGTCAACCGTGCTGTTTAATTTAATTTTAATAAAATAAAGGAAGGAGTTAAGGAAGTTGGAGAAACATATTAATTCTAAAGCAGAATATATTATACATACATACTTCAAAGAAATCATGAAATATTACCAATATGATTTAAACTCTTTACAAAAAAATGATAGGGTTAAAGAATTTTACGCACATATACGTAAAACTCGAAATACATATAACTGTTGTTAAAAGACTCATTAAAAATATAACTTAAAAAAAAAGTATGATGTAACATATATTTTTTTTATTTTGTCTAGCAAAGCGACTGACATTCGAAGGTTTGAACTAATTGTTTATATATTTGTGGGCACTGATATACATGTAGATGCTTATGACAACCAGAACCAACAGCTTTATGTGCTCTCCGGGCCATGGGCGTCAAGCAACGCAATTTTCTATACTTAGGGTTACTGTCAAGAAAAACAGTAGTGCGATTCGGGATCCGAACCGGTGACTTCTTGACCAGGAGTTGCATACGTTAACCGCTAGGCTAATAAGACAGTTGAATCAGTCTGAATAACTACCTATTAGGTCAATCGGCCTTCTCCTTTGCCGCCTATGGCGTAAAAAAAATTGAAGATTTTGATTTATTCAATAAAATTAAGAACTGTGCATTCAATTATAAAAAAGCTCACAAAGTGATGTACTCAATCATAATTAAAGTTTCTTTTAAATGTAGCAGAAATTTGTCCAAATCTTCTGTTGTCTGTAGACGTCAAGAACCAGGCTTAAGTACCTAAAATCATATTCAAATAGCGCAGGCGTTGACACTCGTATTTAAACTACAACTAATAAGTAGCCTTAAGAACTGCTTACCGCGTAATAAACCTAACGAGTTTAATATTTACATTCGATGGCACTGCTATTGAAGAGGGTCAAACGTATTCTCGTGTGTTTACAAAGTGGGAGTATAGTACAACCTTCCATAATAATAACATAACTCGCTAAGCTTATTGCTTTTATTTATCCATTTTAATGTTACAAATTTGAAAGTAACTATATCTGTGTATTACGATTTCACGGTTAATCCGATGCACCGGTTTACACACATTGCAATAAAATTTGGCTAGGGGATTCTCGAAGGACATAGGATATTGTTTATTTCAATAGCCGTTATACACGCGGGTAGAACTGTAGTACAATGGCTAGTATCAATATAAAAGTGGGCCAATTTGTATAAAACAAGATTAACCCACACGAAGATAGTTTTGAGTGAACGAGTAGAATATTCTACACTTGACAGAAAGGTACTATCACTGTTCAAGGACGAACTCAATGAACAAGTCACAAGGGTGATATGTCTGTAAGTCTTTGAGATAAGATATTTCCTGGCTTGAGAAGTCGTGTTGGACTAGAGTACAGGTGACAATTTAGCTCTACAGGTGAAACTGGGTAGATGAGCCCTATCCGGTCACTCTTATAGCTATATTGTCAGTCAGATTCCGGACCGATATGAACTCCAACCTCTAAAGATTTTTTCACGGCAAACTATCAGATCATTTAATATAGATATTTATAATTTGGATCTAGGAGATACATTTACGTATGATTTTTTTTTTATACCTAACTCGGTTTATGTTTATGTAAAGATTGACCCTTATTTGCATAAGTAACCGCATTTGCGATAAAGGCTGTCATAAAATAACATCGAAAACATGATTAATATAAAAAGTGCACATAACCACAGATTTTATTTTGTTTCATTTGTAATGTTAGTATTATGACATTAATTTTAAGAAATATCTAAAATAGAGGTGAGTCAGACTGACATCATAAAAATCATCGATAAATATCGTTCACCTGACCTTTATAGTATGATAAATGCGTTCGGTACAGAGGTCGGGATGGGCCATTAAATAATATACTTATTGAAATGTTGAAAAATGCGTCTGTCTTTGTCACGTTATGAGAAACAGGTTATTAGTATTTTATTTCGAAACTAATACACTAGAAACTGTTTATTAGTAACGGCTGCTTGTTGTCAAAGACTATGTGTAGCAATAAATATAGATGCTATTGAATTCTTTCTATATCGAATTATATTTTACATTATTTTGAGGTGGAAGGAATCGCTTATAGGCGAGTGGCTTCAGGTGATTGGAAACAATCACCGAGGGTAATTAACGACGGTGCGGTCAAACCTAGATGGGTGACCGTTTGTGGCATGATATGTTATGAGCGTTTCCATGATTCGGAGGTCACGTTAAGCAATCGATCCCGATTGTTTTCATAAAAAAGCAGTCGTGAAGTTTAGTTGGAGGCCTACGGAGCGGCTTAAAAGCATCCAACGATATGATTACGTAGACACAAGGTGTTTTGCCAGTCCCCGACCATCATTCGGCCAGCGTGTGGACTTGTGGCCTTCTCCTGAGAGGACATCCGAGCCCAGCAGTGGGATATTATGAGTTGTTTATTTTATTTTTTGGAGGCATCTGCACTGAACAACACTTCTTTTACCATCTGGTAAAAGAAGTGTTGTTCAGTGCTTGCATTCAGATTCACTTGTTTTATAATCACTATCAGATGACAATATCGTAATATTATAGTGCATATAATATCTGCATAAAATGTTTATTGTAAACTGGAGTAACACTCAATCATAATAATGCTAGCAAAGTATTATTTACAGGAAGATCGAAATTAATAGTAGTACGATTCTTAAACGGTATTTACTACATTATAACTGTAGCATCTAAAAATTATACCTTATATTTACCGCTCACGTAAGGGCCACACGCGTAATCTTAAATCTATAAAACAATATCGATATCGATGGGAAGGCGGTGTAGCCCCGCCCTACACGAATAAATATTTAATTAAACTTATGAGAGCGCACGGATTTGAGTTTGGTTATTTGTTCGGAACATTTTTTTGGATAATATGATCGCAAGCGGATCTGTGAATGAATCGGTCATCGTTTCATTCAAGCACGAGATCATACTTTTATATAGAACATTACAATTTTTAAACATGAACAAGACAGAAATAATGTTTAAAAAGATTCATTTTATTATGTCTCCTCTGAAGTTATAGGCATTTATTAATGCCTATAACTTCAGAGGTATATTAAGGGTATATTAAAAGATTTTTCTAAGAAAACCCTATTGGGTTTTCTTAGAAAAATCTTTTAATATACCCACGATGAACATCAACAAAAAAAAATTTGGAAATTTTTATCCTTTAGAGAGATGCAGACGGTCAACTAGTAGACTGCAAAAAACCTGTTTTTTTTTAAATCATCAACGGCTTTTAATAGTCAGTTTAATAGTAGCTGGTTATACGTCATGTCTCTTCTTAGAAGTGAGGTGTTGGACTTACTATTCCAATCCAGCGAGACTAAAAGACATTGGTTTGGGATTGTTTCAAGTTTTCCTTCTCCTTGCATTGCTTTTATCCTGTATAGTCTATTCTAGGTTTCACGCCCTGAGCCGGCTATTACAAAATCTACCTGATATATGTGTGGTGACACAGCCTAATTTTTCTCGTCACCACACGTTAACTTAAAATACAAAAGGTATTTTTTCTGGGTAGCCTAGAATTCTAGAATTACATTATATATTAGATACTTAAATGTGTTACGGTAAATATTGTTGAGAATGGTGACCCCTTACTCTTGCTTTACATCAGGCAGAATAGTCATTTTGGTAGGCCTAAATTTTTATTATAAATATAGCAGTAAATGAGATATAAAGTTTCAGACGTAACAATAAGCGTCTGATCGCTCGCGGTGATTTCTTCCAGGAAACTTTAAAATGGCTTTAGGTGCAAAAAAATTTTTAAAGCACTTTGTACACCAGTGTTACTATTGTACCATTTAGTGAATATGGTGAATCTAAATATAAATGAATGTATAATTTCTGTACCTTAGAGGTAAATTAAGTGGCTAAAGTTAAATTTTACAGGAGAGGCAAAAATGCGCTTAGTAATTTTTTTTATTTTATTTTGAGAAAGTTATAATAAAGTCCGAGTAATTAGATTAGCTGTATTTTGTATAATAAATAGAGGGGAGTATCATAAATTACACATAATTACGATAAATCTATCTATTATCTAACATCGTTTGAGATCCTTTACCGTGTTAATATTTGTGCAATTATTGTTATATACACTTGTATATCTCTTTTCATCGGTGAAGTAGGACTTAATGCTTTATACCATTATGTAGAACTGGTTCTTGCGATTTTAATGGTATGATAAACGTAATTTCGACAAAATGTGTACTATATAAATATATACTACTAGCTGACCCCGCGAACTTCGTACCGCCAATTCAACGTCACTCAATGGCTGTGAATGACATTGACATTCGTTACGCGCGTTTTTTTAAATATGCAAAATTAAATGTATATTTTTCAATATTTCTGAGAGATTTTCTTATTATTTTTTTCCGTAAGAACCTTCTCCTAATAATAACAAATACAACAAAAAAAGAATTAGTGAAATCGGTCCAGCCATTCACGCGTGATGCCGTGACCAAGGAAAATGGGTTTCATTTTTATATATATAGATATAGTATAGACTGCACGGTTGGTCTAGTGGTTTAAGCGGTCGCCACACCGCTTCCTACTCCGCCAAGTGTCGTGGGTTCAAATACCACGTAGGATAACACTTTATGTGATTCACAATTTGTTGTTCTGAGTCTGGGTGTTCTTTGTGTACGTTTCATGTATGTTTGTAAAGTCACCCGCGACACAGGAATTTATATTCCTAATGCGGGAGTTGTCTTTTTAAAAGAAAAAAAAAACTATTGTATACCTCTGAGGTACAGATGTAATACCAAGTACCATGGTCATTTAAAAAAAAGAAATAGAAAGCAATAGTACACTACAGTAAATTTTACATTCAAATTTAAACTTAGTACGTTTATTATCGCTTAATGTAACTTAATTACACATCTATAGAATTTTGCGGATAATTCTCTAAGAGATCCGGTTCGCTTCGATTCCCATGCAACTATGGGGAGGTGCAACCATAATTAATACACGCCCTCGGTCGGCCCCATAGATATATGTATTACGTTATTTTTGTATGGAATTTTGATTTATATTGTGTGGATTTGTACGTGGGTGTTTCTATCACTGTAAGGTGGAGAAAAAATCTTGACCTATTAAAAATAGGTGAGGGTCGAAGTTGACTTCTTGCTGCGAAATGCAACTTTTTTTTTCATATTTTTACTCTAGTGCAGTCGCTGATCAAACAAGAGGACGTGGAATTATAGTAATTGTGTGGTGTGATGTTATTTTTTTTTAATAAATTCTCACATGTTACACAAACTAGCCAAAGCTTCAGTGCTGACTATGGTAAACATACTTATTTATTTCTAATATAAATAAACAAATATTATAGATAGATTACACCCAGAAATATGATCGTGCTAATAACACAAAGGTTATTTCTGCGTCTCTAGCCAATTTGGAAATTCTCCTGTTTCATTGGCTAATGTCACTTAGTCACGTGATTAACACAAAATATTAGCCAATGTCACAAGAGAAATATAATAGAGAATAGAACAGAAAACGAAAAATGCTTGCAACTTGGGTGGTGGCGGTGGTAATGAAACAAACACCTCTAGTTTAGCTGCAATTTAATAACTGTATATTAATATACTAAAAAAAACAATTAAAGAGAGAAGGTTGCGATCATCTGCTACTAAATTAGAAGAGGTAGGATGGTAGACCACCTAATACGATACGATAACTTTATAAATAACATCATACAGGGAAAAGCAGAAGGAAGGAGACGAAGAGAAAGACCGAGACATAGTTATATCGACCAGATTAAGGAAAAAGTGGCGGTCGCAACGTATATTAGCTATCAATCACACTACGTAGGAGAACAGCAATGCGAAGAATAGTAAAACTTGATAATTTAATATGGTCAAAACCTCTTTTATAAGAAGAGTCATATGTCTATCAGAAATAATATAATAATGAACAACATTTCATTATTACTCTGAGGTATATATTTAGAAATACATAAGTATGATAATTTAGCAGTGGAGTTACCACCAGTACCACAAACAGACAGTGGTCTACTTGAGGGCAGACGCTGTATGATGACGTAGTCCCAGCTGACTTTGGTCATGACGTGGCGGCGGCCAGTTTCAACTGAGACTAGCCACGTAGACGATATTATAGAGCACAAGTGTGTGTGCGAACATAGATACATTTACTCTATTTCCTTACTCTCATAATTCGATGGAACGGCTATCCGACAGGATCGAGGAGAATCGAATTTAAAACCTCTTGGTCGGCAGTCACATACACTAATCGCTATCTAGACCAACGAGGTAAGACGCTGTACGTGAAATGTGTAAAACAATTATGATAAATAATCTCTAGATATCAACTGCCTCGTTGGTCTAGTAGTTAGCGTATGCGACTGCTAATCAAGAGGTCTCGGGTTCAAGTCCCGGGTCGGGCCAAAAAGTGTTTTTGGGTTTTTCTTACGAAGTTCCTAATAGCAACTTGGAGTTTGGAAGTTTGGCGGTGATTCACGCCCGTGCCTCGGAGAGCACGTAAAGCTGTCGGTCCCGGTTGTCATGAACATCTGTGGCAATCGTTATTGGGAAGTCAGTGACCTCAAATTTTCTGACAACTAGTTCAATCGTCGCATTTTAGTTCTCCCTTAGAGTTGCGAAGGTCCGATGCCAGTCGCTCCGTGGAAAAACTTAACTTCAGTTAAAACCGGACTAGTAGCCGATCCCTTATAAACTTGGGAATAAAGGCTAGGAAGAAGAATAATCTTTAGATATAAAAAAGCACATAAAATCAACAAAACCCTCATAAATATATCTGCATATAGATATAATGATACAGAAATATAAGCACGTTCGCAATGATATACAGCTGATCGTATGTGAATCGATTACTTTAATACCTGCTAATAAAATATGTAATAATATCTGATGCGTCTGCGCAAATGTCTAATTAGGGTTCGGATCACCTTTTGAGCTATAAACTTGTGAGCGCATTACTTGAGGTCTAGTTATAAAATAGGAAGAAATATTCGATCAAACCCCGAGTATTATTACTCGATATCATAATTAATTTTATTGTGCTAACGTTATTAAATGTCAAATTAGACGTTTTCTAATCGCAATGAAATAGCAGAAATTATATAAGGGTTATAATGGTGGATCGATTATATTCGAAGTTGAAAAAGTGGGAAATTCGATATCATCTGATTAATTATAAAATTGAACAGTACCCCTTATACAGATAGACTCTATTGCGTATTATGTTATTCTATATATTGCGTAACCAATCTTTACGACGTGTTGAGTTTGAAGAAGCGTAGATCGCTAAAATTAAAGAAATAACAATTAATATTTGATCTGATTAGGGAATCAAACCCGATTTCTTTTGATTGGCAGTCGCAAATGGTAACCGCTCGACCAACAAGGCAATTATTAATTGTTGACTTTGTTATACTATTTATTAACTATTAAATGCAAAACAAAATCAGTTATCATTTACCGTAAAGTGTCGTTTGCACTTTTGCCAGCTTTTCTATAAAAAAGTAATTTCTAGAACTGTTAAACATAATAAAATATCAAAAGCAAAATTCACTCACTAGAAGTAATTTAAGACTTTTGTTCTATAATACTTCTTTATGTTTCTTCTTCCTAGCCTTTATTCTTAAGATAATTTGGGGTCGGCTACTACTTCAACCGGTTTTACCTGAATATCAGTTATTCCACGGAGACACTGAACTAGTTTTTCAGTATGTTTGAGAGCACTTACTTTCGCCATGATTGCCATGGATGTTCATGACAACCGATACCGACGGTTTAACTTTCTCTATGAGGCACGGCCGTCAATCGCCGCCAAACTTCATTACGCCACTACTGCGGACGGACGGGAAACCCGTCCCGCCCATTCGCGGCCACTCTCAGGGCGGCATGAGACGCAGGTATGCGCGCCTCCGCCGCCCGGGGCGCCGACGGCGGATCGGGTCCGAGTGGACGTCGTCCTCCCGGGCCCTTTCCGCCGCCTCCTTCTGCAAGATTACGTCCTCGCAAAAGGTTGCGACCGCGGTAAAATACCTATCGGTGCTGGCCATCGATCTTATGACGGCCGGCAGCGAGAGATCCCCTCCGATGACTGCAGTGAGGGCCCGGCGCTGCGTCACCCATGCGGGGCAGACCGCCACCGTGTGCAGAGCCGTGTCCTCACTGCAGTCGCAGTGATGGCAGGTGGGACTCAGTTCCCTCCCAGCGACCGAGTGCAGATACTTTCCGAAGCAACCGTGCCCGGAAAATATCAACGTCAGGCGGAAGGAAAGGGTCCCGTGCTGCCGCCCTGCCCACTCCGCGATGACCGGCTGGAGAGCCTCCACGGTGGCGAAGCCAGCGCATGGGGTCTCCAGCCGGAACGACCATCTGAGCATGATGGCTCGGAGAGCGGATTTCCGGTGTGCGGTGTTCCGGCCAAGGCGCACGCCGCCTCTGTGGACACCGTGCGGTAACCGCGTATGGCTCTGACCGCCAATATCCTCTGGGGGCGCCAGAGGCGCGCCCTATTCTGGGCGGTCAGAGCCGCCGCGAACACCGGTGCACCGTAAAGCGCCATTGACCGGATAACCCCCGTGTACAGTCGCCTAGTTGGGACACTGGCCCCGCCCAGATTGCGCAGAAGTCGCCCTAGAACGGAGGCAGTGCCCACCAACTTAGGGCCAAGCCGTAGGAAGTGCTCTTCGAAGAGCCACCTACCGTCGAGGACCAGGCCCAGATACCTCATGTGGGCCCGGACCGGTACGAGGACCGAGTTGACCTCGATGGAGGCGCCGGCGGGTGGACCACGACGGGGCCCATGGAATAACAGGGCCTCCGTCTTATCCAGGGCCACCTGTAGACCCAGCGCCTCGATGCACCTGACCACCAGGGAGACTCCTGTGGTGGCCAGGTGCACCGCCTCCTCAAAGTTTGCCCCCCGGGCCGTGACCAGGGTGTCGTATGCGTATCAGATTACACCCAGCCCGGATTAAGAAATAACCTAACCTAACAACACTTTTGGCATGACCCGGGATTTGAACCCGAGACCTATTGATCAGCAGTCGCATACGCTAACTACTAGACCAACGAGGCAGTCTTTCTAAATTCTTTAAACATAGTAGTAATATAAATTCTATCACGTAACTCGATAATAAATAATCGAATACGGAATTGTAAATTTTATGTAAAACATAAAGTTTATATTCGAAAGTTGATACATATAAAGATACCCTTAACAGTCATTTACTAGTATTTATTACTGTTGTAATTCGCTTTACATGGTTTTAATGTAAACTATTTTATGTTAAAGGTAATGGTAATGGGAGAAATGATTTTAAAATTGCAATAAAAGGATTAACAGATTGTTTTATATGCACCTATGTGTTTTAATGATGCTAGAGAACAGCGGTCGAGTTTCAAATGTCTTATTTGATTGAACATCTATTTGTGAACAAATTTATACTGAAGCGATGTACATCGAAAAAAGTACTTATATTGTAGATATAAAGATAACTTCACCTATAATGTTTCATGTATGTTTACTCTATTGTACGTCATAAGGAAAATGGTGATACATTATGAATTTACTAAGCTTGCTAATGAGTACAGGAGCTCACTGTTAATGAGTCTATAAGTTACTTCCCAAAGTGTGCTAATTCCCTGATTGTAAACTAATTTGCATTAAATTGTAAACACTAAAAACCTTTATTTTTGTTTTTCCTTGTTGTAAGTATGCGGGTGGGAGTTATCACTGTTGGGTAATCGGCAATTCTAGTTCGTGAGATATTGTATCTATATTTGAATCCAACGGGTGTTACTTGTGTTTTCCAGTTATCACTCCAATTTTCTGTGCATGCTGTGTTTGCTTGAAATTGGTTGTACATTAGCCTTCATTTTGTAATTTTTGTACATGTAATCTAGACTACGTATTAATGTTTCGACTGTAAGCAAACCATAAATAAATATAAAAATTTTAATTTTCTTTAACAAATTATCAAAAAAAACTTCATATATCTCTCAGATGGCCGTCCAATCCCAACTATAATCTTGCAAATACTGTAAACGATTGACGTAAAATATTAGATGGGGTTAGTACCAAACAAAGTTGAGAGTTCCCCTAGGAAGGGTTGAGGAAGCTCTCTCTATCTAGTGTTAATTTATGTTTTTTTTTCTTTTTTCCTAAACTTGGTTCGTGTTACTTAGCTTTAATGAGAAAGATAGTAAAACGAATAAACTTCTTCCTAATTTTAAAGCGGTAATGACATACTTTCATTACCTATTAATTTTTGGTTCATCTAAGAGTGCCATAGCTATTAATTTGTAAAAATCAATTAATAACTTTGGCTACCTCTATTTAACATACATGTTAAATCTTGAATCGACTGGGAACGTTAGTAGGCCTCATATTTCTAATTGAGGGTAGACGTGAGTTTAGCGGGTGAGGAGAATGTTCTTGTACATTCACTTTATTGAAGCACTCGATCACGAAATACAGTTAGGACATTAAATAGCAGCCCATGATTAATAATTTTAAATAAGACACTCCACCGAACACGTGGTGCTCACACGAGATGATCCGCGATAACTGTGCTCGTCAACGACGACGTTCCATTTTTAAAGGAACTCACGAACGAATGAACGAACAATAATCATGTAGGGAAGGGATAAAACCATTGTCACCCGTGATCCTTGTCTATGATTTATGACATGAAAGTAATCGACTAAAATCAATCATTCAATCGCGTTTTTATTATTTTAAAGTGTCAATGATTCCCATCCCTGCGGTCACCGGTCGCACGCGCCAGTGCCCGGTGTTGCGTCAGTGTCTTACCTTCAGACACTTAACAGTGTTGCCAGCTAAAATAATCGATACGCCGGCACGGCCATACTGACAATCGCACGTCCCTGTGCGATCACTCACCTCTACAGGTCTCGTACTCCTCGTCAATCAGAGAGAAAAAAAAAAATCGCTCGTCCATCACTGACTCGCTACCAATTCATGACACCTGTTTAAAAAGATCTCGATCTTTACCCCTCGCATCTAAATTAAACACACTGGGCGTCCACCTGACCTCAGGCGTCCCTTCGACCATCCACCAACTCGCATGGTGTATCGGACCTGACCACCCGTCAGCGCCCCTTCCACCAATCACACACACACACACACACTGGGCAGACAACTGACCTCAGGCGTCCCTTCGACCGATCACCAACTCACATGGTGCCTCGGACCGGACAACCATCAGCGTCTCTTCCACCAGTCTCATCGCGTAGTCTGATCAGGTGCATCGATCCGGTTTACAGACCAGCTCCATTTTTCAGATACGCGACTACCAACTACCCATCAACCCTACTATAAATCGCGAAGTCTGATCAGGTGCATCGATCCGGTTTACAGACCAGCCCCATTTTTCAGATACGCGCCTATTAACTACCCATCAATAAGGCTACATACCGCGTAGTCTGATCAGAGGCATCGATCCGTTTTCCAGACCAGCCCCCTTTTTCAGACACGTGCCAACCGAGTACCCATCCAGTGTACGCTCGCTACATTACGTACGTACGCACGCTCTGGATCGATACTCTACGTACGTTCTCTGGATCGGTTCTTGATAAAAGAACAGAATATACACAAATTAATTGCGCAACTGAAATAACAATTGGCCGGACATGTTTTCCGAAGAAACTACGATAGATGAAGTCATATAACTATTCTGGCGACCCTGAACAGGAAGTCGAAGTGTTGGTAGACCAGCTGCCAGGTGGTCGGAAGATATAAAGAAAGACTAGACACACCGCATCCAGAAGCGTATGGAAAACCATGTAGGAAGCATATATCCAACAGTGGATGCAAATATGCTAAGGAAGAAGAAGAAAGAAGAAGAGTGCACAAACGTTATAAACTCACCTTTAGTACTTGTCATGTTCGGAGGCAGAGGCTAAAGTATGTGGACTAGATGTCGATGCTGCATCACTTTCCTCATAGGACGTTACGTCCATTGTCATGACTATACATTTCGAATTTCATGAGCATACTTACAGGTTAGGTTAGACCCACCAACGTCTCTCAGCTCGTCTCTATAATAATCTGGTACCTTGACAATAGAATGACCTTACCTTTGAAGTTTCATTGTAGTTTGGTTTGGTTACACTCGCTATCCTTGATAAAGACGAAATTGCCTGCACTGAATGGACTCACTATTGCTCTACTTCGGATGAAGCGTTCTACCTCTGACGTATAGTCTTTTGAAATTCTACATTGCTCGTTTGTAAAGCATTAATTCCGCATGGGAGTAGCCTGTTACTCTGGATCTAGTGGTATTAAAGGCGATTTGAACTTACAGAAGTTTTGTTTGGTTTGTTCTCTACTATTGTGAGCAGACATTTTAGAGTACGCATTATACGCTTAGCGTTAGCCCTACCGGAACCAGTACCGATAAGGTGAAGCTGTACACTATGCCCACATCAACACCGTTTGAAGTTTGCACCTATATAACACCTACGTTAGTCTGCTTTTACACGCTTCGGTGTACCAAATAGGCAAACAGCTCTCTTGAGGGATTGAATTAAGGTATGAGCATCGAGAGATGCCGAGTAATGAAAGACACGCACTCCCTCCCATCGTCTTTACCGCCCAATCCCCCCGCAATATCTATGTAAATCGCATGTCGGGTTGATGAAGGCCAACTTGCCCAGCCTAAAGGCCCCAGGCGACCGGAAACAACCACCAAGGGCAAGCAACGACGGCGCGGCCAGAACCGGACGGGCGACCACCCGTGGCACGACACGCCACGAGCGCCACCGCAACCCAAAGGCCACGCCAAGCAGCCAGTCCCGGCTGCCGCCACAAGACAGCATCCGCAAAGCCCAGCTGGAGAATCTCCAGAAAAACACCATCCAACGGCAAGACCACGCAGCCACAATGCGTTCCAAAAGTCCACAACCAGGGCGGTGACGCACGGCGTCAATCCTCCCCAAGAGGAGACCCGAGCCCAGCAACGGAAACCACGGGCTGCTGACGAAACTTGTTGGGACCCGGAGCAGTCTTTCGAAGCGTTGCATACTGTACAAGAATCAATAAACTTACGTACCTACTTGGTCATCTCTGGAAACCAATAATGCTCAAATAGTTCTTAGTTTCTTAATTTCCGAAGGAACATGATTAATTAAGGTCCACGTTAAGGATCACGGAGCTATTGGTAACCGGAAACTGGTTACCCTTACGCACATCATGGTGCGAGTAGTCCGAGGTTTCTTTGTTCTTATTTTTGTTAATGAGGTCACGAATTTCGATATCACGATTTTGTTCTACCGCTAACTACCCATAATAAAGTTAACAGTCAGCGCCATCACGCGAAGAAACACTGAACCACGAAGAACACACGGTATGAACTACACGGAGCAACTACCAATCTTGAATCGCGACGGAGAAACTCTCGCGCGAACCAGCACACACACTACATCCCAACACCAACCGCTGTGCAGCGGCCCACCAGGCACGACCACCTCGCCCGGTCGGAGGATCCCCCCTCTGTGTCGGAGGCACACGACACCCGGTCCTCTACAGTATTCTAATATTACGTTTACAGTTTCATCTGATAATGTACTGGCATTAGAGTCATCACAAACTGTATTTGGGATTGGATGTCTAGACAAGAAATCAGCATGTTACTTGTTGGCACCTTATGCACAATATTGACTCCTGTAGAAATACCCACCACTAATGGTGTATGCTGTGTAATGCTGCCCATACAAACACTGTTTAAAGATCTCGACTACTCAGGTGACTATGATAGTTTCTAGTTCCTACGAATGAAATCGCGATTCTGCGTCAGTCGTTCGTCAACTAAAATATGACACTAAGATATGACAACATGTAGCAAACCATTCTTTCTTTGAATGATTATGGCCCCATAACCGTTAGAACTGGCATCAGTGTGAAACTCAATAGCTGCCGCTTCACGATCTAATATTGTTAGTACAGACTCCTGAGCTCAGTATTTGAACAGTTTTCTTGTAAATATTGTCATGTAGGTCCGTCCACCTTATTGTCCCCTTCAGTGAATAAAGTGGGCCTACCATACGAGTATTATTTGGGTATAAAGTTTCTGAAGTAGGAGACAAGGCCCAAGAACTGTCTATTCTGAGTAGCAATCTTCGGGGTAGGAGAATCGACCACTTCTCCTGCTCTAACTACATGACCCACAAAATGTACTCCTACATTTCTATAAAAAAAAGGAAAACTGCGTCTGACAATGCTCTCAGGGTTAAAGCAACGTTCCAGACAATGGGAATGATTAACAGAGAAACCAAGTCCATAATCAAGGTAACCCAGCGCAACGCTAATTCCAAGTTTATAACTAAGCCTTGTTGATACACCTTTGATAGACTGCAGCCGAATTTCTAAGATCAAAGGGCTTAGTTAGATACCCATATTGACCATCTTGTGAGGGTGAGGAACTACCGTAAATAACTTACGCTTCTAGGAGGGCTGAAACTTTTTCGTCTTTGAACATTCTTATATTGATCAATAGGGTCTACCCGTAAATCTCCTGTAAAGACGCGATGCCCTGGTATACCATCGATAAAGAATTCAGAATATTTTCGTAAATAAATTAAGATCAATAAGATTTTTGATTTGATTTTGTCCACACAGTTTAAGTCAGTATCTATATCCTCAAGAGCTTAGCTTAGTTTGGGTATGCTTTTCGCTGAAACTCACTTTTGTAAAAAAAAAGCAATACGGTTAATTTGCACACTGACGTACTCGTTTAAAAAAATCACTGCCTATAGAATTACTTTACCTTTTATCGTTTCTTTCGGCACAACGTAAAATAGTAACTTAGTAGTAGATAGTATTTGCGAAACATCTTACGGTTCCTTTTTCCTTTCTTCCTTTTTTTTTTTAACTACCCCCGATACTACGACACTGTGTAAAATACTAACGAAAAGCATGCCCACAATCAACGAGAAAATAAAAAGAAACGATCTCACCGGATTCTGCGTTGCTTTTGCTCCTCGTCGATTCATGTTTACAGATGTGCACCTCCTTCATTGCTGTAGCTCGGAACCCTTGCGTTCTTCACAAACCGACGCGACATATCCAGCCTGTCCGCATACGTAGCTGAGATCTGTCCGAAGTCTCATTTAGACGGCTCTTCAGAACCCTCTCGCTGTTCGCGACACTCGATAGAGAAAATCATGTGCAAAATGCTGTGCCCTTGTGTGCCAAAACGCTGACATATCGTCGTGGTCAAAACAAATCAGCCTTACGGTAATGTTAAATTCCGATTGTTGCGGATTAGCGGTCGCCAGTAATTGAGATTTTCATCACCATGTTTTTGTAAACAGTTTGATTGTCCGGGCTGCTCACTGCTGTTCACTTTACACTATTCTCCTCAGGTGGTTACCCTGCGTATCCCACTTCTGATGTTAAATCTTGAATCGACTGGGAACGTTAGTAGGCCTCATATTTCTAATTGAGGGTAGACGTGAGTTTAGCGGGTGAGGAGAATGTTCTTGTACATTCACTTTATTGAAGCACTCGATCACGAAATACAGTTAGGACATTAAATAGCAGCCCATGATTAATAATTTTAAATAAGACACTCCACCGAACACGTGGTGCTCACACGAGATGATCCGCGATAACTGTGCTCGTCAACGACGACGTTCCATTTTTAAAGGAACTCACGAACGAATGAACGAACAATAATCATGTAGGGAAGGGATAAAACCATTGTCACCCGTGATCCTTGTCTATGATTTATGACATGAAAGTAATCGACTAAAATCAATCATTCAATCGCGTTTTTATTATTTTAAAGTGTCAATGATTCCCATCCCTGCGGTCACCGGTCGCACGCGCCAGTGCCCGGTGTTGCGTCAGTGTCTTACCTTCAGACACTTAACAGTGTTGCCAGCTAAAATAATCGATACGCCGGCATACATTTTCCTTTGTGTTTAAAAGCAATAACATTAAGAGGAATATTTGTTGTGTTGCAGAGGACTTTATTACATAGAGACATAAAACTAGATTCAGAATAACATGATTTGTAGATCAAACAAATTATTGGCTCTTATTATTAATTAATTTATTATAGTTTTTTTATATATAGGGATAAACTCTGTCAGTTAATACCTACTCAGCGTAGTGGGAAGCTGACCTGGGTCATCGCAGTCAAAATCTGACATACAGTTTATAGCTAATATTACCATCAACATATTACATACTACACAATGTAATTCTTCTGACCTTATATAAATATTGAATCGTAATTAAATAATCACGGAAGTGTCAGCGTACATATCAGTTTTTTTTAACTTCTTTAATGCCAATAAATTAAAATTCAATTAGCAATCCTAACCTAATTATGTTAGTTCAAAACAGCAAGGTCATAAAATTACATATTGCGCTTCTTTGCCTTTTTTCAACGTAAAGTCCACATAATTCCTAATCACATAGAGATATATGTAATTGTGGGCCAGTATTGAACAAAAAATAAAGCATCAAAGGTTGACCGTCGGCATCGCTACTACATACACAATCTAACCTCGACCGCAACACTGATTTGCGAAAATAAAACGAGCGAGGTTTGCAGGCGCCGCCGTAATGGAATAGTGATGGGATGTGTCGATGAAAAATATCGATGATGTTTTAAACTTGGCCACGATTTCGAAAGATGTTTTCATTATTTCTGTACCTGAAGTGTTTGATTATCATTTCTATCTCAGCTTAGAAATGTTTAAACGTAGATCTTTCTCAGGGTTCACCATGGTTGTAGTTTCTATAGCGGGTGTTCCTACACTTGGCATACGAGATGGCGATCGCAGTAAGATACAGTAGGATGTTATAGTCTAGCGTCTGATATACAAAAAAATAAACATGAAAAAATAGACATGACATGTTGAGCTTTCATTATTACTCTTAAATTAGATATTAAACCTTCAAATAATAATAACTGCAAACAATGAACAAATTAATCAATTATATTTTATCTTACAACATTCACGATCGCAAGCTTGACATCTAAACCCCACTAACATTTTACACAGAGAGTTCTTCCTACGTCTCTCAATATTTTCTTCAGATCATTCAAAAGATCAACTTTGAGAACAGCTTGATTCCTGAAGAAATGACTAATAAATATTTGAAACTAAGAATACCTTTGTAACTTTAAATTTTTCTAAATAATGTTCTATCCTAAAAAACACTTAATTTATCCGGTAGAAATCCAAATTGAATGACATAAGCTATATTAAAACGAGCGTAACACCAGACAAAAGTTGTTTTGGAATAAAACCAAAGTAGAATAATTAAATACATTAAAGACAAAGATGAATTACAATCATAACATTAATGTTAAAGATACATCTTATATATTACATATCAATAAATATGAGACAATCATAAATTATTTTGGCACGCGCTTAAAAATTAAATTACTCTTTAACTTTGAACTTTAAAATAGATTATTTCGTTTTGTTATTATGCTCTATAATTTCCTTTTTACAATAACCCATAATGTCCCACTGCTGGGATCTGGTCTCCTCTCAGGAGAGGGTTAAGGGCCCCACGATAGCCAAGTGCTGGTTGGGGGCTGGCAAGACACGTTGTGGCTACGTAATTTTACTGTTGGATATTTTTAAGCCGCCCCAAAGGCCTCCAACTAAGCGTCATGACTGCTATCTTATGATAACAACCGGAACCGTCTGCTAAACGGGACCGCCAAAGCATTAAACGCTTATAACGTTACAAGTATACTTTTTTCAATTATCAAAATACGCGAAATAACTATATCAACTTAATGCAATGTTCATATTTTTTACTATAAACGGGACTTATTCGCGAAAAAAATAAAAAGTGACGATACCTTCTATTTTACGACGTTTCTAATGGGTTATACAGCTCGTGATCACGGGTAGGCGTCACGTATGGTCACGTGATAACATAACTCAATTAATATCAAATTCAAAGACCAATAACTCATTGACATTTTTTTGTTAATTCGTTGCCACTACAAAATCTAAAAAAATTTACTGTTTGTCCAAGTGGTTTAGAACTACTGACTACTATTTAGTAGCTAATTACACTGAAATAGGATGTAAATATTAGGTAAATTATGCAAATTAATAATTGGATTCAGGATAATTTCTCTACCGGTATTTAAAGTATGATTCCATTTGACTTCGTAGACCTATAGCCATAAAGTGTACAATGTATGAACTATAAATGTAATGTAATATAAACATATTTGAACTCAGGCCATCCTCGTTAACCTGTGTAATGATTGCAAGTGTAGTTACTAGTTAGGGCAGCAAATTAAAGTTTGATGACAAGTAGATGCCGTTAGATGATAATAAAATTTTAGAAGTTGTGGGAAAATATTTGATATTGAAAAAAAATATTTGATATGAAAACAATGTTGGAAAAGAATGTCCATGGAGTTTCTTATCTGTTCTTCTCCATAGTATCGACAAATTGGAACAGACAATTAGCTTCAAGACTGAATACTGACTGGCTACTTGACGTTTCAAAAGTGGCGTTGTATTGGTTTATTTGAAATAAAAATGGTTTGATTTGATTTGTTTTTTTTTTTTTTTTTTTATTTAAAAAGACAACTCCCGCATTAGGAATATAAATTCCTGTGTCGCGGGGGACTTTACAAACATACATGAAACGGACACAAAGAACACCCAGACTCAGAACAACAAATTGTGAATCACACAAAGTGTTATCCTACGTGGGATTTGAACCCACGACACTTGGCGCAGTAGGAAGCGGCGTGGCGACCGCTTAAGCCACTAGGCCAACCGTGCAGTCAAAAAGTTAGAGTAAATGACAGAGTTAAGCAGAGGAAAATTAAGGAGCTCATTATTAGCTGAATGGTTCACGAAAATAATAATTTATTAAGATAAATGCATATTATAACTTTATCGTATATATTTCCACAGGAAATAACTGTGCATCATAAGTAGATTGAAATGATTACAAAACATTAAGGTCAGTTTAGTTCTGCAATTTCTTTTAAAGAAGATAAAACTTTTATTTAATATTATTTAAATAATATACATACCTATACGTGAAGCAAAAAAATTGTACCCTTTTTTTACGAAAATTTCGCTGACGGAGGAGTATGAAATTTCGCACACATAGTTTATACAAAGAACGAGCGCAGAGTGCTGATATTTTAAATTATGTATAAAAATCCACTAAATCAATAGTAAAACGTAGACTACCATGTATTTGACACACACACGCATAGATTTTGTCAAATTAACATTGTAGGTTAGCCTTGGCGAAATCCGTGATTATAGAAATATAACTTTAATAATATTGCCACTTAAAATTCAAGTTATGGCCGAATTTCGACCACTTAACCCTTAGCCACCACTATTATCTATAAATACTAAACAGATTGCACAATATATCCAAATTTAAAAAAAAATACCTACACCTATTTTAAAATCTTGCTTGTCCCATCACTAAACTATAGTGTATTCCGCACAAAGTAATCATTTGTCTACTTGACTAAACTGAATTATATTATTATTTTTTATTATTTAATAATGGCCGTAATAATTGAAGGTTGGCGGGCGGCTTCTGTTCTAGAACAACGTATTGCTTGGTTATTCGAATCATCTTTGTTAAGTGGACGATGTTAAGCATATTCGATATTTAGGCATATTATTATTTGTAACTTCACAATTTTGTTATTTTTCTATTTCTTTGATGAGACGGATTATCATTTATGATTGGATAAAAAAAGTATCTCAATCAGTCAGAAAAATAATGTGACCAATTAACTTATATCTATGAAGCATAATAAAGTTATCTTTTCAATTGACTTACGAGACTTTAGTTTTACTAACCAATATTTTGCTTAGTGTTAATAATTAATGAAAAGATTACCTTTAACAATCTACTGCTGGATATTTCTATAGTTTTTATAAGGGACCTAATATACTACACTGACCAGATGAGTTAGTATTGAGCTTGCTCCAAGTATACGTTCTCTTTGGAATGTTGTTATAATGTACTAACTTTTGCTTGCGGCTTCGCCTACGTATTATTCTGATGTATAACTTTGTTTGCCCTTTTCACTCTCATAAGGGTGGAATTTTCCAAAATTTTCTTCTAATGCTTGTCTAAGGAATATACATGCCAATTTTCAGCTTTCTATGTCATGTAGTTCCCTCTGTGCGTTATCTATCAGTCAATTAGTAAGGGTTTTATATATATTGATAATTTTCTAAAACTGGTGTAAACTACAAATTAATTTAGAAGTTATTACGCAGCCGTATCGCTCTTGGTGTCTGACGTTAAATGTATGTCTCTGCCACCCTAGTCACTGTCTGGCTTAAATAAAATAAATTAAATTAAACGACAAGCTGCCCCTTAAGAGAGGTAAATTTACAGTAGTCGGTACGTATGCATTCGCACGATATTTAATAGCAAATAGCGATCTTCGATGTTTCAATCCAACTGTTATTCGATTAGTTTTGTAATTGAAAACATACCCTTTGGCGGTAGTGATTACTACAACTGGTAATAACAAATACATTGTTAATTTCGTTAGTAAATTAATAGGTTTGTTCTTAATAATAATATTCAATTGGGTATTTTGTTTATACCTATAAAACTTGGCCTCAGTTATAAGTAAAGGTATAATGTTATTAACATAGAAATTCTTAATAACAGCCATCTCATCTTTTTAATGCATACTGCGGGTATGGAACTTTTGGCGGTGTTCCACGCCCGTGTTTCTGAAAGCACTTTAAGACAGCCGTGGATCCCGGTTGTCTTGAACATCTATAGTGATCTTTATTAGAAAGAGAACTAGTTCAATCTACGAAATCAGGTAGCCCTCAGGGTTGCCGAGGTTTCATCCCAGTCGCTTCTTGTAAAAACTGATATTCAAGTCAGGAAGTTCAGTTCAGGAAGATAGGACATCATAGTCCTTTAAACGGGGCGTGAAAAACCACATCACTAAGCCGCCATAGTGTGGGCCGGTAAACTGCTCATGCTTACCATCAGGCAGGATAGAGTCACTTTGGTAGGCTAAATATAAAAACAGTCTTGCTGTATTCAAGCCTCTCCTTGAAAAGATTTTACTATAAAGACTATAAGACCCTAAGTTGCATCTTGCAGCATTATTAGATTGCCATTAAAAGGTCTGTCAAAGTCAGTTCTGCCGTTTTATAGACAGACAAATTGACAGCCAAATTTTAAACTACAAAGTCTAGATTAGTTAAATAGGTATAATTTGATAAAAACAGTTCAAAATTACGTTTTAGAAGCAGGTAAATATGAGATTAAAAATATTATATTCGATTCAAAATCATTCAGCATTATTTATCACTTTTTTAAAGACCCATTTATTATGTTTACGTGTTGATTTATCATATCTTAAAATATTATAGCAATGTAGTGTTAAAAATTAAAACGAAAAACTAGTTTTAATCATCTTGATCATTTATCAATGTATTATTTTATTTTACTAAATAATACGGAGATCACGTTCTGTATTTTTAAACATAAAATGATTAGATCATAATAAAACTTAATATTTTGAGAACTTTTTGCAATTAACGTGTCTTGTTTATATTTTCTAAATAAACTCAGTCTTTTATTTGAATATACATTCTGTACTTACATTCACCGTTACAAGCATGTGTGTATGCCCTATGTCCATTTGCCATACGACCTACGGCCCAAGATTACCATTATAAACACTTATGTTAGCCGGACCCAAAACGCAGCCATTAAAAACAATATAGCCGGCACACTCACATTGTAATAACAGTTTTTAAATTGATTTAAGATTTCACAGGCCATTATTTAAAGGTGTATATACATGAGTTAGGCTTTTCTTGTGTGGTCTGAGTATAGAGTACACTGTTGGATTTTCGAAATTAAGTTTCACATAGGATATTAAAATAAATGACATTTTCTGGTGACGTATCGATTTCTGACGAATTGATGCATGACATATGGGACAACACTTTGTGTATATCTACAAATATATCTAATGCGGGAGTTTTCTTAAGAAAAATCGACTATGGGTATGTGATAGTATAATGAAAAATATGTCCTTTAGTATTAGTGATTAGATTTTTTTTTGAATTCATTTCAGTCTAATAATCTCTCAAGCCTTACAATTTTGTAAGTTAATGAATCAGAAAAATATTTAAATGGAGAGGTAAGTCAAAAAGGAAAATTATAGCTATATTCTTACTACGGATGTATTAAAGGATAAAACAGTTCGAACAGATCGTCCATTACTACTTAAATAATACGCAGGAGTACATGACCTAGAAGAGAAGAGAAGAGAAGAGAAGAGAAGAGATCTAGAATTCAAAAACTTGTCTTTTCAACGCAGTCTAATATTTTGTGGGGTAAAAATTAACGGAAGAATTACATCATACTGTTTCCTGCAAGATCTTGGTATCACTTCGGTCGTTTCTGTTTATGCACCGAAGCAACTAGTTGGTCCAGTGGTTATCAGATGATCAAGAGGTTTTGGGTTCGATTCCCGAGTCGGATGAAATTATTGTGTGATCTGCAAATGTAATATTTGTTTCGGAATCTAGGTGTTTTTGTACATTATATATTATGTTTGTATTTTCAAAAAAAAAGTATGTTTAAATATTTAAATCAGTTGTCTAGTACCCATAATACAAGCTTTGCTTAGTTTAGGACTCTGTTTAGTTTAGATGATGTTGTGTGTTAGATGTTCGAAATATTTATAAATAAATTCATCCTCACAAACTTCACATTTATAATATTATTAGCTTTTGCCTGCTATTCCGTTGACTTGTATATTTGCTATCGAGTAAAAAGTAGCCTATATCCGTCCTCAGGCTCAAGACTATCTGTGTACCAACTTTCATTTTGACTGCCTTGTTGGTCTAGTGCTGATCAGAGGTCTCGGGTTCGATTCCCGGGTCCGACCAAATATTTGTGTGATCCACAAATATTTGTTTCGGAGTCTGGGTGTTTTTCTATGTATAATATGTATGTATTTACAAAACAAAAGTATGTTTATGTATTTATATCAGTTGCTTAGTACCCTTAACACAAGCTCTGCTTAGTTTGGGACTAGATGACGTTGTGTGTAAGATGTCCGGAATATTTATTTAATTTATTTATTATATTTAAATGAATTTAATAGTTTTGGCGTTAAAAGTCTGTCTAGAGTAACTTTCGAATGTATAATATTAGTAAGGATGTAATTTGTTTTGAAATTTCCGTCAATGTAAAGTACACTTAGGAGTGTGTATATGTGTGACGTGGATATGTGACCCTCAATTGACCTCAACCGCTTCCGATGTCAGAATAAATATTACTGTTATATAAAATTAGCACTATTTATTACTTGATATAAACCGACTATAACATTTGTCGTGGTTTATTGCATATCATTTTTCTGTGCGAGAGCAGACTTTAATGTTCAGAGACTATGATGAATATACTAGTAAATTGCTTGGTGTTTATTCAAAGATGGACGTTTAAATAGTCTTAATAATTTATTAGTTATTAACCTTTAATTAATGCACCTTCACTTTGATATTAAAACCCCTCCTTGAATAGGATAGGGGACAAATAAGGAGACAGATCAATTGATGGCATTTACCATCAGTTGATCGGTCTACTACCGGTACTTATAGAACCTGATACTTACAAGTCACAAGTGCTCTGGCACCCTCTAAGCCTCTTCTTTTCTGTAATCAGGGAAAGTGAAGATTTGGACTACAATAATCTCACAATAAAATCATTTGATGTCGAAATATCACCCACGACCCAGATTGGTGATTTAAGCTAAAGTATAACTCTCTCGTGATAGATTAATAATACACCACATATGTAAAGAGTTTTCTCAAAATTAACAACATAATCTGCATTCGGATGTGACCAACGTTTGTTTAAACTAATTCTGTTCTAATACAACTAAAAGGTCGACACAAACAAATATGAACATTAATGAAACTATCTCTAAATATTTCTCATGTCGAAATATGACAAATAGCCAAAAGTACCTAACCAGAGCATTGAATCTATGACCGTTCAATATAAACATCCAATTATATGGACTGATTTATAGCAAGTGATTATTCGTTGTCTGGGCTTATTCGCGTTTTAATTGTTGGGATTGATGCAATCGGATAAGGTGAATGTACCTATTAGGGGTAATGCATTATAGTATTATATAACAAATATCAAATTAGTAATAGAAGTATACAAACTCCATTATTTAAAACAGTTTGAAAGATATAAGATAAGTATTTCTATAATTCAACTTTATTGATTTATAAAAATTGATCAGAGCGGTGTGCGATGAAAGAAGTCCGGTTCCGGCCACTGCCGGAACTAGACTTCTTTCATTGCACACCACTCTAAAATCATTATTAGCCTAATGCAGTCCACTGACTGCAATAGGCCAATGATGACTGACATAACAGTTTTCAAGGGCTGTTGATGTCATATGTACTGAAGTTTACTACTGTATTACTTTTTTTTTCTTTTATATTCTATTATTTTCATACTGAAATAATCTATTCGAATAACTCTAACTTAAAAGAGAAATCCACGCCGTTATTACAAAAAAGATAAACGTTTGAAAATTACTCATCATAAAGTAATCTACAAAACTAGATTATGTTTCCTTCATTTATTTTATCTACTTAGTAGTGCAATGATAAAGTATAAACTGTTAAAGTAATGCATTAGCTACATATCGGATGGCCGAGAACTGGTGTTTCCACCTCACAAGTAGACGATATATTTTTCTCCAATATTAATAAGACCACCCGTTGAGACCGGCTTGTACTATATTAGTTCGGGACTTCGTTATAAGTTTATTTATTTGGCGATAGATCACACGGCTTGCATTATTCTAATAGGTGTATTAATATATGTATGTGAATTATCGTGTTATTCACCGTACATTCTAGGTTTTAATTAGGTTCACGTGGAATGGTTTGTTAGCGCCCGCATAGTTCTATTCTACTTTTCTCTATAACATACTTTATGAAGGTATTAAATATTTTTACTGGTCGTAACATATTGTGATGTCCATATTGATTTTTCATAGTATTTTCGCCTGATAAAGTACGCGAGGTTATTCTGGTTTTTTCCATGTTATGGACGGCCTCTTTTATTTGTTTGTTTTTATTATGTAGTTACGAAAGAAGTTAGGGAGTACATAGGTACATAGTTTGGTTATTTATCTGCGCAAAGAATTCAACTATAGCTATTTTACAAATTGAAAAATAGTTTAAAGGTACTGATTTTGTGGGTTTTATTAAAAATTGAGAACAAAGGTTATGTGATTAACACGATTGTTTGTTCCGTGTCTGATTTCTGGGAATTTCTTTTTTATGATCTGTACTAATATTATAGAAGTAAAACTTATGAATTTATGACCTTTTAAGGGATAATCCCTAGATCTTTTAAATCCGTTTTAAAAAAATCTCTAACAATGAACATTTTTCGTGGTAAGCGTCGGTCAGTTGCTGTTATGAAATTTATTTTTTTAGTTTTGTATAAATATAAATAAAGATTTCGGACATCTTACACAGACCGCCATTTAGTCCCAAACTAAGCAGAGCTTGAATTGTAAACATACTTTTTGTTTTGTAAATAAATCCATACCTATTACACATGAGTAACATTCCCAACAAAATCTTTACCGATCACACAAACATAAGCTTCGACCCGGAAATCGAATCCGAAACCTCAAGCACAGCAGTCGTATTCGCAACCAATGCGCCACCGAGGCAGTCATTGTACATGATTGTATATGATTTGAATAATTTTATTTAGTACATAGAATTATTAATGAAACAAATAACATTCATGAGACTTTTTCAAAGCCCACAACAAAACAAGTTTTAGTACAAAGGTCCCTTAAATTTGTAATTTGTGTTTTCTGCTTTAAACCTTTAAATACAATTACCTTAAACTTGTTGTATATTAATAGATATTTGTACCTTACAAAAACAAAGAGGTAACCCCACAAAACACATTACACAAACGTTAATAAAAAAGTCACCGATAAAACCAACATTCCACGGGAGTTTTTCATATGTATGGAACACGTAGTTTTTGCTCAGTAAACTGACAATAAATGAACACGGACTCGAACACTACGCGGTGGTATAAAAACCAACACGTTTCAGCCGCAAACTTTATGTGAACATACAAATACTGCGCCGATAAAAAAAGTTCGAGAACTTGGAGTTTCGAAATATTACTTACTAGAAAAATGGATATTTCGGATAATTTGTATTGAATTTTTTGATGTTTGTGGTATGGTTGTTTGAAAGAAATCTTTTTTTATTATATAATTATATTTTAGCGCCGTGTCCGTGTGGTGACGGATTAAGAATACAAAGTGTCACCACCCCTATGCATTCCATGGGTGTCGTAAGAGGCGACTAAAGGAACAAAATAAGCAGCTAATATCACTGCCAAGACAAGGAAAACTTGAAACAAACCCTTTACCAACCCGTCTGGCCAGCGTGGTATAGTAGACCAAAGTCTCCTTTTAAAGGAGAGGCCTATGTCCAGCAGTGGACTGTTGATGATGATGATTTAAGCGCACCAAAGCGACTCCACTCTTCCTAATGGAAAGCATTAATATAATTCAGGTGTAGCGGCCACCATTCTCACTGTTAGTGCATACAATACAGCATGCTGATCCACACCATGGCGGTTTAATAAGATGTGTCTGAATGATCTGGCCTCCAGTTCCATACTCATCAACGAATGTTGATCTTCTGCGTTTTTTTTTTCTTTTTTATAGAGGACAGACGAGCAAACGGATCACTTGATGGCAGGTGATTTCCGCCGTCCATGGACACCCGAAACACCAGAGGAGTCACAGATGTGTTGCCGACCTTTAAGAGAGGAGTACTGCTACTGAGAATTTGCCCGTTCGTGCTGAAATTAGCTTGACTCTACCACAGATTAATAAATAGTTACTAACTCTACTACCCATTGTTTTAGGTGTAAATAAATAAAATATTAAATTAATAATGTAAAAGACTGTATAACCACAGAGATTATCCCAGCATAGAATTTTTCGTTTCAGCTCCTTCAGTAGCTACAATTTCTAAAATACGATTTTGGAAAATCTTTATTGTTAAATATGAAAGGAAAACATCGTTGTATTATTTTTTGTTTCATCAAGTCCTCTTTTCTACAAAATAATGTGCCCAAGAATTTTATTATTGACAACTGCACAATCTATTTTGTGTTTTAAGCTCTTTGAGGAACAAGTTATTGTTGCGGAACGCTCGGAGTATCTTTTCTTCACATCTCTAAAACATCGATGTTGTTTGGCGATTAATCTAGCCTACTTATCCAAATCATCATCTTTTTCTTCCTAGTCTTATTCCCAATATAATTTGGGGTTGGCTACTAGTTCAACCGGTTATACCTGAATATCAGTTTTTCCACGGAGCGACTGGCATCGGACCTCCGCAACCCTAAGGGAGAACTGAAATTCGAAGGTAAATTAGTAAATTTGAGGCACTGACTTTCCATTAACCATTGCCATAGATGTTCATGACAACCGGGACCGACGGCTTTACGTGCTCTTCGAGGCACGGGCGTTAATCACCGTCAGCTATTCAAACTGCGGGCTGCTATTAGGAATTGCCTAATAAAAACCCAAAAAAAAAACCACTTTTCGGCTCGAACCTGGATTTGAATCCGAGACCTCTTAATTAGCAGTCGCATACGCTACCCACAGACCAACGAGGCAGTACTTATCTTATCACTACTTATCTAAATCATATTTCTTAATTTTTTTTAAAACAGTCGACTCCATTCTCGTTTATAACTCTTTATTGGACTACGATACGACCGCATAGGGTAAATCATTCATATTAGTAATGATGTGCAACAAAGCGCTTTTCTCACCGCAGTATAATATGCTTTAATAACTAAGACAGGCTGAATTTGACCACCTGATGCAGTACAACTCTACTCGAGGTTGATTTAATTACAGGTACATTTATGATTATTATGGCTTTGAACGCTTTTTTATTTCAAACAGCTGCCGGTTACTTTTTACAATTTAGTACTATACTTTTTCTTTATATAGATTTTCTGGTGACTGTTTTGTATTACAAATAAAAATTCGAACTTCAAAACTGCTTTCATGTCCAAAATAACAGTCGTTATAAACAATTAAGTAATCAGCAACATTTCGTCCAAAAACCAATTGTTGTTACAGTTATACGGTACTTGCGGGAGGCGCCTGTTATTACAATTATATTGATGACAAAAATATTAGGTTGTGACTATTCAAAATTATACTTTAATCCATTAGAATAAGGTTTACTGAAATCGCAATATGATATTGTATGTGAGAAATTTTAAAACAATCTTTTATATTATTGAAATATGGTCGAAAGTCCTTCCTTAATTGATGAGAAGTTCTGCATTCGTAAAACAGGTAATGATTCGTATTTCGAACACGCTCAAATATTTAAATTTATGTACTTTCCTTACGGGTGTGTTTCGAGGACTGTATTTTGTTTTTTTAATTCTTGACAAACGAGGTTTTCTTTTGAATATTAAAAGGTTTGTTTTTTTCAATTAGTGGTTAGATCGTTGTATATCAATTTTTTTTGGATTTTTTTTGACAGATAATAAAATTTTATCTCAATACCATTCGGAAGGAATAACCTCAGAAAGAAAAAAAATCTGTTCCAATGCTGTAGAAATAGGAGGTAAAAATTCCATCACTTCACCTCTAAGATATCGAAAAATCACGTTGAACATAAATCTTTAAATGTTTTGTTTTAATTACTTAGTTGAAATATTTTTAAATGGTATTTAATTATAAGATACTAGCTGCTTCCCGCGATATTTTCACGATTGTACATCAACGAAGCTAGTCCAAAAAAAAAAATGCATAAGTTATTCATTATATATTATCATCAGAAATCTTCTAGTGAAAGTCCCATTAAAATCTTACAATATTTTAATTTACTCAATGGATAAGAAAAGTGTTGTTTTTAATTTTTTTATCACAGTTTTTGCTTTTTTCTCAATAAAAACTTTCCTTGACAGAAATATTAAAAAAAAACAAATGATCCACAGGTTTTCGAGTTTTAGCGTTTCATTTTTATATAATTTGTATACACAATACATTGACGTGTACAGATCCCAGATTGGATAGAGTATCGTTAATAAAAAGGCGTAAGAAGAAAGTACTCTTGCCTAAAAACTGTATTTTGTATTACTTTTATATACTGGGTTTCTCTGTCTATACAGGAATCCTGCTGATGCCCACAATGAGCGACCGTGAAAATAACCTGTCTCCGACATATAGATTAATGTCTTTTCATATCTGGAACGTGTATTTTTTTAAATCTATCAGTGAAAAGTTGAAAATAAAATAAATTAAGGCCAATATTAGAATATCCATATCAATCGCAAGGAGTTGGCGAAAGGAGGTTCTTATTAAATTAATTTAATATTGCATTCGGCGTTCGAGTAAAGCTTGTTCTACACACGAAAAATTAACTTTGTAAAGTTTACTATTTTTAAATTTAATCGATACTGATACTATAAATTATAAAATCGATATTATAAATTCGAAAGTCACTCTGTCTGTCTGTACATCTGTTACGCTTTCACAACTAAGCCGCTATACCGATTTCAATGACATTTAATATCAACATACTTTGTATCTTGAAGTACCTTGAATCTAATTATCTTTCTTTCTTTTTAATAACATCTCTTACCGGACTTGCCGACGACTAAAACCACACGGTGTACCAACCTGTTTCTGAAATAGGAGGGCTATTTCAGAAACAGGTTGGTACACCGCGTGGTTTTAGTCGATCTGCTGCAAGTCCCGGTGGGGAGGCGTCCCATCCGTAGGGGTTTCCACAAGTAAATAAATTAATTATGAAATTTTACAAATCGTATCATTTCGATTATACTGACAAAATGGAGTTAGAAAGATATGTAAATAATACTTTTACATTAGCCACAGAGGCGAATGAGGCGTCATGTTGCCTTACCTTATTTATGTCGATTAGCTTCAAAGGAGAGTTGGAGTTCCCATAAAAATTAGGGGAAGAGCAATGAAATTTTTTTTAAACGAGTATTTGTGAGACTGAGTCACCACCCTCCTTAATCGGCCGATAAACATGGTCCCATTGAAGTACTGTAACAATAAATTATTTAAAAAGTAAAATTTCACAAGTAAATAAAATTTTATCAAGTTTAAAAATTCTACTAAATGAATACAGTGATATAACAAAAGACTTTTTATTTGAGAACGTGAAAATATATCTACACAACAATCCTTTCCATTAAGGGAATGTGAAAACGCCCACTCCTACCACTATCTGTCGGTTACCTAAAAAGGCTTTTTAAATCCATACTAAAGCATGTGTGTAGACCGGCCTTTAACGATTCAAATTATTTATCTTGACCAATTGACAAGTCACGAACAAGAAGGAATTACTACACTTGTATGTTAACGTTTTTTGTAGGAAACGTTCGATATTTAAATTTTAAACCAATTTGTTTTCTGGTAACTCATTCAGTATTTATTTATGTAGCGGTGCCATATTAATTACTGTGCTAACAGTCTGAATGTTCGGAAATTAAAATTTGAATTTCTTTTTATTTGGAATATTGGTAATTTGGCACGTGCGGTATAAAACGATCTGATCGATTTCAACCCAATGACCTTGTATTTGAAATATGGAATATATTCCCCGGCTGTTCTAAAACAAAATGGATGGAAGCTTAATAGGCTCTGATCAAATACCTGAACTGTTCTTTTTTATATATCATCATCATCATCATCAACAGCCTTTAACAGTCCACTGCTGGACATAGGCCTCTCCTTTGAAAGGAGGTTTTGGCCTTATATATATGAGCACGTAAAGCCGTCGGTCCTGCACCTGATCTCTCCCGGTCGTGTCGGATAGCCGTTTCAGTGGCTTGTGAGAGTGAGGCATCAGAGAGTTTAGCTGTATTGGCGAACATACTAGTGCACTATAATATCTCCTACATAGTTTTTTTTTTTTTTTTTTTTTTTTTTTATATTTAAGTCTGCCAAAGTGACTCTACTCTGCCTGATGGAAAGCATGAGTAGAATCCAGGAGTAGGGGCCACCATGCTTATTGTGAGGGTAGACAATGTAGCACGGTGACCCCTACCATGGCAGCCTGGTTTGATTATTCTGCATCATTCTCCCGGCCTTCGAAGGGCGGGAGAATGATGCAGAATGATTGGGCCTCCGGTCTCACACTCACCAACGAAATACGACAGCAAGAATGCTGTCATTATTAGGATGGTCTTCTGTGTGAGGGTAGTACTGGCCGGGTCGAGCCGGCCCATTCGTGCTGAAATCAGCGTGGCTCTACTACCATAACTGACTTCTTTGTTGACTGATGTCCGTTAAGACTAACCGCCTTGGCCAATTTCTATGAGGCAAGGAGCGCATCATCTTCACCATGTATATTAATGAATTTGAAAAGAGAAGATAGCAAAAATTTAAGCAACAAAATTGCTTTAAAACTACGAAGTTCACAAAATTAATCTATTAACATTAAATCACTCTAAAATAAACCTTATCACAACTGCACAAAGTTGATAGCAAATTTTTTGTACCGCATACACTGTACTTGAGCTGCGAGTACCATACTAAAGCATATATTTTTTTAATTGCGTACATTGCTGCCGTTGTATTTGCATTCTCAATAGTGCATATTGCCCGGTGTGTATTGTCTACCTTACTGTGGTGTTTAAACAACCCACACACGGAGTTTTGTATAGAGCTGGTTTCAGACAAAGGTTAAAATATTTTTTTTATAATATTAATCATAAATGAAGTTATCGAGATCAGTTTTTATGTAAATGTTATAACTGTTTTATTTAAATGTAACTTTACAAATTTTCTCATATTTTATTTGTAATTTTTTAAAACTCCACTTTAATTTAATATTATAATGAGCTTTAATACAGTGCGATGTACGATTTTAAAATAAGATAAATAGGAACAATACAACAGAAGCATAGTAAAAAAAAAACAATAATCAAGGTAACAAAAAAAAAGGATTTAAACCAACATAGAGCTAATACTGTTTTTATATCATTCTATTTCTTCTCTTCTAGTCCCTCAAATCTGTACAAATAAATAAAATTGAAGTGTCTGTATGTAATATCAAATTAACAGATTAAAATTTTTGTCTGTATGTCCGTCTGTCTGTTTCTTTCGGGTAATCTCTGGCACGACTGGACCGATTTTCACGGAACTTCTACTGGCACAGAGCTAATAATATATATTTCGGACATTTCGGACATCTTACACACAACATCATCTAGTCCCAAACTAAGCAGAGCTTGTATTATGTACTAAACAACTGATATAAATACATAAACATACTTTTTGTTTGTAAATAAATACATAATATACATAGAAAACACCCAGACTCCGAAACAAATATTTGTGGATTATACAAATATTTGGTCCGACCCGGGAATCGAACCCGAGACCTCTTGATCAGCAGCCGCATACGCTAACCACTAGACCAACAAGGCAGTCAAAATATACAAGGAGTAGGCTAAATATTTTAGGACTGACTTCGCTCCGCGTCGTTACTTGCGATTTACAACAATAACCGCGGGTAATACCGCGGGATTCAGCTAGTGTTTAGTAAAAATATTACTCTTGATTATTGGCACTTGGTGGAACTTGTTAAGGTTGCATTTAGGGTAATTAAGTTGTAGGTCATTCAATAGTTGGATTGGAATAGAAGTACTAGTAAGTTTATTTTTAATTAATAATTTAGTTCTTTTTATTTTAAATTTCATACAAGTGTTCAAGTTTTTTTAAGAGTGAGTTTAATTTCAAGAACGTGTAATAAAAAAAAATATTTCCTGTGAAAAAAAAATCAGGTATGTATGCGACTGCTGCGCCTGAGGTCTCGGGTTCGATTCCCAGGTCGGACCCAATTTTTATGTGATAAGCAAATATTTGTTTCAGAGTTTGAGTGTTTTCTATATATAATATGTATATATTAATAAAAAAAATTGTATGTTTATGTATTAATATCAGTTCTCTGGTACCCATCATACAAGATCTGCTTAGTTTGGGACTATATGGCGTTGTATATGATATCAGAAATATTTATATTATTTTATTTATGCTGAAATCAGTATGGCTTTGATTCATAATTAAATCTAAATTGTTCTTGAATTTTGTTTTTTTTTTTAAAGACAGCTCCCGCATTAGGAATATAATTCCTTTGTTGCAAACATACATGAAGCGGACACGAAGAACACCCAGACTCAGAACAACAAATTGTGAATCACACAAAGTGATATCCCACGTGGGATTTGAACCCACGACACTTGGTGTAGTGGGAAGCGGCGTGGCAACTGCTTAAGCCACTAGACCAACCGTTCAGTAATTTTTTAATGTTTTAAGAAATATAACTTTATAGGATTCATCACATATCAGGACAGGAGTTAAGTATACTTAATAAGAAATGATTATAAACCACAAAAATAAAAAATCACGACCCAGACAAGTAGTTTATATCCTCAAATTAAGGTTGACCATTTATAATAAAGCTAATAACATACTCAGATATATTTATATACAGCATAACTTAAAAAAATGACATCAAAATAAAATAGTTTTTTGCAGCTATCAAATACACAATTAACTTTCAAAAGCAAATAATACGAGGTAGGCATTTGAAACAACGAGTTGGAAGTTTATTTTGATGATTATGTATCCTACTAATATTATAAACGCGAAAGTTTGTATATATGTGTGTATGTTTGTTCCTCTTTCACGCAACAACTACTGAACGGATTTGGATGAAACTTTACAGTAATATAGCTTAAATGTCAGAATAACACATAGGCTACTTTTTACTGCAATAATCGAGATACACGGGCGAAAGCTAGGTGATTATAAAAATAAATAAATCGTAGATGTCAAAATGTATCACTGTTTATCTCCTGTCAAAACTTCACTGGTTGCTATGCTTAACAAACTTGCATAGCAACCATAATGATATACGCGGGTAACACCGCGGGGCGCAGCTAGTGAGTTAATAATTTTTATATATATGGGCTTACAAAGAAATTTAGTTAAATCCTAAAATTCGAAAATGACAGTAGTTTCGCTTTAGTTCACTCCTCTACATTTCTTTCAAAATATTAATTTTAGTTACAAACATAATAAAACTCATGAGTTTTAAAATAAAAACAACATACCTTATATAAAATTCTTTATAGGATCTTATACATATAAGATCCTTTAAAGAATTTTCTTTGAAAACCAAATCACGAGTGACAATTATCATCTAAAATTAAGGTAAAATATTTAGATGAACCTATAATTAAGTATAAAATTGGCACATCAAAATACACATCTGTATGTTAATCACGACATTAAATAATGATATTAATGACTTAAGGTCTCTGCATGAATATTAAATATCTATAATAAGAATGGTCGATTCGATATTTATAATAAATCATATAAAGGTGATTGGCTTAAAACTTCTGTCTAGTTTATTATGTCGTAAAATGGTGGCAATGTTAACGATTTTGAACAACCGTTTGGCAATCTGATGTCATCTCTAAATATTTGAAAATCGACAATATGTAAACAACATCGGGGAGCTATATTCTATTCTATATTTGACAACCGGTAGCTCAAACTACATTTGGAATAGCAAAAACTAATTAATTACATCAGAATTTAGATATATTAATATTGCAATATTATCATAAAAATAACATTAAAGTTATTTACCATATAAATATCATCAATCACTCGTTAAAAGAGATATAAGTCATTTTTGACACATCTGAATGATAATTGTCACACTTGTAAAACTGCTCTAGGTATATCTACAGTATCTCAATACTTATTAAGTTCGATATAAAAGGTACTTTAATACATTGCATGAAGGTTCAGTTTCTGAAATATTGTGAAGATGCGTTTAAAAAAATTGAACATCAAAGGTAGCCTGAGAAGATTCGCGTGCGGCCATTGGACAAATCGCTAATTTACATATAACAAATACTGAAGTCACGTTTTCAGTAAAAATGTTTTGCTTGGGCGACACTGGTGTAGGCCGTGAAGGCTCTTGAGAATAGACGATTGTGATCTTTAAGGTTATTATGGGATAGATGCCTATTTGGTCACTTCACTTTGATATTTACTGAGATTATTTAAATCTGAAAATATTTTACAAAAAATTATTTAAAATATAAGAGAAAATGAAGAAACAAGTAATGTACTATGTCTATATTATTAATACATATTATAAGCTGAAGAGTTTTCATGTTTGTTTGAAAGTTCTCATCTCAGGAACTATTAATCCAATTTTTTTTTTTTTTTTTACTTTATGCCTACCAATGTGACTCCACTCTGCCTGATGGTAAGCGTGAATGGAATCCAAGAGTGGGGGCCACCACACTGCCCGCGATGCAGGAAGTATGGCGATGCTGACCCAAACTATGGCGGCTTTGTGAGATGCTTTTTTGCATTTAAAAATTTTTTCATTGTTTGACAGTCGATTTATCAAGAAAGGCTATATATGCTATACGCTGTGTGCTATACAGTAGATGTGGAATTTCAATAAAGAGTGTAGTAAAAACGAGAAAATACACATTTGCAGCGATGACGGTGACCGCCGCTCTTCTCACATTCTGCTCATGCTTTCCATCAGGCAGAGTTAATTCATTTTGGCGGAATATATATAATATGAAAACTATCTGTTCCCATGGCTCTGCTCGCGTCCTAGGGGTATGAAAATTTGATGTCCGATTCTCAGACCTACCCAATAGGCACACAAAATTTCATGAGAATTGGTCAAGCCGTTTCGGAGGAGTTATCTACATATACCGATCACGAGAATTTTATGAATATGATTCTTGATGCTGGTTTTATGTGTAGTCTTATCGCAGTACAGTAAGCCTATATGTACCGAAGGACGGTTCTCCTAAGTAAAAAACTAAAATGTACCGATATAATAGTATGTCATCACAAGTTATTTATAATATCATTAGATGTGATAATTTATGTATGTAAATTATATTTATAGGCATAGGACTTTAATTTATATAATGAAGGTTAAACATCATAAATAAATATCGGAATAATTTTAGGAACCGTTAGACAAAAATATTTAGCGGAAGTTTGAATAAATTCCTTAATAAAAGCCTTGACTAGTAGGTATACTGATATAGGTGTAAAATTTCCTCATCCGGATTTTAACAGTTCCCGGATTCCTCCCATCCCATGTGCGGAGTGGCACATGTGTGGTTTTAGTTGGTTGGATTCCGATAAACCACCCCACCACTAATCCAGTAGGGGTGACGGTTAGTGGACAGACAGTAAAGATGTTGTAAATTCGGTTTAGAAAACGTTAATCGTGTTGTAATTAGGTGTTCAGGATCAGCATCACTTGTTTAGTGTGGTTTGTATTTACAAATCTTTATTTAAATTTGTTTTCTATAAATATTGTAACCACAATACGAATTAAGCACCTATCTAAATACTGTGGGCTCGATTGTCGACTCGACTCTCTTTGATATTTTTTAGCATTAATATTTGTATGTATTTACATAAGAAAAGCGGAATATGTATTCGGATCAGTTGTCCCAAGATCCGATCGTGGCGTGATGTCCCAAGATCTGCTTAGTTTGTTACTGGATGGTGTTATATGAACATGTCAAAGTGACTAGTACACAAAAAGTAGTGGTCAACATACTCATTGTGAATGCAGGCAACACAGTATGGTGACTCTTCAACATCATGAACAGCCTTTATCAGTCCACTGCTGGACATAGGCCTCTCCTTGAAAAGGAGGTATTGGCCTACTATACCACGCTGGACAGACGGGTTGGTATATAGTTGGTTTCAAGTTTTCCTTCTCTTTGCATTGATGTTGTCTTGCGTAGTTTATCCCTTAGTCGCCTTTTACGACACCCGCGGGATGAATAGAGGTGGTGATACTCTGTATTCTTAATCCGTCACCACACGGACATGGTGACTCTAACTATGACAGTTATTGAGATGCTCTTGCAACATTGGCTCTCCAGTCGGACTGGAGAGCCAATGATAGATAGCGACTGTGAGTGCTAACTCACCAACGAAACGCGATATCACAAACGGTTGAGTCACCGCATTCGTGCAGAAATCAGCGTGTCTCTACTACCTTGATAGTGGAATATTGTCATCATCATCGACAACCCATAAAGTCCCACTGCTGGGATCGGATCTCCTCTCAAGAGAAAGGGTTAAGGCTATAGTCTCCACGCTGGCCGAGTGCGGGTTGGAGACTAGAATATTGTAAAATTTAATTAATATTTTCTTAGAATACTAACTTAGATTAGACTCCAAGTCTAAACATAATAGTCTCAACAGGTTAAACTTAATGTATAAATCCTATACGAATCCCTTAAATAGGTGAGGTGGGTATAAGAATAAATTCAGCTATCTTATTAGAGAAGATGCTCGGGTAACTATACATTACGATATCTCGCCAGTACAGCACAATGGTCGAACGTGCTATTAGAGCGGTCACTGTTAAAGGCCTTCCAGATTCACTGTGCAAAATCGTAGCGATTTTACTTGTGGTTTGAATTTTTTTAATATTCACTATGCTATGAAATTAGTAACTGCCTCGTTGGTCTAGTGGTTAGCGTATGCGACTGCTAATCAAGAGGTCTCGGGTTCAAATCCTGGGTCAGGCCAAAAAGTATTTTTGGTTTTTCTTAGGTAATTCCTAAAAGCAGCCTGGAGTTTGGAAAGTTTGGCGGTGATTCACGCCCGTGCCTCGGAGAGCACGTAAAGCCATTGGTCACAGTTGTCATGAACATCTATGGCAATAGTTATTTGGAAGTCAGTGCCCTCAAATATACTGACAACTAGTTAAATCTTCGAATTTCAGTCCCCCTTAGGGTTGCGGAGGTCCGATGCCAGTCGCTCCGTGGAAAAACTGAAATTCAGGTAAAACCGGGTGAACTAGTAGCCGACCCCAAATAAACTTAGGAATAAAGGCTAGGAAGAAGATGCTATGAAATTAGTAGGCCCAAAATGTATATGTGGTTATATGATGCTCTTATTATATTTGTGTATTTTCAAATAATTCCTGGATGTTACCGTTTCGATAAAGATAGTAGGTACTCGAACCTTAATGTAGAAATAACTTTTCTCTTGTTTTCGTGCATTAAATTTCATAATTTACTAGCTTTCGCTCACGGCCCCGCCCGCGAGCATCTCGATTATTGCAGTAAAAAGTAGCCTATGTGTTATTCTGATATGTAAGCTATATTACTGCAGTTTCATCCAAATTCGTTCAGTAGTTTTTGCGTGAAAGAGCAACAAATAAACATGCATATATTCACAATGTTTTGAGTTTATAATATACTAGCTTTCGCCCGCGGCCCGCCCGCGTGTAGGCCCGTCATGGCTGTAAATAGTAGCCTATGTGTTTTTCCAATATGTTAGCAATATTATTGTGAAGTTTCATCAATATATCCATTTAGTAGTTTTTGCGTGTAAGAGCAATAAACATACATACATATTTACTCACAAACTTTTGCGTTTATAATATAAATAGAATATTTTTATGACCTCAAATAAAATAAAAACTTAGATGTTTTTCATGATAATAATTATAAATTAACAAATGAAACATAGATAGCTACGAAGATATTTGGTCGTAAGTATTTTTAGGGTATTTTATACTCTAGTAGGCATTGTTGAATGCGCCAAAAAACTGTCCGAGATGGATAGATGTTACCGAAAAGACCGTTTTAAGTAGATATAAAAATACTCAATTCAATCAGACCATTAAAATGAAATTCAATCAGACCAAAAAACCAATCAAAGGTATGATTAGAAATTTAACAAGCTAAGCAAGCTTGTTAACCGACTGGCGTACAACTAAATATTGCACATTTTAAAGCAACCTAATCTGGTACCTCCTTTACAAGACCTCTGTAATAACAGGTCCCGTATTCAGGCCCAGCAATTAACGCGTAGACCTATCGAGATGAGCTATGGCATTATTTAGATTCAAGAGTGTGTTTACAAGGAAATGAATGTTAGCTGCAATAATGTTATTGTTTGGAGCATTTTTAAAACTTTTCTTTTTCTTTTGTGCTTGAAAGATTATGTTAATAAGTTTACAATTGACTGATAAATAATAAAATAAATAGGTTTAAATTTGTTTCGGAGTTTGGGTGTAGTCTATGTATAATATTTATGTATTAAAAAAAAGTATGTTTATGTATTTATATAATTTGTCTAGTTCCCTTAATACAAGTTCTGCTTAGTTTGGGGCTAAATTATGTTGTGTGTAAGATGTCCGAATATTCATTATTATTATAATCATTTTACTTAGCATTTTCAAACTACGTCCAAACGCAGGTAATTATGGAATTTCTTGACATGGTCTATTAGAATATAAATATATTTATATTATTAACACATGTCTACTTTCATATCTTGAAGTAAAAAATAACGTACCCTTTTTGAGAAAATTGTGCGAACGGAGTAGTATGGAATTTGGCACAGTTAAAGTTTAGATATGAAAGAAAGAAAGAAAGAAGAAAGAAGATATGGAGTGGAGGAGTGGAGAAAGCTAAAAAAAAAAGTATTACGTTGAACTAATTGAATTGTAACTAATAATTGAAAATAGAATTAATTGAGTGTCCACTAGTATAATAGGATTATTATTTTTTTAATAGAATGAGATTAATAAACTGCTTCGTTGGTTATCCACTAGAGTGGATAGCGTATGCGATTGCTAATCAAGCTGTCTCGGGTTCAAATCCCGGGTCGGGCAAAAAATGTTTCAGGTTTTTTTTTAGAAAATTTCTAATAGCAGCCCAGAGTTTGGAAGTTTGGCGGTGATTCACACCGTGCCTGGGAGAGCACGTAAAGCCGTCGGTACCGGTTGTCATGAACATCTACGGCAATCGTTATTGGGAGTTCAGTGCCCTCAAATTTACTGACAACTAGTTCAAAACCTTCGAATTCCATTTCTTCCTTAGTGTTGCGGAGGTCCGATGCCAGTCGCCCCGTGGAAAAACTGATATTCAAGTAAAACCGGTTGAACTAGTAGCCGACCACAAATTATATTGGGAATAAGGCTAGGAAGAAAAGAATGAAATGGAAACAGGAATGAAGAAGTTGAAAAGCAGTAGTTAACAAAAAAGGTTACAGTAAGAAGGTATGCCTACAAAGTAAGAAAGAGTGCAAATGGTATGTTAATAGATATAACTAAAAATAAAAGAATTATATACCATGACCCCTGTTTAATCAGGACTATTAACTACTAGTAGTCTTATAGATAATTCCTCAGAGTTCAAGGTTTCATAAAAAGTTTACACTCTCATTGCCTCACCCCACCCACTCTATAGCTATCTGAACTCCGATTCATAAGCATCTGTACCAATTAAACGATTACTTAAGCACAACCTTCATGCTTAACTCGAGATTAATTATTTCTATTGTACCTAGAACACTTGAAAGCCAAACAACATACGTAGTTTTTTAAATAGAAAATGAACTTTACATCGTTGTAATAAAGATTTTATTTCGAAAGGTGACGTATGGTATGGTAATAGTTAATCCAATAACAAAATGTTTGTCGGACGCGCTTGTCAGTGCGCGAGCGCATGGTTTTTATGTGCTTAGCGAGTGTCGTATTCACCAACGATTTCGATATCGAAAATCAGGCCCATTATCGAAATTGAAAATAGTCAAAACTGTTTTGTTTAATTGAAAAGGAAATTACTTTAGGTATTGCATCAAAAAGTAAACAATATTGAACAGAAAAAATATCATTTTTTACGTTTGGGAAACTTGCTCTAATGTAGTGAGTTTTTTTTTTACAACGTCACCTAGTCCCAAACTGAGCAGAGCTTGTATTATGGGTACTAAACAACTGATATAAATACATAAACATACTTTCTCTTTTGTAAATACATACAAATTATACATAGAAAACACCCAGACTCCGAGACAAATATTTGTGGATCACACAAATATTTCGTCCGACCCGGGAATCGAACCCGAGACTTCTTGAATAGCAGCCGCGTATGATAACCACTAGATCAACAAGACAGTCAGTCAGTTTCAACTATTTAGTCATAATTTCATGAATTTCTATGATCAATTATCAATGTATTAAGTTTTAGCGTTTAAGCATTCATTACATTTTTGTGTTTAATTGATGTTGCCGCATAATTAATAACATCTCCCTTTCGCTATGAACTTAGCGTACTTTCGACAATCGCTTTAAACCCGAGTCACCTCGCATGTTAAAAGCACTCAAAAGATACTCAAACGTCTTCAAGTTAAGCTTTTGATTTCACGTGGGTGTTAAACACATCAAGTGTGGGTCTAACAGACCTTAGTAATTACTTTCCAATGAGGTACAAAAGGCACACGAATATGGGGTTCGAAGGTTGTACTGTTTAGTGTTAATGAGTGCCAAGTGGGTGTCTTTTCATTTGTGATTTGTATATTGTTTTTGCAATGTGACCTTGTGATAATTTAGTTTTTATTGTTTAGTGGGATGAGATCATGTAATTAGATTTTGAAATTAATAAGTCAAGTGTAATGGTTAAGATTATGTAAGGCAGGATGATATGCATCTTCAGGCTTGTGACCATGAGTCTTATATAAAAGAAAAACGCCTACATATGTCTGTATATTGTTATAATTCTAGTAAAATATTTATTCGAATAAGTTTATTAATAACATTGTAAGTATAAAAGCCTTTATAGTATGTAAAGGAAACATCACCTTCGAATTCTTCAACCTATCAATAAAGAACTACAATTCCGACTTAAGTGTGATCTAGACGCAGGTGTTTTATTTTTACATTCTTTTAAAAATCTTGAATGTTGGTAAATAAAAAAAATAGAAATTATGTGAGGACTGAGAACAACTAAAATGAAAGTTACACTGCTGGTGTTTGGTGTTTCATCAATCAAAATTAATAACCGCTTCCAGATGCCAAGAACTGTTTAAGGGCCCTTTTTCCTTGAAGTATGATTAAATCTCAGGTTCCTTACTATGGGTATACCGGGTGTATCGATCTTGCTAGAATACTTTGCGATATTTGAATACAATGCAAACTCAACTTCATTTTGAAAAGAAATGTAAGAAAAAGCCTTTAAGACCCTAAGAAGCTTGAAGCTAAATGGCAAAGCTAAATGCGGGTTTTACTCCATACTAGGTCATCTAATAACTAAAACGTACCCATCACTCCTCAACTCACGCTCAACCTCAAGCCTAGAAGAAGGTCCTTACAATAAAATCAATCATATTTGATAACGTATTACTATTATTATGTCATGTAACGTGAGAATATCGTGAGTGTGCGCCCGCGCACCGTGACTCATCTACTAGGATCACGAATTTATTCTACGTGTACTGTATGTTGATGCACTCATAGTCACGTGACCTTTGGTGATTGGAAACAATCACCGAGGGTAAGCAGCGACAGCGCGGTCAGTACATAGATGGGTGACCGTTTGTGGCATGATTTGTTATGAGCAGTTTGTGATTGGTCTAGTTAAGCAGTCGGTCATCACAAGACAACAGTCGTGTAGCTTAGTTAGAGGCCTTCGGACATCTTAAAACATCCAACTGCAAGATTACGTAGCCACAACGTGTCTTACCAGTCCCCAATCCGCTCCCGGCCGTGGCCTTGGCCGTGGGGCCTTAACTGTCATTTGAGAGGAGACTCGAGCCCAACAGTAGGACATTATGGATTGTTGATGTGAATAAATGTATGTTAGACTTGCGTTTAAAATGTTATTTTTTGTCTTAATTAAATTTACACGTATTTATTTTCATTTAATTAATATACGTCACAGAATGTCGATAGTAGAGCAGCGCTTATTTTAGCACCAATGGGTCGGTTCGATCTGAGCGATACTCTTCTCTCACGGAAGATCAACCTAAAATGACATTCGTTGTTTCGTTAGTGAGTAAGAGACCGAGAGCCCAGTGTTGCAGAATCATATCAATTGCCAGCCATGGTGAGGTCATCATATAGCATTGTATATATTTACAATGACCAGTATTCTTGGATTCTACTCTTTCTTTATATCAGGCAGGGTATAGTAACTTAGTGTACCGCGAATCGGGAAATCGAAGGACGCACGCAGACCAGGTGGGGTGACGATTTACGCAGGATGGCTGGCAGGAGCCGGATGCGAGAAGCCCAAAATGGATCAAAGTGGTGTGAAATGGAAGAGGCATACGTCCAGCAGTGGACTGCGATGGGATAATGATTCTGATCATAAAACATTTATTATATTTTATTATAATATTCGGTATATGAACTATTTCATTGTTTAGTTCAACATATAGCATAATTCATATTATTAAATCAGCCACTAGAAAAACTTTCGTTAATTCGCATAGGGTGAAGTGGTATCCGGCTATTTTCTTCCTTATACATTCGACAATAATAGGGTTGGTTCCGTATAGCCGGAAACTAGTGGTAGATATCATAAAGAGTTCCCACACCTTGATTATGTAAGTATGACTAATGTAATCTGAATATAACAATGGATCGCGTCTGTGCGCGTGGGTGCATACGCGAGCTGAACTAAATCTCTAAGTAGTTCACGGTTAATTTGTATGCCATTCATTGTAGGAAATGCATTTAATTATTATCATTATAATTTCAAATGTTATATATTCCCTAGAATATATTTTGTATAAGGTTTAGAAAGCTCGTTTAAAATTTTCTGGGTAAACTAACTTACACACTTTTCAAGTTATTTTCAAATATAATTCTGACAGAACTTTATATATATTTTCCCTGTTTTCATTTACCAATTTCCATACTAGTAAAATCAAAAATTCTAAATTAAGTCTGTCTGTTACACTTTTACAGCTAAGGTGTTGTACTGATTTCAGTGAAATTCTTACAACGTCTAAACTTCTACCTTAAGAATAATTAAAATTTAATTTTTTTGCATTGTACAGGCTTCAATTATACAATTTAACATAATATATGACACATATTGATATTTATAAAAATTGAAACCATAAGCATCTGGCATACCTACCTGGAAAGGTCCCTTAAAAATAAAGAAAATAAAATCTTCAGCCTTTGAGAGACGCCTAATTTAACATAGGCCTCTTTATAAAAAGGACCTTTTGGCGTACTATACCATGCTCAAGACTCATTTTATATAGAGCACCAACAGTTTTATACTGGCTTTCTAGCAGGTCATGGTTTTACTCTATACATATCAGAGCATGACTCTCCCGTGGAGATATTGGAGATACTGTTGGTGATGATAATTGGCAATATTTAAGTAAATTCCCTGAGACCTTCAAAACCTTTCCCATCAAGCTTCTGGTTTCAACACCATGACACACCATTCAAACTATTTGAGAATTGTAACCAAATAGTAAGGTAACAATGAATTTATGCGACTGAGGGCGTGGGTGTTACGTGAACTGTGCTCACAGCCTATCTAGAAATAGCGTTATTCTGTTACCGTATAAAATATTTTACAAAATCTTTTTATGTAACTTGATGGAATCGTTAGTCTAGTGGTTAGCTTAAGCGATTGCTGATCAAGAGGTCTCGGGTTCGAATCCTGGGTCGGGTGAAAAGTGTTGTATGTTGGGTATTTTTTAGAGGAAATTCTTAATAACAACCCGGAGTATGGAAGCTTGACTGTGATTCAAATCATTTTTTTATTTTATTTGATGCTTACCAATGTGACTCCACTCTGCCTGATGGTGTGCATGCAAGCATGAATAGAATCCAAGAGTGGGGGCCACCAGACTGATGGCGATGCCGACCCAAACTATGGCGGCTTTGTGAGATGCTTTTTGACACCCCTCTAATAGGACCCGGAATCATAATGGGAGGGAAGCACGTGGGATGGTAGCGAGTTTCAGTTTTTAACCGCTTGTCACAGAAAAGAAGAGCTAAACTTTTTAGTTCTAGTGTGTGTGTGTATCTTTGTATTCTACATGTGTGAAATCTACGAAAAGTCTCAGTTGCAAGTTATGGTCACAGTTAGAGCAACATAGTAAATGTTCATATACTTGAAATACTTTTTATATAGTAGCTTAATTGATCGTGATTATATTATGTATAGCATTTGAAAATTCAAAGAGTTATTTTTTCTCTATGTTTTACTTGAATTAATAAACTTTAAGGTATATTCTATATACTGCACCAGCTAGTCAGAATATGACTGCGGCACTGTTTGATTAGGTCTAAACTTGGCCGCGATGAGATCGTGATTTAGCTTTATGAGGTATTTCTACAAGTATGCATCAACTAACTTAATGTGGGAGACGATATTTGTTTGATAAATATCACGATCTTACATCATTTTCAAGGGTGGAAAGGTTGCAAGAATTGGAACAAACGTTTGGGAATTTGGCATATCCGCAAACCTGCCTAATATAGTCCTAGATTTAGAGTCAGAGTCAATAAGTTTAAGTTATGTTCAAACATGTTCCTAAATGAATAAAGATTGTATTCGTCAAAGTGAAGCAACCTATTATAGAAGATTTTGCAAAATTATCATTGATGTTAGATGTACCGATACAGGTGCGGGTGCCGTGGTGAGCCTTAGACGAAGACTATATTGTATAGCTGTGCTGGGTTTGTGGTCTCGGGTGCGATTCCCAAACTTGAGTTTATAATATCTACAAATGATTGTTTCGCAATTTGTGTATTTTCTGTGTAACTTAAGTGTATTTTTCAAAAAAGTGTGTTTATGAAATTAAATCAGTTATCTAGTAAGTACCCATAGTAAAAGCTCTACTAAGTTTGCACAAGGTAAGATATTGTTTTATTATAATGTTTTAATAGTATCAAAAAGTATAATAATAGCTACTTGGGACAAAAATTAGAGAATAGGATCAACAAAAATTTTGTGATCGTTTCTTTAAACAATTACTTGTTTTTTGTTGATCATCCTTTGACGGTCACCCGAAACCTCCAGACGATCTTAGAGATTACTGTCCTCTGAATACTTATAAAATAAATAAAATTCACACGCACCGATAAACCCCGATCCATTAAACTTATCACTACTTAATAGTCAGTAATTTAACACTATGATTCTCACTAACAAAAAAGTACCTTAACCAGTGTAACTTGATACGTTCACTACGCAAAACTATTCATACAAATCAAGTTAAACTTAAAAGTATTATAGAGTTCTCAATAAAATGGTAGTGAGCCTATCTTTACCTTAAAAATAAGTCTGCTGTCAAGAATAATTGACGGTGTCAATATGTTCCGGGATCGTAACAATATAAACCTTTTGTTTTTATTCAATTGTGATTCTAAATGTCATATTTCAAGGAGATATGAGATATCTGGGTCAGAGATTACCTATTTATTTATTTGGAAATTGATTGTGTAGTGACTTGAACCCATAATGGTATGAACCTTTTACTTCGACAGTATATTTAAACTGGATAAGATAAAAAAAAAAAAAAAAATTCACAGTACCTCCTAGGTTTTGTAAACTGGCTTTAGGGGGCGTCCATAAATTACGTGAGGTGTTTTTTTAAATTTTCTGTCCCTCCCTCCCCCACTGGTGAGATGTCGTGAGATTTTATTCAACCCCCTCCCCCATCCCCCAATCTCACATTAGATTTTTCAAAATGTGGGGTTCTTACGTAAACCCGTTGGATTTTTATTGTATAAAGAATAATAAATTTAGTCCGTGCTTTTATTTACGACTAGTTAAGACTAGTAATCAATATTGTTGGGAGTTTAATTAAAAGTGTAATAAAATTTTAACAATAGAATACTTAAATCGTAACTACTGTGATTAAAAAACGAATTAGATATTCGGTTTTCTTATTTCTCTAATTCACTACTCGTTTCTCTAATTCAGTCCATGTAGAATCATGCGCGGTCTCAAGAGAGACTATTGGAACCAACATATCCATATGATTTCACTTACGAATGAATTAGTGAATGATCATAATCGTATTACGATTACGCTTAAGATTAAATCATAAGCATGTACAATCTGGATTTAATGGACCACATTAGTTTTTTTGGTAAGAATCAGAAAAAATAATTGCGTGATATTTGCCGAGACCCCCTTCCCTCCAACGTAAGATTAGATGAGGTTTGACTCGACCCCCTCCCCCCCTTAAACATCTCACGTAATTTATGGACGCCACCTTAATGGTGGCTGCTGATCAAGAGATCTCGGGTTCGATTCTTGGGTCGGCACAAATATTTGTATTACCTGCAAATATTTGTTTCGGAGTTTGAGTCTTTTCTATGTTTAATACGTGTGTATTTATAAAAAAAAGTATGACCAGGCGATGTTGGGTGTCAGAATTCCGAAATATTTATTTGTTAAATAAGCATAACAGTTTTTTAAAAAAAAATGTATAAATAAAACAGTGAGTAATAATAGTTAATGTGAATCGTAATAAAATGAAGAGACGACCATGAGCAAACAGGCTCAGATAGATCTCTATCCAGCGTCACGGAATACGCGAGTCATGAACTTAGTGTGGACATGCCAAAGCCAAGCTATGATACTAGTTATATATGATTATATAACTGTACTTAAAACACATTTTCATATTTCAATATACACATACATTCTATGCCGCAGGGTACTTTACATACATACATGAAACTGACACAAAGAATACCTAGATTCAGCAACAATTTGTGGGTCTCATAAAGTGTTGTCCCACGTGAATTTGAACCCAATAATACTTGGGTAGATAGCGATGTGGCCACCGCTTAAGCCACTAGACGAACCGTGCTGTCATTATTTTCGTGATGTTTGTGTTAATTTCGTTACATTAAAACTAACGTTTTTTACATCTTAGCTATACAAAAAAAAATATGGTCTAACTTATAACTAGATACATGAAAAAAGCAAGAGAAAAACTGAACCAGACAGAAAATAAAGAAAATATAGAGAGTAAGTTTGAAGCTAAAAATACCTTGTAGTATTGCCAGAGTAATATAGATTAACATGTTTAGATTTTGTTATTTAGGAATGCAAAGTATATATAAAAAGTATATTTATATATTATGTATAGTAAGAGTAATTTATGAAAAAAATATCAATCTAACCAAAATGTTATAATTTTGATTGCCTCCAATACATTTATACATATTTATAACCGTATCCTCTATATGCTATCGTTTTGTCTTACGTGGGCGTCGATACGCGAACTTAGCACATCTCGCACGACTGCAGCTCCCATTGGGCGCGCGCTGATACTATTGTCATGGGAACTCCGCACCATATCCGGTCATTCTTACCAGGACTTGCTTTTTTATTAAACCCTTTACTATATTATTTTATTATCTACATTTATTAATAGTTCAATAAGTTTTAGTCTCATTACTTCTACAATCAATTTCATGTCTTAGAATACACTGTCACCACACACATCTACGTTGCCTGATGAGTAAAATCTAAGAATAGTGACTATACTTAACCGTGTGGTGACGGATTAAGAATACAGAGTGTCAACACCCCTATTCACCCCACGGGTATCGTAAAAGGCGACTAAGTGATAAACTACGCAAGACAACATCGATGCAAGAGGAGGAAAACTTGAAACCAACCCTATACCAACCCGTCTGGCCAGCGTGGTATAGTCGGCCAAAACCTCCTGTCTAAGGAGAGGCTTATGTCCAACAGTGGACTGTTAAAGGCTGTTGATGATGATGATGATGATGATAATGACCATACTCATTGTAAGTGCAGTATAAATGGCAGTTTATTGAGATACTACTACATTATTGGGCTTCTAATATTGCACTCACCACCAAAACATAACAGCACAAATGTTGTCGTTTCAGTTTCGTCCTCCATGAGAGGGTAGTACCGCACCGGTCTATACGGCGTGTTCGAGCTCAAGTCAGACTCTACTACCTCGAGATTACTGCATCCTACTAATATTTTGTTTAAAGTTTGTGAGTATGTATGTGTATATGTATGTTTGTTGCTCTTTCACGCAAAAAATACTGATCAGATGTAGATGAAACTTTACAGTAATATAGCTTATATATCACAATAACAGGCTACTTTTTACTGCAATAATTGAGATACACGGGTGAAAGCTAGGTGATTATAAAAATACATAAATCGTAGAAGTCAAAATGTATCATTGTTTCTCTCCTGTCAAAACTTCACAGGTTGCTATGCATAACACACCTGCATAGCAACCATAATGATAGTTTGGAAATGGCTAATTTAAAAATGAGTTCTGAATAATCACATATGTAGGCACATTTTATCCCGATAATAGGCGGGTAACACCGCGGGTCGCGGCTAGGCATAAAATAAAATAATATGAAATGATATTTTACGATTTCAGACTGAACAGAAAAAACAAGCTTTTTTTTTCTTTTGAGAAATTATTTCAAAGTATAGTAACCGTTATGTATCACCAGATTTTATTTAACTGAATCGCAATACCTTGTTGTTTGGATGTGTTCTTTCCCGTGACGGTTCGAAGAGTTAATGACAAATACAATTTCAATTTAGTCAAGCTTGAGCGTTGCTATCGTAGGAACTTGTGTAACGAATATTATTGTATTAAATTAGTTATTTGTTTGTTTAAGTTAGGAATTTCGCTTTCTTTAGTCTAATCCTTATTAATATTATAAACGCGAAAGTTTGTGAGTATGTATGTATGTATGTTTGTTGCTCTTTCATTCAAGAACTGGAACGAATTTGGATGAAACTTTACAGTAGTAGGTAGCTTATATATCTATTTTTAACTGCAATAATAGAGATACACTCGGGCGGAACCGCGGGCGAAAGCTAGTACATAATATATTGAAATATTTGGAAATTAAATATAAAATTCAAAATATACTCTCTAGCCAAAGGTTTTTCTTTTTCAAATTTGTAATTATATTTTTTGAGCCCAACTATTTTTGGAAATTAATACTTTGTACTAAATTAAATCAAAACTCAAAAAAAGGAAGTACATAAACAATTTAGTCTATTTTTTCTTAGTACTTTATTACATTGAAAAAACCATCATTGTTTCACCAGTTAAAACAGTACTCCATGGGTACACACCACGGAACCCTAATCAAACAGGTGTCAAATAAGGAAGTATAATCCGTTACTGACCTCTTTCCGGTTCAAATTTATTTCTCACACCATAGCAAATAGATGCTTGATGGTGTTTTAATACCATCCTTCATCGAAACCACGAGCATCGCCGACGATCTCAATTATTTACTTATTAGAGAATACGAAAATAGAGTGTGGATGTGAGAACTTTTTGATTTTGATGACTCTTTTTGTGGAGCGGACCTTTTGAGGTCGCCGGTAGCAGACTATTTTATATAACACTATTCTTTAAGACGTATAAGTATATTGCTATCATTTTTTTTTGGAATTTTTGGTTTATAAATTGCTGTTGCTTCGTGCTGAAATTTATCGCCATATTTTTTTCGTATCATCAACAGCCTTCAACAGTCCACTGCTGGACATATGCCTCTCCTTAGAAAGGAGGTTTTGTTTTTTCGTATACAAGTAGGTAATATTTTTGTAAAATTCAAGACTTAAAATTCGGAGTTCTTACACCAGAAATGATACTTCGGATTTATAAGACATTTGTCAGACCCATATTGGAGTACGCTTTTCAAATCTGGAGTCCATATTTTGTTAAGGACGTTGAGGTTCTCGAGAGGGTACAACGCAGTTTCACTAAGATACCGCGATCACTGAAAAAACTACCATATGAAGAACGTTTGAAGATCCTCAAACTTACAACTCTTAAGGCTCGCAGGGTTCGCGGTGACTTAATCGAAACATTTAAAATCTTAAAAGGACATTATGACCTCCAGGAATTGGACAAAATATTCATACGAAGTGACAATACTCATCTGAAAGGTCACAAACTTAAACTCTGTACCAGCTTCTCGAACAACAATCCTCAAAAACAATCTTTGAGCAACCGCGTGGTCAGAGCTTGGAACCAGCTGCCAGATGAAGTTATTTCTGCCCAAAACTTAAACTAATTTAAAAATCGACTGGACACTTACTTGCTTAAATTGATGGAGAAAAACTGATTGGAATCTATCAAGATACAGGCTTATATCAGTTGTTTCAACTGGCTGCCTGTCTATAAATAATAATAATAATAATAATGATTCGATTTAATTTGTTCTCGAGAAAATGTTAACTCTACAAACGAAATTTATGTTGCTATGTCTGCTTCTTTACGAAATTGAAGATCAAGTTAACCTTGTATTTAAAAATATGGTGAGCACATCCACATTACATTAAAAACGAAACAATATTACTCTGCAAATAACTTCATATCTATCATATTTTACAATAGTCCTACTCAGTTTTACACATTTTTATATTATTATACTCCAAATTTTATTTATTTATTTATGCAATACATATTTCCAACTGCTTGACTATTTACTATTTTATTTATTGAATAGCACCTTAATCTCAATATCATAATCTTCCTAGCTTTAATTATTCCCAAGAATATTTGGGGTAGGCTACTAGTTCAACAGGTTTTACCTAAATTTCAGTTTTAACACGGAGCGACTGGCGTCAGACCTCCGCAACCTTGAGGGCGAACTTTAAGTTTTATAATAGTATATTGATATACTTCTCGGTCGAAGAAACTTTTCAGCAATATATTTGAGAGAAGGAAGTCTAGAAGATTTAGATTTAAAAAAAATAAATACAATACAAAAAAATTAATGAGCGCTAGCTACTGCACTTTAAAAACTAACGTGTTTCTGCTAATGCTACCGTTAATACTTTAAAAACTCATTTTCTGCTTTAATGCAATTTTATCTTTAATATATAGCAAGCAAATAAAATAAAGCTTAAATTATTATTATCGTGTACGAAAATTGTCTCACTAATTAACTATAATGGTAGCCATTTAAATACCAATATGCGATAGCAAACGCCGTTGCGTAATTACAACCTATGAAAAATACGAGAACTATAATAAACACAAAGATTTCTCGCTATCTTTGAAATAAAACGCCATAGAAAAATAGCCCTTCTGGTTTTATGTTAAGGGTCATTAAATGTAAACGTTGGCATTTAGCACGCATGTAAAACAATCCCAGTGTTAACTCAGTAGATAATCAACCATCTGTATATGCTACACACTTACGTTTAATTGGGTCAACTTACGAGTACAATATCTCAAGACGATTTAGGATTAAGTGATTTCTGCAGAATGTACAATCCTTTTTGTTTTTAACAACCTATTTAAGGAGGAGGAAATCCTCTGTCCGTGAGGAAATCCCCTTGTATACCACCAGTTTGTGGTTATGTCGGACTGCCACCTCAGGTACCGATAGCCGGGGAACAAGGTGTACCCTGGAACCCTGACGTACCTCGGGTCATCTACGCAGATGACCCTCTTCATAATAAGAACCACGATTTTCTCCTTTTGGCGCTCAGTAATGTTTTTAAAAGCCTGAAAAGGATATCAAAATTTAAGTGGCAAAATATATAATTTTGCTAGTTAAATTTTACTTTAATGACTAGATACAAAAAAATATCAAAATGTTTCTGTTGCGATCATCGAGGTTTTGTGATTATAAGTTTTCGTACAACGAAAACTTATAATAAATTATTATTTCTAAATCTATAAAACGTACGTTTTTAGACAATCCCTACTGAATATCATAGAAAAACGAGGAAGAGAAAAACTCTTTCTCTATTCACCCTTGCCGTGAATAATTTCTAGGAACAACCCTGTTCACCTGATGACACCTACTTTTGTTAACAAAATCATATGTAATAATCACTACTATGAGCCAAGTAATTTTTATTTATCGCAATATTGCTCGAAAATAAATAGAACACTTTCAAACTTAATTTTATGGTCCTTCGAACTTTAATAAATTTACCAAACTGGGTACCCGTGTGTCAGTTAAAGTTACAGCAAAAAATAATAACCTAAAGTGCAGTACTAATGCTCTAGCAAACAGCAGATAATATCCTATCTGTTCGATTTGTGCGTCTGTACTCACATAAAATCGTTTTTATTAACACACCCTTATCGCTTTAATGAGAGCATCGCGCCTATCGAATGACATTTCGATTCGTTATTGGACTACTAGTTTTTAATTTTACTGCGTAATCTATTGCTGTGTGTGTTTGAGAATGGCTGTAGATTTGTTAAGAAGAAGTAGATGGACGTCAACGTTGGTTAAAAGGTAAACTCAAGTGACATTGTAAGTTTACGTTATCATATAAAAAACTCAATAACTGTTTGACTTACTTAAGTACTTACTTCGTACTTTAGTAAAGACATGTATGCATATGCAAGCATTGCTTATTAAAAGTAGTTAACCTTTAATAATCAAAGTAATATTGAATGAAAATTTTCTTTTTGTTTTGACTTTACATCATTTATCCTTCCACAAAGTTTACAATAATCCTTATAAAGACACTAGTTACAATACTACTTATATTGCTACTAAACAAAATTTTAGCCAGTAACGGTTATTATTTTTGTAGAATACCTAATCTGAAAAACTAATCTAGATAGTTAGTCTATATTAATATTAAATTTGAAAGTAACTCTGTCCGTCTATGTCTCACGCTTTCGTGGCTAAATAGCTACACCTATTTGAATTATATTTAGCATGGAGATAATACGATTCTTGAGGATGGATATAGGTTTCTCTTTACCGACAAAGAAAATTCGCGGGCTGAGCTACGAGCAAAAGCTACTTTAAGTACAAATAAGGGTTCGAGTTCTAACAATACATGATAATACAAGGAATATACGTGGCGTCTTTAACATCAACAACCCATAATGTACCACAATTGGGCCGAGTCTCCAGGAGGAGTCTCATGGGAGGCGTCATTAACAATTGTGACGAATATAACAACCACGAGGACAAAAGCTAAGAACTAAAATCCTGTTAACTAAAGTTAAAACAAAAAACGACAATACAGTTATATGATGATGGACAGAGGTTGTGACACTTTGACTTCCTTTCAACCTTACAGTAGTTACTCGCAACAAACTAAGAACTCAAACAAAAGCTTCCCGTTTATTTAAAACAGCCTCCGCATAATAAATTATCGGGGTCGGATGCGGGGTATTAAAACATTCATGAGTTATAACGCTTTGGTGGAATGTCGCACGATTGTCGCGAGTCGTGTTATCATTGCGCTCGCGCACGACAACCGCGGAAGAGGACTTCGGATGTAGCGGGTTGAACGCGCCTTTTTTGGTTGTATACATTCACGCCCGAATTCCCGAAGGAGGACTTAGAATGCAGAGGTATGCTAACGTCTAAATTTTAACGATGATAATTTTAGTACCATTTAGTATGTGGTATACTTATAGCTGTTGACTCAGCGCTTTAGGGTTCTCAATTCCATCTATCCTGTTGATGTATTCCACTAAACCTCTCCAAATGGTTCTCCATCTATGTAGCAGAGGATACTCTACTTTCAGTTTTACAATTATAATTCATATTACATTTTGCTAAAATCATAATTCATAAGTTTAAAAATACTAATTCAATCAATATTATGTTTTACTTCTTGTATACTGAGTACAGAAACGCTTCATGTGTAGATGTCCTAAAACTGTGGTTGACAGAGCATCGTTCAAATATTGAATTGGAATTACGATGAAGGTAGGGAACGTTCAAAAACTATTAAATTCTCGGCGTAGTGCATAATGACAGTAAACAATTATTGTTTTTTTTTTACAAAACAACCGTATTAACCGTTTTGAGATCAGCAGCAATACAGACATCTAATTATATCGCATGTAGAAGATGTCAAAAACACAAGATATTTATTTAATCATCCGTCCTTTTTATTTAAGAGGCGCTTTCTATAAAATATTGCACTAATAATAATTATTGCCCTTATTTTAAGACATAAACATTGATTTTACATGTCAATAATTGTACAACACATAAAATACTTTCTCTATACTTAAGTGATGCTGACAATTCTAAATAAGTACAATAAGATTTTAAATCTACAAGTTTACAGGATAACATATCCAATATGCTCACCACTCCTTCTTCAGAAAACTAAACGCAGAAAGAAGTTCAAACTATAAACTAACTAATGAAGAACTAAGCGTGTTATTAGTTCATTTGTATTTGATAGATAACAAAGAACGGAGCTATTAAAATTCTTTAGGATACGCATGTACCATACTTTATATTCATTGATACTTCATCACAAAAAGTTCTTATATTCTCGAACAAATTGAGACATAAAACATCACAGACATTAATACAATGTGCACTAACCTTTACAATGTCGTGATGAGCCCTTCCTCAAGTTCACGAAGGCTTATTAAGGTTATATTATTATTATATTGAAAAATTTTCATAATATTAGCGCCTTGGAGTACAGTGTTTGGCAGTTCTACTTGATTGGTGTCGGTTCACGATTCCCATGTACCTTTGAAATATTTATTAAGGTGATAGTCATGGGACAAAACTTTGTTTGATGTTTAAGTTCATGGTTTGTTAGAGAATTGAGTTCTAGTCACGTAAGGATTGGATGATTATTCGTTGTCATTTTACAGCACATATTATACATAGCAAAATATATGCCAAATTGTATTTATTGAATAAATATGTATGTCGCAGTCGACTAGCATAAGTAGAAGTTCAATAAACAACTAGAATATTTGCTAAACGCTTGGCATATATATGAATTCCTACCGCTACTCAGACTAAAATGTGACTTTTAGGTTCAATTAGTATTTTTTAGTACATAGATAGACACCTGAATAGAGGCGGTGATAGTAGAGTATTATTGATTGAACGGATAATTAATCTAGTTGGCGGAGACATTTACAAAAAAATAGAAAATTAATAACGATTTGAGTTAAAGTTTACAATCATCTATTTAGTTATTATTATGTATATAGGAATCATAGGAATTTAATATAAGGGAGATAAACACATTCTGTTTTGATACATTATTTTTATCAACATTAAATAAATATGTAGATCCTACCCTATTAGCTGACCCGGCGAACTTCGTTCCGCCCAAATTTGAAAAACCAAAATTTCCTCTTCCTCTCTCCTGGTAAACTAAGTTGTTGTGCCCTACATTGTGAAATGCAATAAAAAATTGAGAATTGAGAATTTATGGGGAGAATTTATAAGGTTTCTAATTGCAAATCTAAACCATTCTCGAACCCACTTGAACACACACAAAAAATTTAAGAGTTGAAGTACAAACACACGAACAAAAGATTTATATATATATACTTGTAAAGATGTTTAAAAATACCCTATGGACCTGAGAAAGTTTAATTCTTTAATTCAGTATTTAAATGTCATCTTGAATGATTTATTTTAGGAACTTTAATCACTTAAATGTTTTCAATAAAAAAAAAACGTATCTTGTATTCGTCAATCATCATCAACAGCCTTTAAAAGTCCACTGCTGGACATAGGCAACTCCTTTGAAAGGAGGTTTTGCCTACAATACCACGCAGACGGGTTGGTAAAGGGTTTGTTTCAAGTTTTCCTTCTCTTGACAGTGATGTTAGCTAGTCACCTCTTGGCAATGGAATGAATAGGGGTGACACAAGATGTCCTTGTGGTGACGGATTAAGAATACAAAATTCTTAATCCGTCACCACACGGACATCTTGTATTATGTGAGTCTTTAATATTTAGAACGTTGTGTCACACGATTAAATTTTAGTTGTTCTGGTATCGTTTTGAAGAGGTCTCGAACGACATACTCGTCATTAGCACCAATGATTATTGGAAAATCTTGTATTGGTTGCCGCGACACAAGTTGCGATCTTAGTGCGGTAATCGTTGTTTAGTTCAAATTGTAATAAATAAACTAATTAATAATGGTGATAAAAGAGATTGTGGCTTAAATCCACGTATAAAAAAAAGCGATAGGTGGAGGTGTGCGTGTGCCATTATGTCGTTGAGGGAGACCATCGTTCTCTAGTGAACGGTGATAGCTTGATTTGATTTGTTAATTTAATAGTCATTTGCAATACTTGTTTTTTTGTCATTCAGTATATAAAATACGCTACAAACAATAAATGACAATGAATAATTTAAATAAGTTTGAAGATGATGTCTATCCGAAAATATTGCTGGCGATAATTTGGTCCAAGCTTAAGTCGTGTGCTAAAAACTTTCTCAAAAGCTTCACATATAATGAAATAAAAAGAATTTATTCTACAACATTAAAAATAAAATAACACAATTTTTAATCGATTAATTATTAATATTAATGAATGAATCCAAAATTAATCAATGACAATAGGTGTATAATTTTATTATTTTCATTTTAAATTGAAGAAAAAACAATAATTTGGTAAAAAATCATAACATTGGAGTTCACTAATACAGAAAATTAGCTTTAGCTAACGCTCTATCCGGGTGTACATCAGTTATCTTGGTGAAGAGATTTTTCATCCTCAGATATTCTTTGTTCATCCTCAGATGTCATGACATATCAATTATCATTGAAATATGTGCAAAGGTTTGGCCGCGAAGGCATAAAAGACAAAGAGACAGAGTTAGTTTGGAATTTAAGACAGTAGTTTCGATAACAGTTTGGTCGCATTGAATGATGAAGGAAAGCTGCCACCGGCAGGAGTCTTACTTCCTCGGAGTAGTGACAAAGAGAATATTTATTATTTACTTATTCAAAACTGACAATTTCCAGATTAGAAATGTATACCTTTATCGCGGGGGATGTTACAAACATACATGAAATGTACACAAAAAACACCCAGACTCAGAACAACAATTTAGGAATCACACAAAGTGATGTGAGATTTGAACCCAAGACACTTGGAGTAGTAGACAGTAGCGTGGCGAATACTTAAACCAGCCGTGCAGTCAATATAGAGTGAAACTACATCAGCACACAATGCCTGATACCAAAATCTAAAATACATTGGTTAACCTCTAGATATATCATATTAATCTAACAATGAAGCCATTTTTTAATAGATACTACAACAGACTCTATAAATATCTCCTGATGTAAATTTAATTTATTTTGAATTATATCTTTTATACATTTCACTGCAGGATTCTAATTTGACACAAACACAACATTACACTTACTTGATTGCGCAGATAGATGAGTACAGTGCCTTATTGTCCCTTAAGACGTTGGGAGTCAGTAGGGAGACCATGATGCTGGATCAACTATTTAATAATATTTATTTTACTACAGTAAAAACCTATATGTCAGATCTATTATATTAACTTAGAATTTCAATTGAACTTACATTATGAGTTCAACAATAATTAATCATCATCAACATCAACCCATTGCAGTCCACTACTGGACATAGGCCTCTCCCATTGCATACCACTTTGATCGATTTTGGGCTTCTCGCATCCAGCTCCTGCCAGACGTCCTGCGCACATCGTCACTCCACTTGTCCTGTGGAATTATTAATTAATTAATAACTAATTAATCAATGTAATGGAAAAGCAGCTATCTACATCTGAGGCAAAGTCCTTGTAGTACTGTCAACCTATCGCCGTCCACTGCTGGACGAAGGTCTCCCCCAAAGCAGTCCGCATCCATCCGCCGCCAAGTCCTTGTAATGTTTTTAAAACTGCACGGTTGGCCTAGTGGCTTAAGCGGTCGCCAAGCCGCTTCCTACTACGCCAAGTGTCGTGGGTTCAAATCCCACGTAGGACAACACTTTGTGTGATTCACAATTTGTTGTTCTGAGTCTGGGTGTCCTTTGTGTCCGTTTCATGTATGTTTGTAAAGTCCCCCGCGACACAGGAATTTATATTCCTAATGCGGGAGTTGTCTTTTTTAAAAAAAAAAAAAAGGTTTTTTTATGTAGTAGTAAAATTTGATAAAGGTTATGAACTGAATTATGCGCACTCTACTAATAAATGTAGTTAATCCAGACACAAGACCAGCCGTAATGGGCACGATACGTACCGGAGCGATAAAACCACCGTACTATCTATCAGACCAACACGATTAAATACTGTATGTGTTTTATCTTTTAAGGAACGTAGAAATGAAATATTACTGTTTCAAATTGCTTTTGAAAAATCTTTCGAAAATAACTTCATACCACTTGAGAACTTTATATTACTTCTAGAAAAATAGATTTAATGTAGACTAAAAAAAGACTATATTTGGGTAACACACAATTTTGGAAAGAATAAGGCTAGGAAGATAATCATCATCAGCCTTTAACAGTCCACTGCTGGACATAAGCCTCTCCTTTGAAAGGAGGTTTTGGCCTACTATACCACGCTGGCCACACGGGTTGGTAAAGGGTTTGTTTTAAGTTTTCCTTCTCTTGGCAGTGATGTTAGCTGCTTATTTTGTTCCTTTAGTCGCCTCTTACGACACCCATGGAATGAATAGGGGTGGTGACACTTTGTATTCTTAATCCGTCACCACACGGACGGAAGATAATGATGAATATATATGATAAAATCAGATATTTCAGGCAATTATTTTTAGAATTATAATATAAAGAAAGCCATCCAACCATCTTATGAGATAAGAAAAACTGTATAGCTAATATTTAGAAAATAAGTCATGAATGTAGAAAGACAATATATGTATATATTAAGTCTAAATGTAAGATTTAAGGCAGGAACAACAGAATGTTGTAATGAAAATGTTCTAGATAGAAGTAGGTAGGCACAGGTTGGTTTGGAATGTTCGAGGATAGCCTGTGATTTTGGTAAAGCTAGACCAGTACAGACAATAATGAACGTGCTGGCTCAGAATGTACAGGAACAGCCTGTGAGGAAACTGTAAATTCATTTAGATAATATATAGAAGGTGATTCAATAAAATAATTGTAAGTGTAGAACTACACACATCAAAAGTGTCTAGGGATCAACATATATTTTTGCAATAACTTTTCTCCTGATTGATATTAATTAAAAATTTCTTTAAGGATTCATCAAATAAAGTGTTTTCGTTTGTCACAGTAACGATAAACCAAGTCACCTTTGCATTAGTAAAGAAATTTGCCATTTTCCTAATAAAGGGATTTTTGACATTTGAACCACTAACATTAAAGTTCGAAAAAAAGACTGAAATAACAGTTTTCTTTAAAATTTTATTAGGTAACTTAAACAATTAATAATCCGTGTTTCTACCGCGAACACTAACAACACAAGAACATCGGTTTGGCATACTCAAAATGAGTTCATCCAAATCACGCTGTGGAATGGCCGCCCATGTTCGTTGCAACAACAAAAAAAGGTCTTCTTGCGACTGGATACCCTCCATATTCGGCAGAGCTCTTCTCTGTAGCATATCCCATGCATGCTCAATCGGGTTCAAGTCTGGCGACTGAGCAGGCCAGGGCAGGACATTGATGTTAGCTGCGGCGAGAGTCTGTCTTACAACTCTTGCGGTGTGCGGTCGTGCATTATCATGCATTAACTGAAATAAGGGACCGATTTGCACTTGTAGAGGAACGATGACGTCTGATACAATCGTCTCAGTATAAATTTGAGCGTTGAGGTTGCCTCTGATCCAAATCAACTCAGTTCTTCCGCCGATCCAAATACCCGCCCATACCATGATGGTTCCACCACTATAAGGATGGACTTCCTGGCAGGATTTTAATCGCTGTTGGCGTCCAGGGGTTCTCCAGTGTCGTATACGTCTTGTATCCGGTCTCATACCAAAACGAGACTCATCAGAAAAGCACACGAAACGCCATTGTTCTTCTGCCCAATTTCTGTGTTCAAGAGCCCATTGATATCGAATCCTACGATTGTGCATTGCTATAGGTGGTACCCGTAGCGGTCTTCGGGAATGAAGGTTCACTTCATGCAAGCGGTTTCTGACTGTTTGGTCGCTAATTAAGTTCCCTGAAGAGTGATGAAGCCTCACGGCTAACATCATGGCGGTTATTGTTGGAGCTCTTCGAGTTAAGATTTGAATGTATCGGTCTTGTCTCCGTGTGGTGCAGCGATACCGTCCTCCATGGCGCTCAGCCACGGTACCAGTGCTTCGGTAACGTGTCCAAAGTCGACTGATAACACTCTGACTTGTATTCAGAGCTAAAGCCACAGTACGTTGCCGGGAACCAGCTTCTATCATTCCCACGGCTCTGAGCATTTCTTCCCTGCTTAAATGACGTCGCCGCTCCATAATAACGTTGGTTTTAATCAGTAGTAGGGAAACAGTAGCACTAATAATTTCTTCAATGCGTTGTATGTTTTTATAGGGAAAATATTGGCAGCTGATTTTCATCTTTTACTCGAATTTGATTGACAGTTCCTGATTCAAATTATGAAATGCACCAAAAAGGATCCATATAAATTTATAAAATCATAAATTTATTACAAAGCCACATCTCAATCTCAAGAAATCCGCATAAAAATGCTTGATCCCTAGACACTTTTGATGTGTGTATATTACTACCTAACAAAGTATGACACTTACATGAGTCACAGGATGCAGAAAAAAAATCATTTTGAGAAAGGTACAAAGCCTCATAGATTTTTACATGTCATGAGGAAAGTGACATTGACAATTAGATTACTTGGTGCCTTCCAATTTAAAAGTATGTTATTTTCTTTAGTTTCTATGTATATTATGTAGTATGTTATGTATACCTTCCCATTGTAAAACTAAATTACAACTTAATTAAAAAGATTGCGTCGAATCCTTTAAATGATTTAAGTCAGGTAAAATATAAACTCAGAAAATACAAAAAAAAAACATAGAAACTAAATTTAGCACAAAATACTTCTCGGTAAATTGAGCCTCAAATTCAAAATTAGTTTAAATTTGGTCACTACTAAGTTTAGTTCAATTACACTTAATATCACACTAGTCATGGGAACTTTAGTAACGACTTCATATTATATTGCTTAGTGGTTGAAGTGGTTACCTCGTCGCTTTGTACTGTACTGAGTGTCGTGAGTTTAAAACCCTCATAGGAAAATACTTAGAGTCATCTACAAATTGTTTTTCTAGTTGTGTCCTTTTTTTTGTGTCCTTTTCATGTGTGTGTATAAAGTAGCCAGCGTCACAGAATATTGTTGGGTGTCAACATCTTCAGGATCCCCGGTAACAATGGGCGTCCCACAGGGTTCTATTCTAGGTCCATTTCTGTTTCTCATATACATAAACGATCTAGCATATTATGTTAGTGACAATCATGAGATTGTACTGTTCGCGGATGACACATCCTTAATTTTTAAAGTTAGGCGCCAACTTGACAGTTTTAATGAAGTCAACAGTGCACTCTCGAAAGTGGTACATTGGTTTAATACAAATAACCTTCTCCTTAATGAGAAGAAGACCAAATTCATTAAATTCTCTACACCAAACGTTCGACATGTCACAACCAATGTTCGATTGAATGGACTGGAGTTGGATCCTGTGGAATCTACTGTATTTTTAGGTATAACTATTGACGCTAAGTTACAATGGGGTCCCCAAATAGAAAAACTATCCGGTAGGCTAAGCTCAGCGGCTTTTGCTGTAAAAAAGATTCGACATTTAACTGATGTTGATACAGCTAGAATAGTTTACTTCAGTTACTTTCATAGCTTATTGACTTATGGTATCCTACTCTGGGGTAACTGTGCAGATATTAATGCCATATTTGTCTTACAAAAACGTGCCGTACGAGCCATTTATAAATTAGGCCCTCGAGTTTCTCTCCGCTCCAAATTTAAAGAGATAAATATTCTGACTGTATCTTCACAATATATATACGAAAATTTAATTTATGTTCAAATAAATTTAGCAGTTTCCTAAACTCAGTGATATGTTCATTCGGTAAATACCAGAAACAAACATAATCTTTGTGTTCACGTCACTCGTCTCCACAGAGTAGGCAACTCGTTCATGGGACAATGTATACGCTTCTACAACAAACTCCCTATTGCTATTAGAAATTTGCCATTACGGAAATTTAAGAATACCATTAAATCTAAGTTATCCGCAAAGGGGTATTATACCATAGCAGAATATATTGATGATCAAACCGCCTGGGATTGAGCTGCCCATTCTGCACATGCTGTTTATTTTGAATGTTTAAATTTATGTTGATGTGACGATAATTTACAGTTAAATTTACATTACATATTCTAAAAAAAAAAAAAAAAAATTAATTTGTTGCTATTGTTGACATTTTTTAAATTATTATAGTTGTGACATAATTGTAATTATCGCTTTTATATATGTCTTTTGCATTTAAGAATATTGTCTGGACTTTAAAAGAGACTGTGATCCCTGAGTTTGTTTCGTCCTTTCTTCTCAGGGCTAGTCCAGTTAGGAAAGGCCGAACTCATCTGCTCAAAAAAAGTTTTACTTGCAAAAGTGTTCATGTAACCTAATTGCAGAATAAATGATTTGATTTGATTTGATTTGGTTGTACAAAGAAAAGAAAAATATTAATTTGAAGCGGATCTAACTTGGCGCCATCGTAAAACGGGATCAAAACAAGAAATCAAAATCAAAATCAATTTTGATTGATTTTGATTTTGATCTTGGCGCCATCGTAAAACGGGATCAAAACAAGCAAACAAAAATATAGTCTGGCCACGCTAACTCTGCAGAACGAAAAAAATTATAGAATTTGAAAATCTATAGATGGTAACACCGTCTATACTACGAAAAACTAATTTGATACTAGTTGTTGTTTTTATTTTAGCCAAATTATTTTGTTTATATTCTGATTTTTTCTTGGTTAAGAATAGTCATGACTTCAGCACGATGCATTGTCGATTTGATAGAGTTTTTGAGGTCATAAGTAGGTACAATACAGGTTGTAATAATTCTGATTCCTAACTTTTAAAAATCTACTGAGGCTATGGTTTATCTACACATTAATAATAATAAAAGGCTAACTTTACTTTAAGATCTATGAAACAACTCAAGGACAATATAAAAATAACGATAGATTTTTGAATGATAAACATAATTTATTTTTAGGTTTCATCAAGATATACATTAGTTTTTTTTGTTTCTACAGGCTCGTTTCTTAACAAATTTTTTATTATGTATATAGATTATGGAATCTGGCCATAAGGCTCCATGCCGCCACATCATGTTTTTCCATAAGGACTGTCCGGTAGGAGAGTAGGAACTTTTTTTCGGGTCAAATAATACTGATATATTGTATTTCGTTTGGCGCATTGGTCAAAATGATCAATATTAACTTTCGTTGCCCGTGCTGCACGCTTTTTGCCAGGAACCCTCCAGATCGCTGAATCCTGTAGAAATAAATATAAATCATTTATAAACTTTAATTTGAACTTGTATTCAATCCAATATGTATTGGATGTACGTTGTATACCTACTTTAATAATCTAACGAAAATTTTAGAAAATAAATACGTAAGTAACAGATTCTTACCAGTCATTGAAGCGATATTTTTTATAAACTGGTTCTCACTATTGATGGTAAACTCTTCAAGAGCCTTCAGCATCCGTAGGGCAACTTGAATATGAGGTTTAAATTCATCACTTATACTACCTGGAATGTCTAAAAATAAATACTTGTTAAGAGTTGAGTATCTATAATTTATATAATAGTTGCTTAAGACCTAAATCCTATCTGTAGGAAGCAAATCTATAGGTAGATATGTTATTGAAATTGGACGTTAAAATTACACGAGCTTCTTGTTAGCATCATGAACAGGCTATGAGTATTTGAAAAAATGTTCTTAGATACATCTAATGGTCAATTAAAACGGCGAAGTATCAAAATCAGTAGATTTACTTACACGTCAACTTTTCGTTATCTTGTAAACATTGTCGTTTTTGGCTAAGGACGAATTCACACTGTGCCTTCACATTTTGGAATTTACTTATCATGTTATTTAATAACTTCCGCACTCCACTTTTAATAGGTTTAACTATTTTTCTTTAAAATATATGAAAAACAACAAACCGCATATGCAATGTGACAGCTCACGTACCACAAAAGTGACATCAGAAAAAGTATACCATATAAAAAACTTTTTGGGGTTGCCCATTTATGCCACTGCAGAGTTAGCGTGGCCAGACTCTATATCTTTGCTTTTACGATTTCCATCTATTTCTTTAAATAACTTCTAGAATAAAACAAACAAAGAGTCAAAAACAATCCTGGCACATAGCGCTGAGCGTGTCTTTGCTCCCGGTATGGATGGTATCAGGATTCGATTCCTTGTGAATGGGCGATGTTCCATTGAACGCGTCGCTCAACTACACGTGATGTCGTTTTGTTTGTTTATTCCGTGGTTCAAGTTATGAGATGGAGGAGGTAGAATTGAAAAGTGGCTTTGTTTTTATTTCCGTCAACTATCTCACATTGCATCTATAAATATATCAATAACCTGCATATCTCAATATCTAGTTATGTGTCTCTTCAGAATGTGCAAGTATTTCAAGATCTTCTTGATAAAGAGAGGCCTAAGACCTTTAACAGTTTTTGCCGGACTTACATCTCTCCTAAACAAGGTGATGTTGACCTACTATACCATGTTGGCTGTTGATGTGATGTGATGTATTGTGATGTGATGTGATGTATTGTGATGTGACGTGATGTATTGTGATGTGATGTGATGTATTGTGACGTGATGTTATGTATTGTGATGTGATGTGATGTGATGTGATGTGATGTGATGTGATGTGATGTGATGTGATGTGATGTGATGTGATGTGATGTGATGTGATGTGATGTGATGTGATGTAGTAGACTTACAGTGAAACGTGATCTAGTTTGGCAATTTTGTTCCGATTAAAGAATGTTTAAAATGTACAAAATTTAAATCGTAGGTTCTAACAACAAGAGACAAGAAGGGTACCGCTATTCCATTTAAGTTTATTATTGTAATCATCCAGGACACTAAACAGAAACACTTAAGTAAAATACAAGCTTAAACTTATTAGTTTTATTGTTCGGCCACCCATCTAGAACCAATAACCGTTTATCAACCTTAACGTGAACATATGTAGTAAGTGTTTTACTAAATTTTTACAGCTCATTTCCATAATTACGTTCATGAACTTCTATGGGTCAAGTTATCACTATAAATTCTGAGAAATTGGTGCTAACCTTCTTTAATTTTAAACAGAAATAAATTATTCTAGATATTGCAGTTCTTAGCTATGTTTGATGGAAATCGGTTTTGATTCTTTAAATTTTTAATTTATATACCACTAGATTTTTTCTGCAACTTTGCCTATCAGTTATCGCGTTGAAGAGTAGCTTATGTGTAAAGAAAATATTAAAGTAAAGTAAGTACTCTGACATCATTCAGTAGTAATCCTACCTTGTCTTTAAGATCCTTTAGTTTATAACAAGTCAGCTCTCCCTATATGCATACCGTAGAAAGGTTTGCCTCTTAAATACTAAAATTATCCGTGGTCTCCAGTTAGTGGTGAAATATAACGCACTACAGTTCGCTAAGGTTATCATACGATTTAGTCCGTATAGAGTATAGCCGCTATCTGGCCCGTAGAATGTGTTCCAAGTTCACTTTGTTTACAGAGTCCTTAAAGTTTGGATGCGTTATATAAATTTATTTTATTTATTTTTTCTTCTTTCAAAGGAGTGGTTGTATAAAAGTGGGTTGTCAAAGCTATTGATGATTATGTTGACACAGAATATTTTTTTAGGATAGGAATTGAATTCACTACGTCTGACCTAGTTTTCCTAGCAGACAGAATCGGTAACATCTAAGCCAATGGACTTATTATTTTACTTATGTTTTAATATATTTTGCTTGTCATACAACAAAGATAAGATTTTTCATTGTGTATACATTGGTTCTAAAATATAATGGAAAAAATATACATATTATAAATAATTTTTTCGAAATCGCAGTAAGTATTGCTCAGTTTTTCTTACCTGAAATTCTTACCAACAACCTTGAGTATAACAGTTTTGAGATTTTGAATGCATTCTTAGTGCTTGTGTCTCGACGAGCACTCAAAGCCGTCGCTCCGGATTTTCAGGGATATCTTTTGCAATCGTTATTAAGTAGTAAGTATTACATGACCGAAGTATGTAAAACTGTTGTCTAGACATAATCTATTGAACAACTAGCATAATAATAATAAAGACCAGGAATGTAAAGGTTTACTACATATCCGATTATCTTCTCAGCTCTTATGTACGTTAGCGATGCACCTCGTCCGGCCCACGCGGGAAAGGGCAGATGATCGAACTCACGCCCCTCGCGCAGATAATAACTTCGTTCTGTTGCGCCTGCATACAGACCTAGTTTCACAGCGATCGTATGAGAATGTGGGAAGTTAAGGTAATGTAGGGCCATTACTAATCTATGATAATAACTGTACTAAACTACAATGAACTTTATCTTAATTCTTTAGAATTGAAAATTAATTGAAAACTAAATCTAATCTCTAACAATATCAGTTTTTATTTTTAGGACGAGAATTGATTTTAGTGTCTAAATTCGTCATCATTAACAATCTGTTAAGTCCACTCGTTGCCTATTCATAAAGCTTATTTTAGGACGCTGGCCAGAAGGTTTGATTTATTTCATACGTCTTTATTTAGGACGAATCAGTTTCGTTTGTTTTTTTTTAAGGTGATAACCACGCTGATTTCAGTACTAACCTTATATTCTAAACGAAGTTAATACTGACCAACCTAAAATTACAGTGTTGGTGGTATAGTATTTCGTTGGTACTCACCAAGACTGACTGGCTCAAAAAACTGGCTAGTTGTGCCTTCCATAATCACACTTGTAGTATGAAATGCAATGAAATATTCACTGAAAAATGTTTTTTTATGACGCCATCACGTTAATCTGTTTGTGCCGAAATATGGCTCTCTTATAGATAATACTAGCTTCTACCCACAGCTTTATTTGCGTAAATGTCGCATATCACTGCAAATAGTAGTCATATTCTGATGTATGAGATTCATTACTATGTCACACTAGTAATTCCCACACTACTTTTAAGTTTTTGATGCAGGTGAACCTTTGTGAAGAGAGAATAAACGAATGATCTTTTTATTATTACTGTAAAGTTTTATATAAATCGGTGCAGTAGTAACAAACATCTATACATCCTCAAAATCTTTCGCACTCATATAAATAAATAGGTATTAGAAAGCAATTTAAATGAACAAACAACGTAACTAAATAACATATCGTGTATATTGATGTTACCAAGTTTATTATCCACAATAATTACAGTAAATTAAAACTCATTCAAAATAACAAAAACAAACATTACATACATCGTAACGAAGCAATTAGTACTTCATTATCTCAGAATAATTGTGCCAGGGATCAACATATATCGGTTGTGGTTGCAAGGTCGAACATTGTCGGTCGGCTGCCACTCGTCTCCCACGATCTCTTGACCCCAGCAAGTTCATATGAGCAAATGAAATCAGACGCATCAATCATTTTACAATCACGTGCATACGTAGTATTATTGTTGTAGGTACTTGTTCTGAAGCGAAGTTAATTTAGTAATACTTAAATGTGTTCTTTAAGAGATATTGAAATTTTAGTTTTTAAGACTTGAGTGTGTCATGGTTTAGTAGTTTTCAGTTTGTCTTGCATTTCTTTCATCTATTGACTTATCTAAAATTTAAGGTGTCTTCTTCTTCTACTAGTGCCTCTTCAATCCTGAAGGTTGGCCGTCAGCTTCCTGTACTCCTCTCTGTCATCTTTTTGCTGCGCTGCAGTGCGACAAGGATGTGGCAGCTCCGTGCTCTATAGGCAGATTAGCGCATGCATGCTGCCACCACCGGCCGTTATCCGTTGCCTTCATTCATTCCTGATTCTTCTTCTTTTTTTTATTTTGTTTCTTTATTCCATAGATATGCTCATATTATTACTATTATGTTGTCTGTTTAGTTGTCACTGACTTTCGGTTAATAGGATGATTGGATTGTTTGGCAATAGTATTTTTAGAATGTTTGTTGGAAAAAAGACAGTGTATATTGTTTTGTAAACTTGAATTATTAACAAAGAAAAAAAATATTGTATTAATAAAAAATAAATAAATGAATAATTATAATTGCATAAGTTGATAAAAAATGCTATGCAATAGCTTTATCGCGGCTGTCCACGAGTTACACATGACATTTTTTATTTTATATGAACATATGCCTTGTGGAAAGCATGAGTAGAATCGAAGAGTGATTTTTCAACATCCTCATTGTGAATGCACACAATGCAACAAAGTGACCCACACAACTGCAGCCTAGACAGATGTTTCTTCATCATTGGAACATCTATCTCATTTCAGGTGGGTCTTATATAAGAGACTAGCTTTCTCCCGCGGCTCCACCCGCGTATATCTCGGTTATCGCGGTAAAAAGTAGCCTATGTCCTTCCTCAGACTCTATACTATCTGTGTACTAAATTTCATCAAAAGCAGTTTCGGCGTGAAAACGTAACAGACAGACAGACAGAGTTACTTTCGCATTTATAATATTAGTAGGGATTAGTACCGCCATTCGTGCTGAAACCAACATGACTCTACTACCTTGAGAAAATAAAATCATACTCTAACATTTAAGAATTCAGTTTTCAATCATTACTTTGACATCTTACCTACTTCATATTACCTTGCTCAACTTACCCTTGAAAAACTATTACAACTTCCCATCATGAAATATTATGAAACTGAAAATAACATCAAATTACGGATCAATTTCACGACAAATGACGTTCGGTGTATCATTAGATCGCGTGCGACAATTTTGACGCATTAGCGACACAAATACACATCAATTCGATAGCAAGGTCACTAGAACCTTGTAACAGCTCATCCCAAACGGATATTGCGATCGGTAAAAAACTTGTGACTTGCATTATATACGAAATTGGGGTCAGGTGGGTCGCTTGTCAACGTTTTTTGTATGGTTTGCTATGATTTTAGATCTAATTAATGATGTGGACTAAGTAAAATAGGTTTTTGCTTGAGGCAAAATAACAATTATGATTGTTAAACTCATCATACGGCATTTGTTTTGGGTGGGAATCGAACCACTGCACAAATTGGCCAGTCATCAAGAGCATTGTTCAAACATGGCCCAAATAACTCAAAACAAACTACTCGCTTAGTACCTAATGATCTTTTCGTTAAAATCATACAATTTATTATATTACTATTTTTGAGATATGATGGGAAAATTCCTCATAATAGTTTTTATCACAATATATTATAAAATTTGGATCATCATTCATCATCAACAGTCTTTAACAGTCCACTGCTGGACATAGGCCTCTCCTTTGAAAGGAGGTTTTGGCCTACTATACCACGCTGTCCAGACGGGTTGGTAAAGGGTTTGTTTCAAGTTATCCTTCTCTTGGCAGTGATGTTAGCTGCTTATTTTGTTCCTTTAGTCTCCTCTTACGTCATCCATGGAATAAATAGGAGTGGTGACACTTTGTATTCTTAATCTGTTACCACACGGAATGAGGACCATCACCACATTTAGGATATCGCCAGGAAAAGAATAAACAGTGAAGAAGGTAGGGTAGGGTATGATGATGATGATAACGATATTTTTGTGCATTTTTTTCTTATGAAGCAATTTTTTGGCGCTATGATAAGTTACAAAAACAGAATTATATCAGCCGTTTGCTTATTATTCTCTCGTTTTTGTTTTGTATTGGTATGTGTAAATCCATACTAGTTGATACTAAATATTACAAATTCGAATATGACTCGTCTTTCTGTCTGTCTGTCAATTTGTCTGCCTGTTACGCTTTCACGGATAAACCGCTGTACCACCTTGGATAAATTTCGTCATAGAAATAGATTAGATTTTGTAAAATAAGATATGTTACTTTTTGTCGCGAAAACCAGCATACAGAGAGCCGCCCACAAAAGTCATCATATTAGAAATATATGTATTTGAAACAAACTCATCTCAACTCATTTCATCTATCTGTTGTGCTATCACGACTAAACTATTGAACATGAATTTCATTAAAGTGATAGATTGAACCTTGGACAATGACAAAGGTTTAGGTTTTTTACGATTACCGACATTTATGAAGGCTGAGTCCAGTAAACTATAAGATGGCTCTCATTGGATTTCACGATAGTGAAAAACCATCCCTTCTGCGTCTTCATTAATATATTTCCTTAGGGGTATCAAAAAGATTAGCTAAAAAGGCGTTCTAATATTTTTTATGTACAACTCTCGCACTAGGAATAAAGTCTTACAAGACGTAATATACAAGAATCGAAATTAAATTACAATCAGATTAAGAACAAAAATTTATAGATGACACAAAATCTTCTCCCATACAGGAATTAAGCTCGCAACACTCAGCGTTGTAAGAAGCTCTGAAATGACCAAATAAACCACCTCGCAACTCGGTCAACATGTGTACAATGAACTAATCAATTAACCTTCAATAAACCACAACACATAACCGCATGGAATTAAAACATTATATAAACTATTCATTTCCGAAGTAAAATAATATTCATTATTCGATATGACTGCTAATAAACATACAAGGCTGCGTGTAAGTGTATTATTAAGGTAACCGCGATTATGGATCGTAGGCAAGGACAATGCAACATTGGAAGTAATGAGACTGGTGCTGAAAATGTTGATCGGATACTACTACGAGTGCTTACTACTATAGTTGACGTTAAAACGATATATGATAAAATTGAACTGAGTACTACTCGTTATTCAACGGATGTTTTTGCCAATCTGAATGATAATTTTAGGTTTAAAAGCACTTGGTGGTTTTCTACTTCTAAATGTGCAAAAGAGCACAATCCAATCTGTTAGACTTATATTTCAATGAACTTGTTTGTTTTTTTTTACTACGAAATTAATTTTCAATTAATAATACACAGATCATTGTCTCAATTTATATTTTTAAACAGTTTTGTTTAGAATTTATTCAAAAGACAAGAATTAAGACATGGACTTTGGGGGGGGGGGGGTGAATTATAATGGAGACAGAAATAAGCAGTGTTTCTACTATAAACTCATTCACATTGTAATGTCATTAAGGCAGAACTATGTTAGTAAGACACGACGTAGTTTCACAACAAATCATTTAAATCTTCGTTATTGAATGACAGGTTCACTTTCATAGGTATATAGTGAAAGCATACAGAGTATCACCACCCTTAGTCATACCATAACAGTCTTAAATAACGCTTAGGAGAGGAAACTTTACACAACAACATAGCTGCAAAAAGAAGAAAAACTTTATAACAAACCCTATACCTCCTTGCTAATAAGCCTATGGTCAGTAGTGGATTATGAAATACGTTGATGGTGATAATTGTTGAAAAAAATTTATATATGTAGTTCCACACTATAGTAACTGTAGATTAGTATAGTTACTATAACTATTGTAACCGATGGTAGTGACGTTAACCGCAAACATGATAGACGCTATATCATGACAAGATGACAGGTAGCTTGTGTCAATCAAAGGTGTAATGACACCATCAATTTATTAAATATGGGATACTAGCACCGTTTGAAAATAAAGTTTTAGGTGCTGTGTCTATTTCTGAATTAATCAAATTTTTTGTGCATCACTATTGAACCATTTTAATATTTATTAAAGGTTTTTAAAATGATTGTAATTAATTATTATATCTACTGCTATAGTTATAATCATTCGTATGAAATTCGTGGTGAAATATGATATTGTTTGATACGTCTTCTTAAGAGTATACTTTATGTTAATCATGTGACTGATAATCAAGAGGTTTTGGGGTTCGATTCCCATGTAAGGCCAAAAAATTGGTATAGATATTTTCTGATTATAGAAATATCTACTCGGAGTTTGTAAGTTGAGGTCTTAGCCCACGTGGCTCGGATAGCACATTACATACGCCATCATTTCTATAAGGAACAAAGATGGTTGTCTTAATAGTACCTGCCTGTGCATTTGTGATTTTTTTAATAATTATTATATATTAATATTAATATTAATTCCAAGATCACAAACAATGAACTTATTAACGAATGCTAACTTAAAAAAAATAAGATATACAGAAATTCTCTATCTTATCATCTAATCTAATCTGTCTTTATTTTATACTAGCTGAGTCCCCCTTTGTCACCTATTTTCATTGTTGTAAAGCACAAATAACGCCGCTGAGCGAAGCTAGTTTTAAAAAATAGCCTAGTTATTCCTACATCATCAGCTTTCAGCCAGTGAAAGTCGCGTTAAAGTCAGTTTCAAAGATTTTCAGAGATAAAAGTTCTTTTTTCTTGGTATAAGTAACGTAAATATTTTAATTTGCATGAAGTACAAAACTGTTCTTTTCATATTACATACAGACACTACAATTTTATTTACTTATATAGATAATATGTGAAGAAATAAAATGTGGACTATATACACCTCAGAATTGTACAAAAAATGGCACCGAGCGGAACTTCCACTACTCAAAGGACATCATGACTGCACCGTTATCTTTACCAACGACAAAGTCTAATAATGAAAAATGAAACAGATCGTATCCAAAAATGGCAGTTGGTTCTGATCCAAATTTATATGAAAATAATAGCAGACAACTTTTTGTTATCAATATATTTCTATAAAAAGTAATATGTTTTAATAAACTGATGGTCACCATAAGTGGTGACACCTCACTAACGTCAAAGCATTAAGATTAAGGACATACCCAGTTGTTTTACCGGAGATCGTGTTTTTATATCACTATTATCATTTCAATGATAGACAACAAAATGCATTATGAACTTGGAAATAGATGGATGCGGTATATGAATTGTGAGCACACTGCTCATATATTTTTGTATTTTACTACACACTGAGCGTGTTCATAGGCTGGCTGTAAATACATTATAAATATTTCGTAATTTGTTATATTTTGTAATTTTTTGATTTAATATAAACATATATTCAAAAAAATCGGTTGTCTGTAAAGTCGGATTACTGACGATAGTTGAACGTGACAACGTCATAAGATTTTGCCTCTTTGTTGCTTGTTCCGCGCTCTCGCTTGCCCTTGAAGCCTTAAATGGCACGCCACATAAGTCGTGTTTTTTCATACGTGCAGCCAGCTCCATCGAATTATAAGACTTTGTCACGTCAAAACAAATACTACTAAATATTTAACAATAACTGAAAAGATCTCTCTCCTCTTACGGCTCGCTGGCCGAGTGCGGGTTGGGGACTGGCAAGACATTGACGTAGCTACGTAATCTTGTCGTTGAATGTTTTTTTAGCCACTCGAAGGCCTCCAATAAAGCCTGACGACTGTTATCCTATGACTGGGACTAAGTACTGGACATGACCTCCGAATCATAGAGACTCTAATGGTATTATGCCACTAACGGTTACCCATCCAGGTACTGATCACAACATTGTAGTTTACCTTAGGTGATTGTTTCTAATCACCTACGGCAACTGAACTATGAGCGGCTCAGAATTAACATTGTTTCACAGGTCTTTCAATATTTTTTTTATGAAAAATAAACTATACTACAGTATAAATATGCCACATCAATATGTTAGTAGATTCTAGTTCGAAGTATCATTACGAGATGAACCCGACGATCGGTCACCTTGACTTTTCCCGATCGGCATGAAATAATTTGACATAATACAGCGGAGTCATTACGTACCCATTACCCGAGTACTTTATCTTTAATTTGAACATTTTTGTTAAAAATTGTTATTAGAAGTGTACAATATTGAAGGTTAGGTGTTGAGGTTGTAATGCAACTTTAATGCCAACAGAGTAATATTCGTATTATTTTGAAGCACTGTTTTGTATCTGATAGGATTTATCGCTGTAATAGATTTTCTAGAGGTAGTAGAGTCAAGCTGATTTAAGTACGAATGGGCTGGCTCGACCGGGGCAGTACTACTCTCACATAGAAGACCATCTTAATATTGAAAGCATTCTTACTGACCTCTTTCGTTGGTAAGTGTGAGACCGGAGGCCTAATTATTCTGCTTCATCCTCTCGGTCTCCGGAGGCCGGGAGAATGATGCAGAAACATCTGACCAGGCCGCCATGATATGGGTCACCATGCTGCATTGCCTACTCTCACAATGAAAATGTTGTCCCCCCTATTCCTGAATTCTACTCATGCTTTCCATCAGGCAGAGTAGTCACATTGGTAGGCTTAAATAACTAAAAGTTTATAGGAGATAATAAAACTTAATATTCCCACTCAAAAAGGAACTTGAAAGGACGAGTTTCCCACGTGCACTGTTAGAGAGTCACAAGTTTTAACTGTTCGGCAGAGCAAGGTAGAGTCGAACTTCAACTTTAGATAACAGCCTCGCGCGTTGATGTCTTTCTTTTATAATCTCTCTTATTCTATCCAATAAATTTCTTTTCGGATAAAGTGTTTATAAAAATTAGTACTAATATTATATTTGCACAATCTGACCCTCAATAATATTGTTAATAAAAAGGGTATGAAAATGAAGATGATATATTTGCATACAAAAATAATTTATTTATATCACCGAGATTGATGACTTGGAATATACCCAAAAATGCACGTCTTAAACAAAAAGTGTTAGCAGTCATTTTAAACTTGTTATTTATAAGTCAGAATCTATAAAAACTTTGTTTTTCCAACGGATACTTGTATTTAGTTTGGCTAAGAGATTTGAATGGACCATTTAACATTTAAAGGTTTTTTTATGATTATATTTTATTAAAAAGACATAATTAACATGCAGTCGTTAACAAGTGATGATTTTTTTATTATTAGCTGCCAAAATGACTTTGCCATGCCTGATGGAAAGCATGAACAGGATCCAGAAGTGGAGGCCACCATCCTCACTGCCACAAAATAGGAATAATTTGTTCATCTATTAAGGACTATTTTTTGAAATTACTTACATTTACAAGAACACAATTTTAGACTAGTGGTGCATGGTATGTTACCACACAACTTTCACTGTTATGATACTATATACTAAAATGATAGGAAAGTTTAAGAGCCTTAATAGTTTATTATAATTATGATTTGATATAATTTGTAGGTAGTAGAGCCACGCAGATTTCAGCACGAACGAGCCGGCTCGACCGCGGCAGTACTACCCTCACACTGAAAACTATCCTAATAATGACAGCACCCTGCTATCGTATTTTGTTGAGTGAGGTGAGTGTAAGACTGGAGGCCCAATCATTCTGCATCATTTTTCCGGCTTCCAGAGACCGATATAGAATTATTTAGAATGATATAGAATTATCCCACCAGGCCGCCATGTATGTGTGACCATGCTGCATTGCTTACTCTCACAATGCGGATGGTGACCGTTACTGGATTCTACTCATGCTTTCCATCAGGCAGGGCGTAGTCATTTTGGCAGCTTATATAAAAAATATGTGTTTCTTAAGGAGCGTAGGCGAGCACTAAGAGCACCATCCTTCGAGCACCAACTATGGCGGCATGAACAGACTACAGAAGAAGTGGCCACCGTCCTCACTGCCACAACGGACAGTGCAGCACACTATGACGGCCTAGTAAGATGCTTTTTCACGCCCCGTTTGAAGGACCCGGGGTCATAGAAGGGAGGAAACACTTGCCAAATTTCAGCTTTCTGTTAACAGTTATTTCGGCTGTGAATTGTCTCAGTTAGTTAATATCGGAACAGCTTCATATAGGTTGATAATACTTTTGTACTATCAAATGCAACTGTGGCTTTGATTGCAACTCAGCGCTATTAATTTCTTCTAACATTTGATATAGATCTCGAACAAAACACCGCCCTGAGTTCCAAAATAGAGATGAATAAATAAATATTTTCGATCATATTAAACACAACGCCATCTAGTCACCAATGCCAAACTAAGCAGATCTTGTATAATGGGTACTAGACAACTAATACAAATAGATAAACATATTTCTTTTTGAAAATACATACATATTAAATATGGAAAACACCCAAACTCCGAAACAAATATTTGCGGATCACACAAACATTTGGTCCGACCCGGGAATCGAACACAAAACCTCAAGCACAGCAGTCGCATACGCTACCTACTATCGAGGTATCTATCACTAAGCACCCCGTATCTTGGTAGTCGATTTCAACACCGATACGCCACATCTGTCCTCTTTATTATACGACCTGCATTCAGTATTAGTGAAACCGACTGGTAAACGATGCTTAGTGTGTGCGTGAAATGCTATCTCTCAAATTAATAAAACACAGTTGGATTAATGAACAACTGTATAAAGCAATATGTTTTGTAGCTAAGGCTCTCTGCAAACAGCGCCACTTCAGTTCTCATACTTACTTCACTATAAATGACATTTCAATCGAAATTTTTGCAAGTTCTGTTTCTTTAATGTTTTTCAGAACGTATCAAGATAGTTGGGGATTTTAGTTTTTAATAAAAAAAAGAATATTCAAATATCAAATCGTTTTAAGACTGGTTTGAATTTGTATGAGTGCATTTCATATATGTTTGTGTAGTTTCTTGAGACACAAATTCAAAAAACATTGTGGATTTGAACCCACAACAATGGGCTTAGTTCGAAATGACGTGGTGTCCCTGAAACCACTTGGCCAACCACGCAGTCATTTCTAGTGCGTAAGCTGCTTTTTTGTAAATAAAAAAACTTAGATCATTTAGGACAAGTTTATTACTTGTCTTATGTCATAACAAAAAATATGAATGGTAGAAAATCCATCCAGTGAAGGCATTATGGAGAACTAAAAATGGCTAAGTTTGCGAACAACCTAAAGTGTCATCAAAGTGCTGACCGTTTCGGCACACAATAAAGCAATAAAGCCTCACGCTATGACTGACTAGCCAATTATAAATTACACCTCATCCAAGAATTACGGACCCACCGGCAGCATATCGACATTTGCGTAGTTTTGCTATTGGATAGAAATCTTCGGTAGGAATATTTACCGTTTGTTATTATTAAGTCATCGGATAATAGGAGAGTGTGAAATTGTGAATAATGATTGACTGATTTTTAATTTTGTATAGACAAGCATATGACCCCGGATATGTTTACAGGATTTTAGTAATCTATGACTCTACGTACACTACATTTTATTTTAAATGCTATTCACAGTAATGTCTTAAATATTTTGACTGCCTTAAAAGTTTTGACTGCCTTGTTGGTCTAGTGGTTAGCGCATGCGGCTGCTGATCAAGAGGTCTCGGGTTCGATTCCCGGGTCAGACCAAGTATTATTTGTGTAATTCACAAATATTTGTTTCGGAGTCTGGGTGTTTTATATTTATAATATGTATGTATTTACAAAAAAAAAGTCATCATCATCATCAACAGCCTGTAACAGTCCACTGCTGGACATAGGCCTCTCCTTTGAAAAGAGGTTTTGGCCTACTATACCACGCTATAAAAAAAAGTATGTTTATGTATTTATATCAGTCTAGTAACCATAATACAAGCTCGGCTTAGCTTGGGTCAGAAATATTTTTTGTCTGAAAAATATTTATTGAAACAAGTATCTGTATTATATATCCTAGTCCCTAAATAGTAGAGCCTCGTGGAATTCAGCATGACTGAGTCAACTCAACCGGGCCCGGCTCTACCCTCACATGAAGAATAAGCTTAATTGACAGCATTCGTGTTTCGTTGGTGACTACAAGACATGAGGTCCAAAGATGCAGAATAGGCCGCCATGAAATGGGTCACCACTCTGTTTCATTGCATTGTTTGTATTCGTAATGAGTGTAATAACCTCTACTCTTGGATTCTGCTCTTACTTTCCAAACAGGCATGGTAGAGTCACTTTGTCAGGTTCATCTATAAAAAAAACTTGTCCATTACATCTTGTATCTCATTGATAACAAATAGGTGTACCTATTTTTGATTCAGGGGTAGGAAAGATTTTATTAACTAAGTTGTATGTAAGAAAATACTTACTTCATCATCATCATCATCCGTCTATCGCAGTCCATTGCTGGATATAGGTATCTCCAATTGCACGCCACTTAGTTCGATCCTCGGCTACTCGCATCCAGTTCTACCAGCCGTCTTGCGTAAATCATCACTCCACCTGGCCTGTGGACGTCTTACACTACGTTCGCCGAGACGCGGTCTCCACTCAAGAACAAGTTTAAGCCAAAGGTTGTTGGTTCTGCGGCTAATATGGCTGTATTAGGACTGTAAAATTCGCTTTTTAAAAGTTACTATTACAAAACTTATTATAAGAATTATTCAAATCACAAAAATTGTTACCAATTTACTTAACTTACGAATGAATACGATAGTTGTAAGTTTAGAAAATGTTATAATTGTGATCAAATGGACCCAAACTGGATATGGATATATCTTTTAATTGCAGAACACGTATGACCATTTTCCAGCTTTAGCATCAAACTCTAGTGACCATATTCGTAAGGTAAAGTTATGTATCATTTGTGTATATGAAAACATTAAGCTTTTTAATGTACAAACATATATCGGTACCCTAGCGTGACATGACATGTGTCAATAAAGGAACATAATTGGTCAAATAATTTGTTGAAAGACACCATGACTGATTCGAATCGATTTGTCACTGAATCGATTGTTTTTCGTGAAAGTAATAAAACAAATATTATTTACACCTCTAGTAACTGTACTTTTCTTATATTTTATTGACATTAATTTTGTATGTGATGATCTGGGAAAGAATCGAGACGTTTCGTAACCACTACAAACAACAGTTACAGATTACACTTATTTTGTAGTTTCATTGTTTGAGATGTTGTTTGGTTTTTTTTTATTTGTAATAAAGATTTCGGTATATATAGATACAACATTGTATTTTAAATGAATTCTCTAATATATGTAAGATAGATAAAGGAGTTACAACGAACAATTGTAGTTCTTCTAAACTTTTTGTGAAAAGTACATCACTAAACTTTTTTATTTAAAGCCAACTACTGCATTATCAATACATTCTTGTGCTGCTGAGGACTTTAAAAATACACAAAAGGTGACAAAAAGAACATAGAGAACATAGAATAACAATTTGTGGATCACACAAGGCCATTATCATCAATTGTGGATCACATTAGGCCAACCGTGTAGTCGCAAATATAATGTATCACAATATTCCTTTTACATTTTAAAGTTTTCTACTTTATAACCACCTAAAAACTGAAACACAAACACACACACACACAACAAGCGTATGGTTTAAAATAATTCTACTAAAATCTGATGCAATTATTACTTTGCAAAATAATTTAGCCCGATTATTTTTGACCAACTCTGAAAGAAAGAGGATATAATTTAAATGTCTCCTTTGTATGACGAGAGAGAGTATGTCAGCTAGAATAATTCAGTGATTGACACAGTGATACCCTGTCGTAATCCAGAATAGCTGAACTCTCATTGACTTTCTCATTACATTTAGCTCCCATTGTAGATAATAAAATCAAACGGTTATTCTATCTTTATCTTAGCAAATGCCAAGTCCAATCAGAATCTATTTTGTGGCTAGTTTTTTTGTATACAAAATCGTTCATTCAAAATGGAATGAAATGGATGAATCTTTGATTATAGTTTCATTAAGTGTAAGTATTGAGCTATTTACAAATAACGTGCTTGTTGTTAAGTTTAACTAAATTCAGGGTTGCCACATTCAGTTTTTATCTTATTTGCTTAAAAAAAATATATAGTTATTAATTATATGAATACTAAAATATTTATACCTGGTATGTAATACGGTCTGGGCCCAAAGAAATTATAACATGAATTAGTGCAATTCCTCTTAAATATAAATATTTATAAATAATCACTCTATTATGGCTCTTAAATCTTTGTATACATAACCAATGTGTAAAAAAAAATAAAAAAATTGTTAGGAGTAAGTAGTAAGTTTTTCTACTGACTTACTGACAGACAATGGACAGCCAAAACTATTAACCGCAGGAAACTGAAATTTGAAATCTATGTTCCTTGAAAAATCCAAAAAAGGGAGTGAAAAAAATCAAACAAAGTTTGTACGAAATAAAGCTTCATACCGTTTATAGCCGTGTGCAAAAGCAAGTTTTAAATAAAATAAAAATAGTAAATAAGTATAAACATTCTTCTCCAGTACTAATTATAAATAGGCCGAACAGTTAATATGTTACCATTTAATTACTCCTTATATATTAGAACGGCAACCCTAACCGATGAAATATAAAAAAAAAGATGAAAGCCGTAATGTCCATGTTAATGCCAATCATTCACATGATTAATACATTTGGTTTGCAGTGAAAAGCATTCATTAAACATGTATCATATTCACTAGCTGTATCGCGGAAGACTTTACATAGGATATGAAACGGATACAAAGAACACCCAGTATCAGAACAACGATTTTTTAACCACACAAAGTGTTGTGCCACTTAAGATTTGAACCCATGACACTTGACGCAGTAGAAAGGGGCGTAGCGACCACTTAAACCACTAGGCCGTACAGTCATTTCATTGGTGAGTGTGAGACTGGACAGTCATTCTGCACCATTCTCCTGGCCAGAAAAATATGTAATCCATATATCTGGCTACCTGTTAGCAAAAATTTACTCAATAAGGGTTAATTGAATAATTTAGACGCGAACCAACACGAAACAAACTAATATTAGCATTTTGACTGCCTTGTTGCCAGTGGTTAGCGTATGCAGCTGCTGATCAAGAAGTCACGGATTAAATTCCTGGGTCGGACCAAATATTATTTGTGTGATCCACAAATATTTGTTTCGGAAGCTGGGTGTTTCTTATGTTTAATACGTATGTATTTACAAAATAAAAGTATGTTTACGTATTTATATCAGTTGTTTAGTGCCCATAATACAAGCTCTGCTTAGTTTGGGACGTGTGTAAAGATGTACGAAATATTTTGTCCAAAATTAGCATTCATAGTTACTAGTGTAATATATTATGCATACTTTCAAAATTAATGATCACAAAATAGTGAGTCAGACTGACGTGAGTGCGAAGTGCGACTGCGAAGTTAATGTATATTATTATTGATGTTTAGTTACTTACACTGATTAGAAATCAAACCACAAATACTTCACACTTGTGTCATGGGTCATCGAGACGTATTGATTTTATATTATATGATTCGATTATCACTCTCATTATCGTAGTTGCAATTATTTTAGTTTTTTAACGAACCGGACGAGTTCATACGAAAGTATTTAAAATTCTCTAATTTCATCTATACGTATTAGACATACATAGGGCATTTTCTGCAAGTTCATTTTTGAGCTATGCGGAAATTTAGACATTTTAGTTGTAGTTACATGAATGATAAATATACAATTCTTCTAGCTTTGCCTGTGACTCCGCCCGCATATATGTCGGTATCGCTTAGGCTTTAGGTAATCTGTGTACCGAACTTTGTTAAATCGGTACAATAGTTTTACCTTGAAAGCCGCACTGACAGACAGACAGGCAGACAGAGTTACTTTCGGATTTATAATATTATTAAGTATTAAAACTTTTACACTTGATAAATAATTACATTATCAACAGCCCATAGCAATCCACTGCTAGATTTAGGCCTCTTCACACATTGCACACCACTCTGATCGATTACATAATATTCCTAAATATAAATAAATTTATATAACACATACATAATGCGAAGGTAACTCTGTCTGCCTGCTAGTCTGTCTGTGATTGAAATTCGGGACACAGATATTCTAGAACCTGAAAAGGACATATGCTATTTTTTACTGCGATAACTGAAAAACACACGGGTGCTAGTTTAATAGCGTCATCAGATCTCCGTTAGAATAGAATAGAATATACTTTATTGTACACCATTACATTGTCGCAGTTGAATATTACATGTATGTACAGTGGTCGGCCTTATTGCTGAATACAATCTCTTCCAGGCAACTTTTGGATGGAGAAATTGACAGGAGATAAGAATAAACAACGGGTAGTTTCGGTGTTGCGTAGTTATAGTCGTAATAAAACGCACACAGGTGTATATATACTCAATATACATATATGCCGTTTATAAGGTTCATCGAATCAAATTATGTAGTTATAAACATTATCTAAAACTATTTAAAAACCATAACTGTATTTAAATTTATACGTAATTTAAAACAAAACTTAATTATGTTCAATAAATTATTACAAAAGATTTCGCTTAAAAAATACACGAAATACAACAATAATTTTGAACTTAATAATAAAATAAAAACACATTTCCCTCTTTCGGGTGATACTTTATAATCAATTAAGATTACCTAATTACGTAGTAAAATTGTTAATTAAACTAATTTCTATGCAAAGTGCTTTTCGAAACTAGATTTTATTCAAAACGATCTACAAGCGAGTGTGCAGCTCATATATTTTGACTGCTGACATTTATTTGTAAGAGGTCGACGTGTGCACATCAGATTATGCATTTTAGATAAACACTACATTAGTGCGGTCAAGTGTGGTCGCGTGGTCATAGCAAAAGAGACAAGCGATTTTATATTATTGAATATGTAATTTGAAATTATTAAGTAGCCTACCTATTTAAGTTTTGATATATTCATAATTGTGACTTGATAACGATTGGTCTCGGGTTCGGTTCCCAAGTCGAACCAAATTTTTGTGTGATCCGCCAATATTTGTTTCGGAGTTTGGGTGTTTTCTATTATCTTTAGTATTTTGATATATTTATATCAGTTGTCTAGTACCCATAATACAAGCTCTGCTTAGTTTGGTACTAGATGGCGTTCTGTGTAAAATGTCGGAAAAAATATTTTGTTTTAAATTGAAGACAAAATTAGGAGTTTTGCAATGTCTCTGAATAAACAATTCATATTGAAATATTGCATATTTCATAAAATATTCAAATAAAGGCCGCCCAGCATCATAACTACGAATAATATATAGATTATTCCTTTCTCCGTCTCTGTTGCTCTTGGCAGTTGGTGGCACAGGTGGACAAAGCTCTTGACAGAATAATCACCATACTTTCTGTCAGCGGACTGTCGGATAATCACAACACTTCCTGTCAGCAGACTGTCGAATACTGCTGGGGAAGAGACTTGAACCTTTCCTGCACTACCAGTGTCTCCAGAGAGTCGTTATTCCGTCTAAGTTCTTGGACAAAGCTCTGCAGATTGTGTTACTGTACTGTGGTAGATTAGTTTACTGTAGTATAGTGGCATATATAACAGGCAATAAACTCATGTTCAAACAAGAGATATTTCTAGGTTTTGTTGTAGGTTCATCATTCTCTTTCTACAGATTTATTACTCTTCCTAAGTCTAATGTCTAAAATCACCCTATCTCATGGCTTTTGTAACAATCATTTATAAAAAAATCACTTACATACGGTTAGTCTTTAGGAGAAAAAAAAAACATTTTACATGTATATGCTCGCTCACACTGAGACCGTTGCCCAAATTATGCAGTACATACCACCGAAAATGAACTAAAATCCTTCCTTTGAACGTCCGATACACTTAAAACCATAGACAAAGTGATAGTTAAACTATTTAGTTCGTTTATTTACGAGATATCAATCGATTAGGCGTCTATAAAAAACTGTATTACTTTAAAATCAAGTATTATTAAAATAAAAGCAGATTACATATGAACACGATTGCTTTTAAAAAAAAGCATGAAGCTACTTTTTTATACTTAATTATAAACCAATGAAAAGTTATCTTAGTATTAGTGCAGAGGCGTTTAATGATATTTGTAAATGACATCGTAAAAACTTAACCTGAGTTTATCGGTTAGGTGACACTTGGGCACTTAAGAGACATAAAAACACTATACGTGTCTATAAATTACTATCTTTTTCATATTTGCGAAGCTTATTTATCGGAATCATTAAATTAATTGCCACTCGATGCAAAAATCAGAAGACTCAGCTTTGTGGTAATATCCTTAGGAGAATCCTTATAAAATGTGTAGCAGTAGAAGGCAACGTTCTAATGATGTATGAAGACCTAAAATAAAAATTTAAAGAACTAAATTCACGATTAAATTAGTTGGTTACAAACAAACATATAGTTGAAGCTAATGAAAGCAGATCAAAAACGATTTTTTTAATGACAGTTTAGATTCGATTTTGAGGACTCCTGATAATTTTAATAAAACACTAATATATTATGTCAATCTTTTCAGTAATATTAACTTCATATCTGCCATGCTTAAAATTTACAAGAATTTAAGAACAAGTTTTTGTTAATCTTTTTATATCACATCATTGAGTAGGTATTCGCTTTATAAAACCTAATCAACTCACAAAATGATAATTTAGATATATACATAATGATTTTCCTCACTTTGTTATAAGCTAAATTATTTTAATCGCAAGGAAGATGAGTGGTATTCATGTCAGTTTTATTTTTTATTTAGTTATATTAGTGTAATGAGATTATTATATTATCTTATTGAGGCGCCATTTTGTTCTTTGTTCAAATTCAAATTCAAATCATTTATTGCTTACTAAGTGTACAATTTGTTGTTACAGTAATGACATAAGTACTTATAACTTAGTGCTTTTTTCAAGCATTGCAATATTAACAAAATAATCAGGGCATGTCATAGTAGGTATATTATAAAATGCTCAAAATTTGCAAGTCCAAAAATAGCAATTTTCAGACGCCTCATCACTCATGTGTAACATCTCCAAAGAGTTGTGTCTGTCAGGTATTCCTCAGCTGTGTAATAGCATTTATTGATTAAAATCTTTTTCAGTTGTTAAGTGTAATGTGTAAGTTCATTTATATCAATATTTATATCTAGTATACCATTTTATGAATATTTTAATAATCAAATGTGCTTTATTTTCATTTGTTTCTGAGTATAGAAGTGTAAAATGAAGAACAAATGAGGAAATAATGTATAGATGATAATCTTCTCACATAGGCCTCTCCCATTGCACGACATTTTGATCGATTTTGGGCTTCTCGCATCCAACTCCTGCCGGCCATTCTGCGCAAGTCGTCACTCCACCTAGCCTGTGGACGTCCTGTAGGTTTGCCAATTCGCGGTCTCCACTCTAGAACATGTCTACCCCAACGGTCATCAGTTCTGCAGCTAATATGGCCAGCCATCTGCCACTTCAGCTTGCTAATCCGGTGGGCTATGTCAATGACCTTTGTTATCACCTCATTCCCGATTTTGATGATAATTCATCCAAAGCGGTATAACGGTTTACAGTCAGAATTACTTTCGAATTCGAAAAAAAAAGACAACAAAATTTAAAATCTATGTCGTACGGACTTTACAAACATACATGAAACATACATAAGGAATACTCAGACTCGGAACAACAATTTGTTGTCGACACAAAGTGTTGTACAGTACCATTCAGAATTTGAACCCACACTTGGCGCTATAGAAAGCGGTGTGGAGACCGCCTAAGCTACTAAGCCAACCAACCAACTAAGTCAGTATATAATATTACAGTATATATTTTGGATTATAATAAATATTTTAATACCTAAAATCAATCAGTACAACAGTATAAAATGGATGACAAATGATACACTTGTGGGCACCCTTCATGCATACGAACTACTTAGTGTAATGTCGTGATGATAAAACTGTAACATGGACCACCCGTGTGACGTAGCGAAGCGATCGTTTGGACATTACTGGTAGGTTAATGTGGATAATCCAGCTTTTTTATTTCATCAATAGCATTCAACAGTCCACTACTGGACATAGGCCTCTCCTTAGAAAGGAGGTATTGGCCTACTATACCACGCTGGCCAGACGGGTTGGTATAGGGTTGGTTTCAAGTTTTCCTTCTCTTTGCATTGATGTTGTCTTGCGTAGTTTGTCCCTTAGTCGCCTTTTACGACACCCGCGGGATGAATAGGGGTGGTGACACTCTGTATTCTAAATCCGTCACCACACGCCACTTTTTTTATTTGGGTCATTTAAATTATCAATTTTCGTTTTGCTCGCAATTGTTAGAAAAAGTGACAGAAACAGTTAGTGTCGAATTTATTTCTATTATACTATTTCGCTTGCGGCTCCGCCCGCGTCGTTTTCGTGGTAAAAAGAAACCAATTTCTTTTCTCTTCATAACAGACAGACAGGCGGAAGACTTTTTTTTAATATGTAGTAAAAGTGTTGTAACATCTCATACTTATTTGTACGCGATGGGCCTGACATGGTCGTATATGTGACTGCAAGCCACTTACTAAATAAATAAAGATAATAAAAAAAAAAGTATCAATAGGAGATCTTTAATGAAAATTGAAAATAGTGGTAGCTTACGTTGTTTATTCATGGAGCTAAATAATTTTAATACATATACATATAATAATAATTAAGATTACGCTTATCAAGATCATATCTTTTCGCAATCAAACTTCACTACTTTAATGATTCCATATATTTTATCATAGCGTCTTATCCACACTTATCTAGTCCCACATGCTGCTGTAATTGGATTAAACGATTTTTTCTCTCTGTCATTGTTTTCTGTCCATTGTTCTCATTTGTTTGTGTGTACGTTTGTGTGCTAATAAGCAAATGTATATCAATAATTCATTCCGATACAAGACCATGCGTAATGGATGTATTATGTTAAGAAATTAGACTGTATCAAATTATTTTGAATGTTAGTGGGTTGAAACCAAAGATGACAGGTGGAAAGGAATAATATTAGTTGTGTAATTTAGAGGCAGACGATTTTGCTTACACCAATTTTTGATAACAAGTGACTACACAGTTGGTCGTGCGGTTTAAGCGGTCGTCACGCTGCTCTCTACTGCCAAGCGTTGTGGGTTCAAATTGCTCATGGCACATCACTTTGTGTAATTCACAAATTGTTGTTCTGAGTCTGGGTGTTCTTTGTGTTCGTATGTGAAATCCCCCCCCCCCCCCCGACACTGGATGCATATTCCTAATGCAGGAGTAGCTTTTTTTTTCAAACATAAAATAAAGAGTGTGCTAATGACCAGTCATGCCAGTGTCAGTGTCAGTTTTGGTTCGTAATTTTTTTTTATAGGAGAAAATATCAAAGTGAGAATACTCATTCATAATAATATCCTTTTTCTTTGCTTCTGTTTTAAATACAGTTCTATGTGTAGGTTTCAAACAATCATGCATTGGAGGGATTGATAATTTAGTTGTATGGTTTCAGCTTGAGGTTTATTTAATTGTGTAAAGAAATATTCGAGATGCCGTAACAACAACTGTTGCTATAAACATTTAATTTTGTATCTATAGGATCATTGCAAAGAGAAGGAAAACTTGAAACCAACCCTATATTAACCCGTCTGGCCAGCGTGGTATAGTAGACCAAAACCTCCTTTCAAGGGAGAAGCTTATGTCCAGTGGTCGACTGTTAAAGGATGTTGATGATGATGATGGAATAGTGATATATAAGGTACAATCGTGAAGCTTAGTTGCAGGCCTTTGGGCGGCTAAAAAACATTCATTATGGGTACTAAACAACTGATATAAATACATAAACATATAGTTTTATAATAGACTACCAGCGTTCATCAACAACCCATAACGTCATACAGTTGTGCTCGGGTCTACTCTCAGGAGAGGGTTAAAGCCATACGCCCCCCCGTCCGAGTTGGAGATTGGCAAGACACGTTGTGGCTACGTAATCTTCATAACACAAGCTCTGCTTACTTTGGGACTAGATGATGTTGGAAAAAAAAAAAGATATAAGTCATAAAATTAGTGATTTTTTTATAAAAGTAACCCTACTCCTTGTAAGTAGCTAAAATATTTAGAGCAATGGACGATTTTCTTAAGTGTGACGTACAAGTTAACGGCATTTTAATGGCTTCATTTCATGTTTTGTTTTACCAATGTATTTTTCGTTCAGTATCATAAAATTACTATAAATTATCGTACTTGAAAACTCATAAATTTACCCAATTCCAAACTAATGTACATCATCCAATCAGAACTAACGTGTACCTCATTTCGTGGGCATACAATTTGTAAGCATTATAAAAACGGGGTTGGGCCGCAGAGTATAAATTTTGCGAAATTGAACCCGGATCACATCGTAAATTTTGATATTAACGTTTCTGAACGTCAGCACATGATTGTATGAATTAAGACTTACCTTTATTGCTTACTTGGCGCTTTATATACTCATAATCTGTAATTTCCGAAGCCGCAAGTTCGGTTCCCGTGCTGTGACCCAAATGTGGAAGTGATTAAAATTGTTTTGTTTTCATTTTTTGATATTTTTTTTAAATTTGTGGTTATTTTAAAGGGCACTGGAAGCTTAAACGCCGTGTTTCAAGCACACATATTATAATATGAAATTACTAGCTTTTGACCGCGGCTCCGTCCGCTTGTAGGTCCGGTATGGAAGTAAATAGTAGCATAAGAATTGTTCTAATATGTAAGCTATATTATTGTGAAGCTTTATGAAAATCTATCCAGTAGTTTTTGCATGAAAGAGCAACAAACGTACAGATATACTCACAAACTTTCACGTTCATAATATTAGTAGGATTTGGAAGGGAAATTTATGTCCCAGTTTCTGGTTCCATCTCTAAGTTTAATTGTTTGTAAGGAATTTATTTAATGAAAACCAGTAGTAAGAAATACTCGTAGTTACAACTAAATACCCTGTGACATTCACCAGACATTTAATAAAAACTAGTTCCGGTATATCAAACTGTTTAAAAGTGAAATAATTAATTAAAAATATCATACGTTAAGAATTTTTATGGTAATCACTCGCGTCAGCAAAACGATACTCTCTCTTAGTATTATTATAATCGAATTCCATCTTCATCAATCGATTACGCAAGTATCGCTTCATTAATATTTCATGTCACGTGCGTATATCGATTCGTATCATTTCGAATATTTGTAACCGAAGTTTTTTTGTCCGATGATTCGATGCATGGATGAGTCTCACATAATTACTCGGAAGTCTAATTTAAATTGGAAATTAATTTTACATTTTGTCATCACATTGCGATTGTTTTAAGACATTCTGCATTTACTCGCGATTTTTATTATAGACCACGCGGCGAAGCTGGTCTAAAAAAGTATCTTTTTATAACATATCATCCGCTATCTGTAAGTGCAAACCTCTTCAAAATTAACTCAGCCGTTCCAGAGAATGGGACGGAATATATAAAAGTATTAATTAAAAAAATCTCTTCTATTGCCTTAGTGGTTAGTAATTAAAGCTAAACCACAAGTCACGGGTTCGATATGTGCTTCTGTTTGTCCTTTATATAAATGACAAACAGAAGCACATATCGAACCCGTAAGTAGTAGTAAGTAGTTGTTTTAAGGTAGTTGGTCTAGTAGTTAGCGTATACGACTGCTAATCAAGAGGTCTCGGGTTCAAATCCCGGGTCGGGCCAAAAAGTATTTTTGGGTTTTTCTTAGGAAATTCCTAATAGCAGTCCGGAGTTTGGAGGTTTGGCGGTTATTCACGCCCGTGCCTCGGAGAGCACATAAAGCCGTCGGTCCCGGTTGTCATGAACATCTATAGCAATCTTTATTGGGAAGTCAGTGCCCTCAAATATACTGACAACTAGTTCAATCTTCGAATTTTAGTTCGCCCTTAGGTTTGCGGAGATCTGATGCCGTAAAACCGGTTGAACTAGTAGCCGACCCCAAATAAACTTGGGAATAAAGGCTAGGAAGATGATGTGTTGTTTCAAGGTAGTAAAGTCTCTCTGATTTTAGAAAAACTGAGCCCCAACTCAAATAATAGCACCCATGATATTTTGCATCGTTGATGAGTGTGAAACTGGAAGTAAAATGGTGCAGAAGCAACTTTATAGGCTGTCCTAGTGCGGGTCATCATGATGCATTTTCTATATTCACAATGGTTATAGTGACCACAACTCTTCGATTCTGCTCATGTTTTCCATTAGACAGAGTAGAAACACTCAGGCAGATTTATATAATCCTACTTATATTATTTTATATATATATACGCTTATTCTTAATTAGATCAACACATTGCGTACCAATTAAATACCTTCTATCTGTATCGTCTATTATAATAATATTGACTTTAATGGTGTAAAGAAGAAGAAATTCATTCTAACATTATAACATCGCAAGTAACTTTGTCTATATGTTACGTTTTTAAAGCTAAATGTGTAAAAGAATTTTGATGAATTAATTATTTAATGAAACACGGATGTCTCGATAACAGCCATACACGCGGGTAGAGCCACAGGCTAAAGCTTATGTTAAAAGCTGATGTTTGATATTTCAACGTCATATAAGACATGCCTGTTTTCACCAACGTCCCATAATTGTATAAATAATAGTAAATAAATAAATATTTCGGACAACTTACACACAACGCCACCTAGTTCCAAATATTCATATTTCACCTAACAAATACCCAAATTTCAAAACAAATATTTACGGATCCCACAAAATTTTGGTCCGACCCGGGAATCGAAGCCAAGATCTCAAGTACAGCATTCGCATACGCTGTCACTTCACCACCAAGGCAGTCATAGTATTTAAGAAGTCACTTAGACAGAGTTACCCTAGTGATATTTTATTTTCATCAAACTTTAGGGGATATCTAAGTGCTTCGATATCTCCTTGAAGTTTGGGACGCTACCTACGATAGGAGGCGGTTTAAGAATCTTTAAATATAAAAATAAATTGCTGTTTGTTAGTCTCACTAACACTCGAGAACAGCTATACCGATTTGACTAATTTTGGTCTTGAATTATTTGTGGAAGTCCAGAGAAGGTTTAAAAGGTAAATATATATAAATTGATTGTAATATTTTTTATTAATTATCAATTCCTTTTGTTTGTTTTAAGTTTATTTTATACAAAAGTTAAGATCTTCTATTTATCTAAATATGTGAGTGGAGCAACTCCTACGGTTTAAAAATTAATCCAACTAAGACTCAGGTCATTGTCCTTGGAAGCTCACGAATGATAGCCAAAATTGATTGGACAAACTTACCCCAAGTTACTTGTAATAAAACACCAATTCCTTTCAGTGACAAGGTGAAGAACTTAGGGATTCTCATTGACAGTACCCTATCCTGGGGTCCACAGCTACAAGAGTTAAGTCGTAAAATGTTTGCCGCTGCGGGATCTTTGCGTAGATTACGTAATTTCTTACCAACATCAACCAAGATTGCTCTTACGCAATCCCTTCTCTTCCCCATCCTTGATTATGCTGATGCCAGTTATCTTGATCTTACCGAAGACCAACTTAATAAGCTCGAAAGACTCCAAAATCTCTGTATAAGATTCATATTTGGATTACGCAAATATGACCATGTCTCTAACTATCGTAAACAGCTTAAGTGGTTACCCATCCGCCTTCGCCGGAATGCCCATATTCTTTCTCTACTTTATAACATTTTATTTAATCCCTTTACTCCACGTTACCTTAAATCGCGGTTTACTTTTCTACATGAGACACACCCCAAACTGTTGAGATCGTCTGAGAACCTAAAACTAAAAATGCCTGGACATTCTACTAAATTCCTCGATCACTCCTTCTCTGTCCAAGCGGTACGATTGTGGAACACCCTACCAGTCGCTATCAGACGTGCACAAACAATAACTACCTTTAAGAGACTGGTAAAGGAACATTACCTGGAAGATATCAAGACTCCATAATCATCTGTGCTATTTATTTATTTATTTATAATGAGTCTACAGTAATCAATTTCAGTGTGTATGTATGTGTCTATGAGTTTCGCTTATCATTGTGTGTATTTACATGTTTATATATGTATGTATCTTTAATGTTTATGTGTGAATTTGTATACAGATTTATATTATTTGCTTGTACTATTTCATAAAAAACAATATGTGTTACTAGTAATCCGTTGTAAATACATATCTACACTACTTCATTTTTGTATCCAACCAACACTCTAATACACCGGACACTACCCTATACATTTACCCTATCCGCTCTTTATCTCCATCCAATGGTTGCCTGTAAGAGATTGCCATAGTGCGATAAGGCCGCCACTTGTACTGACCTAGCATTAAGTTCCATGATAAGTTATCTGGTGTACAATAAAGTGATTTATTATTATTATTATTATTATTTATCAATTGAGGTAGTACGAAGTCTGCCGGGTCAGCTAGTAGTTAATAAAAACAAGTATAATTAAAAAAAAACTAACGGTTAGTCAAGTAGGTATATATGCATTTGGTGAAAAGCTGTGAATTTAAATTTACAAACAGATACGTACTTTAATTTAATATATTTTAATAGATAGGTCCATAAAAACATATTTTTAAACTCTTCCCCACTAATCTAAAGTAAATTGCTTTCATTGATTAATGAATGAGCGAATTTTTGTTACGAATTCTTTAATCGATTTCCATATTCACATGAGAATGTTTGCTAATCTGAATAGTTAAAGAGAAAGGATGCAATTAGAACACATATAAGGCGACCAAATAAAAAAATGCGCTCTCTCTCAAAATAAATTAGTCAAACTACTTCATCATATCCATCATGCGGTCAGCTTCAAAATAAATAAATCATCGGTATGGAACACGATAAATCAATCGATTCATAGCATCGATCCAATTCGATTCATCTCTCGATGCGGCGCGAATCGGCGCGAGACAATCGTACTATGGTGCGCTTATGAATAATGCGTATTTAATTATGATTGAATTATGTATTCGTGTGATTTAAATACTTATGGATTACATATGGATGTAAGTGGTGTATTTATTAAACCACTTTGAGTTATTAATTTCTAGTACATTGAAAAGAAGTTTTAGTTTGAGTACTGTGTGATTTTAGTTTTAAAGTCCAATTTTGTCTTATTTAATCTTTTATCCTTATTAATATTTTAAATGCTTTCACGGTTTCACGCCAAAACTAGTAAATCAATTGAAATTAAGTGTGGTACACACATACTCGTTTTTTTCATTATAATAAGCCTACCAAATTGACTCTACTCTGGCTGGTGGAAAGCACGAGTACAATCCAGGAGTAAGGGTCACCATCCTCATTACGAAAATAGGCAATGTGGCATAGTAATCCATACCCTGGCTGCCTGGTCAAATAATTCCGCATCATTCATGAATTGGCCTCCGGTCTCACACTCATCAACGAAATACTCTAGCAAGAATGCTGTTATTATTAAGATGGTCTTCTGTGTGAGGGTAGTACTGCCTCGGTCAAGCCGACTCATTCATGCTGAAAGTAACCTGATATAGAATTTATTTAACATATACGCCGGCGGAGCCACTAAGCAAAGCTTCGAAAAAAAAGTTCGTATCCGTCATTTTACTTAAATTAAAAATTAAAATAAATAAATATTTCGGACATCTTACTCACAACATAAGTCCCAAACTAAGTAGGGCTTGTATTACGGGTACTAGACACCTGATATAAATACATAAACATTCTTTTTTTGTAAATACATACATATTATACATAGAAAACACCCAGACTCCGAAACAAAAATACTTGTGGATCACACAAATATTTAGTCCGACCCGGGAATCAAACCGAGACCTTTTAATCAGAAGCCGCATACGCTAACCACTAGACCAAGAAGGCAGTCAAATCTTCATTTAACTTTGGAACAGAAAATAGACCACAATGCCTTTTCAATATCTAGTGTCGTTGAATGTTCAACACTTACACGTAGTATGTGTAAGTAAATGTATCATACATTATCTACTATTACTACATTAATATAAAAAGTGTGTATTGTTTGTACGTGCGTCCGCATTGTCTCGTTGGCGCCCACACAGCCCCGGATAAATTATTAATAGTGAATTAGTAATGAGTTATAGACTAGTTACCTGTAGAAGAGCTGAAAGGTAATTTGTCAAATATATTAACTTTCACTTTTTAAACTTAAAACATCTATATTACGTATATATTTTTTAAAAGCCTGCCAAGGTGCCTCTCCTCTCCCTGACAAAATCCAATAGTGACCACCGCAAGTGAGGTGTCTGTTTAATTTCAAATTGACAGCTTTCTTCTACATGCTTAAGAAAGTACCTAAATATGGTACTCATCTTCCTAGCCTTATTCCCAAGTTTATTTGGGGTCGGCTACTAGTTCAACCGGTTTTACCTGAATATCAGTTTTTCCACGAAGCGACTGGCATCGGACCTCCGCAACGACTGACTACTGACTGACTACTTGTGTATTTGAATTACAGTGTATTTGAAATAAAAATGGTTTTTTTTTTTTGATTTGTGTACCATGTTGATCAGATGGGGTGATTTAGACTTTCTTTCCTTCATCACTCAAGAATAACCAAATCAAGCGTAGGTAGGTACATCTGCATCATCACAAGGTAAAATTGCAGAAAATACTTAAAGCTTTATGTACATAAAAGGTACATTGCAGTTTAGGATTTATGACGTATTAAAAAAAACTACGTACTAGATCTCGCTCAAACCAATTTTCGGTGGAAGTTTGCATAGTTATGTACATCATTTTTTTTTTTTTTGGTTTTATAATTCTCTTAATATATAAAATATTAATATAAAATATTAATGCAGTTCATAGAATACATCTACTTACCAAGTTTCAACATTATAGTTTCGGAAAAAAGTGGCTGTGACATACAGCCAGACACACAGACAGACAGACATGACGAATCTATAAGGGTTCCGTTGTTTTCCATTTGGCTACGGAACCTTAAAAACCGCGGATAACACCGCTAGACTCGGTTCGTTATTTGATATAACCTGTCATCTCGTTGTACATTATTCCTATACTTTTTATAACGTATCTGCAATATTTATAGTCTCGGACCCTGTCTAGTGACAACGGTTAGTCACCCACCGACAATAGCAGTGTTTATTACAGCAGACTATGGTAGATATCAGCTGAATAAGGTATTTAGTTTGACACCCGTTCGATGTAAACATTATGTATAGCGGGTAATAAAACATTTTAATGGAATCTCAAGGCGCCATTCTGTTTTATTTGGACAGTGAGATTAGTAAAATTAATATAGTTTATGTCGATTAGCTCGAAATAGTATTCTTCTTCTTCTTCTCAATTTTTATTTTGGGTCGGCTACTAGTTCAACCCGTTTTACCTCAATTTCAGTTTTTCCACGGAGCGACTGGCATCGGACCTCCGCAACCCTAAGAGAGAACTGAAATTCGAAAGTTGAACTAGTTGTCAGTAAATTTGAGGGCACTGACTTCCCAATAACGATTGCCGTAGATGTTCATGACAACGGGGACAACGGGTTAACGTGCTCTCCGAGGCACGGGTGTGAATCACTACCAAACTTCCAAACTCCGGGCTGCTATTAGGAATTTCCTTAGAAAAACCCAAAAACACTTTTTGGCTCGACCCGGGATTTGAACCCGAGACCTCTTGATTAGCAGTCGCATACGCTAACCACTAGACCAACGAGGCAGTTTAACTAATTCGAAAAGTACAGAGCTGAAAAAAAAAAAACTATGTTACCTAAGTGAGAGTTATTTTGGTTGATTTACTTTTTATTAGGGTTCCGAAGTTCATAACTCGGAACCCTTATAGATTCGTCATGTCCGTCTGTCCGTCCGTCCGTCCGTCCGTCCGTCCGTCCTCGACTTACCGTCCAAACGGTAAGTGCTAGAAAGATGAAAGTTTGCATGAATACGTGTTGTAATTACGTCGACAAAGTGCTACAATAAAATTATGAAATATAATTTTATTTGGGGTACCTCCCCTACACGTAAAGTGGGAATGATTTTTTTTTCTCGAGGCTACCCCTTGGGGTATCATTAGATAGGTCTTTTAAAAACAATAAAGGGTTTCCTAGACGATTTTTGGATTTAGGTATCCGTTTGCGAGATATTTCACTTTAAAGGGCACTTTTTTGTAAAAACAGGGCGCCCCCCCCCCCCCTCTAAAAGCTAAACGGCGGGCTCAAAAATTTTGAAAAAAATCGTGATGCTGGTCCATTTAATGAACTTTGAAGGAAAACTATAACCGATTAGATGACTTTCTTAGTTCAGGAGTTATAAAGGCTTATATGGTAAAATGCGCTCACTTGGAAAACGTCATACAAAATTAACGTATTAATACGTAAACATAACAATTATCTATTGGATACGATTTTAAATCCACATACCATTATAGGTGACTGAGGAACCCTTTCCTGTGCGTGGCCTGACACGCACTTGGCCGATTTTATTGGTTGATGTGGTAAAAAGTAGTCCTTCCTTATGAATTAAAGTATCTCTTAGCCAAACTTCATTAAAATCACTGCAGCGGATTAGCTATGAAAGCTTAACAAACAGACACAGTTACTTGAGAGTTATGATATCAATATCATAACTCGATATTTCATAAATCGATATTTAAATATCGATTTATAGAAACATAATATTCATATATTAATCAATAATAAGATTCACAAAAAATACAAGGTACTCCCAAATACTTGGTTAATAAAGTCATCTAGATATCACACATACGTACAAGAATATAATCAATTCCCTATAACTAAGTAATAAATAATGTTTTTTTATAAAACAAGTTTAGAACGACAAGTATTTATGGGGGCTCGCTAACAAATCACGGCTTTTGTTAACCATGTACATACGTATTGAGAGTCGCCCAAGTGTTCAAATTTATTTGAGAGCTAATACAGTCATGCTTCATAGATGCTCATTGAATGGAAACGGTTCGACAGAGCGTGGTTTCTCTAGTGGGCAGAGCGTACTTTCTTTCGAGTAATGTCTTTAAATGATCTGTGGCTTTTGTAGTAGACACGTATGTTTATTGTAAATTTGAAACCTGTTTTTAACTACTTGTGTCTTAATAAGTTCTATATTTTTATATACTTTATGATTTTAGGTCTAAGTGCAGTAAACATATGGCACAAAATTTAACTTTACATTTCTATACATAAAATTTTGTTTATCGGTATCATCTTAACTGGAAGACATTCACTGCTAATGTAAATTTAAATAAGCATTATCGGGGGTAAGGGGAGAACGGTACCATCAGCTTTTCCGACCCAAATGTCAACCTCACCTGCACGCACCGGATGGTGGCAGAGGCCAAGTGGCTTCTGTGGTGCTCCCTGCTAGATAACAAACGAGGCAATGGCGACCGAGCAATGGCGGTATAACCATACACCTATCAGGCAACTGAATAGAAGAGGCTGCAGCGAGCCTTGGGGACTAAATATCCCCAAAAATGTCTGGATTTGTAGAAGAAGCAAATAAAATGACAGAAGTAGTATTGAAAAAGAATCTACCCCAGGAGGGTACCAGCATTGCTGGAGAATCCCTCCCTGAGTCTAACTCAGGCTGCCCCACGTATTCTGGGGGGGGCACAATCCTACTGAGTGATACTGAAGAAGATGACAGGAGACTCCCAAAACCAAAAAAGTTAATCCAACAGGCGTTCCACCCCAGTCTGTTTATGCCACGTTCACGAAGTGTCTCACAAGGAGACAGGCCGAAACAAAATGAAAAAAACGAACAAGATACTGCAACAGACTCGACCACACAAAGCCCACCAGAGTGGCAAAGAATACCCACATCTAACCGAGGCAATAAAAAGAGAAAAATAGCACAAATTTCATCTCCAGAAGCAGTCATAACATCAAATAGATACAGTGGACTTGTGGTTGATAATCTTGAAAAAGATGATCCAACTGCAAAAAAGGTGAATAAACCCCCGCCTATAGTGCTGTATGGTGTGGAAAATGTGAGAAAACTTACTGACCTTCTTGAATCGGTAGCAAAAAAGGATGATTTCTCTTACAAGATAGTCAACAGAACCCAGATGCGAATTAGTTGTACCGAAATTGAAGTGTACAAAAACATAATAACTTTAGTTCGAGAAAAAGGGCTCATTGGTCATACTTTTAACCGTAAAGATCAACGAAACTACAGACTTGTGATCAAGAATTTACACCATTCCACACCAATATCTGAAATAACAGCAGCTATTGAAAGCACCGGAAATTCCATAGCCGGTGAAATAATCAACGTGAAGTATGGTCCTGAAAAGAAACCAACTTCAACCTTTTTCGTAAATTTGCTTCCTGGGCCAAATAACAACACAGTAAAGGAACCTAAATATATTTATCACCAATCTGTGAAAATAGAAGAACCAAAAAAGCGGAAATCAATAGTACAGTGCCAGCGATGCCAACAATATGGTCACACCAAGAACTACTGTATGCGCCCCTACAGATGTGTGAAATGTGGGCAATCACATAAAACATCTGATTGTCCAAAACGTGACCGCAATACTCCTGCCCTGTGCGCACTATGCAATGGCCCTCACCCTGCCAACTATAAGGGATGTGAGGTGTATAAAGAAATACTCTCGAGAAAAAATTCTAAAGCCCCAGCCCCACTTAACATTAGAAGTAACACAACAGTCAACACGTCTCAAAAGAAAACCAGATATACTCAAAATATAGAGCCAGCACAGCAAATTCAAAAACCACTTTATGCTGAAATAGTAAAACAACATGCACAAAACAACTGCACCTCGAATATTAATAACACAGATGGCTTAAGTAAAACACTTGAAGACATACTCATAATGCAAACTACTAAATTTGATATAATCCTACAACAAATGAGCACTCTTATGAGTCTCATAGCTAAACTTGTAGACAAGCTAACAAAATGACTGCATTAAGAATAGGGACATGGAACATAAATGGACTATCACCCAACAAGCAAGAAGTGGAGCTACTTATGGATCACCACAAATTGGACATTATACTTGTATCTGAGGCTCACTGCACAACAACATCGCTGGTGAGATTCTCAAATTATGTCTGCTATCACACTAATCACCCTGATGGCACAGGTCACGCTGGAACAGCGGTGATTATAAGAAAGACAATCAAGCATCACCCAATGCCACACTATGCCACTGCCCACCTTCAAGCTACCACCATTTCTGTGGAGGACAAGACTGGGTATTTTAACGTCTCTGCAGTATACTGTCCACCAAGACATAAAATTACCGAAGCAATGTTTTCCGACTTCCTCAGTACCCTGGGACATCGCTTTATAGCAGGAGGGGACTGGAATGCTAAGAATGAGCACTGGGGTAGTAGACTAACTACCACTAGAGGAAGGCAACTAAAATGTAGTGTGGATAAAAATCATATGACTACCATTTCCTCTTGTGAACCAACTTACTGGCCGGCTGATCCAAAGAAAATTCCTGATCTCTTGGACTTCTTTATTACGAAGGGATTCTGTAAACACTACATGAAAATCGAATCCTGTTTCGATGGCTCATCTGACCACAGTCCTGTTCTGCTAACTGTCAGTACAATGCTTGTAGAACCTACAGTTGCAGAAAGGCTGTGTAACAGGTACACTGACTGGGTGTCATTTCAGGAATTCCTTGAAGATAGAATAGAACTGAAAGTAGCATTAAAAACACGTGAGGATATTGAATCTGCTACTGAATATATTACGACCAAAATTCAAGAAGCTTGCTGGCTCAGTACCCCAGCTCTGAACACTGGAATTCCACAGAATAATTACCCTGTGGAAGTCAAAAGAGCGGTACTCGAAAAACGGAGACTCAGAAGAATCTGGCAGGATTCCAGACTAAGTGTTGACAGAGCAAGATTTGACGAGGCAGCCCGAGATTTAAAGGAAATACTATCTTACTGGCATAATAACACTCTTGAATCACAACTCCAGTCACTCTCTGCCACAGCTGCAAATAATTATTCTCTCTGGAAGTTTACAAAAAACTATGACAGACCCCAAATAGCCAATCCTCCTTTGAAATCCAATAGTGGTTGGGCGCGCACCTCTCAAGATAAGGCCGACACATTTGCCAACTACCTGTCGAATGTATTTCGTCCTAACGAGGCCAAAGACTTGGAATGGGAAAAAGAAGTAGATCTTGTTATCAGTCAGGACTTGCAATTATCACCACCCCCAAATCCATTTAATATACGTCAGGTCTGGAAAGTAATCAGGCAGCTTAAAGATAAAAAAGCACCGGGGTTTGACCTTATTACAAAGGAAGTACTCGTTAAATTACCAAGAAAAGCCATATTATTTTTAACAACACTCTTTAATGGCATATTAAGAGTACAGTGCTTCCCCACACTCTGGAAGGTTTCACAGATCCTAATGGTTCACAAAATGGGAAAGCCAGCCAACGAAGTGACTTCCTATAGGCCTATAAGCTTACTCCCAATATTATCCAAGGTCTTCGAGAAACTACTCCTACACAGAGTAATACCCGAACTGGAAAATAATAACATAATTCCAAATCACCAGTTTGGTTTTAGATCACAGCACTCAACTGTAGAACAAGTGCACAGAGTTGTGGATAAAATACGAAAGACACTGGAGGAAAAAGAGTATTGTTCTTCAGTTTTCTTGGACGTACAACAAGCCTTCGATAAAGTCTGGCACAAGGGCCTCCTTTGTAAGATCAAGAATAACTTGCCGCATAGCTACTACTTGTTGTTTGAGTCCTATTTGTCGGATAGATTCTTCCAAGTAAAAGAAGCTGGGTCCACCTCGAACTTTTGTCAAGTAAAAGCAGGTGTACCCCAAGGATCGGTCTTGGGACCGGTACTTTATATCCTGTACACAGCGGACCTACCGGAAGAGAAGGATACCACTACGGCCACATTCGCGGACGACACCGCTATTTTAGCCAGTGACAAGAACCCTGACGTAGCAACACAAAAACTACAAAAGTCTTTAAACAACGTCACTAAGTGGCTCGACAAATGGAGGATTAAGGCCAATACATCTAAATCAATTCATGTTACCTTCACGCTGCGTAAAGGGAATTGTCCTGCTGTGCAGCTGGGAGATACCATACTCCCACACCAAGATACAGTACGGTACCTCGGATTGCATCTTGATCGACGCTTAACATGGAGACCACACATCGCGTCCAAGAGACAGGAACTCAAGATCCGTTATCACAGTCTGTCCTGGTTACTGGGCAGAAACAGCAAGCTGTCTGTAGACAACAAACTGCTAATCTACAAGGGTGTACTTAAGCCTGTGTGGATGTATGGCTTACAACTATGGGGCAGCGCTAGCAACTCCAACATCATCATACTACAACGAGTACAAAATATGATACTCAGAAACCTATGTAATGCCCCATGGTTCATTACCAATAAAGAAATTCACCAACATCTTGAGATGAGTACTGTACAGGAGGAAATTGGGAAATGTACAGAGACATACAAAGGGAGACTTGAAAAGCATCCCAATTCACTAGCTGCCCAGCTGACAACATGTAGCTATAGCAAAAGGCTGAAGCGAAAGGACATACTAGCCTTATAAACATATTGGTTATACAGAGGTCCAAGGAGAAGTAGACTTCTTTACTGAAAGAAGCACTCAAAGACAATATTCATGGAACTCACCTGCTTATAGCTAAAGCTGATTGCAGGTTAACGGGAAAAAAAAAAAAAAAAAAAAAAAAAAAAAAAAAAAAAAAAAAAAAAAAAAAAAAAATAAGCATTATTAAATAAAACAATAAATGTATAAGAAATGTGCTTAAATTTATGATAATCGGATTGCTATGTATATAAAGTGATCGATAGATAACTCAGATGTTTTGCAGTTGTAAAAATATATCTCTAAATAATTTTCCTGATTCACTAAACTTTAATTTGACTAACCTGGATTTAAATTTGCACAACTCAACCCTTAACATGACTAAAATTAAATTTTATTGTAGAGATAAATACTTTATTTATGCAGCTTTTAGCAAATTGTATTATCTCTGACGTAACAGGCTATCATAGAAATATACTGAAAAAAAACTTTGAAAATAAAAATGAACATCTAGCATACAAACATATATATCTTCGTTAACGAACTTCATAAATGTCAAAATATTTTCGACACTCGCCATTATGGGTTAACTAGGGTGGCAACCGTTTGTAGGCCATTGCGCCTAATTTTATTTATGTACCGTGATTCCCCGATTTTAAGCCGAAAGAAAACTGTTTATAAGATTCTCAAACAATTTTTTTATACACATTTATTTAAATATACATGCAAAAATGGAACTTAGTACGTGATCTTAAGACATACATTACGATTTGCATATGTAGTAACTAAGTTGGTTTGGATGATTTCTGAGTGCCCCATAAATAAAGTTTAAGAACAGAATTGTAACAATCGGTTGCTTTTGAACTTGTATTATAGTAAAAGGCGCGACAAATCTATTCATGATTTGTTCGGGAAGTCAATAAATAAGAATCTAATAGACTTTATATTTACCATAGACATGGAAAAAAATCTAAATTTATTGAATGAAATATATCTTGGCAAAATATTATCGCTTGAATTAATATAAAGTACATTACACGCATAAATATATTTATCTGAGAATGAAGTTTTAGGGAACAGTTTGTTTGCAATTATTATCACTTTGAACATACAAGTTATTGATTTAATTGTAATAAGTGCATTATGATAAGCAGGTAATTATATTTGTTAACAGATTGTGGTAGAGACGCTAAATCCATGGGGTCCATCCAAGCGCTCTAACTAAACAACTGATCAACGATTCTAATGACCAAAGGTTGGCATTTTTCTAGCATAGGGAATCGCTAATGCGCCTTTGTAGGTGGCATTGCTGCCAGTTTTTTGGGAACGCCACCAGTAAGCGATGGAATATGTATTGTATCAGATTATTTGACACGTAGAAATAATAGACATATTTAAGTAAAGTATGATAAACCTATATTGATTACTTAATTAATGCTCGTGTCTATTAACCTCTTTTAACATTCTCTCTAATAAAAATAAATATATGATGCACATGACTAGTTGTAGATAGTTATGGGCAATTTTACTCATGTTATTAAATTTACTGGATCTAGTATTTTAACCATCAAACCGTATACAATCCAGTAAGGGTTAAATTTGTTTACTAACCAACAAATAATACTCTGACTTCCAAACAATATCAACACCCAAACTGATCTCACAAATCAGCGTATCTAGCTTATAACTCACACAAAATGACCATTTCAGTCCAAATCCTAATAGCGTTGACGTGATTGGCACACATTAAGACAAACAATCTGGCTGTTTAGTGCATTAGTCACTGGAGCTACAGATAATATTATGGTAATGAGATTTCGGTGAAGTAAATCATGCTTGGGCCAAGGTTGACAATAGAGGATGGAGAAATATAGTTATGTTAACGCCATACTAAATTTGAGTAGCCGATTGATTCGATATAATTTCAAGATTTAACTGTAATTTGAAATGTTTTTCTCTATGTTTTTACAAAGCATGGTCACTTCCGTAAAATAACACATGAAACTTAAGAATCACTCGAAAAATAAGTTAATGAAGCCAGAACGAAAATCAAAGAGTGTTGGAATTTGGAATGTTGCAAGATATTGCCCAATTATTTAACTTTTCCAGCTTAATTAAACTTCAGTAAATTGACTCCTATAAAACTATATTATATGAGTCTCAATTTTAACAACATAAGTGTAAAAATGCCAGCCTGCATTATGAGTACTGTCTGTAAACATTTCCAACGTCAATGTAAACGCATGCGCATTGCACGCCCCCGCATCTTTTCGCGCCCGATACTGCGCGCGCGCAACGTTACGACATAACCGTCAGTTCAATGTGACAGCCACCATTGTAAGACAATAACCGCGTATTGTAGATCACTTTCGTATGAGATTAATAAGACTGGTGCTAAAAGGAGATAGGCTTAAATAATTTATTGATAGTCAAGAAATTTGTCTAATGTCTAAATGTAATTATTTCTTGGTGCAGTTGTAGCGTCTGCAACTGATGTTCAGTTCCCGTATCGGATCAAATGTTTGTTTGATCTGGAAATAATTATTACCGAGTTTGGATGTTTCCTATGTATAATATGTATTTGCAAAATAATATATCTAGACCTGTTATTTGGTACCCATATTACAAGCTGCACTGAGATGGCGTTGTGTGTAATATGTCAGAAATATTTATTTTTGAATCATCTTTTTCAGGATATTCTTAGTATTATGACAAGAACTTCAGAAGTCGTAGAGGTACACATGTTATCATGTCAACAGGTTAATACATAGGCCTCTTCTTCAGCTCTAAATACATATAACGCTGGCCTTAAGTTTTTACTTTTATCCGTTACTTAAAAGTCTTGAATTGAACTACCCGCATCTATTTCATCTGACAGTGATATTCCTAGATCATTTAAGAGCAGGTTTCTTCGGCTAAACAAACTTTATAACGACCAGATTACATGTAAGCGAGATTATTATGTAAGACGGTGTTGCTTATCTTTAAAAGAAAATTGAAAATTGGTATTCAAAAAACTAATCCTTTCTACTATTATACTGCGAAAGTAACACCATGTCTGTTTGTAGGCTATCATGACAAAACTACTGAACCATTTTCAATGAACTTTAGAAAACCGATAGTCTAGAGAGAGCCTAAGAAAGGACATAGGCTACCGCGATAACCGACTTATACATGGGTGGAACCGCGTGCGAAATCTAGTAAATTATGAAATAACAGTATCACAGTTTGATATAACAAAAAATCGACCAAGTGCGTGTCAGGCCACGCACAGGAAAGGGTTCCTCAGTCACCCATAATGGTACGTGGATTAGAAATCGTATCCAATGGATAATTGTTATGTTTACGTATTAATGCGTTAATTTTGTATGGCGTTTTCCAAGTAAGCGCATTGTAAAAGTAAGCCTCTATAACTCCTGAACTAACAAAGTCATCTAATCCGGTATAGTTTTCCTTTAAGTTCATTATATGGACCACTATCACGAATTTTTCCAGATTTTATGAGCCAGCAGTTTAGCTTTTAGAGGGGGGGGGGGTGCCCTGTTTTTACAAAAAAGTGAAATTTCTCGCAAACGGATACCTAAATCAAAAAATTGTCTTAGAAACCCTTTATTGTTTTTAAAAGACCTATCTAATGATACCCCACACGATGGGGTAGCCGCGAGAAAAAAAACATCCCCACTTTACGTGTAGGGGAGGTACCCCAAATAAAAATAGTTTTCATAATTTTACTGTAGCACTTTGTCGACGTAATTACAATACATATTCATGCAAAGTTTCATCTTTCTAGCACTTACCGTTTGGACGGTAAGTCGAGGACGGACGGACGGACATGACGAATCTATAACGGCTTGAAGTCATAAACTTCGGAACCCTAAAAAACAATTGACATGTACAAAATGTTATTTTAGGTAGTAATATTTTTTTAACACTTAGGAAAATAATGTTTGTACATTTGTTTGCTTCGTTTGTACTTTGTCAAAAAATATATACACACTTTATCTACAATTATCAGAGATCGATATCTAAGTTTTATGCTCTACAGTTCACACAACACACATAATTCTGCATAAAAACATAAGCGACCAATAACCATAGGCCCATTGATTAATGGGAGCATAACAGTCGTATGGGCGATAATCTAGCGAGAGTAAAAACTGAGATGTTTCACGCTAACGAACGTGCATTGTGCGGTATGGATCAGTGGTAATGTCAGACGTATACCGGGGAATTGGTGTAAGGTATGAGATGCAGCGATTCTAACACTGAGTACCATAATTGAAAGTACACTAACGTAACTCATAAAAGTATAGTCAAGTAGTTGAGAATGTAACCAATGAATATGGAATCTCTTTTTTTTTAATTTTAAGGTATTTTTCAAGGATAAATTCAAGGTCAGTAATAACTATAAATATAATGGTATTTCAATTATTATTATGCACAAAACATGACAAACGTGCATAAACCGGGATATAAAAAAACTAAAAAATATTGTCTTTGATTCGATTGAGATTCATCAAATTGTCAAATGGGAAAATGGGCAAATTAAATGGATTAACAACTCATTCTATTACCACAAAAATACAATCTCATAGATTTATCTTTATATATATAATTCTTCTGTGAGTGTGTATGTCACTGAACTTTGATGAAATTTTTTATGTGTGTTAAGATCCCCTATCTGGGAATGGTTTAGATTCGCAATTGGACCCGGTAGGTGGCGCTGCGATCAAGTTCTGGAATTTTAAAGTTGGGCGGTACGAAGTTCGCTGGGTCAACTAGTTAATAGTATATAATAGAAACTCAAATACATAAAAACACTTTTACATTAATTTCTCATCGATTTCTTATGTTTTAAAGATAATAAAACCAATTAACATTAGGCTAATTTATTAATAAAGGTTAATATTCTTTAAAGGTTATCGCTCCTGCTTATAAAATGAACTAGTAATACACAAATCCGAGCAAAATCGAACTGGCACGTAACAATAGGGCGTCCTCAATACAAAATTGACAATGGCTGGAGTGAGCACTAGCAAATTTATCACCCACTGTTTCTTGCGCAAAATGCTCACGTATACACTGTGACTAAAATATTGGAAACGATGCATACTGTAGATATTATATTGTCTAATAGAAAGGTTTCAAAAAAAATTAAGAAAGAGGAAAGGGTTTTATAAGGGATTACAAATAAAACATTTAGGTACATAAAGCAAACTGAAAATATTCGCTAGTAACATAGCTACAAATACGAATTATTAAATGGAAATGTACAAATTAACTAATGTCATTCGATTACTTGTCTATATTTTGCTTTTTACTTTTACTGAGAAAAGAACCGTCCCGATAGTATTTGCTTTCACATAAATTAGTTTTTGTTTTATTAACTTTGTGTTATTATCTCATCGCAATAAAAAGTAAAAGGGTATGCGAAACTAAAATATAACTAAAAGCGTCCTGATCTCGGAAGACGTTTCGAATTCCGGGAATCCTAATATAACATACAAAATGGCTTGATTAGTGGATAGCCTCAAGAGACGAGCCCATCTACCGACAAGGTATTCGATCTCTGCCAGAAAGATGGGGAACAGTGGTCGCAAGCAATGGGTAATACTTTGAATGATTCATTTGTAACCATTTTTTCACAATAAAGTTGTATTTCGTAATAAAAAATAGCGAGAAATTAATTGCGTATCTAATATAACCTGATCAAGATTTATCATGGAAGTAAGAAAACTCAAAGTCACTTATCTTTAGCATATCTATGAGCAACGGTCAAATCAGTCCCCTACTTTCAAGTTAGATATTTCAAGAGAGTCATTTTTTTTTCAAAAACATATTAACGTATGCACTTAATAAAAGAAGGTATTCATCCAAAGAATTAACATCTATCACCACAAACATTGGTTCAAACAATGTAATGTTAAGTGAGGGTCTGTTGTACCCCTAAGAATATTTTGAACAAAACGCGTCAATATTTTGAACAATGTTTTCGTTACCATTGTGGTTCGTGAAGATAAATTACTATTGCCATTCACAAATAATATAGTATAATTTGTTACGATTAGTTAAGTGCGTTAGGTTAGTATGGATATTGCACTAAGTTACTATTGGATTTAGTTTCATGTGAAATTTAAGTCGAAAGGTTTTTTTTGTGTTCTTTTCTGATAAGTTTAATTATTGAGCTTCAGCAAGTTTGATAGGTATTTTAGTATATCTATAGTTTTCTTCTTATTAATAAGTTCAGTTTAGTATACAATAATGTGATTAAATAATAATTATTCGATTGTGGGAAGACCTTTAAGAAAATATTATAACTTTTGAATGATGCTATTGAATAAATTTAAGAACTAGATTTATGATAAAAACATGGTTTTCGACCATTTTTACTAAATGCGCTAAATATTTTACAAAATATACCTACCAAATGCATATTTTTTCCTATCACCACCATGTAAAATAACCATTTTGAATTCCTTGTCATATCCATATTATCTATCCTGCTACTGCGGTTGCATTTCAACTATTTCGAGCACAGTTCACCCGTCACCGCCTACCGAATATTCGTCTATTGTCATCTAAGCATCTGTTTATAAATGTGTGGGTACTAACGACCGACTGCCGCAGCCGCACGGTTGATCTTTATCATATAAAATATTTATTGATTTACGCGTGATTTCCAATGACTGTACTGATCTTTGATAATATTTATACATTTTTTTGCTTTTCATTTTGAAATTGAGGGTAATGTTTAGGTGTAAACGTGCCAACAGATTGTCGAATTTGTTTTTTGTGGGATGTTTCTGATCATCTGGAATGAGGGTCACAATTTGTGGGTTGATATTATGTAATATATATCTTTGTTTTGATAATAAATTAAATATCGTTGCAACGACATGCATGTTTTCATAACTTTGGATAGCTTTGAATCGATGACAATCTGTAAAAAAAAGCACGGCAGAATATTCGGTTGGGCTTGTGTGTGTGTGTCGTAATTTCTGTGTACAAATTAAACAGGAATCAAACGGATTCCTTGATAGCAGTGTAGTAGCAGTAGCAGTAAGTGGTATTTGTGATTTATCAAGCTTATTCAACCTCACTCAGATTGTTTAACAAGTTTAGTGGAAAATTAGAAAATATATTACTTACTAAATATTATTCCAATTTTCATAGAATGATATTAATTGATTTATTTATACGCCTATGTATGGAATATTTATTTGTTGTATCAACGCTGATCTTCCTTTGCCATAGGATATACCACTTATGGGAACTCTATCCTGCTCATACTCATCGTTTTTTAAAAAATTTAGTACACTTAGACAATAAGCAAATTATCATTATACTAGCGTAATTATATGATTGTCTAAAATTGTGTACTATATTGATAGGAACTTTATTACTGTTGTTATATTTGCCTTTATTGTTAAGATGACTCTTAATAACAATATTTAAATAAAAGTGGCCTAAGTTAAACCTTACATCATCTGTTATCTGCCAGTGTCAAGTTAAAGTCTCACCATAATTTGTATAGCTATTACAGAGATTAGACGGAAGAAATAGACGGACAGCAAAAAAAGTAGTATATCCCTAATATTTCTAATATTTTTTTTTGCCTACTTAAGTGAATCTACTCTGCCTAATGCTAAGCATGATTAGACGCCTAGAGTAGGGGTCATCATCCTCATTGTGAGGGTAGGCAATGCAACACGGGGACCCATAGCATGGCGGCCTGGTCAGATGCAGAATGATTGGGCTTCCGGTCTCACACTCAATAACGAAAAACGACCACTTGCATGCTGTCATTATTAGGATGGTCTTCTGTATGAGAGTAGCACTGCCCCGGTCGAGCCGACCCATTCGTGCTGATATCAGCGTGGTTTTACTTTACTTTTATAGTTTAAATTTAGTTATATCTATATAACAATGATGCGGACTGCCCAAGACCGGGATGCTTGGCGTTCCTTGGGGGAGACCTTCGTCCAGCAGTGGACGGCGATAGGTTGATACTACTACTACTACTATATAATAAACAAAATCATGATATTTTTAAAAATTATACTACTTATTTACGTTTATCAAATACATACATAATTTTTTTTTTCTACGTCCGCACCTCTCAATTTTTTTTCGTCCTGGAATTGTATAGCACATTTAGTGAATAATATTATGAAAGATCATGTCAAACGATTACATTTATCCCTATTGATACAATTCACACTATACCATGAACTATTGAAAACTCGTAAATTCTACCTTATGGGGTGCACAATTAGTTCGAAACTTACTTGTATCCCTAAACGGTGTTTAAAAGTGCTCATTGAACATAAATAGTAAACGAATTGAAGTCATTCGTCAAGGTCCTTGAACTTTTATACTTTTTTTTTCATTTTGTCAGTAAAATATTTATCGTGTGTTAACATCCCGCTGTTTCTAAGTGTAGTGGTTTTTGTAACATGGTTTTGTACTACCGATATCGAGAGTTGATCGTCACAATAGTGTATAGCTATAAAGCTTTTGGTTGTCGAATGCAGATGGTTATGCTTTACGGCCGTTTTCAATAACCTATCTCTGGTTAAAACTGGAGACGGTCTAAATATTATTTTTATTGGTTTTAAATATGATTATAATAATAATAATGTTTTATTTTTGCTCCTTATAGTACATGTCACATAGTAAAGTTAAGCTCATATTATACGTTTTTGTGGGAGTTAGGAAGCCAAACTAAAATACACTCTGTGCTATAGATTCCTGGCTCCCGGAGTTAATACTTTAACAATGTTATTGCAGTAGGAACGAGAAAACGAAAGGCAAGAAAATAATAATATGTTTATATTTGTGTTGTGACTTAATACTTTTATTTCTTTCCTTTCATTTAAACAAGCAACCACCGTATTAGGAGTATACATCTTGTGTTGTGAGGGACTTTATAAACATACATCAAATGGACACAAGAAACACCCAGATTCAGAATCACAATTTGTGAATCCCAGATAGTTTTGTACGAGGTGAAATTTGAACTCACAATTAGTAATTGGCGTACAGGGTGGTGACCGCCTAAGCCACTGTCAACCGTGCACTCATTGACATGTTTTTTTTTTATCTTTGATATGTTTGAGTTTTTGTTGTCTAAGATATAACAAACTGTCTTTTTAAGATAAATTTAACATTAAATTGGAGAAAGGTAATGGAAAACACCCTACGGCGAGTCTAGTTGCAAAAATTTACTAGTTTCTTAGTTTAATTGTGTAAAAAAGAAACCATATATCATTAAAACTAGTCACAAGATGTAACTAGAAGCCAATTCTATTTTAAAATAGCATATAAAATAATATGACCTGAACATAAATGAATGACAGAATGTTTTAAATCAACACAAAAAAGCGGGTCACATTGAAAAAGGATGGTTCAAAAACGATAAAAACGCACAGGAGTGCATTAATCAAAAAGTGGATCGCAAAAAATGTTTGTGTCGTGTGGGCGAACTTCGAAGATGAAAAAAATATTTGGAGCGACCTGAAAATAATACAATGGGTTCTGTACTATATTATAACTTGGTATTACCACAGAATACTACCAGTACAGAAGCCTCACTCCGAAAAGTAAATTAAAGTTAAAGATACCCTCGGTGTCAAAAGATTAAGTTCAATTCAGATCGCACAGCGCCGAATCACTACGATTATATTTACCTACAATTGCGTCTCTTTCTATCGTGTAACTCTTAACTGTTCGGACGATGTCTGTTCGACCGGCGTGTCTGACCCGGCAGGCAGCCGGCCGACTATACCTAAACTGCGGAGTGACACCCCCCTGGTATTACCTTTAAATAGAAATTTCACTAAAATCACACAAATAATAACCCAATATATTTCATAGAAATAACTACCTAACCCATGCAACTTCCACTTTGTTTCTTTTCGATTCGATCGATCGAAAAACGTGGGAATTTATTTATTATTTATTTATATTGGAACGACGACCATCAGTTGTCTACAACCCAAGAACAAAGCAATTTCGAAGGTCTGTTTAGAAACTGATAATGTATTTTTGAGCTGCCCAACTACATTCGTATGGAAGTCGGAATATGGAAGCTAGTTTCAGCCAGTACATAAAATATCTAAGTATAAACTGTGAGATACCCTCAATTCAATTTATGTTTATTTCTTACGGAACCCTAAACGTATAGTATATTTTTTATTGTAGTCCGTTGCCCGCGTATTTTTTACTCTCATTGTACTGGGCCAACAATAAAATTTAGAGCAAAAATTATTTTGATAAATTACAGTATTCTATAAAATCATATATTGTTTACTCTGAAGACGACAGAATTCTTAGTATTGCAATAAAAACTAGACAATATGACAGTTACTGGAAGGTTTTGTAGGGTATCATTTATATGCAAATGTTGCAAGACTTAAAATTTGTATTTTAATCATGGGACGTGTGTGTTGTTTTGAATGCTTATTATATATAATTATTAAAGTAGTATTAAGAGTATTAAATTGCTTTATAATAAACTAGCTGACCCAGCGAACTTCGTACCGCCTTAGAATATTAAATCATAATAAAGTATTGTGTTTAGTTATGGTTAATAACTGATACGGCCCCGGCCGGTACCGCCACAATCGCTTTGTTCCTGCATTTTAAATCTGTTTTATCTTCAAAGTATTAATTTAAATTACATACTTGATTGTTAAGGTAAGATAGATAAACTGTTCCTCTTTTCTAAGTAAATAAAGATTATTATTATTATTATACTGTCAAGGGCCATATAATCTATTTTAAATACACAATTTATTGAAGGTACTTAATTGGATAAGGATTAATACTGTGTTGCTGTAATAAGGATTAGTACTTCGTAAATAAACCATTATTTCTCGTAAAAATAAAAAATAAAAAAATGGTTATTGTGGGTTATCCCTAAGAGATAGACATATACCATCATGGACTTTTTTGTAGACCTTTATAAGATGTACAATACTGTAGTACATTATTTTGATCTATCTCGTAGGGTACAGCCAGCGTTTGCAATATAAGCGTAAAAAACATCACATTAGAAACCTCTAAAATTATTATCTACTATATTATGCATGTATTATACTTAAAAACCTTCCTCTTGAATCACTCTACCTATTAAAGAAAATTTCATAAAAATCCGTTGCGTAGTTTTAAAGATTTAAGCATACAAAGGGACAGAGAGAGCGACTTTGTTTTATACTATGTACCTAGTGATAGTATTTACGATGTACAACCTTGTGCTATAACGAGGTAAAAGTATCTCTAATATTTTTTTGTTCAAGAATAAGAGACCTATCTTAATCATTTGTGTATTAGTTTTAAACGTATCCTGCTAATACTGTTACAATTCATTTATTCCTTACAGTAATAAACTCATGAATTACGGTATGACCAGAGAAAACCGAGTTATTTCTAAATAATAGTAGGCATACAGTACATAATATAGAAATATAGTAGGTGCTTGGATAAAATGTTGTCAATGTTGTTCGGTTAAGTTAATTAAGGCTTGTTTACACTTAATATTTTTATAATGTAAATTATCTTAAATGTGATTTTTTTATAACAGTTTTATAATTGTAACCTTAGTCATAGTCATAAACAACGAAGGTATATGCTCAACATATTTTGTGAGACTGGCACAGATTAAATATGACAGCACAAAATGTTACATAATTATTAGTTTGTCACTGAGTCACAAGCTAAGAAAGTCTAAAATTAACTGATAGTTTGTTTAATTATATTCTAAATTACAATTTGTTTTATGGTTTCGCCGTAGTTAAGTAAAAACAATCTGTGTTCAAAAAATGTAGATTCTCCCTTCAAAGGATTTATCATATTTTTTGAAGGACTTTGGTTAATGGGATAATTTATCCATTGATTATTTATTAGTAATCATAATAAATGACCAGCCTCTTTATTCCTTTTTCAGTTACCTGGAAAAAACATTAGCCTCTTGTGAATAAGCAGGCTAAAAAAGAAATTATTTTCTCAGGTTTTTAAGCGAATTATCTTACAGCTTGAAAGCAGCAAATTAATACTGAATTAAATTGGAGTAATGAGAAGAAAAGATTATCCTATTAATTGTGTGTGGTATCCAAGCTATAATTTTTAGAACCTTCTAGCGCCATCTAGCGAACTTATAGAGAACTTACAAATAACTTTTGTATGATCGGAAAATATTTGTTTCGGAGTTTGGGTGTTCCCTATATATAAAAAGTATTTATTTAAAAAATAATATAAATAAAATAACAAATAAATAAAAATAAAATAACAATCATTTGTACTATGACTTCTAGAGAACTGATGTATATACGTACATACATATTGGAAGTCACAGCCTCAGGGTAGAGGAAATACGCACTAGAACGAAACGGTTCGGCTCTTCCTTCTTATGCCGAGCAATCAAAAGCTGGAACTCACTACCAGCTCACGTGTTTCCTTCCCACTATGATGCCGAGTCCTTTAAGCGGGGCGTTAAAAAGTATGTATCTCATTAAGCCGCCATAGTACGGGCCGTCATGCTTTTATTGCCTGTACCTATTAGCAGCAGTGGTGTGTGGTTTCCCCCACTCTTGGATTCTGCTCGTGCTTTCCATCTGGCAGGGTAGAGTCACTTGGGTAGGCTAAATATAAAAATTAAGTAAAAAAAAAATTACCCAGTGATATAAACAACGGGAAATTTTATTATCTAAAATACTATAACGGACTGCTAAGTTTTCTTTTGTTTGTAATGTATTTTATGCTTTTGCCTTGATGTTATAAAGTGACTGGTAGTATAGGATCATCGATGTTCTACATATTAGAAGAAACAAGATTCCGCTCATTCACACGTTCACACAAGATACAGGATGCTTTTTTTACTGAATACCTACAGGAGGTGTAATGCTGCGTGTCTGCTTGACAGTCTGCCACAGGGAAAGATGTCAAGAGTACGGGAGATTATCACCACCATAACCTTTAGGATTATAAATTCCTGTGTCGTGAAAAAGAACATCCTAACTCAGAACAACAATCTGTGAATCACACAAAATTGTTATCCCACGTGGGACTTGAACCACGACACTTGGCGCAGTAGAAAGCAGCGTGGCGACCGCTTAAACCACTAGGCCAACAGTGTAGTTATCTACACTGTTGGCCTAGTTCATAAAACTGTTGAAACATAAGTTTTTATTATTTAATAATGATAAAAATCAATGTATTTGTCACTGATGTTATCACAATTTTACAAATAAATAAATGGAAAATGACAACACAAACGATTTACAGCTAAATAAAAAAACAATAAACTTGGTTGGTTGCTTTATAAAGCTGTTGTAAAGTTGAATAGCATTTAAACTCTGTTTACATTGAACATTAAAACTATGACAAAGTTGATCGCAATTTTGTCGCGACTTTAAGTTACGAGAGACTGGTAACTAAGTGCTCCTGCAGACATACAATTGTAACTTGGCCAACTAAATCGCAGAGTATACTAATGGGTATAGTGACTTACGCTAGCCCGCACATCTTCTCCAACTTAGTTTGTACAATTTAGATGTGCGGCTAGCATAAGTCACTCTAGGCATAGCGAAAGCCCTCTACAAGGTCGCCCGTCAAGGTCGAGAGTATACCTGGTTCCTCGACTCATAGTACCTGAGACGGCGTGCGGCAAAAAGGGGGGGGGGTGACTTAGTGTAAGTGTGACTTTCATACCTCATTTACAACCAATCGACTACGAATACAACAGTTTCTTTTCGGGGTAAGAGATAACCTATATCTAAGCTAGGCAAAATTTTCCACATCAATCTTTCTACTGAATTTTGATAGTGACGAGAGACCTGAACTAGATTGAACCGACCCTAACCTAGTTGGGCGAACATATAACTGTAAAAAATTGTAAGAATAATGATGAGTTAGTTATTTCTGGTATGTATATGGTCTGGTCTGGTGAATGAAACATTGCAGCATGGTGTCCCACACTATGGCGGCCTATTGGGATTCAACCACATCATTGCACCTCCAGTCTTCCATTTACCAACAAAATACAGCTGTGTGTGTTTCATTTTTAAGTTGGTGTTTCGTGTAAGGGTAGTAAGGCCCCTGTCGACTGTGTGATGCGTTTCGACTCTAAAGTACATAGCTTGTACCACTTTTAAATATTCGAATGAACTCACATTTCTGTACGTTGGCTAGCTTTGTTTATTACGCTTTTAGCTGTTGCAATGTTTTATATGTCCGTGGGCAGATGCTCTGTCATAAAGCTTATCTTTTCATATACTTTGCCTCATTAGTCTAAAGAAAAAGCTATAAAAGGTCTACATTCAAAATTCAAGGTTCTCCCAGAGTAAAGAAACTACAGAAATGTTTCTGTGAAAGTAACTCTTTTTAATAAAATTTTAAGACTTTGATACTTAAGGAAGGATGTAGGCTAATTTTTACTTACCTATAAGTGCTATTTACCGGCGTAATCCCGGGCAAAAATTAGTAGGTAATAAAATGTTTGAAAAATAATATTGGTTCCACGTTGTCATTTTGTTATTTTTTTAAATAAACTTTTATCATTTTACCCGCAATTAGATTTTTTTTCTCTAAAGTGAGTAATACATATTTATCCTAAAATCTCTCAACACACGTACTACTTAAATAAAAACTTCTTCAGGTTAATTTATAATTAAATATTATAAATTAAATAAAAGAACAAAAATACATCACATTAACTAAAGCAAACTATTTTTTACCATTCATGAAATCTTTTCAGAGTCTAATTTATATAGAAACTATCTTTCCCCGCGACCCCGCCTGCGCATATTTCGGTTATCGCAGTTAAAAGTCGACTATATCATTTTTTAGGCTCTACACTATCTGTGTACCAAATTTCATATCAATCTGTTCAGTACTTTTGTTGTGAAAGAGTTACAAACAGATATAGCCACTTTCGCATTTATATTATTAAGTAAGGAAAAGCATGCATGTAACGCCATCTATCCATCGTTGTCAGAACTACGTCGACAGCACGCTCACTTGAGTGACAAGTTGACGTGCGTTTGCGCATCTCATATGAACGTTAGAATTATGTTTCAACATAAAATTTTAGGCCATCTATTGTAATTTTATGAGTTAGCTTTTGTTTGTTATTACTTGTAATGAATGTCAATGTTTAAATTCTATTAATATTAATAAGTCCGGAGATCGTTTTTTATTATCGGAAGACGGTCTCCATTTCATGTCATCCACATTTTTTATTATTAAATTCATTACGACCAAGACTAGAAGACTTGTTGAAGACTTTATCTACTTGACATTGGCAGAAATAGCTGTTATTCGGCTGGTTGCCATTTCACCAATAGAAGAAGAAGTATAAGTCTCTATACCTTGATCTCCCTTCTAATTAAGTTGATAGCTGGCGATGTTTTTAAGCTTAAATCTCTCTTCTTCCCGGCCTTAATTGGAAAGATTATTTGGTGTCAGCTATTAGTTCAACTGGTTTTAACTGAATGTCAATTTCGCTACGGAGCGACTGGTATCGGACCTCCGCAACCCTGAGGGACAGCTGAAATTCGAAGACTGAATTTGTTGTCAATATATTTAAGGGTACTGACTTCTCAATAATCATTGCCATAGATGTTCATAACAACCGGGACTGACGACTTAACGTGCTCTAAGAGGCAAGGGCGTGTATCACCACCATGAGTCCATAATCCGTTATTGAAATTTCCCAATAAGAAAGACCCAACAACAACTTTGTAGCCTACCCAGGATTTGAACCCGAGACCTTTTGATCTGCAGTCGCAACCGCAAACCACTAGACCAATGAGGCAATTAATTCTAGCTTACATGATAAAATAAAAATATTGTGGTAAAAAATCTACAGTATTTTATGGAATGAAGTTTAATAATGAATGATGTTTATGTGAAGAACAAACATTTTGTCATTATCTTCTAAACTTTTTTCTCATCGTTGGAGTTGATACAATGAGTTTTCTTCTTCTCTATTTCTCTATCACTTTTCACGTCACTTTTCATCTCATTGTAATACAGATAAAAGGAGATGTGAGATAATAATAACCATTAAATACTAGAAACCAGACTACTAGGCCGGTGTTGGAGAATTTGGGGATTCCATTCGCTCACAAAGATTTTGCTTTTATTTTTGTGGTTCGGTTTTTGGTATAAGCATTTAATAAAGAAACTTAAATTTGTAGAGAATTGGTCATATTTTCAAAAACACGATACTGATTTTACATAAATTATCATATTTAAAAAGAAACTTTATAGTAATTCAATCTTAGAAATCGAATAAACAAATAATAAAAAAATCGTAAAAAGCATCGATGTTATCAAATATGATTCGTAATTGAATTAATACACATAGATATAAGTAAAAGATAAAATATATAGTACGTAGTATGAAAGATAGACTATTTTAATAATTTATTGAACCTGTAGATGAAGTTGCTGTATTGCCCTTAATTTTGGTTATTAAATCACGGATTTAATAGCAACTATTTAAAGAAGTCCGAAGCAAACAAATTAGGTAATAACAATAATCATAATTATTTCGGGCATCTTATACACAACGCCATCAAGACCCAAACTAAGCAGAGCTTGTATTATGGGTACTAAACAACTCATATAAATACATAAACATACTTTTTTTGTAAATTCATACATACACATAGAAAACACCCGAAATCCGAAACAAATATTTACGGATCACACAAACATTTGGTCCAACCCGGGAATCGAACCCGAGACCTCAAGCACAGTATTCGCATACACTCCCAATACGCCACCGAGGCGCGAATCGTACTGAAATTATATTACGTGGTATTATTTATTATTTAAGCCAATTAAAGCCTGGCTTATAACCAACATGCTTGTGTATCACATAAAGTATATACCTATGCCTATAGCTTTATATAGTAGATTTTACATAATTAAAAACTTTACAGTATGACGGATTAAGAATACAAAGTGTCACCACCCCTATTCATTCAATGGGTGTCGTAAGAGGTGACTAAAGGACAAAATAAGCAGCTAACATCACTGCCAAGAGAAGGAAAACTTGAAACAAACCCTTTACCAACCCGTCTGGCCAGCGTGGTATAGTAGGCCAAAACCTCCTTTGAAAGGAGAGGTCTATGTCCAGCAGTGGACTGTTAAAGGCTGTTGATGATGATGATAGCACATATCGTAAAAGCACCTTAGCTTCCTGAACTTCTTTCAAATATGGATATTCGAAAGATGGATGCACTGTATTTATATACGAAGAAAGATGAAAAAAAATTGCTTCACTTAACAATAAACAGGTTCGAGCTCAAATAAGCTTATGCATTTAAATATTAAATCTGTAATAATAGTAATTGAAATATTTTTCTTTTCAAATCCGTGGGACTTTAGAATATAATCTTATTGGAATTAAATGTTCCCGATATTGGAATAGAAGATATGTGAGCCAGGCTCTACAAAATTAAATGTTCATAAGATTAACTTTATTCGATTCGAATAATATGTATAATAAGGTAATTTTATACAGCTCGAATTCTATCTTGAGTTCAGTAGTGGATTTTTAAATACATTTTATAGACATTTTCGAAATAGCTAATCAAATTTTGTTACATTTTAATTTTCTAAAGCCGATCTTAATGTTGGGAATTGGAAATATGTAGATTCTTGTTAGATTCTAATTAACGGATTCGAGTTCGATGTATCGAATATTTGTAACTATTTGATCATCGTTATTTTGGTTGGACGAATGTCCACTTTCCACTTTTTTATTTAAGTATTGTCAAGTTTTGTTTTTGCAATAGACGTAAAAAAACAATTGTTATTGTAATTTTTGTGACGGATTCGAAATAGCATAACTTAGATAACTTATATACCTATATATACCTATATATTATATACCTATATTATTTTACTTTTTTTTAATGATTTTTCGTAGTAGATTCGATGATACGAATCCTTTCTCTTGAGGGCACTGTCTTCCCAAAAACGATTGAAATAGATGTTCATGTTCAAATATTGTGGTAAAAAAATCTACAATATTTTAATGGAATGATGATCAACTAGATGTCTGAATGGATGTAGAGGAACATACATTTTATCATTATCTTCTAACCTTTTTTCTCATCATTGGAGTTGATACAATGAGTTTTCTTCTTCTATGTTCTTCTATCACTTGATTGTCTACCCTAAATAGGACTGAAATTCGAAGGTTGGACTAGTTGTCAGTAAATTTGAGGGCACTGACTTCCCAATAACGATTGCCATAGATGTTTATGACAACCGGGACCCACGGATTTACGTGCTCTCGTTTTTGGCGAGTGATTCACGCTCGTGCCTCACGAGCGTGAATCACCCGCCAAACTTCCAAACTCCGGGCTGCTTTTAGGTATTTCCTGTAAAAAAACCCAAAAACACTTTTTGGCCCGACTCGGGATTTGAACCCGAGACCTCTTGTTTAGCAGTCGCATACGCGATCCACTAGACCAACGAGACAGTTTTATTTATAATATATAAATTATGCAGGATTCTTATCCGCAGCTAATATCAAATGTGTAGAATTTATCAGGCAGTTTCTACTTTATTCATGCGAGCGAGTTTTTAAAAACATTTCATACAATTATTACAAAGGTTTTAATCACTTTTTTACTAAAAACCCGCTATTTGAAAACCGTTTTAAAACTTCCTGTTGACCGCATCCCAAACTGGGTGCGACAAAAAAAGCCTACGGCCGCAATTTGGTGCCGGCCGACCCAACGATAAAGCCTTAAATGCACTTCGCGACAGATTGCGTTCCATGTTTGAAATCCGATTATAAATAGTCTCCTTTGTATACAGCCCTTTCTCCTTCGCTCTCAGTTCGATAGGCGGGTATTTTAAATACTGCAATTGGAATCAAATTAATGGTATTCCCAATTTAGGTTAGGTGACCTGCTATATAAATATCTTATATATAAAATTCTCGTGTCACAATGTGAAACGGCTTGACCGATTCTTATGACTTTTTTTATGCATATTCAGTAAGTCTGAGAATCGGCTAATATCTATTTTTCAAACCTCTAAGTGATAAGGGGTGTTCAACCCAAAAAAATTTTTTATAATTTTTATTTTTTGTATTTTTTTATTAAGTGGGATTAAAAATACATACAACCCTAATTTTTTAATCATTTTTTTTAATTTACTACTACTACTAACTGCCACCATTTCTTTTAATTTTTGCTTACTTTCTTGTTATATTTTATTGATTTTTTTCCTATTTTTAACTTTTCTACATAGCTATTTGTGAACACTATTAATTGTACCTATTTTTTTTTGTAATGCCCATATTGTGATCTTCCATAATTGAGGAAGTACAAGCATTAACACAGTTTGTTATTTCTGTTTGTTCAAAACTAGCATGTAAGGTATATTCCTTGTCGGAGGTCCTTTATAAATAAATAAATAAATAAAAAGTTTTCCTGATAAGTGATATAAGAAGTTCATTGAATGCCTTTTATCAGCGTTATGTAAGTTATTACTTAGAGTCTTCTTATGTTAAGACAGGTTTTACTTTTCTTCTGTTTTTGATTTCGATGAGCTCTAACTGCTAAGCTGGTGGTGGTGGGTCAACTACCACCCAGAACAAGTCAACCCAGAAGTCATTCATGCGTTTCGATGTTAACTTAGTAACTAATAAATTGTTAGAATTCAGTATAATGGATTAACTAAAGAAATATTACAAAACATTTCAAACATTATGAATTCAATACAAATTTTCTTTACAACAAATTGAAAACAACTCAATACATATCAATTATTCCACACCTCTAAACACAAGGTTTCAACATTACTTAACGCAATGCAAAATGGTCATTGAGCATAAAACCTAGAGCTCACCTTTGACACTGACGCAACAGGGCACTAAAATTCAACGTGAATAGCATTAGGGCCATTTTAAAACACGTTTTTGATGTTACTTACTGACCTTTCGGTAATGTGTGACCTGTTGAAATTAAGTAAAATTCTGCGCACTTGCTGTTTTATGTAGATGAGGTTTTTATTCATAACTAATAACGAAAGTTAGGTGTTGTTTTCGTATTCCTTTAGTTCATATGTAACTGTCACCTCAACCTGCACATCACGAAGGCGACGCTAAGCTCACATCAGTCTACCCGTGACCACGAGCGGTATAACCCGTTCGAAACGTCGGAAAATAATATAGTATGTCTAGGTGGTTTCATTAACAACCTTTAATGTCTCACTGTGTGGCTCGCCTTCTTCTCATTCTTCTCAGGAAAGGGTTAAGGCCATACGTATCCACCCTGGCCGACAACGTTTAGGCTAAGAAATCTTGCCATTGAATGTTTTTAAACCGCCCCAAGGCCTTCAACTAATCTTCACGACTGTTATCCTATGATTTTAACCAGGCCGACTACTTAATGTGACCTCCGAACCACAGAGACGTTCATGGTATCATGACTTAGTGTCACCCATCCAGGTACTGACCGTGAATGACAGCACGCTGAAGTGGAAGGGGGATGGTCATGTCCCCATTTGGAGACCATCTTTAGTCAAACGTAGTATAGGACGCCTTGTTACACTATGAAGCGATGACTTGAAAAAAATGGCTGGCGGCGAATGAATGCAGACTCCCTAAGACTGGGATGGTTGGTGCTCTTTTGGGATGGCGCTTACTTAGCAGTGGACGGCAGTAGGCTGAAGAAGAAGATGGGTGATTAATATAAATATGTATAAACTGCAAAGTTACTATCTCTTCTTTATATTTCAACTTACAACAAAAAGTTTGCTGGAATTTTATATTTCCATTTATATTTTTAATACGATAAGTATAAAACTAATTTATAATTATTATATGTTGATTCTCGCTCTTAAGCCGAGTAGTTTTAAGTCAGAGAATCTGTGTATGTGAATTTATGTAGCTAATAAATTAAACATAATAAAAATTAGATATGCACACATCTGTATGTAATATTAATGCATCTACTCTCAGTGTCGGATGGCTAAGTCGTTTCTTACCAACTACATCGCCATATGTCTCCGTATATCACCTACAATTGACTCCTAGACTGGTGGAAACATCATACCATCTCGACCATTTTATTTATGCGCAAAACGCAGATAGTACTTAGAGATATTGCAAGTGAAAATAATTATATACCCACTGTTAATTAATAATTATTAATTAATTGGTATCTATTAAAATTGATCGAGTATTGGATAGTACAAAATTTATTAATATTAATTAATAATGACTATTTCAAACGAGCAAACTGCAATGGTTATGGCCTTGTTTATTGCACGTGTCTTTGATTAGAGTAAGTGTAAAGTATTTACTGCAACTATAAACATACGTACTTACAAATATTGTTAACTTATGAATAACAATTTCAGTTTGTACTTGTGAATGTGTCACTAGGGTTTGTTAGAGAGGTAAAGACTATTGTCTTTATAACTAAGAATGAAGGAATTTAAAAAATATCATTTATTTGTCATATTTCATCAACAGCCTTTAACAGTCCACTGCTGGACATAGGCCTCTCCTTTGAAAAGAGGTTTTGGCCTACTATACCACGCTGGTCAGACGGGTTGGTAAAGGGTTTGTTTCAAGTTTTCCTTCTCCTGGCAGTGATATTAGCTGTTTATTTTGTTCCTTTAGTCGCCTCTTACGACACCCATGGAATGAACAGGGGTGGTGACACATTGTATTCTTAATCCGTCACCACATGGACAACTGCCATATTTATATATATGTATCATAAAATACAGTTGGCAAGTAGTTCTACATTCGAATTCAGTTCGCCTTCACTCGCAGTACGCATTGGTTAGCAGTGCTATTGTACTGCGGAGACAGATAGTCTCTTAAGACACCTATGGAATGATTAGGCCTGAGTCTTGATATTCAGTGTACCTAAAATGATTGGTTGAACCAATTGCCTTCGAAATTAAAAGCAATTTACGACTAAAACCTTCGTGGAACTGTACTATGCCTGATGGAAAGCATAAGTAAAACCAAGAGTAGGGGTCACCATCCTCATTGTGAGAGCAAACAATGAAGCATAGTGACCCACATTATGACACTTTAAATAGACCTGAACGCATTCGATATATTATGTTTATTTGAAGGCACACTTCACAATTAGCTAGAAGATCCTTATCAAGCCTAATGACTCTTTGTCGCTTAGTTTTACCCTCAGGCCGTTCTCGGAGCTAAATGATTATTATTTATACATAAAAATAATAAAAACATACAAATATTATAATTTCAAAAGTATCTTTTTTCATCTGTATGTTACACTTATAAAACTAAACCGCACCACCGTTTTCTATGAAAATTGGCATGAAGATTCATGTGGTGTGACATGAGCCACTTTTTATGGAGTGCATTAAATTGTCAACCTTAGTACCTGCTAAAGACAGGCCTCTGTTGAGTTGCATGCTTTAAGAAACGCCTTATATAAATAAGTAGGTCATCAGAGATCAATATAGTATTATATACTATATATATTAACTGCGCATTGTGAAAGGGCAGTGAGCCATATTAATTAAGTAGCAAATGCCATATGACACAAGACTCCACCAATTACGCGATGATCCACTAATCCCCACTTTTTGGGGGGCAGTCATTGCCCCCCTATAACGGTACAGGCGGGGCCTGCGCGGGACACGCCAATCGCCGCAAATGCTACTCGCGCGCACGCCGATGATCTAAGCGAATGATCTAGCGTGCTTGTCATTTCGCGAGCACCGGATTGGTCCGTGATAAAATATTTCGTTACGCGACCACGATTCGGAGCGATCTAGTTTCGTGCACGTGTTGTCTTGTTCTTAATTGATCATAAATATTAAATAGTAGTCGACATTTTTATATGTATAAATAAACTTTGACCCAGTTAGTTATAGTAAAAGAAAAAAAAGTCAAGACAGTGTTAAATAAATCAATATCAAAGTACAAGTCATATTTACAAAGGGTGCGGCCACCTGCGGCCGCGCTCCAAGCAAATAAATAACCAAACGACAAGAGGACAAAATAGCTGCTCACACTGCCATACGGTACGTGTATTATGGTCCTATAACATAGAGAAAGTAACGGTACTGGGAGCGCGGCCTTCCCACCCGATGTCCGACCGCTAACTGACTGATGGGCGAAGCTTAACCTCTGATAATAAGAGAGCGAGACAGTGATACTAGGGATTCGTGCGCGAGACGAGGACAGGGAATGTATCTTCTTCGGTGATCGTGAAGTGCAAGATGAGTACACAGTCACACAGTCACATACGGACCACATCCGAGTGAGGCCCGGCTTCGGTTTTTTAAAAATCGAATCGCGCAATCCGTGTTGCGCGTACGCATGGACGCGCGTACGAAATTCGAATTTGCGAATTTTGAAAACATCCTTTTTGAAGTATGACGGTTTGAAACTGTAACAAGTGATTTTTATGGTGTATAAATTTTATGTGTAGTTATAAAGTGTAAATATGAAAAACGAAAAGTAGAAGTTTAGTGGAGAACTTTACATATTTTTGCAAACTTAAGGAACTTATTACTGAGCTGTTAACAATCAACAGGTGTCAAGGTATGTATTTTAATTAATTTTGTAATGGTCTGAAAAGAAAACAATTTCTAAGCCTACTAGTATATGTGTTCTATTTTTACAGCAAATATATATTAAAGTTAATAGCAAATAACGGTTGCAAGTTGACAAATTTAACAACTACATTTTATTCAAGATTTTATTTTATGATTGTCCCTATGTGAATATTATTCAAATAGTTTATTTTACGATGATGAGCTTCTATGGAACATTCAAATATTATGTTTATTGCTACACCATGGAGCATAAAAATATGAATAGTTTTTTTATTATTACAACTGATGGATACAAATCGTTTGAATATAAATAAATACATACATAAATAGAAATAGTATTTAGTAGAAGTGTGTGCTAAATTTATTACGCTATAAAACTGCACTTTGGTTACATTACCTCTAAAATTTTGATTGGTAGGTAAGCACCTACATACATTCAACCTCGCTACAGATTTATTTATTAAGTAAATTCAAACTTGAAATGTGTATTATCTATATAGGTATAGTAAAATCGAATGTCCATATGTCGATGATCTGATGTAGATGTGTAATAGTTTAGGTTTGTGGTTTTATAGGATGGACTATTAAAAAATATCGCATTTTAAAGCCTTCTGTAAAGATTAGTCATTTACCTATACTCATCTTCCTAGCCTTATTCCCAATATTATTTGGGGTCGGCTACTAGTTCAACCGGTTATACCTGAATATCAGTTTTTCCACGGAGCCACTGGCATCGGACCTCCGCAACCCTAATGGAGGACTGAAATTCGAAGATTGAACTAGTTGTCGTATATTTGAGGGTACTGACTTCCCAATAACGATTGCCATAGATGTTCATGACAACCGGGACCGACGGCTTTACGTGTTCTCTGAGGCACGGGCGTGAATCACCGCCAAACTTCCAAACTCCGGAGTTGCGTGCGTAGTTTTAGGAATTTCCTAAGAAAAACTACTAGAACGTTCAGCATATTTAATACACATTTACACACACATTTTTTTCGATTGCAATAAGCAGTCCTTAAAATTAGATCGTTCTGTAAAACAAACTCTTTAATCTCATAATATTGGTACAGATATAATGAAGACTTAGAAGAATAGTTTTGAGATGTCAATAATATTTCATTTAACAGAAAATTGTCGCAAATCATTAAAAATCATAGGAGTACTTTCAGAAACGACACATATATTAGTGATAATTTATTAGTCACCGCATGTATAGTCATACCTACGTATGTAGAATTATTTTATACTTGGAAGCTTTTGTAAAAATGTCATAATAATATTTCTCCGTGTTGTGAGGGATTAAGAACGGAGTGGCATCACCTCTATCCGCTCCATGAGAGTGTCGTGAGAGATGTATCGTGAGATTACGGGAGCAAAACTACGAAGGATAACATCACTACAAAGAGAAGGAAAACTTGAAACAAATCAGCTGACAACCTGTCTGGCCAACGTGGTATAGTAGGAAAAAACCTTATTTCTAAGGAGAGGCCTATGCGCAGCAGTAGACTTTTAAAACAGATCTTATTAAATTTATTTAGATCCTCATATTATTACTATATATACTTATGTTTTTATTGAATATTATTCATGCTTATATTTTTAGCCGACAAACAAAAAATTGTTTAGAGTTCTTTCTTATTCTACTTGGTAACGGATTTTCCTCATTTTAACACGTTTTTATCCGGTTCAATCACTTGAACTGACATAATTCTTTAAATTAAATTTCAGTCTACTACAAATTATCAATTCGTGCCAAACTTTGTGTGTAGCTATGAGTTTTAGGAATGATTTGAAGTAGGTACCTAATGATAGTAGTATCTATGTAATAAATAAATATTTCGGACATCTTATATACAACGCCATCTTGTCCGAAACTAAGCAGAACTTGTACTAGACAACTGAAATAAATACATTAACATACTTTTTTATAAATACACACGTATTGTACATTGACACGGATTACTACAATAGAAAACACCCAAACTCCGAAACAAATGTTTGCGGATCACTCAAATATTTATTATAAATTTCCTAGTTTTTTTAAGCCTACCAAAGTGACTCCAAGCTGATGAAAAGCACGAAAGGAATCCAATAGCAGGGGCCACCATCCTCATTGTGAGTGCGGACAATGCAGCATGGTGACCCACACCATGATGGCCTAGTGAGATGTTTCTGCATCATTGTTAGGTTTCTTATCAATTTTGTCTGGTAAAACTCATTTTTAGGACCTAAAAACGTTTGTCTAATGACGAGTTCATGAATACACCAGTTTTATGGAGACTGTTTTATATTTTGTTTGTTAATATTAAATCAAACTGTATGTAAGAAATGTTGCCTTGCAATTGCTTAGTTAAAATTCATTGGTTGCTTATTTGAAATTTTAGTGAACTTGGAATAGAATTTAGACCAACAAAAATTGTTAATATCCGCGTCCGCGTCCGTTGACTAGTAAAACAAAACGTTACGGAGCCTACGCTTGTACAGTTGGCGCCAAATACCTTCCACATTTGGATCATTAATCTTGTTCAGTGTGCCCGGCTCTACCGCTGACCACACACTCGATCGAGATAACACACGGGATCAAAGTTCACACCTATACGTTTTTCATTGTTTTTGAAGGTATGAAAAAAAATTAACATGACAAGGGTTTATGTGTGCGTAGTGTGTACGTTGTGTATAAAGCTACAAGTCAGATCTATCTATTTGCTTTCTATTTCTAACGTTATTTTGATAAGAATATGGCATATTTTTGTGATTAGTGTTTTTAATGGAGTTTCTATTGTAAGTCTGAGTAAAAATTGTCATTAAAAACTAATCCGAACAGACTAAACAAAACCTTATTTAAACTATATTTAAACTTATTTTGTTATTACGTAAAAATTGTACCGAATAGAAACTGATTTACTGAAAGCCTGATTAAATATTTGCATTAATAATTTTAGTAAGCCGTTCCCGCATTTTGAATAGTCCAAACCTTAGAGTATACACTCTAAGGTTCAAACATTTCATCAAAAAAATGTTTATGGGACCGATCCAGTATCAAGCTCTATTTACTTCTATTAACAGTCACATATAGCAAGCTACATGTTTAATTTATTGTGTGGTATAAGAAAAAAGTAGGTATTTTTAATTCAGACGTCATGAATACACTTAAATTCCTAATTATAAATCATTGTTTATAATTATATTCAATATGAGAGAACAAAAAATAAACTGAAGTAAAATTAACTAGAGTGTGTTTCACCGTGAAGTGAGGGTCACCATGCTGCATTCTTTGCACTCACATTAAGGATAGTGACCATTAATTTGGATTCTATTCATGCTTTCCATCAGGCTGAGTAAGTTACTTTGGTAGGCTTAAATATAAGAAATAGTCAAATCCGATAGGGTTCAACGAATTACGATGATCAGAGATCGGATTCTATACTTGAAAGTCCTTATACTTGAAATACTTCCTACTCTATACTTCAACCTCTATACTTCAAAGTCTTACCTATGAAGCGGAACTACTGCGTTTCGATTCCGACTGTACGTCATTTCGAATATATTTTTTGTAAAATTTAAACGAATGTTCCCGCTAAAATCGATAAAGTATATTCATCCTCAAAAAATGATAGATTAAATAAATGATAAATTATTTCCAAAAATCATTCCCTTTTAATTCAGCATTTTTAAATTAAACGTCTTAGGTATTTGATGTGGTTTTTAAAGTTTTCACAGTACTAATGTTAGATTAGATCAGTTTTTTCATGACTTGCGTTTCGCAAGTATTTTTAGCAAAGAGTAAAATATATAACGCCGACTAATCACCGTAATATCACCGCTATGAAAAGGTCGCGAGTTCACATCACCATATTGTGCAATTTGTCTATTTGTATGATTGTCAGTAATCATCTGCGTGATGTACATGACAAGAGTTAAAGATCACGGAGTTTTATAGATCATTCTATATTTTTAGGGTTCCATAATAATAGTCTGTAAACCTTTAAATTATATCTATACAGATTTTTGATAACTAATAGCCGACCCGAAATTAATTTTGAAAGTCTTAAAGGCTAAATAAGAAGATAACATTGGCCTTACCTGCCTGTCAGAAATGTGTAGTATCTGAAGCTCATACATATAATTACTTCGTTGTATAACATAAGGCTTCTGTGAGGCTCTAAGCTAATAAGTTTGTGGCGACCTCCACATACAGCACAAGCGAATACACACAATAACGCCATCTATCAAAAGATGGAGTAACTACTAATCCTGAATCTCGATAGAGAAATTCTCGCGCCGATTAGCAAATATATAACATAACAATATCTACTGGTGGGCAGTGGCAAGCCAAGCTCGCCTCTTGCCTTGGCGGAGGATCCTTGAGGACATTGGAGAGACACGATACCCGTCACTCCACAAGTTTCTTAAAAGTCTGCAAGTATTCAATTAATTTAAAAGTATAATAAATTTCTTTTAGAATAAGTACAGTCAAACTAGATTAATACTTTAAAAAAAGCCTACATCCAGACATCAACAATAAGTTATTATCTTAGAAACTCCTGTTTGCTTCTTCAGTGGTATAGTTTCATATTTTTTATTCATATTCGTTGGGAGATCGTAACATCACATTGTATAAATTGTTTTTTATTATATCTTTGTATTTATAAGCGGCTGTTTAATATTCACAGCGATTATTTTCTTTCCAAATATTTGAATAAACATTCAACAGCGTAAACACATAAAATATAGTATGCTCATTTCGTTGCGTTTTCATTAATTCAAGATGTTTCATTCTTTTTAATGTTAAACTTACATGTTTAACATTAATTTTTATAATATACATATTTAATGCGGAGTCCCATAGCATCTATTTAAAACGCCTTATAAGTCTTCTGTGTGATGATCTGTTAAGAATACGTAGTGTCGCCCCTATTTATCTCGAAGGTGTCGCAAAAGCCGATTGTTAACTATACTATATTATATATATGTATGTAGAGCGGTGAGAGGCGCGACAGCGTCCTGCCCGAGGGTGAATCCAGGCACCTTAGGATGTACCTCAAAAGTGCTGCTGGTGCTCCTGCCGAGGGCCGAGGTAGGCAGCCGCAGGGTTTTGTGGGTTCAAAAGCTAGATAGAGTTCGTTTACCCCACGAAGGGTGAAGCATTCTCCGCGTAAAATAGGGAATTATACTTCAAAAATAAGCTATATTTGAAACAAAGCATATGAAATGGCGTGTAGCCAGTGTGTCTAAAATCTCCATTCTAAAACACTGCCTAATACTAGTAGTGAACTAAGAGAAGCTTTTTAGGTAGATACGATAGGTCAATGAACCTTCGTATATCTATAGGACACAAGATATATTTCTATTACCTTTGCCAGAGTAATTATATTTTAGTATACATTAGGCAAGTTTACTTTGTTTCCTACTATCCTACTAATATTATAAATGCAAAAGTTTGTGAGTATGTATATGTGTTTGTATGTTTGTTACTCTTTCACGCAAAAACTACTGAACGGATTTGGATGAAACTTTACAGTAATATGACTTATATATCAGATTAACACATAGGCTACATTTTACTGCAATAATCGAGATAAACGGGTGAAAGCTAGGTGAATATAAAAATACATTAAAATGTAGATGTCAAAATAATGTATCACTGTTAATCTCCTGTCAAAAATTCACAGGTTGCTATAACACACTTGCATAGCAACCATAATGATATTTTGTAAATGGCTAATTAAAAAGCAGCCAAGTGCGAGTCGGACTCGCCCATGAAGGGTTCCGTATCAGCAAGTAACATCATATAAAAGTTCTTGTAGTTCGTTGTAACTTTAATCGATGTTTTATACTAGTGTATTGACTGGATGAAAGGTAAATTGCGTGTAACGATTTATGACGTATTAAAAAAAAACTACTCACTAGATCTTGTTCAAACCAATTTTCGTTGGTAGTTTACATGGTAATGTATAACATATATTTTTTCTAGTTTTATCACTCTCTTATTTTAGAAGTTAGAGGGGGGGGGGGGACACACATTTTTCCACTTTGGAAGTGTCTCTCGCGCAAACTATTCAGTTTAGAAAAAAATGATATTAGAAACCTCAACATCATTTTTGAACACCTATCCATAGATACCCCACACGTATAGGTTTGATGAAAAAATTTTTTTTGAGTTTCAGTTCCAAGTATGGGGACCCCTAAAATGTATTGTTTTTTTTCTAAATTTTTGTAAAAATCTTAATGCGGTTCACAGAATACATCGACTGACCAAATTTCAACAGTATAGCTCGTATAGTTTCGGAAATAATTGGCTGTGACATACGGACGGACAGACAGACAGACAGACAGACAGACAGACAGACAGACTTGACGAATCTATAAGGGTTCCGTTTTTTGCCATTTGGCTACGGAACCCTAAAAATGAGTTCTGGATTGTTGTTGAACATATGTAGGCTACTTTTTATTCAGAAAATACGCGGGTAACACCGCGGGGCGTAGCTAGTTAAAATATAAATGTATTACAAGTAATCCATGCTAGTCCATACTAATATTATAAAAAATTGAAAGCCACTATGACTTTCTGTTTCGTTATATATAGATTTCTGGAGAAGGACATAAACCACTTTACATATAGGTACGCATGTATAGCCTATGTTTTTTCTTATACTCAAGACTATCTGTGTAAAAAATAACATTAAAATCAGTTCAGTACTTTGAGCGTGAAAGCGCAACCGACAGACGGATAGACAGAGTTTTATTCTACTACATTGTATTTTAGATAAATCTATTACAGGAAGCCTATGACCAGCATTGGATTGTGATAGACTGTTAATGATGATGATATTACAAACCCTAATTACGTACCAAACATAATAATTTACTTTTGTTGATTTAAAGTACGGAACCCATAACTAATTTAAACAACACAGTCTTAATGATATTTTAATTCGTTAAAAATCACACGTTCAGTAACCTTACAATTCAACTTCACTCAAATAAATCACACTAATTTTATAAAGAGTAATATCTTGTTTGTATAATTGGAATGAACACAAAAACGGTTAAACCGATTCAAGGAAACTTTCACTGACAAATAGTTTTTGATATATTAAATGCGTTATTATGTACACATTTTTTTTACACTTCTGTTGTGTTATTTTAGTTCTAAAAGACAACTTCTTAACTAGAAAGGTAGCCTGTTTTTACAACTTGTATTTACGAACGTTTGCGAAATGAACACAGAAAACACTCTGACTCAGAACAACTGTTTGTGGATCATACAAAATATTAATTCTTCATCAGATGATCGAATTCTCTCAGGGCAGTTAAAAGCGGCGAGATGACTCCTTACCTTACCAAATGAGTAAAACCTCTCATAATTAAAAACATCTAAGTCTGCACGTTTGGCCTAGCGGTTTCAGTGGTCTTCTACTTCCCCAAGTATGGTGGGTTCAAATCCTACGTTTGAAAACACTTCGTGTGATTCAAAAATTGTTGTTCTGAGTCTGGGTGTTCTTTGTGTCCGTTTCATGTATGTTTGTAAAGTCCGCCGAGACACAGGATTTATATTCATGATGCTGATGTCTTTTACATAATATATTACACATAATATATACAATATATATTTGCAAACATTGTGTTTATAAAACAAAATATGCATTTATATCACAGGAATAGTGACGTTCACTCGGTGAACACGAGACATAAGCATAAATTAGTAGGTCAATATCATAGGCTACATAAAACGCATAATTCATTTATGGGTCTTTCCGTGCGAATTTTTAATAGGTTACCAGCTAGTGTTATGAGTCTATCAGTGGAAAAGTTTAAAAATGTAATCAAAACTTATCTTATACGTAAAGGTTATTATACAGTTGACGAATTTTTAAATGATAAAGAAAAATGGATTTGACTACTTGCTCCTTATCATTTAATTCTACTCATGTGAATGTTGTTATCACATTGTTTAAGAGCATGATTTTACTTTTGTAAGTAAAGATTCTACGTGACGAATAAAGGCCATTCTTCTCTTTCTTTTGATCTTATAATTAATATTTTATATTTAATCTTTCGTTACCAGTAATTTGGCCAATATTTGAGCACATATAGTTTTTACCTTTGTTGTAAGTAGATGCTCCTACTATGTTGTACCCACTGAGGCTGTTGTTTTTTTTTTTTTTTTTACATTAGCTTATGTTCTAATTTTTAATCACTATAATTTGCATCAGTCCTCTAACATGGTGTACAGTATATTAGTGGCAGCACCTTACCCCCATATCAGGTTTATAAACATTAAAACTATGTAAACATTGGCGATTTGAAAGGAGTGGCCGCGAGTTTTTATTGCCATGTGCTTTTCTCCGGCTCTACCTATTGTTTGCGAACATGGCATAAATGTACATGTAGAATCTTGACCTGTCACAAGAGATGTATTGCATCCTAAGTGAATAAAGAATTTTGAATTTGAATTTGAATTAAAAATAAGGAAATAGAAAGCAAATGTAGTAAATTTTGAATTACTCTGAAATAAAACAGCTTAGGCGTTATTAGTTTCAAGAAATCTCGGAGGTCTTGTTGTGTTTCAGAAAATCTATATATAATTTACGAACCACACTTGAGTACTTAGAATACGTTGAAATTCTACTCAAGTTGCATTAGCATAAAGTAGTTTTAGACTTAAATTTTCATTGGTCTATCAGAGCTACGGAATTAAATGTTTATGAAGAACTTAAAAGCTGACATTATGTTTGTCTCGTTACATTCCTGAATCGTTATGTTGGATTATATATTTCTGATAGATAAGGGATAGACGATGATGGTATTTTCTATAAGTAGGATTATTATTTCTGCTGTTAAGTTATAAATGCTTTATAGCATAATTTCTCAATTTGTCCATAAAATATTCCTGGTTTTTGAATATATTATAATACTATATCTAGAATGGAAATTTGAAAGGAAAAGTGAAATCGGATATTTATATTTAAATAAATAAATATGTCGGACATTTCACACACAACGCCATCCAGTTCCCAAACTAAGGAGAGCTTGTATTATGGGTACTAGACAACTGTTATAAATACATAAACATTCTTTTGTTTTTGTAAATACATATATATATTGTACATAGAAAAACACCCAAACTCCGAAACAAATAGTTGCAGATCCACACAAACATTTGGTCCGACCTAGGAATCGAACCCGAGACTTTTCATCAGCAGTCTTTAAAAATTGTAAAATTGCAATAAGGTTACAGGAAATCATTTTGCAATTTCGTAACTTTTAAGGTCTTAATACAAAAAAAACAATAAATGCTTAAGATTCAAGAATAATTAGTTAGGTACCTACATATTTCCTTAATAAAATATTTATCTAAAATCTGTATTCCACTTATAACATTCCAGTAAAGTTAAAAGCTAAACTTTCTAGAAAGTTCATTCTGTAGCAAGCCATCGTCAGTTTGACATACATTTTTCTAGATCACAAAGTAAGATTTTCCTGAAAACCATTGCAGTGTAGCGAGTGGAATAGTCTGCCTTATCATCACGCACAACTATTGGAAGTCTAGAAAATTTTCACTATTGCCTAGAAGCAACTTAGTAAAATAATATTGGATTTATCTTAATAACAACCTGGTGTGTAGAGCTTTGGCGGCATGTCATGCTTATGTCTCGGAGAGCACGATAAGCAGTCGGTCCCGGTTGTCATGAACATCTATGGCAACCGTTATGGGGAAGTCAGTGTCCTCAAATACACTGAAAACTGAGATTCAGATAAAATCAATAGTACTGATAGCCGCCCTTTAAATAATATTGATACCCCAGATGATGAAAGCTAAGAAGTTATAAAAATATTTTTATGTCCATGACAAATATCGAAAATGTGTTACAGTAATAAATTATTTTGAATTTTTGAAGTTATCTGCCACATCGAGAGCCTTGCATTGATGTCAAGTGTGTACCTTTGCCCCTGGACACTGTCAATTTAAGAATCACAAATGGTTTAACGTTCTGTCATGTCTAAAACTGTTTTTCCCCGAAGGTCAAAGAAATCACTTACATTGATGCTCCACTATGTTGTATCATTCCGATTGAGCTATTCAGACAAAATGTACTAATACATCCATTACAATGCTCTGATAAGTCACTTGGACAATGTTTAGTAATGTAATATTTCTATTCGTCACACAGTAAAAGTGACAAGTACGTTAACCTTTCGTACACCTAAACTATAATTAGATGTCCACAGAATACCTATTGGTTCACACCACACAAAGTTTTATGCATCGCGTTTGGTCCAAGTCATGAGCTACAGCGATTTTTTTTTAATTATTCAGTTATGCATTTAATAAATCGCCATAAATAAGTAAAGTAAGTAAGAAATTATCTTTTCTCACTCAAGCGATTTTTCTTAGTTTTCGATATCTACTATTAATAACTCTAGTCTTTATTAGTAACAAATGATTATTTCTCCCATGCGTATAATTGTTTGTTTACTGTATATAAATTTATTTTGAGTTCAAATGTGTAAAGTATGTGGCTCCATAGTGAATAAAAAGTACTTAAATAAGGATAAAGATGGAACAACGAATGATTACTTGATTTCATTGACATAAATATAATTAAGACTTTTCGTTTCACGCCCTATATTATTTAAAAAAAATCACTAAAGAGGACGAATGGTAATGAGCAGTTTCCTAATGAAAAATGTAGCGAGCCACTTGCATAACATTTAACGTTTCATATTTGTTAACTCAAAAATAAGCGCTTGTATTCCAAACTACGTATTCCAAACTACTACATCACGATGACATGACAGATTATTTGTAACTTCGAAAACAGTTCTCCAACTTATCAATAGTGCGTTGTCATCACAATTAGGAAATAAAATCGTTGATTAATAACAGTGATTTCGTTTAATACGGTTAAATTTATCCGTTCCTTTTTAAATTTGAAGCAAACTTAACCTCTTATATCAGAAGCAATATTAATGTAATAACATGAGTTTGATAGCAAATTCATAGTTAGATTCTCACTTAAATAAATGTATGAAGCTACTTATATTGTTGGGTTTGGTGAAAGTCCGTTTACGTTTATGTATAGAAGTGTATTTGATATACATTTATACAGATTTAGAGAAGTTACCTTAAGTACGTGTTTTTAAATTGTCAAAATTGTTGACATAAAGGTGTTAAATTTATTAGTTTTGTGGATATGATTTAATACTTCATGTAATATTGATAAATAAGTAATAATACTACTAGCTAATATATGACTCCTTTATTCGAAAGTCAGCAAAATTTGGTGTCAAAGTTACAAATTAAAAATCTCTATTCAAAATTCAGAATAAAATCACTATCGCTTTCATCGCATGATAAAATCGCTAATCTCTTAAGAATCAAATCCTATCTTCGCATCAGGTAGAAAGTAAGGAAACACGCTTGCTTTTACAGCAGGGTGTGTCTGCGGTCAAAGAAACAACGAATGCTATTTTCACCTCAAACTATGTTTGCGAGATTTAGCTGTACTTGCGAAATCCACTTATATACATACATAATGCACACATACAACTGAGAGTACATACTAGTAGAGCTCTTATGTGTATTCTCTTATTTCTAGAAATATAAAATAATGCTTGAAGGTGCCAAGTAACTTCAAACATCTTACACACGAAAATCTTTCCCTAGATAAACAAAGCCGTTGCTGTTCAGATTGCTGAAAAACATCTAATGTATAAAATTCTCGTGTTGCGGTGTTTGTAGTTAAACTCCTCTGAATCGGCTCGACTAATTCTAATGAAATTTTGTGTGCATATTGGGAAGGTCTGAGAATCGGACAACATTTTTATACTCCTAGGACGCGAGCGGAGCCGCGGGCACAGCCACTAAATATTCCTGAGTATACAGATATTACAAATAAATTACATTCAGATATGGAATAAATGATATGATTCATCTCATAATCATTTCCAACGTCTGGTTTAGCAGTGAGGGGCGCTTACTTTGTTATTCAAGAAGAATACAAAGTGTCACCACCCCTATTCATTCCATGGGTGTCGTAAGAGGCGACTAAAGGAACAAAATAAGCAGCTAACATCACTGCCAGAGAAGGAAAACTTGAAACAAACCCTTTACCAACCCGTCTGGCGAGTGTGGTATAGTAGGCCAAAACCTCCTTTCTAAGGAGAGACCTATGTCCAGCAGTGGACTGTTAAAGGCTGATGATGATGAATGTGACTCTACTTTACCTGATGGAAAGCATGATTATATTCCAAGAGTAGTGATCATCATCATCATCATTGTCTGTAACAATGCAGTACGGTGATTCACACTAATGAGATGATAGGAACGAATACAGTCCTTTAAGGTTGGTCTCCTTCTACTTCATCAACAGGTTTGTTAAATTATAAAAAAGCTATTCTTGAATGTATCATCAATGCAAATGTCTCGGTAGCTTATGTGACTGCAGTGCTTGAGGTCTCGGGTTCGATTATCGGGTTGGACTAAATGTTTGTATGATCTACAAATATTTATTTCGGAGTGAGGGTGTTTTTCTATATATAGCTCTGCTTAATTTGGGACTAGATGGCGTTGTGTATTAGGTGTCCATAATATAAAAAAAAAAATTACAAAGTTGAGGATTAATTCCAACAATTTGTTTACATAGTTTGCTAGTTAGTAATTTGCAAATGGATCTAATAAAAGATGTTCAACACGGAGATTAAACAGTCAACAGAAACTGCAATTAAAGTTAATCGCTTTTCAATTAAAAGTATGATTAGATCCGTGGGAAAATTTTTCTCCACCAATAATTTCTTGCTGAAAATCATTACGAGGAAACGATATGCAAGACAATCCAGTAGACAGATGCAAGACTACATGAAATTTCAATCAAATACAAGTTTAAGTTTGTTACGTCGGTATGCAAGTGATATAAAATACATTGTATGCAAGTTCTACATCACTACTTACATGCAAGAAATTGTAATCAATGTTAAGTCAGATCGTTAGGGATACATATTTATATTAAATTTTTTACAATTTAAATGGTGAAATTATAGTAAGTCCTTTATCGGTTGCTCAACATTCTATCTCAAAAAGTATTTATAGCAATTAACTAATAGCTTTATTGCACGGTTAGCTTTGTGGTTTAAGCGTAGCTTGGTGGTTTAAGCGTTAGCGACCCCGCTATCTACTACGCTTAGTGTTTGGGTTCAAAGGGAGAATACTTTGTGTGGTCCACAAATTGATGTTCTGAGTTAGGGTATTCTTTGTTCGCGTTTTATGTGTGTTTGTAAAGTCCCCCGCGGCTCAAGAGGCCTTAGAAACAATTTTCACCATATCCTAAATTATTTTTAATGACAGTGATTTGTATAAATATTTTTTCTTTTCTAAAAGAAGAAAAATCTAAGTTTAAGTGAAATTTAATGAGAGACTAGACATTTATAGTAAAAATATGCCTCTTACAACCTATTTTGTATGGTTTAGCTGTCTAAACTGCGAAATATTTACATTCGAAGCATAAAATTTCGCTGCATACTTCTCACAGGAAAGGTCATCTCGCTTTCATCTAATTTACATAGTAATATACAAGTACTAATGATCTGTAGTTCCAATGCAAGTTGCGTCCATAAGTTACACACTACTTTACTTACATTGAACATTTTCTTTTTTTTTCGTCTGGGTTTTGAGGTCATAACACTGATTTGTTTGTAGAATAATCAAATACAAAAGTAAATATGAGGGTTTTGAATCGTGTTTGAATAATATAGGTCTCGATCTTTCTATTTTTAGACAATCATTATAGCAATGTATTTTTTTCTAGTGAATAAAACGTATTTCACAACTAGTATTGGGAATCACAGCATACTTAAGATTTCAAAGCAGTACGATGTCAACACGCGTCGTGATTAATAGATTTTGATGCTGGAATAAAAATGAGCCGGCAGTCTATCGGCTTCTTAAGTTCAGTGCACACTGTACAGCACTCGAGTGTGCTACAATTTATATTCGTATTGACCCACAGGATCAAAGTGTAATAATTTATTTTTTATTACAATTCAACACATAAATAATTGCAACTAGATTGCATATTTTAATTGATCCGATCGTAGATTTTAATTGACTTGCTGATCTCAAATAAAAAAGGTGTGCAATATATTTTAGGTGTGAGTATGACGTTTAAAACCGATCCTAATAATATTATAAAACTAAAATAGAACACTTAATAACCTCATGATAAAATATAAATTGGTTATGAAAATTGATTTTATATTGAACGTAAATTACAATGAAGTTTACGTTGGTTTTAAAAATACTCAAGAAAAAATTAATAACGAGATAATTAAACTCTCGGTATATTAATGGAGCTTGAACTATATATCATAACTGGTGCTTTCCATAAATGGAGGTTTACTAATTTGGATATCAAGCTGTGTTAGCAATATATGTTTTAAAATATAGAGGCATTTGAATTTGATTCTAAATATTTCTATGTTATGTTCAATCTACAGGTTCAACTTTGGCAACTTACAGGTTACGAGTAGGTTGAGAACTTTTTGAGAGCTTTTTTTTGATAGCAATAGTTATTTAAATCGGGTAATAAAAACTAAGTTTAGTATAAGAAGTAAGGTTACCGAGAATGAGAAAACAGATATTATAAAAGTTAAATCTATATGTGTTATTCATTTGTGTATTTATTCATATTACATTATATACATATTACACTAAACACATTTTAAATATAGCTATACATTTATACCATTAAGAGTTCCAAAAAACACTAGATATCGTTTACGTTTTTACTTTTTGATTGGTATGAAAATCATCAAATATTTTATAAATACTGTTTAATACGTATAAAAATAACTCAACTAAACTTGGAAACACACTCATGAGTAAATATGTATAAAATTTAACAAAACTACGTCTAATGTGTAGTCCCGCTTATATTCCGGTAAGGTATAAGCATGCTGCGACCCGTTAATGAGCGCTTACACAAGATTTATTCCCCACTCTCCTACTTTTTACTTCTTATCTTAAGTGAGAGACCTATTTTCTACACATTACAAAACGTAGTTTCCACTGATCGTTTTTAAAAATTGTTTAAGAACAGGTAATTTTAAAACAGACTTATATTTCGTCTTAATCAAAAATATATCACTGTATATTAGCCCGAAAGTTAATTGTCTGCAATGTGAAATTAAAAAAAAAGTACGATGCGGAAACTATATACACCGATGGCCTTAAGAATGAATCACCCTATCACAGTTTTTTTTTATATTTAGCCTACCAAAGTGACTCTACCCTGCCTGATGGAAAACATGAGCAGGATCCAAGAGTGGGGGAAACCACACATCATTGCTGCAAATGCAGACAGTAAAATGTGGCGGCCCAAACCATGGCGGTTTGGTGAGATGCTTTTTCACGCCCCGCTTAAAGGACCCGGGACCTTATGATAACACTTAAGTATCCAAAGAAAAAAATAGCTATCGTGGAGTTGCTCCATATTATTGACAATGGCTGTGTATCTTATATACTAACATTACTAACCAAAAGGTTTTATTGATAGATAGTATATATAGGTATGCCAGGTCATTGAATCTTAATAGTTCTTAATATCCGAAGTGCTATTATGATTAGAACTTTAACTTTCATTTATTAACACTGGCAATATCATATCTAATTGTCACTCTGGACATGGATTTCCTCTCAACTCCGGGATTGCAGCCGAGTATTTTTGCAATAACTATAAAAATAATTCCAATGATTATTAGTATAAATTTCTTTTCCCAGGCTGTCAAGAACTGGCCAGTAAAATCTCTTCAGTCCATTTTTTATGTCTCCATCTACTTTCATTTTTCAACTCTAATCCCGACTATAAAACTAGTATTTATATTAAATAAGGATATAGAAATGTAGATTATATGTGCACTAAACACAACTTGCACCTCGTTTTATGGTTTTACGATGACATATATAACGTTTATTTCCGTATGAAATAGTTAATAGTATTCTTTAATTAAAGTTATATGTCATAAAATGGTTGAAGCAATATCTCAGTAACTAAAAATAATTTCAGTAGCGTGCTAATTTATTTGGTCGTCAGTGTAGAAGAATATTGTCGAATTTTGTTGAGTATTAAATTAAGATGAAGTATTTTTTATTGTCTCTGTGTAACGTGAAAATAAATTGTTAACTAATTAAAGTATACCTATTTTACTCAATAATGTATCTACAAATATGAATATTATGTGAAATTACAATTAGTTATGGTACTTACTCATTTAAAAAACATTATTTTCTTTTTAACATATTAAAAATATATGTTCTTTTAAAAAGTTAAGGGACTATTGGTTTGGAAAATAAATCTACTCTTAAAACGTATACTTACAAGTTAAAATACACATCTGTAAATAGGTAAAGTTTCTGATTTTATGAGTTTGTGAGATTGTCGGGTGTCATCTCTGAATCTACTCAACCGATTTTAACAATTCTTTTACCAATAAGTAAGCCGTATTAACTTAAAAAATGCTTGCATGCTAAAGATTTAAAAATTGAGCTTTTCGTAATATACTTTATACAAACTGCAACTCTATCAAAGCTATAACATCTTCTAATAACAAAATCCTGGCTACTTACATAAGTGGTCTACATTTCGCACGTTGTTCAAGTGTGCACTATAAAGGCACTGGTTCAAATAGCCCGCGGTACTAAGACATTCTATGCCGATGCTGCGTTTAGTTCAAGACAGCTACTCGCGCCAGTAATTTGTGCTATGATTATTTTTAATACAAAAATGTTTGATGTAGAAGGATTATAAAGAATAATCTAAGCAGCAGTGGCGAAAACAACGAACTTAATTATATCTTATGTACCTATCATCATCATCATCATCAGCCTATATCAGTCCACTGCTGGACATGGGCCTCTCCCATTGCACACCACTTTGATCGATTTTGACCACCTATACTATGATTAAATTGGTAATGCTTGCTCAGTATCAAAAAAAAAAACTGTGCATGTATTATCTGTAGATACCATTTGCTTTATCAATATTGTATTACTAAATTTTAGGATCGAGAAAATCCCAAAAAGTTGGACAGGATCTTCGAGTTTTATTTATAGAAATGACACATGTATATAAAATAGTTCATTCATGGTATATAAAAATATTCCTATTCGGTTTTTATTAAATGACATTCAAATAAATTTCAAATGCTCATATTCAAATAGTGTTTATAATAAAATATCATGGCACCTACACACGCGTACTTCATTCCCATATTAATAAGCAATTATCATAAGTCATTTAAATAAATGAGTCTGGTCTACTAATTCTTACTTTATGCTCTCCAAAATTAGTAACTGCCTTTGCCCTGACTAACATTTCATTATTTTAAGTATTTATGATGTTACTAAATCTAAGAAAAGTATTTTCTAAGACTAGAATACAATAATCATAAAATCATAATTAAGGCTTGACATATTTTAAAGTTATAAAATGAAATTCAATGATTTGGTAATGAAATTAACGTATTAGTAATAAAAGAATAAAAACGAAGCCATGAGAAACACCATTCGGTCCTCTGACACTTTTATCTTTAAAGTGGTGATATATTGAAATAGCCCTATTTATTTTGAGAGGTTCTAAAATGCTCTGACGCAATTGACATATCGACAGGTCGTAAAGAGCCACGGTTCGTACATAGTAAGTATCTGCTGACATAAATGCTAGTTTTATGTGTTATTTTGTGGATTGATCAGAATACTAAACTGTCATTCATCGGTCGTAACGCTTCGTTTTGTTTCTAACTAGATTATTTAGGACAAGGACGTCGAGTATTTGTTTTTGGTAACAACAATATCAGATTGAAGATTTTTTACAGGAAAAAAATTAAGTGGTTCCTATCCGGTCGATTATACTGTTGTAATTTACAACAGTTTATTTAACTTTTAGTAGTGCAGGACGCCAAAAGGCCAGGACTTGCGCTTGATGACTGGATGCGAGAAGCCCAAAATCGATTAAAGTGCACACGCAATGGGAGAGGTCTATGTTCAGCAGTGGACTGCGATGGGCTGATGATAATTATTTAACTTTTATAAATTAATAAAGTATATTATGTTGGTTAAAAGTAAATAATTAAAGACGTCAATGTAAACGAGGCACGTAGAGCCCAGTTCTGTAATTATGTCCAGTGAATATACTTAACCAGCCGAATGCGCAACTATGCGCTTCTAGGAACCCATACTGTTTGCTCTCAGTAAAAGTTACTTGCTAATCTTCATACTTTTCCTCTATTTAGAAATTCTTATAAAAGCTAGGAAAATTATCTATATTTAGATGTTATTTTTTTATGACCCGGAGATGGAGAGCAAAATACAAAGAAGAACACACCTGTCTTCTTTTCTCTAAATAAAATAGTAATATGATACATTTATATGGATGTCAAAGAGTAAAATAAAGCAATTATGGGGCTAATATACCTAACAGCCTTATCGCTTTGTATTAATCTTTCACAGACAACCATTAACTTCTTTTAGGCAAGTTTTGATGTTAAAATACAGAAGTCAGGCACCCCGCCAGTGCGCCGTAGGAAACTAATTAATTAACAAAGTAAAATCAGATTTTACATATTAGATTAAGCCTTAATTGCTTTATTAAGAAATAATTGAGGCTAATTCACATATATATGTATGTATATTGGCGCTTGTACAAAGTAATAAAAAGTTGGTTAAACCTTAAAGTCAATAAAATATTTAAATATTTTTTTGTGTAATATCGATTAATATAAAATACACGATAAAATTTTAAAAGGACTATAAAACGACTACAAAGAGATATTTACATAGATAATATTTTTATTAGATTTTGACTGCTTTGAGAAACTATTTGACTTGAATTGCTATTAGCCCGGTCTCATAACATACCAGTTATCATAATATTTGAAAATTTAATATTTGTATAGGCAAAAAATGATCTTCAAAACGGTCACTAGACTAAATATGAAAAGCAATTTACTATTTACAGAGTTTTTTTAAAGTGTTCATTATCCAAGTTTCGAACGGGTTATACCGCTCGCGGTCACAGGTAGTCTAACCGAGACCACGTGCGGTATAACCTGTCCGAAACGTCGGAAAGTTGAAGGTATCGTAACCTTTTTAAGTTTATAGCGAATAAGACCCGTATACAGTATAAAACATGAGTATGTGTAAAAGTCGCAAAATTCTAAAAACAGTGTTAATTATTTTTTGTCTGTGATTAAGTTTGGAATTCAGGTTACATTAAAAGACAAGAGAGAAATTTTAAACTTACCTGGAGTAATAGAACCATCTCCCAGAAATCCTGTACTAACCTATTTTTTGGTTTATTTTTACTAATTTATTGAGGAATCACATACCATCCAAGTGCGGTATTTTTCAAACTTTTTAACTATTGTCATATTCACTAATTCGAACCATAAATAGTAAAGTTTTAACGGTTTTGTAATTTAGGGACGTAAAACAGGATAATATGATTTCATTGTCATCGATTTCATAGGCTTGGTATTATCGATATAAATCAGAGTGATATTCAAAGCATATTACTTGTCAAACACAACAATTCATGTTTTGAATCCTCCTTATTAGCTTAAATCGCTGGTGGTGGCTACTTAGAGTAATTGTTCCACATTAGTCCTTTTCTTAAGCATAGAAAAATAATTAAAGAATTCGCTAAGTCGCAATCCATGCAATGCTCTTGTTTATACCGGTAAATGCAGACGAGTTAGCAATTACCGGCTATATTGAGGTCAGCACCATACCGTCCCTAAGTGCAATTAATTAGTTATTTTGAGGGTGTGTCCTTTAATTAATAGTTGTGATATTTGTAACATATGCCGTAAAAATTGTATGTTGGTAAAGTTTTGAATATTAAATATCTGTGGTTAAAAGCCTCTATGTAAATAGCTTTTGCCCCCGGCTTCGCCTACATGTTATTCTGATGTATAGCTTTGATCCTTAAGGGTGCATTTTTTTGAAATCCTCTTTAAGTGTTCGCCTATACTCTTCAAGGCACACACTTGTCAATTTTCATTTTCTTGCGCCCAGTATTTAGGCTGTGCGTTGTCTGTCAGTCAGTAACGGAACTGTTTTGTATATATTTTGTCAATAAAGTTGCCTTAAATAAAGTTTTGTAAATAAAGAAAAGAAAACACATATCTTTGCAAAATCTTTCGTGGGCATACGAAAGATTTTGCAAAGATACTCTCTTTTTAAACATCGTCGCAGTCAGATCTATTAAACATCGAATTGAAAACGTGATAAAATTAGTTCCGTCAACCGAGCCTGCTGCGAGTTATTTTAATACGATTGGATCCGCTACCGGTTTATAGAAAAGATCGTATTTTTACGTTTGAATCGTAAACGTATTAACTCTAATCCACATTAGTATCGGTTTTATTATATCCGCCTGTAGGTCAATTGCGGTTGTGATAATTATGAATGTAAATGTGTTTTAATTTAGTGTGAATACCAAATATATGTAACAATCGTGAAGAAATTCAAGTGTTATTGACTTATTCCAATACTAATTTATTAGTTGGAATGTTAAGAATTCACTTAACTGTTTTGTGTCCACCTGTCTTTTAAGACGATGTTAATTAAGTCTAGAATAGAGTGTGCTTGTCTATGGCTTTGATTTATTCGATGTTATACGGAAAAAATACCATTTATTTCTTTTAAATAATGAATACTAAAGGAACCTTACTACTGAGATGAAATGTAAGTAGTACATTATTTGTTTTGTCTTTTAATCTACACTGTCGTTTTTTTTTACAAAACGTTTGGTTTCTTGATGGAGAGTGACTTAAGTCTTCTGTGGCGACTTCCACATATATTATACTGAATCAAAATTATACTAAAGCTTTATCTAACGAAGATACTACGAGAATGAAGTATGAGTAGCTGTTATAGTAGCTGTTCGCCCTGTATCACGATATGGGAATTCTCGCGCTGATTTTTTATTTTCTTTATGCACTTTGTACAACGGCAGACTTAATGCCCAAGGCATTCTCTACCAGTCAACCTTAGGGTGGTGGAGAACCCTAAATATCGCATAGAGGGCTCGATGCCGATGCGAATGCCTCTCACTATGAGGCTAAAAACGGATTTTTAATCAAAACTAAATTAGATTAGAATCCTTTTATAGACTACTTAAACATTTAACACAAAATAGTGACGGCATCAACAAAAAGTATCGTATGATAGACACTTTTCGTGAAACCCTCTTTCCTCGAAACCGACGTCCTTGCCGGCCAATTTACCTCTGACCTCGCATCACTTCCAATTAAAACAGCACCATCATCGCATCATCACCAGATTACTCAACTGACCGTAGCTCTTGGACAATCGGTCACGTTTACATGATATGTAGATGACGTGTGTTTTAAAGACGTGACGTACCGGATCTGAGGCGCACGAATATGACGGACTGTGATTTTAGTAACAGGCGGGAGCGGTTTTGAATGTTTTTTGAATAATAAGGCCTTTGTATCTGCACTATCTATTTATATACAAAACTAGCTGTCCCGGCAGACGTAGTCCTGCCCTTAAAAGATTCCCATAAAAAAGTCATCCATTATTTTCTAAAAAAAGATTTTCCCGCTTTTCTGTTGAAATTTTCCTGAATTTTCTTTGCTATAAACCTCACGGAGCCCGAATGAAAAACGAACGAATGAACGAATGCAAAACCGTGGAAATCAGTTAGTGCGTTCTGGAGTTATAGCGTCAGGAAGGAAAATCCGACTTATTTTTATATAGTAGACTAGATGACCCAGCGAACTTCGTACCGCCCAACTTTAAAATTCCAGAACTTGATCGCAGCGCCACCTACCGGGTCCAATTGCAAATCTAAACCATTCCCAGATCCCCTTGAACACACACAAAAAAATTCATCAAAATCGGTCCAGTCGTTTGAGAGAAGTTCAGTGACATACACACTCACACAAGAATTATATATATAAAGATAAAGAAAAGATGTATCATATGAGTGTGCTTTAGAATATTTTTTAGTTTTTCAAGACAGAAATGTCAAAGCTTATTCTAGGTTAATGCACCTACCTACATGAATATTGATATACATATTATTATTATATTCATATTTTGATTTATTGAAATTATAATAAGTTTTTCGTTTATTTAATAACGAAATGATGACAATAATAAACATTTGACATGTATGTTTGCAAACTTTAATTAAATATTTCATTCAACGTAATATTATTTTTGATTTAATCATTACTGAATTTTCTGTTTATTAATTTTTTCTTGCAATTGTAATAATAAAATTACTAGTTATTGCTATTTTTTTACAAAAACTTCTTCACAGAAAAAATATCTAAAAACTGCATCAAAAAATCAAAGAAGTATCAAAATTTAAAGAAAAAATATTGATGACAACATTGCAAAATACATTTAATGTATGTTGATCGTTTAAATTACTAATTAGCCTGAAGATTTACGGTTATAAACCGGAACCTTAACAGCTAGCACAAGCTTAATAAAATTAAAACGTATTGTATGCAATAATATTCGATTTCTTGTATCACTCGATAATGCAACTATTCGAGTTTTACGATTTTATAAACGTCGAACATTTTATTCGTAATTACAATTGGAATAAAATTGTAATAAATCAGATCTAATTTAAATGCCATATAGATTTTATCATACACTAGTATGCATACATTATTCTTATAAATTGTTATTTAGATAAAATAACAGGGTTATATTAATTTATACGAAATGAAAGAAAAATATTCGATAAAGAATAAAGAGCGCTACAAATTACCAAACAAGACGTGATCCAATTTAAATTGTATTTCTGTTGGACATTCGTTTAACGAGGGATCGTTTTGGCTGTCACTTGCGCGCGCGCACGTTGACATCTCATGTCAAAATCAACGCTGTAGTGACAGACGAGTTAATTTGAACGATAGCCAACACTTAAGGGATTTAGGGTTCAGTATACGAGGAGGAAGAATATAAATTGAAGAAAAGAAGAAAACTAAAATTATTATGTACTTAATTTTAGTTTGTTATATTATTTGGTAATGACTCAATATATTGACATTATTTTGAGAACATCTAGCTAAACTGAAGTGAAAGATTAATTTATTCATATTATACATTGCAAAGAAGATGTTAGATAAGGTTTCCTAATTCACTTTAAATAATATTCAAATCCATCTGATAATTCTAGAGAGTTAGTGAATTTAAACAACCTGAACTATAAATAAAATAAACTCCTCAGTTTGATGATTAAACGTCTAAGAGAAATATTTAATCTTGATTGAAAATATCTTATACATTTAAAACATAAAACTTATTTAGCACCGCTTGTAATAAATATATAGAACACACTGATACAACAAAAATACTACATTTAGATGTACTGTATGTACTCGATGATATACTTAATCATATGAAAAATTAAAAAAAAAAAAATATTTTACTACATCAGGATAGTTGGCGCTCCTTAGAGGAAACCTTGGTTTAATAGTGGACGTCAGTAGATTGACTGATTAAGTACATAATTGGATAACGGTTTCTATCAATACAAGACACGTTCTCAAACACCTACTCTAAATTGTTCTACGGAACCTTTCGAAACAACTTGACGTTCGTTTCAAAATTAAACAAAAATTATTACTGTCATGTTACGAAACGTTCTTATATTTTTCCCTTTGAGTATTGTACGTCGTGATAATGAGCTCGCGGTTGTATTTACAATATAAATTTGGACAACCAGAGTGAGGAGCACGTTTGGGTATGGGTGGTTTAGCTGACAACATCGTGTCAACCCATTGTTATATTTGGTGAAGTTTATTTCTATAATTTTCGGCTTAGTATAGTGTAAATATTGCAGTACTAGTGTAAAAAAATGTGTGTTATTTGAGTAGGCAATTTACTTAGATAGTTTAACTGGTGGTCTTGGAAGTATGTCAAATACTTGTTCGATATAGTACAAAGATGTTTGAAAACTAATAAATAAAAAGACCATTTTGACGTTCTGCAATGCGTCAATCATAATCATAAATATTTCAAACATCTGACACGCAATATCATATAGTTCCAAACTAAGCAGAGCTTGTATTACATGTACTAGACAAATGATATAAACACATATTAGGTATATGCTTTTATTGTAAATACATACATATTAAACTTAAAAATACCCAAACTTAGAAACAAATATTTGCCGATCATGGAAATATTTGGTTAGATCCGGGAATATAACTCGAGACCTCTTAATCAGCAGCCGCATAACTCTAATTACTAGATGAACATGGTAGTTAAATTCACTGCATATATTGAAACATCTGAATATCAATTAAAATATATACTTGAGAAACCTTACTTAAGTACGTCAGATGTGTGATGAGAAGCAGATAACTGACATACATCCTTTTATAATTAAGCAAGCTGCTGCCCGCAGCTCCGCTCGCGTCCTAGGGGTATGAAAAATAGATAGTAGCCGATTCTCAGACTTACTGAATATGCATAAAAAACTTCATTAGAATCGGTCAAACCGTTTCGGAGGGTATGGGAACGAACATTGTGACACGAGAATTTTATATAAGAAGATATAGATGCAAATTACAGATAGATTTTATAAAAAACAAAAAAACAGAGAAAAATAAGTATTGATATTCGGCTTACTATATTTTAAATTTAATGGTGGTGGATATTAAACCGTTTCAATAAAAATAACATAACATTATAATATCGTCTATACTATATTCGAATATAACACCTTTCTTGATCACTTTCATCTTTCTGCACTAGCTGCATTTGCACATGTGAAATTCTACACTTATCAATGTTTGCAATACAAACAGTTACACTACTGCCTAAGTATTTTCCAGCTCGAGAATTCAACGCTCAATAACATAGAGGTAAGTTATGTTTGTGAAATAATTACCTCAAATCACTAAAATGCACTAGGAAACCTAATAAAGATTTAGTGCTTGTACTAAAATCTTACGAATAATAGGCTATATATCTGTTATTTGATACAAACAATATAATTTTCCTCAAGTCACACGTAGTTGCTATATTCAGTATTGAATTGTGACGTATACGACACATTCGCTAGAAGATTATATTACTTGTGTGAAACCGTTAAAATAACATACAAACAAACATTCAAAAGACATTGCAGTTTACTCAGACTATAATTAAAACTTAAGGTTGTGTGGACAGTTTTGTGGGGGCGGGGAGATGACGCAGCGTGAACGGGAAAATTGACCAGCGAATAGCCTGTATGACATCTTATATATTCACTATTATAATAATATCGTAGAGATCATTTTCTGTTTTCTCGAAAGACCAAAACATATGGATGAGATGATTAAATTATCATTAAACACATTACCGTGACGTCTTGAAGATTAGAACACTTTAAAATTGAAGACGTTAATTACTTAACACTGGCAGAAATAGCTGATACTATTCAGTTGGTACTACTTTAACTGTTTTAGTATATAAATCTATTACTTTTTTACATTCATATTTGGCGACTTTAAAAACAAAAGGTTTTCACATTGCCTGCACATTTCTTGTTTGCTTTTATTTAATATCATGGACTTTAATATTTATAATTCATTTTTATGACAAATCATCCGGATTAAGGTATTGATAACAATGTTGATGATATTAAATTTATAATTGTAAAGCGTATTCTAAATCAACATTTACAATATTGGAAAATACAAAAGAAATGAGACTTTCGTTGACAACGGCCTTTTATCAACCGTGGAGCGTTGTCAATTCTAGTGAAATTTAATGCCTCCACAAGCCCCGTTTGAGATTCCACCCTACTGAGGAATCAGGAAGTGAAGGAAAGGTACCGAAGTCGTACCAACCATGCTCACTTTCGTATGTTCGTCTATAAGTTGAAATTCAATTTTCAGCTGATTGATAAATCAAAAGCCGTATAGCTTAATATGGACATGTCTTAATGTTAAACACATAGTTAAACATTAATTTGGAAGTAATAAAATATACTATATTTATTAAGTGATTTCACCACTGACGTTGAACATCGATGACACTTAAGACAATCTGTGTGACCCAGTCACAGAGATTGTCTTTGGGCCACCCACGTTGTGACCCTAAAACTTCTACAGGTACTGTAAAAAGTGATTTTAAATATCGGGGGTTCAGTTCTACTCGTAGTAATATTTAGATCAATCTCTTTTTTAATGTGTTTCGCGGAATGTCTTGATACGATAAGAAAAATACATTAAGATAATTAGATGTTTGATTTATTTTCTTAAATTACAAGGAACAAGGTTTTAAGTGAGTCGTTTCTTTTAATAATTTTTAGTTTACGAATAAAATATTAATACTAGAAGGGAAAACTCAGATGAAGGACTAAGATAACTAGCTGTATGATATTTAGAATCTAACTCCATTTTATTATTTATTGCAATATTTGGGATTGTCGACTTTCAGAAACAATCTGATAACTAACTGGTATCATTATTATTTATTTCTTAGACGATATGTCTTAGTATCTTCAGTATTTTATATATTGTCAAGCTCGTTGATTCTTCTTCTGAGATTTTTTAAAAAGTTATTCAAGAGATTAGTAATATGGATAAATTCACATTACAAATATTATATATTTTCAATCAGTCAAGGAACTCTAAATATCAGTCACCGCGTAAAGCAAATGACCTCATGGAGAAATTTTTGCAACAGGTCATTGCCACTTGACAGAGTGCAATTTCAAAAATTTCCAAGCAAAGTGTATGTTGTTATCATTAAATCATAATATTATAGGTCAGGTGATGGTTTCGGTGGGTTTTGAATAACCTCATTTTGAGAATGGATAAATAGAAGCTTCTGAAAGACTAATTCCAAAACCACGAGAAAGGTGTATTTTAGCTTTAATTATTAGTTGAGAATGAGCTGATGATACAAAAAAGGTTTACTTACACAGTTGCTAAAAAGCAAATAAAATCATGTTAGGAAAATAAAAACTCCGTTACACACTAGCAAAAGACTTTTTCAAGTTCCTTTAACTTTCATTTGGAACTTTCTTTAGGTGCCCCCTATAATCTCGAAGGTCCATTTAACGCTACGTAACTCAGATTCTACAATGTTGAGGAAGAGAAACTAACAATAGTGGTTCACTCAGAGTTATAGCTTTTTAACCGCTAACTTTCCATTGACATAAAACTTAGGAAAAGCACTGTTATGAATGATTTTCTATACAAATGTTCACTTTGTCCCTTAGACTTTATCTGTTTTAGTACACTGTTGCGCGTTTCGTGTGTGGTTTCCGGCTCGAGCTGTATATCTCTTTTTTAAGGTATGGAAGTCAAGTTAGATATTCTGTAATCTCAATTTATTAAAATAAGATAAAGTCAATACAATCATTATCATCATCAGTCTATCGCAGTCCACTGCTACACATAGGTCTCTTCCAATGTACACCGCTCTGATCGAATACGAATACGAGTGCCGAGACGCGGTCTAGACTCCAGAACTCTTCCGCCCCAACGGCATTCTGCAGCTAATGCCCGTTGCCACTTCAGCTTGCTAATCTGGTGGGCTATATTGCTAAACTTAGTTCTCTGACACCTTGTTCCTGATACGATTCCTCAGAGAAACGCTGAGCATAGCCTTTACAATCAATGCAAACGTTATAGATAATTTAAAGAGTTTATGTATACGTTGAGGTACTCATAACTAAGTTACCATCATCATCATCATCATCAGTCTTTAACAGTCCACTGCTGGACATAGGCCTCTCCTTAGAAAGGAGGTTTTGGCCTACTATACCACGCTGGCCAGACGGGCTTGTTGCAAGTTTTCCTTCTATTGGCCTGTTCCTTTACAATATAAAGTGTCACCACCCCTATTCATTCCATGGGTGTCGTAAGAGGCGACTAAAGGAACAAAATAAATTGCCATAGGTGATTAAAAATAATTACCGAGGGCAAACAACTACAACGCGATCAGTACCTGGATGGGTGACAGTTAGTCGCATGATACCATGAGCATAACCGTGATTCAGAGGTCACGTTAATCAGTTGGTCCCGAGTGTTATCTTTAGATAACAGCCGTGAGACTTAGGTGGAGGCCTTCCGGCGGCTTAAAAACATCCAACTGGAAGGTAGTCCGAAACCAGCACACGAGAGATCAGAGTCCAGCAGTGGGACATTATAGGTCGTTGATGATGTATTGCTCTTATTTATCTCTTTCGGTTGCCGAATGTTGACGTGAGTTTTGTATCACCAAAAAATCAACTTTGTTAAAAAATGTTTTTTGTTGTTGTTGTCTCACTACGCGATATTACAGTTTTTCGACTGCATTGTTGGTCTAGCGGTCAGCGAATGCGGCTGCAGATCAAGAGGTCTCGGGTTCGATTCCCGGGTCGGACCAAATGTTTGTGTGATCCATAAATTTTTGTTTCGGAGTTTGGGTGTTTTTCTATGTATAATATTTATGTATTTACAAAAAAAAAAGTATGTTTATGTATTTATATCAGTTGTCTAGTACCCATAATACAAGCTCTGATTAGTTTGGGACTAGATGGCGTTGTGTGTAAGATGTCCGAAATATTTATTTATTATTTATTTATTTTAATTAAATAATGCTAGTGTAAAGGTACGTTCACTGAACTTATTATCCTGTCTCCAAAACTCTTATACTGATTAATAAATCAAGGTTTTCAATATCATTTATATTATAACGTTAATCTTAACTATACTTTCAAACGAAACGGAAACACGGGTAAAAACACCTTCTCATACAAAATTACCATGATTTAAACATTAAAACAGTTCATGTAAACACGCATACAGGGCACTTGAAACCGAAGATAAATCTAAAGAGAGTCGGCGTGATCAACGCACCTAATTTATAAGATCCATACCTTCTTCTAACGGAAATCGAACCACTTAATTGTCACTTTATAAATAACGTAGCAAGTAAGGTGAACGCTCTTATTAGCGGCCGAGTCTAAGTATTAACAAGTATTATAAAATAATGCTTTATTATAACAATATGTTAATTGAATATTTTACTTACATTATTAGTTCAAATTTATATACAGAGTGTCACCACTCCTATTCATCCCGCGGGTGTCGTAAAAGGTGACTAAGGGATAAACTACGCAAGACAACGTCGATGCAAAGGGAAGGAAAACTTGAAACCAACCCGTCTGGCCAGCGTGGTATAGTAGGCCAAAACTTCATTTCTAAGGAGTGGCCTATGTCCAGCAGTGGACTGTTAAAGGATGATGATGATTCATTCAAAGGGTGAGTAGTTATTAACTATACTTAATGTGATCTCCGTGGCCTAATTCTACTTTTGGGCTAATATTTTGATGGATAATGTATATAGGCTAGTGTTATCCTTAGTTTAGTTGTTTCCAACGTTTCAAAACTAAATAGAGCGTTGCTGAACTTGTTGCTGCTAATACTTTGAATATTTAGATAGATTTATTTTTATTGTAAACCTAAAATATAAGATAGACCATGAAATACATGAAAAATACCGTTATTAATACCGCTTGAATCAAGAATAAACTATGAGATTGCGATTAAACTGAAATAAGATATAATTATGCCAACAGACGTTAACAAAGACTTAAAAGTAAGATGAACACTTAAAAAAAATCAGCTACATCACATATTAAAATTGAATATAAAGTGGAATATAATTATTTACTTTAAAAGTATAAGGTAACTATCAAAATATCCAATAAGATGCAATAACTTTGAAAAACCAACTATCTGATTATAAAATGCAATAAAATTATGATATTGGATGGCACATAACTGTGCGGCTCACCCTATATGAAGCTTCATTTACGAACACATATTTGCAACGACATTGTAACGATACAACATATTATTGGCGATAAGTGTCATTTTTAATCTCTTTCTACATACTAAAATTTTCTTTATTCTGCAATCAACTGATACTAAACCTTACATAGTATTAGTAATAGGTATCATTTTTACTGATCAACAACATTTTATATCGTTATCTTTCATAGTACAAGTGATATTTCTTTACTTCGATACGATCTGATGTATCACAGAAGTAAGTAGAGGTGATAGATATTTTTTCCCAATACGATACGAAGTTGTATATTACACGGGTACCTTGTCGTGATATTTACCATTTATCTCTATCCAGATACTGTCTGATATCATTTAATTGATACTCTACGTATTTTCCTTTTATCACGTTTAATTTATTGGTTAATTCCTTCTAATTTTAAAATGTAGATGCCTTTTTAAAAAACTAAAAAAAGTTTCTTTCCGATCATAAAAGGTTGACTACATAATTTATTTTGCATCTGTCAGGATCTTCAGATTTAGATTTTGGAAATTGCGTGTAGTTTTACGGATTAAGAAAACAGAGTGTCACCACTTCTATTCATCCCGCGGGTGTCGTAAAGGGCGACTAAGGGATAAACTACGCAATAACTACGCATAAACTACTACAACATCGATGCAAAGAAAAGGAAAACTTGAAACCAACCCTATCCCAATCCGTCTGGCCAGCGTGGTATAGTAGGCCAAAACCTCCTTTATAAGGAGAGGCCTATGTCCAGCAGTGGACTGTTGAAGGCTGTTGATGATGATGATGTTGGAAATTGCATACATACATACACAGTCGGAGAGTACTAGTATAAGGTTATAAATACGTAATAATTGATATTCCTGGGGTTGTGATTAGATTGTTTGATAAAATTAATGTCAATTACCATTATCAACAGCTTTTTGTTTTCACTCCTTGACCTACCTACTTATTAACTCCATGGGTACATGGGTATAATTTGTTCTGTAGAGGTGGGACTGTTTGAAAGAGCTCGACAAAAAAATCTCCATGAACAGTTCACGATGAAACAATAAAGGACTTCAAGGAGTTCAAAGGGCTTTTTGACTTCAGGACTGTTCGCTGTTGCAACTGATCGATAACATTGCGCGGAATCATCCCAAAGATGATACATTATTCGTATGTCGGTACAGACTTTGCTTTAAGTTTTCTTTCTCTAGTTCTATGCAAATTACTCCTTTAGTTAACTCTTACAATGCCTACGGATCAAAAACTATTATCATCATCATCATCCTTTAACAGTCCACTGCTGGACATAGGCCTTTACTTAGAAAGGAGGTATTGGCCTACTACACCACGCTGGCCAGACGGGTTGGTATAGGGTTGGTTTCAAGTTTTCCTTCTCTTTGCATCGATGTTGTCTTGCGTAGTTTATCCCTTAGTCGCCTTTTACGACACCCGCGGGATGAATAGGAGTGGAGACACTCTGTATTCTTAATTCGTCACCACACGAAATGAAACTATTATATTTATTTATAATCCGTCACTACACAGGCGCATTCAATATTCTAAGATTATAATGATGCGATTATTTAACCTGGCAGTGATCATAGATTAACTACGAGCGATACTCGAACCGCACGCCTTTCGTGTAAATACCCAATTACCAATTATTTTCAAATTCACAAGCTTGTCCTAACAAGAACTCAGATCTATATTGACTATATTAACTTGAAATGTGTATTTATAGAGTTAGCGGTCTCATTCTCATCGATCTATGTATATCGTGTCGGTATCGTAGCATCTTATGTAAATTTGAGATCGCGTGTGAACTAAACTGGTCTTACTTTGATAATTGTGTACGGTGATTACATTAATTCAAGAAGTAAACACATATAATTATGAATATATTAACTATATTTAATTGGACGCGATGTTCGTTTTAAAAGTAAGGGTATTCGGCTTTAAAGAGGAATGTTCAGTTCTTATTAATAAGATAGTTTTATATTCTTATTCACGTGATAAACTTAATCTGTATACCTATCTATATGGATATATTAAATCGAAGTTTCTGTTTTGTAATGTTATAACATAAGATTTTAAACTAATGCAGTCGATCCATTCAATTTATAAGAAGTAAGTAGATGTCTATCTATTTGGTTATTTTTAGTATTCTTTAGAATGACTCCGTTTTAAACGTAAACACTGGCCTTGTTGGTCTAGTGGTTAGCGTATGCGGCTGCTGATCAAGAGGTCTTGGGTTCGATTCCCGGGTCGGACCAAATGTTTGTGTGATCCGCAAATATTTGTTTCGGAGTTTGGGTGTTTTCTATGTATAATATGTATGTATTTACAAAAAAAAAGTATGTTTATGTATTTATATCAGTTGTCTAGTACCCATAATACAAGCTCTGCTCTGCTTAGTTTGGGACTAGAAGGCGTTGTGTGTAAGATGTCCGAAATATTTATTTATTTATTTAAGGAGTATATGTTTTAAAAATAAGTTTACTTAAAAAAAACAGGGATAAAACTAGGACAAAGACAAATAAATACCCAAAAGCGCATTTTTCATAGCATTTTTCCCACGTACAAGATATCAAAACATATTAGCAAATTACAAAATGCATGTGTTAGGAATAGATAGTGAAACTTAACACATTAAACAGTTTTATTTATGCGTAAACAGTATTTTTAATGTCATTACACCGCTTTATCACCGGGTATCTGATAAACAAGGAGAAACTGCGCAGTAAATACAGCACCTTGTTATATACTCGTAGCAACCCGTTGAGAGAAAAATGTAGCAAAGGAACGAAGGCTGCAGGGATACCTACTGTGTTATGACCGTCTAGCTTCTAAGACATTGTATATCTTTAGCTAGTGTAAAAAGAAGTCGCGATCACTTTCTGTAAACTTAGATCTTTGAACTACTCAAAGGACTTTAATGCAGTTTTCTGCAAAACATAATGTGAATGAAAATAAATGTTTATATTTACAATACATATATTATATATTAAAGTAAAGAAAATCCGAGAATTTTCAAGACAATCGTTTGAAGTCCATTAAGTCGCAAGTATTGTACAAAGTCTTATCCCAGAAGGGGCGAGTTTTTCAGTCATGTGCAGTAGTTTTTGAGTTTAACGCCAACAGACAGACAGACAGACAGACAAACAAACAGACAGACGGCGGAGGACTTTATTTCACAATATGTTTATTAATTCGATTACAGAACAATAGTTAAAATTTATTAATTCGCCACTTTTAACACAAACCGATTTGATTTTAATACAAAATCAAAATACTAATAGTCCTCTAAATCCTTTGAAAAGTTAAGTTACGGAGATCGACGACTTTTTCTTTTAAATTAATTTTAAAACTTATTTGAATCGATGACAATGACCTCTAATAAACACCTCTATGCTATCGATTTACAACTCGATTGGACTAGTTGTCTTGACTCATAAGTGTTATATACGCATATGAATTGCACTGGTTATTGTGATGGCAACAGCCATATCGTATTACAGGGCATTCCGACCGAGTAATGTTTTGATATTTCATTTCATTTTGTAGTTTTACTATCGATATAAAAAATATTTAAAAGTATTTGTATCAAATATCTTGTTATATCTGATGTGTTTATTACGTGTTCCTAAGTATTACGGGTTGAATGTATTATTTACTTAGATTTAGCTAAAGTATTTATTATTTACTTAGATTTCTAGGCCAAAACCATTATAGTTTTCCTATCGACACCATAATAAGCTAAAGTTTCATGTAAAACTTGTCATGCATAGTTTGGTTAATATTTAATTTAATCGTGTTCATGTAAAAGGGATTCTATTACTAGTATGAAAATAAATCAGGGCTTTTAGAAATTTAGGGTAAAAAAAAGAAAAAGAAAGTTGAGTGCGCATTAAGGAAAACGAAGATAATAAATATATAAGGGAAAGTATAAAATAGTTCGAGAAAATCGTTAACCCTTTCTTGTAACTTGCATTAGTTTTCGGAAAGTCTGAATCCTCTAATGATTTTGGAAAAGACTGAAAACCTTTTACACCCTGAAAAACGGTGCATGGAATTATCTCAGTAACAAACTGTTAGAAAATTATAGTTGCGGTTGATTAGACCGTTCACTGCAAACAATAACATAAATTTCCAATTTACTGTAATCACGGGGCTTGTTACAATGTTGAAGTTACTGATACTTGCTCCCGAAAATAAACATGCTCAGTAAACATTCCGTTTGTAACGAGATCGAGTTAAAAAACCCATGATAGAGATTAATAAATATTTTCATTTAAATTATACCTAATTTCTAAATCAAACTCTAAACAAGATTATAACATATAAATTTTAATGTCTTTTAATAATTATTGTACCTTATTATCGCGAAAACTACTCTACGGTTTTTAGTTGTCATTAAAATACAGATCTAGTAAAATAAATATGACATTTAAATACCATTTAAGCAGTCCATTTATACCGTTTAAGTGTTTAGTTTATTATTATTCGAAACAGAAACAGTATTGATACAGTATAATAGTTGGCCTTAGAAAGTAACCGGTCAGGTTAAGTGAATCTTCATTAGGGCACAGTGTCGCTCTCTGCTTGTAATTAGTTGTTCGTTTCTGTCTTCAACTTTCATTGGATTATATTTCAAAAGGTTTTACTGATATTGAAATTCATAAGTTTGAAATTTCATATAATTATATTAGTTGTTTATGATTATTTAATTATATATAGTAACATACACATATGTTTACGTTTGTATTTGTAAATAAATTTTGCCAATTGGAATATGCTTATATTTATGTATGTAAATTGACTCGTTGCTCTAGTGGATAGCGTATGCGACTGTTAATCAAGGGGTCTTGGGCTCGAATCCCCGGGTCGGGCCAAAAACACTTTTTGGGTTTTTCTTAGGAAATTTCTAATAGCAGCCCGGAGTTTTGAAGTTTGTGGCGGCTGATTCACGCCCATGCCTCGGAGAACATGTAAAGCCGTCTGTTAAGGTTGTCATGAACATCTATGGCTATTAGGAAGTCAGTGTCCTCTTAATATACTGACAACTAGTTCAACCTTCGATTTTCAGTTCTCCCTTAGGGTTGCGGAGGTCCCATGCCAGTCTCTCCGCGGAAATACTGATATTCAGATATAACCGGTTGAACTAGTTGCCGACCCCAAATAATACTGGGAATAAGGCTAAGAAGATGAAGAAGATGTATGTATACAGTAATGTGTACATAAAAATGTTTGTCAGCAGACTAGTTACAATGAGGCTTAGAGATAAGTTACCATGAGATTAGACGGCAATTTATGAGATAAATATCGGCGATCATCAAATATAACGACTACTATATTTGGGAGTGTAAATAATAGCCAGCGAAACGATCATGTAATTATACTAGCTATTACAGGAAATCCTGTGAACTCTGACATGTATTTGCATATTGTCTAATGAGTATTTTATTTTCATTTGCATATAAACTAATAAGTATTTTATCAACAAAGACTCTTTCCTGAAATTTGAGCTCTCATCATTTAAAAAGGAATACCTCATTGATATATCAATATTAAAGTTTCTGTGTTGCAAGAACTATTGCTTCCTGACGTATTAAAAAAATATTATGAATTTCATCTTCGACAAATTAACGAATAATATTGAAAATTAAAACAAAAAACGATATTTGTGAGTCTAAGACTATATTTTTTAAATAAACTAATTCTTAAACTGGACACAGTTTTCAAGAATTTGTTTGTAAGAGAGTTGCACATTTGATCCATAGATTAAAACCAAAAACTTTACAAGAACTTTATTTAACATCGAGCTAAATAACAGAAACCTGATCTTATTTTATAAAAGAGTTTTGATGTGACAATACGTACAAAGGTTTTATGACAAACCATAAAAAGATGCCAATCAAACGTATTCTGAACAATTTAGTACTGTCATATAAAAATACAGGTACTATTCCTACCGTAACATCTTATTTTAGTATTTATCTTGAAATGAATCTAGGGAACATATCGCCAATGAAGTAGTAATTGCCTATAACACGTATTCATTAAGAATCTTGGTCTATTTCAATAACCGAAGGCATAGTTATAAAGATTTCAAGATAACCTCCAGGAACTTTATTTTTTACTTTATTACTGTAACGTTTTATTAAATTTTATCGGCACACGTATACCTTTGGTTAAGTATATTTAATTATGTTGTGAGTTACATTTATAACTGTATTAATTTTTAGTATGGTTCGTTTTATATGTTTGTTATACCTTCTTAAGTTATTAACTATGTGGTTTGTACTCACGTGGGTGTTTCTTGAGAAATTGAATAGATTTTAAGCAGTTTGAATGTCAGTCAGACAGTAGGTCATTTATCAAGAGGTATGTGACGTTTTTAGAATTTCACGACTTTTACCTATACATCTACTTTACCGATGTTTCGAACGGGTTGCACCGTTCGTGGTCTACCTGTGACCACGAGGAGTTCGAAACGTCGGAAAGTAGGAAGTTTCGTAACGTTTTTAAATTTATCGCTAACAAGTTCCGTCTATAGCAAAAAACACGAGGGTATTTTTTTTTTAAATTTGCAACCTTTTTGACCTTGTTGTATAGATAACATAAGGATAATTTGGTATAACATACTTCTGTCTATCCTCTAGGGGTAAAAGAAGTGAATGTATCATCGATCGTAGATGATCAATGGAATGTACCTATATTTTTTTTTTTTTTTTTTTTGAGTAGCCTAGTCGTCACGACTCCACTCTACCTTGTTGAAAGCATGAGTAGAATTCAAGAAATGTATAATTGTATGTATTACCTGACGTTATAGTCAGATTATCAATTAAGTATTTTCCATTTAAATCAGTAATTTTGAAGTTAGAATTTCAGCATTTTATTTTAAATGCATAGCAATATATTGAAATGTAGGCTATGAATGTTCAAACGTAGGTGTAAACTCAAATAAAGAACGGTTAGTCGTTAGAGCTAAAAGTCAAGCATCTGTGACATTACCGTTTAAATATTTTAACTGCTTGTTACAATGTAAGCGTGTGTTGTAATAGGCTTACTAGCATTAACTTATAAAATAGTATCAACGTTTTCAATACGTCCCCATCTTGATGTGCTGTAAGAAATATCCATATAAGATTTTCGACCATTAAAGGTCATTTTTTAAATTTGAATAGGATAAAATTGACAAATTTACACTCCTAAAATTCAAAAGTTCTCTAGTAAGAAACAAAAATGCATAAAAGAAATAATGGAGTTGTTGTTGATTAAAATAAAAAAAAGGTAATGGAAAGTCATCAATGTATTGAATAACTTGTTAATATGTTTGTATTTCACATCAAAAATCGAGGTTCGATTACGTTAATCGAAGCACATTTTAAGTGTATGAAGAAACTTTCTTTTATAGACCAGGTTAAAATTCCCTTCTATCTCCTGCTTAGACTCAAAAATCAAAAGAGCCAGAAATATGTGTTGACTAAACTAGAAACTATTCAGATATCTATTATTTCAACACCTCACTTAAAGCTTTAATTTGGCGACGGGTTGCCATACGAACAAAGAAAAGGATCTAAATATTACTGTGTGAAACCCAGTGATACAGTTTTTACTTTCTTCAATGTGAATATCAAGATAAAAACAGGAAAAATAAATACGTATGACTCACCCAAATATGTCATCATTGATATCATAGACTATCCAATTACGATTGTCGCGACCATAAACATACGAACATAAGAAAACTAAAATACCTACATACCATCAAACCTTCCTTTTATAAAGGGCTTAGTTGTAAATAGTTATAAAATTAACATGAAATTACAATTTATAAGTGAGTCCGACTAACGAACGATCACAGGCGACTGCGAGAAATATTTAGAGAATGCGAAGACTTGTTTATTGAAGAGTAATGTTATATTCTCTATGGATTAAGGTTAAGTTACTTATGGTGAAATATAGTATAAAAACTTATACTATCATACTTTGTATTCCTATATACTCCTATATACTATAATGATCATACTTTGTATTCCTCATATTATATATTTTTTATGAAACATTCGTATTTTAAAATATTTACTTTATAGAGTTTTCTTTACGTATTTGAAATATGAACCAACATGCTAGGGTCATTTTTCTAGAGAAAAATCATCTCTGTCCATGTGGTAATCGACTAATAGTCTTATCGGGGTTATATATTCATTCCTTAGGTGTTGTAAGAACTAACTAAGGGAACAAACTACAACCAACTCGTTTGACGAGGATGGTATAATAGGACGAAAACTAATTTCGAAGGAGTTACCTATGACTAGTTGTGAACTGTTAAGAGCTGTCGAAAATGTTATGATCTTTACCATTTTTTTATTATGATATCAATGATATTACACGTTATAGAAATCAATCACATATTGATTTGTGTCTTTAGTACATAGAGGATACTCGTTATACAAAAGTTTATTCTAAACTAATTAATCGTGCGATCTGGTTGTCTACTGTTTTTACTTATAAGCAATATGAATTATGAAATTGTTATTTTTCAGTACTATGTACTATAGTACTATACAGGTACCTACTGTAGCTGTTTATGAAATATAGATAAATTGAAACAAAAATTACAGATGTGCTTGTGATATTTTACTACAGTTCCCTTTCTCTAACTAAAAAGATACAAACTATAAGAAAATCTACTACCTACTTCTTTTATTGATATTGATATAAGTGTAACACAAGCAAGCCTAATTAGTTATACTATTTATTAGTTGTTTTTATGCTAAATGACGCATTTCGGTAATTGGCAATATTTCGACAAATATTAACAGGATATTATAATGTTAAGAACTGGTTCAAACTTTTTACTATAACTGATTAATGCATGATATATGTGTAGTGTTACAAATCGTATCCTTCCTTCAATAAGACCAAAGAGGTTGGACGATAAATATAGATTATAGAAATGACAGTTCATTAATCTATTAAAATATGTTCGTTTTATTGACTCTGTGGACTTTCATATAGTTTTTTTTTTAAATAAACTGTGACACCTGACCGCTTCTGAGTCATTCCAAAACGAGTTTATTCTAATTTTTGTAGAATTTTTGTTCAGGTCCTTTAACACCTATTATTATTTACATTAATATTCATACTCTAAAAGTAATAATGTCTCGAGTCGTGATTGTTACAGTTTAGATCTTATTGTGTCCTCAACAAAGGTGTTTTTTGCTTTACATTGTATTATTATTTTTTGGTACTTAATATGGTTTTAAAGTAAGGTAGTCAACTTATATAATACAAATTAGTGTACATGTTACGGATCATAATGAAATGGTAATATTATAATGACTAGTCGAAATGCCAATTGTGCTTTGACTAAAAGATAAAGTTTGACATTCAAAAATCATAAAGTAGGAATATTTTTATCTAGTAGCAACCCTGATTTTTTGCGGTCTAATAAATAAAAGATATTCACAATTTATTATGATTTTGAACTAAGTACAATTCTATAGGATATCTGTTGTCTAGTGACCATAGCACAAGCGCTGCTTAGTTTGGAACTAGACAGCGTTGTGCGTAAGATGTCTGAAATATTTATTTATTTATTGTACTCTTGTATTTCATCAGGCAGAGTAGGTAGGTAGGCTTAAGCATAAAATACCAATCTAAAATGACATGACCAATTATTCATTCTCAGAAGAACTCCAAACTTCAACGTAACGTGAGTCTATACCTAGACTATCAACGATAGACGTGTGTTAGGGCCATAGCACACTAGCTACTTTTAGCATCGACGATCGGCGTTTTTGCGACTGCATCGATGCTGCATTGCGTTTAAGCGACTTTCTGCGTTCGATCACGGTATCAAAATCGCGCATCATGTTGCATCAATCGCTTTCTGCGTTGGAACGCGATATCGGAATCGCACGTTTTAGCGACTGCTCAGATGCCGGCTGTTGTGTTGTCTATGATTTTCCGACGCCAAATTGATGCTGTCGCGCTTCTAAAAAGCGACTCAATCTCCGCGTTTGGCATTTTTAAGTGTGCGGTGTAGAGCGTTCGGTCGCCGTATTTAGCTTCTAAAAAGCGACTAGTTGCCGATCGTCGATGCTAAAAGTAGCTAGTGTGCTGTGGCCCTTAGTGGCAGTATTTTATATCATATTCATCCTGACATTGGCGCCTCAAAACTGTGCACATTTTAAAAAGAAATACTATGTAGTCAATGTTTGTTTTTCTGTGTCTCTGTCTTTTTAACTTTTAATTTGTAAACTCGTTTGCTTATTTTCTATTTATAAAATAAAATAAACGACATTATGATAGTATGATTTCAACTTAAACAGTTCATCGTCAACCGGATCATCCATAACCAAGTTCAAATTAGTTTCATAAAAAACCATATTTAATATGCATACCAAATGAAACTATGATTATATTGCTAAAATAATAGTAATTAATATCTTTTAATTTAAATAATTCAGATATTATACTATTAAGTTTTAATTGGATCAACAAATCATAATAAGTACCGATAAAAGTTTATGCGATCATAACACAAGCACTTTTACATTTAAATATGATAGCGAAATAATTGTGACCACGAAATATTAATTAATCTATTTCCTTTTATGTTTTTAACTCGACTTATTGGACATAAAGTTAATTTGATGGAATCTTGAACTTGTTTTGAAGACATATTTCTTAGATAGTGAGTGAAAGACTAATTAGAATTTGAAGTGGAAACTAATTTTTATGCGAATCGTAATACCTACCTCTAATTTGTAGGAGATATTTTATAGAAGGGAAAGGAAACTAGTAACAGGATGCTGGAGATGCACGTGTTATAATTAATTTGACTGATAAACGCACCTGATGATGGAGGTGAAATGTTACAAATGATTGATGGTAAACATACTTATATATTTTACTAGCTTTCCGCCCGCGGCTTCGCCCGCGTGGAATTCGTTTATATCGCGCTACACGGTAAGGGTAGATTAAACAATCTTACATGATTTTATGTTTGATAATAAGGAACTTCGACTCAAACTTTCGTCCCCTATTTCAAACCCTTCTTTCTACCTTTATTTTCGCGATAAAAAGTATCCTATGTCCTTTCCCAAGTTCAGTTCTATTTTCACGCCAAATTTCATCAAAATCGGTTCAATGGTTTAGGCGTGAAAGCGTAACAGACAGACAGAGTTACTTTCGCATCTATAATATTATAGTAGGGATTAGTAAGGATAGTACCAAATTTTATAGGTTACTAGATGACCCAGCGAACTTCGTACCGCCCAACTTTAAAATTCCAGAACTTGATTGCAGCGCCACCTACCGGGTCCAATTGCGAATCTAAACCATTCCCAGATCCCCTTGAACACACACAAAAAATTTCATCAAAATCGGTCCAGTCGTTTGAGAGAAGTTCAGTGACATACACACTCACAGAAGAATTATATATAGATAGATATATATAAAGATATACATATACAGGTTTTATAGATAAATTATAGCGTACTACAAAATGATTTTTATTTAACGAAATCTTAATAGAATTTTCAACAAAACCAAAACTATTTACGTGGTCGTGTTATAGTTTTCTATTTAAACTTGATCTATGAACATAGAATAAATAGAAACAAACTTTATAAATTTACAATTTAAGAGTAGAAGCGTAGTCCAATAATTAATCTTATTTATTTAAGAAGGTACAAATAGGCAGAGACAGATTTAAAAAAAAAAACATATTTTTTTTCTATTAAGCCTACCAAAGTGACTCTACTCTGCCTGATGGAAAGCATGTATAGAATCTAATAGTAGGAGCTGCCATCCTCATTGTGAGTGCATACAATGCAGTTTGGTGACCCACACCATGGCGGCTTAGTGAGATGTATCTTGCTTAATTATTGTACGTCAGGTCTCACACTCCCTAACGAAAGAGGACGGCAGGAATGTTGTAATTTTAGGTCGGTCTTTTGTGTGAAGGTACTCTTGTCTGACCCGGTCGATCCGACCCATTCGTGCTGAAATCAGCGTGGCTTTACGACCTAAATAATAATTTATGACTGCATAATATAAAGTATTTTTTATATTTTTTTTGTTTTCGGATATTTTACACACAACGTCATCTAGTCCCCAAACTAATCCAACCCAGGAATCGAACCTGAGACCTCTCAATCAGCTGTCGCATACACTAACCGCTGGACCAATAAGATATTTAGATATTAATCTTTTTTTATGATTACTATTATTATAATTTCCAAGTAATATATAACCAACCGAACTATCTTACTTATAAAATATCGAATACATATAATAACATAAATTATACCGATATTAATACAACTATTAACCCTTCAGCATTACTTAATCTCAATTAATTACTGAGTTGACAGCAATAAGCTAAGTAATTCATAGTTATCGGCTAGAACATCCACATATTACCCCTAATACTGTATTGGAGACAGTTTAATGACCGACTAACGCGAGTTAAAGTCTTGGTTAATTAAGTAAGTGAGTTAACAGAAGGGCCTTTGATTAAGAATTATATTAAGGGTTTTCATAACTCCTAATTATTGCTTATTATTAATAATAATAACATAAAATAGCTAGAGACACCTCACACGTAGCTGTCACTATTTGGATAATAATTTATTTTATAATTAAGATAAGCTTCCAATTATTTTAATTTTAAAATATAATTATTATATTTTATTTAGTATCATCATCACGTGAGTATATTCATGACAAGACTAATTTCAAAATTCATTCACAATTAGTGGTCTTTTAAACTACTTTAACTAATAAACTAATCAAATCATTAAATAAAAAAAAAGCCATTTTTCCATGCCTTTTTTCTTTTTTAAATCTATCCTAAACATTAATGTTTTAACGTATCTCTAAACCTTACATACACACAAATTTTCGACTTTTTAATATTAGCAGGATATCCTCTACTTTCAGTGTAATTTTTAAATCATGATTAGCAGATACGGATATTAAATTTGAAACTCAGATCAAAATTACGATTATGAATTTTGCATTAATTTGAATTTATAAAATAGAATGCCTGCAGAATTTTAACGATAAGCAAATTAACATCATAAAATACAATGAATTTGAAATATATTAATTTTTATTTATATAAATAATTAATTAAGTTGAAATTCTTCACTGTTGGATACTGTTGACTATTTATAATCATTTCGTAAATGTCAATAATTATTGATTTCATTGTTCATCATCTATATTCGAATGTTTTACATTTATTAATAATTTGTGTTTTAGGAATTTGATTAAATTTACTGTATGTAAAATTATTTCGATTAATAACCAACAGTAAAATAAATATTCAAACTTATTTAAAAAAAATTAGTTTAAATAAAAAAGCTGCATGTCTTAGTAAAAAAGTTTTTGCTCTGAAAACATACTTTGAATAATACTTACATACCAAAGAATTACCATAAACAAAAAAATATCCATTTTTTAAACAGACAGTTATAAATCATATCTTTTGTCTCAAATATAATTTATTATTTGGCCGTGAAACAGTTCAAAATATTGACTTCTGGTTTTGTTTCTCTTTGTTATTTAAGTGGCATAATATTATAATAATAGACTTCGTTTTCAAAAAAAAACTACTTACATGAAGGGGTCATGTTAGCATTTTGTTTGAAAACCAGTTTACGGGTTAAGTGTCATTGTGAAGAATAATTGTATGAATGTGGATCAAAGTCGAGTGACATTATAAGGGTTGATGACTGTATTAAAAGGTATTCACGGTCGATTTCCTATATTTAATAGGGTGTGCAGTTGTAGGGCGATACGTTAAACCGTGTTTGTTTTCAGATTTGCGTACAGATAATTCTCTCTTCTGCTTAAAAAGTGGGCAATTCTGCTTGAGTAAAGGCTTGAAGTTACAAATGTTGAATATTTATTATAAACATTGCCACACTTTTAGTAAGAAGTATCGTAGAATGCTTCTGTTATTTTATGCTACACATAGCAATATAAGTAATAATGCAAAATACCTATATCAGCATGACAAGCTGATATAGGTATTTTGCAAGCCTGTCAAATAATAATACACATCCTAAAGGACACCTGTTGGCATTGCTTGCAATGCTCATTCGTATGCACACATTTCATAAATTTTATTTTAAAATTAGATATGTACCGCATATTACACAGATTATATAGTGGTAATAATCTGTAGTACTCTTAGAAACCACCAATTCATTATGGAAAAAAATGCATTAAAAAACCCTAGTTCTAGGGATAGAATGTTTAGAATAATCAATAGCGTACATATATTTCCTATATTATGTTCATTATTATATATACTACATAAGGGTGTTTAAAAAGAATCTGTAATAAAGTCGTTATATTCTAATATCAGTTTTTAAGGATGTACTGAAACATTAATAATGATAATCTTTATTTGCATCAAATGTGGTTTTAACATTCGGCGGTTTTTAATGTTTAAAGGGAATCTACGTTAATTTTTTCTACTTAGATATTACACTTAGGTAACTAGTTTAGAACTCACTTAATTAATAGTTTTTAAAATTTGTTAAAATTTGTTATCATCAAATAACTCTAACATCAAAAAAGGACTAAGGGAAACCATAACTAATTAAATAATACGAATAGATTTCTATCTATTTAAACAATTCTAGACTCTAAGAATTCTTTAATGGTGTAGAAAAAAAATTCAGTTAGGCATTTTTTAGGCGTGCCCTTGAAATTGTTCAATTTTAAGGGCAGTTCTCTTAGGTTTTGGGGTAGTTTGTTATAACCCTTAACACATGAACATGCTATTTTTATGACAAAAAGATAAGAATTGGTACTGAAGAATTATCAATGTTTCTGGTATGCAGTTCTCCATCTGATCCCTTGTACTATTTAGGATGGAATCGATTATAAGATTCCTTTTCACCGTCAGCTCAATTAAGTGATGATGAAAGTTTTCATATGAAAAGAAAAAGGCGTGAAATGCACTCAAAACATTATAAATAAATATGTATGAGACAGTGAGAAATATGTTGTAATCAAATATTTTACTGATTCCGAACAAACTAATTTCAGTTTTATAGTGCACTATAAATAAATATGTATAAAATATTTATTAATGTATTCAAACAGTTATTTTATCTAAATAATACGTCTGTAGTGTGTCACAAAGTTATAGTGTCGATAAAAATGACGTATATAAATCACGTCGTTTAATCAAAATTAAATATAAAGTGTTATAAAATATGCCTACTTATGAATACTTAATGACAGCCTTTAAATACTGTTGATAGAGACTATGCATTCAACTGACAAGATAAAATGATACCTATAGTTTTATTTGTTTTATGTATTTTTACACGCTTTTTTATTAGCATTACCTGTATGTTTGTAACCAACTCCTTTGGGTGCGATTTTGACCCACTTTAAATGGCCAGACGCACTTTGTAGATTTATCTAAAATTATAGATTTATATACATTATTTATCTACAATACACTAATTTGAAAAAATGAATAAAAAAAAATGTAAAAAAATGTAAAAATAAATTAGTTTTTATTCTATAAAAATAGTTTTAAAAAACTAAAAAAACACGCTTTTAAAATAAAAAGTAGAAAATATATTTAATGTACCAAAGCGTGGGGTGCTTTCTGGAAATATTTTAATAACGTCGCCAAACGCTTTTTTAATTAAAATTATTTTCTACTATTTAGTTTAAAAGCGTGTTTGTTTAGTTTTTTAAAAACTATTTTTTTATTACTTTCTTTTGACAGTCATTTTAAAACATATCTAATTGTAAGAGTATCTCAAAAAGGTGTTCTAATATTTAAGTTTGTTGGATAGGCCTTAAAAATTATCAAAAAATGTGAACAATATTGTCCACTATTTGTAAAATGCTGTACAGTGATATGTAACATTGTTTTTGTCCATTCTAAGCTTGCGTGGAAGAAATTGCTTTTGGCAATAAGGCCGCCCTTTGTACACTCGATATTTGATTAAATGTTCTTTCATTTAACTCGGCAATATGGTGTGCAAATGAAGAATTAACTATCTATCTATATTTACTCTTATTCTACAATAAATTTAATCAACGTTTATGATCTTTATTCATTAGTTAAAATATTAATATCAAATGCAATACAAATATTTATAGATAAAATTATGCGATGCTAACTAATTAAAATATTGAATTTAGTGTTTAACTAATAATTTGTATTCATATCAAGTTGTAAAATAATATGATAATTTTAAATTGTACAAACTTAGGTATTTTAACAATAAAAAAAAAAACTTTAAAAATAAATCGTAATAATGTATTAAGTAGAATCGATTTCTAAACGCAAATCAAAGAAAGCTAATATTTTTACTAGAATCGAGGTGAACCGTATTTAATTTCGTTCAGAAACATTAAATATTGCTATTTATTAATATTAATCGGTTCGGAAGCTTTCCGACGATCTTACCACTTATGACTATAAAGATTAATAAAAAATATTTGATATTCTAAATTTGAATAAAACTGTTTTTCTGTTTGAGGACCAGGTGTTTGAACTGTGATAGACTTATTATAATAGTGAAGTACTCGTTGTTAAAAAAAGGTATTCTGCTATTGTCACACTTCGATTAAAAAGTTTAGTAGGTTAACGCAAGAGTTCGTGTCTATGACAAAACATAGAAGATCCGTGACAAATTTCTCCTTACATTTTGTGTATAATTTTGTTCTTCGTAAAGGACAACGTTTGACGTTTGACGCGATTTGATAGTGTACTCTATAGTCGAATCAAAATCGATTGATTGTCATGTGACATGAATTTGCTACGGAATGTTTGTGTTTATGATGTTTATTTGTTACGGACGGTTTACAGTTTTGATTTTAAGTTAACATGAAATAATATTAAAATATGTAAAATATAGTACAAACTGCTTTTTTGTGCAGTACTTATATTCAAGGGTGTTTGAGCTTACTATTTACAATAAGAAAAGGAATCCACGCGCAATTTACAGTTGATAATCAAGAGCTTATAGTATAAGTCAGAAAATGCCTTAAAAGGTACAAAATTTATTTTATTATACACACAACGCTATCTAACTAAGCAGAGCTTGTATTATGGGTACTAGACAACTGATATAAATACATAAACATATAGCCGGTTCCAAAAATAACGGGTCAGTCACATAAACCAATAACGGGTCAGTCACATAAACCCGAATATCTCCCGAACTACGTATGCCATCCTAATGAAACGAAGACTGTTCAATTGAGAATTTAATTATACAGATAAAAAATAAAATAAAACTTAGTTACACCCACAATATTAATCTTAAATTAAAAAAAAACTAAAGTAGTCATATTTTTCTTAAGATTACATTTTTTTTATGATTGTTTTTTTGCTGTTTTTCATCACTTTCTTCATTTAATACTTTGTATTGCCTCCACGTGATGAAGCCTCCAGTGATGAAAAACAGCAAAAAAACAATCATAAAAAAAATGTAATCTTAAGAAAAATAAGACTACTTTAGTTTTTTTTTAATTTAAGATTAATATTGTGGGTGTAACTAAGTTTTATTTTATTTTTTATCTGTATAATTAAATTCTCAATTGAACAGTCTTCGTTTCATTAGGATGGCATACGTAGTTCGGGAGATATTCGGGTTTATGTGACTGACCCGTTATTTTTGGAACCGAGTGTACATATTATACATAGAAAACACCGAAACTCCGAAACAAATATTTGCAGATCACACAAATATTTGGTGCGACCCGGGAATCGAACCCGAGACCTCTTGATCAGCAGTCGCATACGCTAACCACTAAACCAACGAGGCAGTCCGTATTTTACTTTGTTCATTTAGTATTCAAATCATTGTCGTCATTGAGAACAAACTTTAAAAAATATTTATTCGTCCCTTTTTTGGAACCTTTGACACGTCTGATAAAATAATCTATGATGTTGAATATTCATTTTTTGTAAAACAATATTAATAAGTCATTCATTAACATTTAAAGCGTTTGAACAGCAAGGTATTCATAACAAATGACCGAGAGTTACAGTAGTCACATAATATGTGTAACATCTGACAATCTGTAGACAATCATTAGTCAAATTAAAAACGTGAGCTTTTCCGCCTTCCTGTTTCTAACTTCCGTCCCTTTTCACTGAATTATTTCTATAGGTTGTGGAAAAACAATAATATATATTATGTGTGTCGATTTAATAGTAGTAGGTAGTTTGATAGTAGACCAAAACCTCCTTTTAAAGGAGAGGCCTATGTCCAGCAGTGTTAAAGGCTGTTGATGATAATTTAATAGCAGCCCGAAGTTTGGAAGTAAGGCGTATTCCCGCCCGTGCCTTGGAGAGCACGTAAAACCGTCGGTCCCGTTTGACATAAATATCTATGGTAATCGTTATTCAGAAGTCAGTGCCCTAAAATTTACTGACTAGTTCAACTTTCGAATTTCAGTTCTCCCATAGGGTTGCGGAGGTCCGATACCAGTAGCTCCGTGGACAAACTGATATTCAGGTAAATCCGGTTGAACTAGTAGCCGAACCAAAATAATATTGGGAATAAGGCTAGAAAGAAGAAGAAGAAACCCAATTCAAATCCGAGTTATGCAGTCTTAACTATCAACGTCAATGCTTACTGGCATTAAAAAATCGCTGATTAGCATTTATTAATTGGTCTGAGGCTACAATATTACACTAAAATTAGCTAATCAATGGCAAAGATATAAAAATGCAAAATATAAATAACTTGTGCATATTATCTAAGAAGACACATTTAATGAACTCATTAAATAATCGACCTGGGTGGTTTCATTAACCTTAGTTTTAATATCAACGTTGTTTAGATTGAAATTAATAGATTACTTTATACATATTTAATTTGACATATTATTATAACAAACATATAAAATATAAATTTATACACTGTATAGAATTTCCAGGTCTTTGGTTCATATTGAAATATCGCGACGTCGCGATTGGATGCGAATAGCACAGGAACTGTTATTGTGGAGAGTGTTGTGAACCCTTATGTCTTGAAGTGTACATCTTGGCAAGCATAAATAGTTTTTTTTTTATTAATCTACATGTCGTATTTGTAAAGTTACTGCTCAGTTTCGGATCACACTTCCTTATGTGAAATGTGTGATGTTAAAAATGTAATTGGAATTGTTTTTGGGATGTTTGAATAATGCTGAATATATATTATATGGCTTTCTACAATTCTTGTAAATTGTAGTCAATATCTGAAATATGTACTCAAATAAAAAAGTAAAATATATTGTCAAGCATGGGTAACAGTTATGCGAATAACTCGAATAGGTATCTACAACTTTGGAACCAGTTTTCAGAATTCGGACTTAATACTTATCATTTATGCGGAATTAAGTGGTTGGTGTAACGACTTTATAATTTGAAAATAATGACGGGGACTAATGAATCAAGATTTTTCGTAAATCTTCATAATCATATAGCAATCTTATGACTGCCAGAGCGGTAGAAAAATATTTATAAACGAAAATGTTAGTTAAATTCTTCAAATAATGTTATTGCCTAAAAAATAGATTAATAACTAAATATCAAAAAAGAATCAACCACATTTTTAAATATAGAACTGCAGGCATGCTTTATATCTCAAACTCAATCTCAAGATTAAAAAAAGAAACTATCAATCCTTTGGCCGAATTTATTTGAGAAACCAAACATAATAGGGTTCCAGCCTGCAACAATTTATTATTCGTACACAATAGGTTACAATGGTATTGTGAGAAGTGTACCAACAGTGTCGCGTGATTAGATCCAGTAGTACGCGTAAGTGCTCCCCTTAAATAAGATAGAGATAATAATACATCATGAATAGCAGTGGTTTTGAGATTTGTTGATCTTTTGAAGTGTTTGAATGTTTTTGTTGATTTAGATAATGATTTGACTGTTGCGATAAATGATGGCGCTTTTGTTAATGATAGAAAAATAAAATTAAAAACAAGGAATTATTGTATAGTATTTTTCTTGTTTTGTTTTTTAATATATGTACGAGTATGTATATTAGTATCAGGGAAGATAAAGTGGACCCTACCACGATCCAGAACAGATCTCTTGGAAGAGGAAGAATAAAAGAACCTGCCCCCAAATTAAAAACGGGAAAAGTCCAGAGGAAGAAGATAAATATTTGTAATATGGCTTCTACAGAAAGATGATCTCATTTTAAAATAAATATAACTAGATCGCGTTAGATCATCAAATTTATTTATCTTATCGTTGTCTATTAGCATACAGTATTTTTTTCTAAATTAAAAAATTGTAACCTTTTTGCATATTACTTCTTCTCTTTTTATAGTGAATTGAACTAAATCAATGTTAGAAAATTGCAATTGATATAAAGTTTAACCGAAGTTATAGAAGTGAAATTTCAATCAGTACAAGACTTTCAATTTATATCTTCATTACTAGAGCATCTATCCCCACATACAATCCAGCTAATATCACCACATATCAGTCACTTGGCTCCATTATACAAAGAAATAATCATAAATATATAGAAGCAATGGTACACTTTAGATTGAGTTATATCTCATTGTAAGTATGAAATCGATCGTGACTGATTCAAATCTGATACAATTCAATGATTTTATAAAGAGCCTCGGCCAAGGAATTCTGATTAATGGGCCCTTGTTTAATATTAAAAGAACACCATATGAGCCTAGGTTTTTCTGAGACCTTTAAGATCTAGATGTTTTACCATAATATAATTTAATGTACATGCAGTATAACGGCAAGGATTAATCCGTGTGAAACTGGAGTAGGTATAATAAGCTATGAAAATTGGCAGATTTTTCTCAATGATTAGGTTATTGTCATGCAACTCAGCTCACATATTTTGTATCTAAGTGGGGATGGTTTTCTAAACGATGATAATATAATGTTACAAATATTTGAACCAGCTATTAAATCCGACCCAAGCCCCAAAAATCAGCATCATTAGTCATTGAAAGAATTTAAACGTCAATTGAACAAAAACAGGGCAAGTAAACAAATTGAATATTCCCACATGCGAAGGTGAAAATCCAAGGGCAAATATAGAATTGAATCTTGTAATAAATGATCTTATTTTAAATCAAGACAATTTGACTTTAATAGACATTGGCATAGGAGTCAATCTCGTTTGAGAGTCAGTAATGATCGTTAGCGAAGACACTACTAAAGTTTATCGTCACGACAAAGTTTTGTGTGATGCAGTAAAAAGGCTAAATCCACATATGCTCTATGTGATTAATGATGTAACTACCGACCTATTATCACTGGCAGAGGATGCGAGACAATTGACAAAGTAAGAATATGACAAAAAAGATTGCCAAATTATATTTTCGGCTAGTTCCTTAAGTCTGAATTCTTATTATGACGACATAAAGGTGAAATTGTTATGAACATTCGGATATTTACAACAAGATTTTGTTGAGAATTTGATTCTAATAAAAAAGTTGACTAATGATTCTGGTTTGGGATCAAATATTCATGCATTTTTTTCAGCGATCCGGCTTGTTTTGTTCCACTTAACGCTTTTTGAACTGAGCATCTGTTGATGACACTATTTTTTTATTATGTTTATTTGTGTTTATTGTTGGTTCTTTGTGATGTATATGAATATAATAACGATCTTTTTAATGTGAATTGTAACAACTCACGTTTTGGTCTGTTTCAGGTAAGACTGATTTTGGAATTCTAGCACGGGAATTTTATAGCAGGTATGGTTTTAATATATATGCATTGCAATGCAAGATTCGTTTTGTATTTTAGGATTAGGTTATTAGTCTAAGCTTTTTTACATTTAAGATTGGATAGAAAGCAACAGTAGAATCCAATAGTAGTGGTCACCATTCTCATTGATGATCATGATTCTTCATCTTTCTACCTTCGATCTCACACTCACCAACGGAAACGACGGCATAATTGCTGTCATTTGAGGTTGGTATTCTGTATGAGGTCAATACCGCCCCCACCCGACCTAGACCATTCGTCTTTAAATCAGCGTGAATACTACCTAAAAAAGCTATCACTTCGTTTCCTTTTTTTTTATTGTTATAATGGAATAGGCGTTTGTCTTCCATCTCACCTGATGGAAAGTGTAGATGAAGACGAAGCACGCCCATCCAAAAGCAACCTATTCACTCTACTCTTAAAGGCTCCAGAGTTTTATAAGTGACTAGCTTTCGACAGCGGCTCCACCCGCGTCTTTTTTGGTTATCGCGGGAAAAAATAGCCTATGTCCTTTTTCAGGCTTTAGATTATCTGTGTACGAAATTTAAATAAGTGCAGAGGTTTTTAAATTGATCACGAACAGACTAACAGACGCGGCGAAGGACTTTCTTTAAAATAATTAAGTAGTGATACGACTATGTCTCAGACTTTACAGACAGCCCTAAATTATAGTTTAAATAAATTGTTATCACATACCATGGCATAAAATTATGGAAGACATATATACATGGTTTTCAAAATTAACCATTTTCTTTCTTTTTTATTATTATCTTGTACTGTAGCAGAAATAAATAAGTTTCTTAGTGAAAGTATTTATCATTACAATTTTATATAATTTCTGTAACCATACCCTTTCCCATAGTTGGTATTACTTGGTTATCAGTAGCCCAATTACCAGGCTCAGATTTAGTACCACGAGGTATAAGTTCACATTTGCGCGATATTTATTGATGCTCTATTGCACCTACCGCTAACGAACTGGTTGATATCTTACGTAAATAACGCTCGTTTGTGAGTCTCTTCATCTGTTATCCGATATTTATAGTAGGTGTGTATTTTGACCTTTAGATCGATTACAAAAAATGTTGGGTAGAAAAATATGATATTGGAAAATAAAGATGTGTTACAAAAGTTTCCAAGAAATTTAAATATGATAACTGTTTTTAGACTTTCGCGACTTTTACACATACTCATGTTTTTACTGTAAACGGGACCTACCGTGACCACGAGCGGTATAACCCGTTCGAAACGTCGGAAAATAGAAGGTATCGTAACCTTTAAATATGATGTATACTTTTTTAATTTTATTTGATTGTTTAGAATAGTATTTATCCGTGACTAACTATTGAAAGTAGTACAGCTACGCTTTTTATTTCTATACAAGTCTGTCAAAGGGACTACTATGCCTGATGAAATGCATGAGCAGAATCCAAGAATGGTAGTCACCATCCTCATTGTGAGTGCGCACAATGCGGCATGGTGACCTACTACTACTACCCATTGCGGCCTATTAAGGTGCTTTTGAACCCATGGGCCTCCGGTCTCACCAACGAAATGTAACAGTGTAAATAGTGTTATTTCTAGGTTGATGTTCTATGCGAGGGTAATACCGATCCGGTCAAGTCAGCTCTTTCGTGCTGAAATCAGCGTGACATTACTACCATGAGAATTTATCGAGGAAGCCTAATCCTGTACCAAATCTATTAACATATTGGGTTTTACTTTATTTCATTGGATTTAATCAAATTTAACCTACCTTATTTCTTATTCAATCACTTTTAAATTTGGAATTCTTGACAACGGGAAGAATCTTCGTCATATATATTTACCCCATTACATACAATATTTGGATCATTTCGAGGTTGATTCTTAGAACTATTTCCGGAGGCTAAGACTAGTCTTGTACATTAATCAATGCATTAAGTTTTAAATAAATAAAAATGAATCACTGTTCGTCACTCTCACTAAAATTCAAGAAATGTTGAATCGATTTGGCTTCCGTGTTTGAATGTTCATATGGGTCCAGATAATTTTTATGCGACTTAAAAAACTTGATTAATAAGTATACAATTACGACAATTGAGAACTTTATGTAACGTACGAAATAGCGAAAGCAAATTAATCAATATACTAGTATCCTTTTAAACTTCTAGAATATTACATCAAAACAAAACTTAACGTTGAGCAATTTTATTGAACAATAAAAATTGTTCTCAGACAACTTCCTATCAGTAATATCGTTATGATACCGATAATGGTCTCGGTCAGATACAGTTTATCGTAAAATTCGCGATTTATAGCGCTCAACTTAATGCTAGAGCGAGTAAACGCCATATTAAGCGTCTAAGCTTTTATCGAGCCTTATTTTATTGTATTTAAGACTATAAATATACTATAACCATGTTATATTAGGAAATTAAACGGTATGGCAATGTGTCCGAACCGTTAATGCTTTAATTTTGTGGTGCGCTTAAATGTTTAAGTACCTATGTCATTGACTGTCAGATGTGTATAGCTCTTTTGGCTACCACTTATTGTAGTGATAGGTGAAATAATAATAAAGTAATTTTTAATTAAAAATATATGCATATAAAATATAACTAGATGCGTGAATTCGATGATGTGAGGTGAGGTGCAATTTGTTATCGAGAAGTGACCGATAGGCTAATGATTTAAACAAATTTCTGCTACCTACTTTCTATAATCCATATCTCCAGCTTACAGAAATAAATTGCAACGACAGATGTGCTATTTTTAGGGTTCCGTAGCCAAATGGCAAAAAACGGAACCCTTATAGATTCATCATGTCTGTCTGTCTGTCCGTCCGTATGTCACAGCCACTTTTTTCCGAAACCATAAGAATTATACTTTTGAAACTTGGTGAGTAGATGTAATCTGTAAACCGCATTAAGATTTTTACATAAAAATAGAAAAAAAACAATACATTTTGGGGGTCTTCATACTTGGAACTGAAACTAAAAAATTTTTTTTTCCTCAAACCCATACGTGTCTATCATCTATGGATAGATCTTCAAAAATGATGTTGAGGTTACTAATATCATTTTTTTATAAACTAATTAGTTTGCGCGAGAGACACTTCCAAAATGGAAAAAAGTGTCCCCCCCCCTGTAACTTCTAAAATAAGAGAGTGATAAAACAAAAAAAATATATGTTGTACATTACTATGCTAACGACCAACGAAAATTGGTTTGAACGAGATCTAGTTAGTAGTTTTTTTTAATACGTCATATTTAAATCGGAAACCGCAATATACCTTTCATTCAATCTATTATAAAAAGTGGCTGTGACATACGGACGGACAGACAGACAGACATGACAAATCTATAAGGGTTCCGTTTTTTTTCCAATTGGCTACGGAACCCTAAAAACATCGATCAAAGTTACAACGAACTACAAGAACTTTTAGATGATGTTATGATACGGAACCCTTCATGGGCGAGTCTGACTCGCACTTGGCCGCTTTTTTTTATAGTAACAACACTTAGACGTGATGATTTAATCTCCCCCGAGTCTTTTTTTCCAAATTAAATAAAAGTTGGTCCACAAGTCAATTCTACTATGGCACGTCTATATTCTATAAGCACTTAAATTTTTTGAGAGTGAGGCTGAACTGAGACGAAATACGAACGAATGTACAAAGATCGTTGTCAGTCTGTTTAGGACTCCAACTTCACCTAAATACGCACTAGAATGAAACGGTTCGGCTCTTCCTTCTTATGCCGAGCAGTCCAAAGCTGGAACTCACTACCAGGTCACGTGTTTCCTTCCCACTATGATCCGCGGGGCGTGAAAAAAGCATCTCACCGTCATAGTGTGGGCCACCATACTTCATTGTTTGCATTCGCGGCAATGGTGTGTGGTTTCCCCCACTCTTGGATTTTCCATCACTTTGGTAAGCTAAATGCGATAATATTCAAAAATGTTCTTATTTCAACTGGGACCGACAGTTTAGGGCTCTCTCAGTGACAAGGGGTATCAATAATTAAAAAATAGTTTCTCATTATAGACTGGAATTTGCATTGTGTTATGTGGTTACCACTGAGCCACAAGATTTCTTAAGCGCGATGATTCAAGCTGCAAATAAAATCAAAACTTATTTATTTAATTGTGTAATACAACGATGTATTGCATACACATCCTTGTAAAAATATATACCTACCTAGAATTCTCGTGGTGATCTATTTATATAGTATGATTCATGTTCTTTAATGAGTCAAATGTAAAATATATGTTAAATTAAGTGTGTTAACTGATTCATCAAGTGCTATGTCAGGTATGAACTCAAAGGTACACTATAAATAAAATACAGTGAATCAACTAAGTTTTCAATTTTTCTGTCTGTTCGTTACTATCCATCCACGATAGAAACCGCATGTTATTCTAGTACTTGACATTTAAGGACTCAAAAAAAGGGTATTTTTTAAGTAATATCATAATAATAAGGTTTCAATAGACTTATAATAAGGTACCGGCTGACATAGGCTTCATAAATTTATAAAGAGTTTCACTTTAATCGGGTTATAGAATTTAGAACTTTTTCTTGTATTCAACTAAATGTCGGTTTCCGATTTATTCTGTAAGTATTTGTAAGTACTAATTTGGATGTATATAAAGCCGGTTCCAAAAATAACGGGTCAGTCACATAAACCCGAATATCTCCCGAACTACGTATGCCATCCTAATGAAACGAAGACTGTTCAATTGAGAATTTAATTATACAGATAAAAAATAAAATAAAACTTAGTTACACCCACAATATTAATCTTCAATTAAAAAAAAACTAAAGTAGTCATATTTTTCTTAAGATTACATTTTTTTTATGATTGTTTTTTTGCTGTTTTTCATCACTTTCTTCATTTAATACTTTGTATTGCCTCCACGAGCTCTTCTGACAGCTTCCAGGCGATTAGGCATGCTGTACACCAAATTTCGGAGCCGGTGCTGAGGAATACCTTCCCATTCCTCCACCAGTGCTTGTATGAGCTCGGGAAGCGTGATTGGTGGGGGGTTTCGACCTTTCACGCATCTCTGAAGCTCGTCCCAGGCGTGCTCGATGGGGTTTAAGTCCGGGCTTCGCGCTGGCCACTGCATGAGTTCGATACCGACCTCTTCAAGGTAGTCATGTACAATTCTGGCGGTATGGGGACGCGCATTATCATGCATTAATATGCCATGCCGGTCCATCCTGGCCATGAAAGGACCTACATGTTCATTGAGGATCTCTTCCACGTACCTCTCTGCATTTAGAGTTCCATTTTGAATGAGCACCAGCTCGGTGCGGGCCTCAGCAGAAATCCCAGCCCAAACTTGTACGGAGCCTCCACCGTACGCCACTTTTTCCTCCACACACGCTTGATGGAAGCGCTCCCCTGGTCTTCTGTACACCAACTGCCTACCATCATGCTTATAAAGCATGAATTTAGACTCGTCCGTGAACATTACCCTAGACCAATCGTCTAGTGTCCAGTTTAGGTGTTCGCGCACGTATCTCTGTCTTGCAATTCGATGTCCCCGTTCCAGTTTGGGGCCATTTGCGGGCCTCAATGGTTTCAAATTTGCTTCAGCAAGACGTCTTCTTACTGTTTGAGCGCTTAAATTGCCACCTCCAAAGCGAATAAAGTGAGTTTTTAGACCAACAGCAGTTTGAAAACGATTTCGGAGCATTGTAGCCACCAGTTGTCTGTCTTCCCTGGCCGTTGTGCATCTTGGTCTGCCGTTTCCTGGTCTTCTAAGGTGTGATCCGGTCTCTTGGTACCGCTGGACTACCCGCTGAACAGTCGACAAAGATACACCAATGTTTCTGGCTGTTTCACGCTGGCTCCGCCCAAGTTCCAAAAAAGTTAGGATTCTGGTACATTCCTCTAGCGTGACTGCCATGCTTCACCTCACAGAATAATAATTATGCACGTGGAAGACGTTCACGATATTTTTTTTTGTGACAGAATAGAAATGGAAAGCATCCATAATGACATGAAACAAAAATTTTGTTTTTAAAAATAGTCATTTTTTTAAATTTTGTTTTTCTAATGAAGTTTTTTTCATCAACCAGTTTAAATAATATGCTATTAGAAGCGCAACTAAAAAGTCTTTATTCTGTTTTTTATTTCATTGATCTAGCTTTTACAGTTCTGGAGGTATTTCAATTTTTGTGACTGACCCGTTATTTTTGGAACCGAGTGTATTTATGGTTATAGGGAACAATGTAACAGATGAATTACTTTACGGTAAAAGTATAGCAACGACCATGGACATCTGCAACTCTAAAGACTACTCGAGACTGATTAAGAATTTCCTTAACTTAATTTATCTTCCTTTACCTTTAATTGAATCTTAATTTGAAATAGAATTACTGTTCATTAAAAAGCTAAGCTGTTCATTAAGAAGCTATCACTCTAAATAAAATAAATAACTAAGCATTCAAGTAGTTACAAAAACGTAGGAGATGGTGTATTTTTTAATCAGCAAAATTCCCAAGCGTTTTGACTGCAGCGTGTCAAATTGTATCATTTATCAAAACTTTAGCTCCCGGCCTAACTTCAGGAATACCACACACACATAAGGTTATTCTAAACTATTGAATTTTCAACCATAAACTTTAGTGATATAGTACATTATCTGTTTGACAGTTTTGCTTAAGAAGATTTTGCACAAGTATTGTTTACCAAAGAATCGAACTGACAGATGCGTCGTAAATACTTATTAATGATATCGTTGAAGCTTAAGTGGATATGAAAAATCGTTCGCGAATTGCAAAGTCATTATGGGTTTTCGAGTTCTGCACTAATAGTTGTTTGATTTCATGGTTTTAGACTAAGGGTGATTCTGACATATTTTTATTTGTGTTACAATGGTTCAAAGGCATGTTGAATCTATATTTTTTTGAACTATTTTCGCTGCAAATGTCGTACATACCTTTAGAATGAAATTGACTGAACACAAATCTTATTTTGCCGATAGTCTAAACCACTTGTTGAATTTTGACTTTTGAAAACTATTTAGATTTGCTTTACTTGTAGAATAATGTACATGGTATGTAAAAAATTTGAAGAAATTTGAATCATAGGCTTGCTTATTTTATTTATTTTATTGACATTGATGTCTAACAATGAATTATAATAGCTGTAGTTTAATAATTTTTTCAAAAGATGGTTATAGTTATCATGTTTCTTAGGTATCTCGCGTTGTATAAATCCAATCGGGTTCCACTGAACGGCGTTAAAAATAGAGTTTTCTTACTAAAATAGTTGTCCGAAAGTTTTGTAATTAGTTGATTCAGTTTCAGCCTTTAGTTCCATGTAAAAATAATGGATTTATTTTTGTATAGAGAAGCATAGCAGAGTTTATTCACTCTAAACTTTAAAATAAATAATTTATGTAAATACGTTACAACTAATTAGTAAGGTCAACAAACTAATACATTATATCAATTAACTAATCTTGTAGTACACAATGATAGCACTGTAACAAAGGAGGACCGCCTTGTTTTTCTCCCATCATGGAATATAAAGTGTTGCATTAATGTACAGTTAAAATTGCTTAGATTAAATATTAATCGCTATCTAAAATCAATATCTCACTTTTATTAAAAAAAAACTCGTTTTCTAGTTTAGATAAAGTTTGTATTTCAAAACTGGTAAGTTGTAGATGTAATACGGAATAAGATTTTTGTAGATAATCTAGCACCTTTGAAATTTATTGGGTTAATTATATGATATATTAGAATGATAACTTTCTTGAACGGTTCATGTTTTATTTTTATATATGCTGGTTTGGTGGTCTAGTGGTTAGTGACCCTGACTGTCTAGTGGTTCTCTGGAGATGGAAAGAGTTCGTATCCAACTCAGGGAAAATCATTGCAAGATGAACACGATTATTTATGTAAAATTGTTTGTCTTTGATAATAAATTTATTAGTTTACGTAATTATGTAAAACATCTTGTGTTCTAATGTCTTTTTATGTTTCTATTGTGGTTAAAATTAAAAGTCAATTTATACTGTGAATATTGCCTCGGTGACGCAGTGGTTGACGTATGCGGCTGCTTGTCAATGGGTCTCGGGTTCAATTCCAGGGTCGGACAAAATATTTGTGTGATCCGCAAATATTTGTTACGAAGTTTGTGTGTTTTCAATGCAAAACATGTGTGTATTTACAAAAAAAACAGTAGGTTTATGTATATATATTAGCTATCTAGTACCCATAATAAGAGCTTTGCTTAGTTTGGGACAAATGGCGTTCTGTGTAAGATGTCTGAAATATTTACTTAAAGAAAATTGGATCTTAAGGTGCTGCAACAGGTATCATTTTAGATTGACAATTTTCGACATATTCCCTTATTCCCATATTCCCTCCACTACTGGCAAGGATCACCCTCACATTTTACAACTAAAAAGTTTGCGGTTCGAAAGCACTTCCTCACGTTCAATTTAGAATGTTCTTCCTGTCGCGGTTTTAAAATTATCAGTAAATGTCTTAAAAGTAAACACAAGGAAAATTAATCATTTAATGTCAATTTGTCGCCATTTTACTTAATTAAAAATTAACTTAACTATTTATTGGTATATATAATATTACTTTTTTTTTATATTGAAGCTAAACAGAGTGACTCTACTCCGCCTGATGGAAAGCATGAGTAACATCCAGAAGTAGGGATCACCATCCTCATTGTGAGGGTAGGCAATGCAGCATGGTGACTCCTACCCAGGCGGCCTTGTAAGATAATTCTACATTATTTTCGAGACCTCCGGAGGCCACGAGAATGATTGGGCCTCCGGTCTCACATTCACCAACGAAATACGACGACAAAAATACTGCCATTATAAGGATGGTCTTCTGTGTGAGGGTACTACTGCCCCGTGCGAGCTGGCCCATTCGTACTTAAATCATAATGGCTCTACTACTACGTAAATGAATTATTGCTTGTAAGGCTGGTACTAACTTCCAAAAAGATTTTCTGTTCTTTTTCATAAACTATTTGAAATACAGTTGCGTATTCTACTCTTATCTTCCTTTTGGGGATAATAAAATTATTTTCAAACAGATCTTAAAGTAATGCACGATTGGCCTAGTGGCTTAAGCGGCCACCACGCTGCTTTCTACCGTACCAAGTGTTGTCATCCCTCATAGAACAACACTTTATGTGATCCACAAATTATTGTTCTGTCTGGGTGTTCTTTGAGTTCGTTTCCATGTATGATTGTAGAGTTGTCTGCGACGCAGGATATTTATTCCTAATGCGGGAGTTGTTTTTTTTTAATAAGACCTTAGTCTTGTAACATAGAGTTTGGACCATTTATATAGGCCTTTGTTATTGGCTAGTTCAGTGAAATTGACCAGTTTATACCACAAACGATAATGTCGTTTTTAACAATATAACATTTCCAACAATCAAAATACTTATATTACTTAGTATAATATTTTGAATTCATTATATAACTAACATTTTATCGATACCTACATTATATAAGAATTTAAGAATGGTACAATAAAATTAAATATTTATATATATTTATTGCTAGGCATATAACGAAAGACATATCTTCACCAATAAAACCCGTCCGTGAGAGGCTCGTCCATATTTTAGAGAAGCCTAAACTCTTGCGACCACCTAAGCCGCGACCCAATTGGTTGTTGCTCGTTGGCGACGGATTAGACGCTCGTAAAATTCTCAAACTGCGCGGTAAGCTTTTAATGCGACCACCTGTCACACCACACTGTAACGTACTCATAAGTTTAGCTCTATCAAAACAGTAATTTGTATGCAAATTATTGGATATTTATAAAAAGTTATTTTTCACGTGCAATATAAAAAAATAAATATTATTAATATAAAAAATTGTTTCATTTCATATGAATGCATGTAGCTAATTATGATATTCAATTTACAAACTACGCTTATAAGTACATGTTGACAAATACATTTGTTGCTTAGAACTTTGTTTATATATAAGCTAGGTACGTGTAAAGAAGTTCTAATAATGAGTAGATTCAAAAGACCCTTTTGTTTTAACTTATTTTTTTTAAAGATTTTGTAAGAATACAACTCTAGCATTAGGAACGTAATCCTGTATCGCGAGGGCTTCACAAACGTACATGAAACGGATACAAAGAAAACCCAGACTCAAAACAACTATTTATCAATCACACAAAATGTTGTCCCACGTGGGATTTGAACCCACGACACTTGGCGCAGTAGAAAGTGGTGTGGCGAACACTTAAACCAGTAGTACAGTTTATTTTACATCTGAAAATGAAACTACACTCACTTAATTGCAATAGAGTAATTTCACACAACGGTGTAACAGCAATCCAAAAGTCATCTGTTGCACTACTTACGTATATTTTATGCGAGACATTACAAGCGATATAACAGTAAATAGTTACATTTTTATGGCAACACAAACTGACACAATTACACGAATTACAAGTTACATCGTAAAATAAATAAATGAAGTGAAATCAACTAATTGATTTTGTTTTTAATAAATATGACGGTTTATTGCTTATTAGCTAATGTGGATGACGGATGTTTGTGGTTTTATAGTGGCACTATTATTTAAATGGTTTCGTTTGGATGATATATTCATTATATTTACCCGACTGTGTTGGAAGGAGGGTATTTTTTTTTAATCCTACAAAAGTAACTCTACACTGCCTGCTAGAAAGTATGAGTAGAATTGAAGAGTAGGGGTCACCATTATCATTGTGAGTATAGAGAATGCAGCATGTTTACCCACACTATGACGACTTAGGGATATGTATTGAGAACACGAATGCTGTCATTTTGGGTTTGTTTTCTCTGTAAGGATAGTACGAGCCTTTTTTATTTTTTTTACGTGTGGAAATCCCCTTGGACTATCACCCCGCCGGGGTTTTCTATGCGGCGAGGCGGTGTGTCGGAATCGAACCGTCTAAAACCACACGGTGTGCCCTCTGTGCGCCTGAATTTTAGAGGAGTCCAAGGTCAAATCTCCTTCTGGACCTTTGTACGTGGTTGTGTATGGTTGTGTTTTCGAGTGTTTGTATGTAGTATATTTCTTTGAAACACCCTGTAGTCATGTCTTGATGCGTTTTGGCATTTAAGGTATCTTTAGATGCGTTTGACTTGTGAGAGTAAAACGTGAAAATAATTAAAAAAATAAAATTTCCTTTCTAATAATAATTTAGTTTGTGTTAGTATTAGAGAATACTAAAATTGATCAGAATGGTGTGCAATTTGAGAGGCCTATGTCCAGCAGTGGACTACGATAGGCTGATGAAGATGAGGATTGAGCTTCGTATAGTATTACTACATAATTATTTCAACAACCATTTCCACAAACTTTATTAATGACATTAACATTTAACGACTTACTTGATCAGTTTACGTAAAATACCCCTGACGTGTGTAGGTGTGTGTTTATGGACATGTATTTACTACATTGACAACACTTGAATTGTACAACTAGAGCTCTAACTTTAACATTCTAGTCCAACTAATTTCCTTTAGGACTATAAAAAGTGACTCTTTCAAACATAGTAAGTTTATTACTCATATTCTAATAGGCATGTTGCCATACGTACTAAAATTACAAGTCTCAAGAACACTACTTACATCCAAGTTGCGTCTCACTTGAAAATATTTAACACGTATTTACATACAGGAATGGACGCTAAATAGATCGCTATCACCTACTTCAGGGACTGTGTAAGTCATAAGAGGAAGCGGTGATACTGTTTGAGATAAACGCTGCATGATTCTTGCTATCGGCATAGCCTACAGGATTAGCAAGCTGAAGTGGCAATGGGCTGGCCATATTAGCAGCGGAACCGACAACCGTTGGGGTAAACGTGTTCTTGAATGGAGACCGCGTCTCGGAAAACGTAGTGTAGGACGTCAATAGACCAGGTGGAGTGATGATTTGCGCAAGACGGCTGGTAGGAGCTGGATGCCAGTAGCCGAGGATGAAACTAAATGGCGTGTAATTGGGGAGGCCTATGTCCCGCAGTGGAGTGCGATAGGCTGATGATGATGATGATTTTTTTATTGCTTCAATCAAACTTAAGTCATCAATTAAATCAACAACCGGGACTGACTGCTGATCGTGACCTCCGAATCACGAAAACGCTCAAAACGTATCATACCACAAACGGTCACCCACCTGGGAACCGACCGCACTATCGTTGCTTACCATCGGTTAATATTTCCAATCACTCAAGGCCACCTGGCCATAAGCATTTCGTAGTAAGTATTGTTTAAAATACCTAAATTATACAAATTACCGGTAATATATATATTTATATAAATAAAAAATAAACGCCCGCCCAAAGCTTATCCCTTGAACCATGTCATGCGGTGGGTGGCGAGAAGCGGATGGAATAGTAATTGCACCTCTATTTGAATGAGGATCAGACAAATGTGGCTCGTGACAAGGAGTTAGATCCTAGTTTACATTTGGCTAAGGGCTTGATTTAATAGTAGAAAGTTTGTCATGGGAAAAAAATTAGAAACTGCTTTGGTAGCACAGTGGTAACATACATGACTGATGTGCTTGAGGTTTCAGGTTCGATTTCCAGAACAAATGTTTGTATTTGGTCTCTTTATTTATATTTAAGCCTTCCAAAGTGACTCTACTCTGCCTGATGGAAAGTTTGAGTAAAATGCAATAGTAGGAGTCACAATCTTCATTTTCAGTGCAGACAATGCAGTATGGTGACTCCACGCTATGGTGTGTATACCACGTATATATACGTATGTAATATTAATAAAAAAATATCATATATATAACCTAGGGTATTACTGAAAAATTGTTGTTATTAGCTCCATATAAGGAAAGAAGTACGAGAACTCTACAAAATTGACTACTTTTTGGTTGTTTCTAATAAGCAAACGATTTGTGAAAAAGCTAATATTAATGGTTTTTTTTTCTGTCACCATCAGTTATAATATAGTTTGCCTTTATAAGATGAAATATCCTGAAAGCAAGAGTATTTTGTTAACTTTCTTTTTTGTTATATAGACATTGATTATAATTGTCTCGTTGGTCTAGTGGATAGCGTATGCGACTGCTAATCAAGAGGTGTCAGGTTCAAATCCCGGGTCGGGCCTAAAAGTGTTTTTGGGTTTTCTTAGGAAATCCGTAATAGCAGCCCGGATTTTGGAACTTTGGCGGTTTTTCACACCTGTGTCTAGGAGAGCACGTAAAGCCGTCGATCCCGGTTGTCATGAACATCTATGGCAATCGTTATTGGTAAGTCAGTGCCCTCAAATTTACTGACAACTAGTTCAACCCTCAAATTTTATTTCTCCCTTATGGTTGCGGAGGTCCGATGCCAGTCGCTCCGTGGAAAAACTGTTATTCTGGTAAAATTGGTTGAACTAGTAGCCGACCCCAAATAATATTGGGAATAATGCTAGGAAGAAGACACTGATTATATTAATTTGGTCACGTGTCATTTCAGGTTATTATCTAAATCTTCATACATATAAATACAGTCACCTATAACGTAACGTAAATGTATTGTGTAACGAACTTTTACATTTATGCCTCAATATCACCACTTCACACTAACTACCTAATTCTTTTTCTTAAAACTTTATGTGATCAAACTTTTGAATTTGGAGTTCAAGTCTCCAAAATCGAGTCGAAAATCGATTCAGCTCCGCATACATTATTCATAATCGCTGTTGTTCGTTCCACCGAGTGATAAATTACCGGTAATTGTATCCAAGTATCGGTGTTTCAAGAAAAATCGTCGAGTCATGTATACCGAGTTTACCTATCTACATACAGATCTTTATTAATGCGAGGATGCTGCAGCTTGTAATTAGATACTTTGTGTAATTGTGCGTAGAATGTATTTGTATTATCTGCATATTTGTACAAATATGTTGGAAGCAAGTTAGTACAAATAAAATTGTGTTGTTTATTTATGACTAGTTGTTGGAATTGCTGCTTGTACTAGGTTGCAGTATTTGTTGTTTTAGATAGTGATAATTTTTGTAATTAATGTTTTTTTTTTTTTAAATTTTCATAACGGTTATCGTGATAAAAGATATCTAGGGTACTAGACAACTGATATAAATACATAAACTTATTTTTTTATTTTTTGTATTATACATACACATTAAACATAGAAAACACCCAAACTCCGAAACAAATAAGTTTGAAAAAATAAGTACTTTCACTTATTGTATACAAAACGGCAATTTCATAGGTAAAGACCTAATATAATTAAAAAAGTAAAGTAAATTATATTTGAATAGACTATTGATATAGTGGTTACGGGCACTGACTGTTGAGCCAGAGGTCGTAGGTTCGAATTGCATCCAAGACTAATATTTTTTTTGATGAGCACGTCTCGTGATCTGGATGTTATCAATCTTTTAAATTTAATTTCTATTTTTATGTTATTTAAATGTATTCGAACATTTATTTTACTCATACCGCTGAACTTTGCAGATGGTGTAACTTACTTCGGAAGCACACAATACAGTCCAACTTCCAACATTGACCTGATAATTAACCTTTGCTTTAAATATTTAAAAAGTGCAACAACATTTTGTTCCCGATTGCAATGAAAACGTGATTCTTTTAAATACAGGTCATCATATATTAATTACAGATATGGACAAAAGGCATGAGAATAACGGGCGTGCCAAACTCATTTACCAATGTCTACCGATATTAAAATCGATTTTCCTGAATCGAACCGGCGAGTAATTGTCGGTAATAATCCGAAATACTGAACAGAGGTGTCGATGTAAGGAGATATACGGTCCGTTACTTACAATATGCAGGTGGTCAGTGTAACATCGATATTTTTAAATCGATACGCAATGAATTGATGATTCCGCACAATTTGATCGATCGCAATGTGTTTTTATTGCATCATGCGACTTATTTTGTATTTGTAACGTTCTTTTTTTAATTTTAATGATAATTTCAAATCTCGAACAATCGATCTTAAGTTTTTTTTATGGCCAGAGCTGGAATCATATTTTATATTTAAAAAGAGAAGGGCTTAAAATAAATGGTGGCTGTAATTTAAATTAAATTCAAAAAGAAGCCACTAGATATCATGTTCAAGTGTCATATTTCTAATTTATTATTAATGGCTCTACGTAAACTGGTTTAATCAACATAATGGTTTCTAACCAATGTAATTTGAAACCTAGGAAGAGTCATACATTAATTCAACTAGAATTCTCTGGCTACATGAAATATTAAATGTCGTGTTTGTGAAGCAAATTGTGTATCGGCAAATTTACCAAGGCGTCGCCGTTGTGTTAGTGTTAGCTTTTCACACAAATGAGGCTTGTTTATTAGACTTAGAATGTAACAGACGGGCAGTTTCGTAAATCTACTATGAAAGATAAAAAAAATAGTTCATAAAAATGAATGATGAAAGAAACGACACTTTTTCAGAACAAGTAATATCTCCCTTTATATTAAAATTTATGTCCTTTAAAAAAACAAAAGTTTGTACGTTATAATATTCGATATATGACAATGTCTAATACTATAATGTATGTCTAACACTCTCAGTGTGGTGACGGATTAAGAATACAGAGTGTCACCACCCCTATTCATCTCGCGGGTGTCATAAAAGGCGACTAAGGGATAAACTACGCAAAACAACATCAATGCAAAGAGAAGGAAAACTTGAAACCAACCCTATACCAACCCGTCTGGCCAGCGTGGTAAAGTAGGCCATATCCTCCTTTCTAAGGAGAGGCCTATGTCCAGCAGTGGACTGTTGAAGGCTGTTGATGATGATGATGATGATGATGATGAATACTATAATATGTCTAATACTAATAATGTCTAAAAACAAATACTTCTAAAGAAACTGATTCAAATTCTAAATTCAAATCGTAAAACAGCCAGTCTGCAAACCAACAATTTGAATAAAGAACGCACCTCTTCAAACATTGCTTATTGCTGTCTTCGTGTTGACGAACCACATGTTGAACGACCAGCGTACTAAGACACGCGGTGACCACTTCACACATATAAATCTGTACTAAGACTTTCCAGTGAAAGGGGTATCAGAGGTCATGATAAATTGGAAGTCAAGTTTACATGTGTAAGCTTTTTAGAAATGGGATCGTAAGGTTTCTCATTGTTTGACATGCTATTACGAACGTTCGAAATTAGAATAATAAATGTTTCTTTGAACTTTCAATATTTTAACGACGCTAAATATGGCCACGCAAAATATAGTATGTTGACATTTTCTTTTTCTAATCAGTGTGTACATTGGTTTTTGACTTATGTATTGTTTTAGTGGTTAGTACACTTCACTGCTAAACTAAAAGTCGTAGGTTTGATTGCTATTTAGGAAAAATGAGTTTTTCATAAATGCAAAAATATCATATAAATAAAAATGAATGTTTGTCTGTATGCCCCTTATAGAGTCGTAAACTATTGAACCAATTTAAATGAAATTTGGAACACAGGTATTCGAGAAAAGACTTAAGCTATTTTTTTCCGTGATAACCTACATACACTCGAGCGGAACCGCGGACGAAAATCAGTAGCATTATATAAAAAAAAAACACCCAAACTTCGAAACAAATATATGCGGATCACATAATTTTTGGTCCAACCCGAACCCGAGACCTCAAGCACACTAATCTCATGTGCTACCACTGCACCATAAAGTGCTACACATACACGGTGTACTATATGGTGAATATTTGAAATAGCTCAAAACAGTAGCAGTAGAAACTAAACGATGCATTAACTCAAAGTTGTCTTGTACGACACTCAATCAACGATTATGTCGGTCACGATTAGTGTCAAAAGACGGACACTCTCACTAATGACATTGTTAACTACACTTCTAGAGTCTAAAACTATGTTATGTCAATTGCTTGACATTTGAATAGGAAGAACTCTCTGTCTGGAGATTTAAGGGTCTAAAAATAATTTTCATTTATTACTGGACATCAACCTTCATAAAGGCTCTCCACAGCAACTAATATAAGTATGATGACAACTCAACTACTTTTAGATTCTACTTATACTTTCCATCAGCCAGACTAGAGTAATTTTCATCATCATCATCAGCCCATCGCGATCCACTGGTGGACATAGGCCTCTCCCGTTGCACACTACTTTGATCGATTTTGGCCTTCTTGCATCCAGCTCCTCCCATGTAGAGTCATTTTGGCAGCAATATTTTTTTTTAAAAAAAAGGACATCTCGTAACCTTTACGATTGGTCTTTCAGCTGAGATGATGATGATTACATAATTAATGTGGCAAAATTGACTATACCTAATGCATAGTGAACTTTTATCCTCTCTTTTATGAACTCTATAATTTCTATTCACAAATCAATATGCAGATATAACAGACAATTGCAATCAAAGCTTTACTGTCTTATTATACTTATAATTAATAGGTATAATTATAATAACCTGTTCAATAATATTTCATTGATTACGTAATGATCTATACAGTAGATGATTTAGTTATTGGTCATTGCAAGATCTATTGTTGGATTAGTGTGGACCTCCCTTATTATGCATGACGGGGTCAGTTTCAAGATATCCACTACAATAAAAGGTCATATTAGTTAATAGCTTTTTGTGCTACTAAAATGGCAATTAAGTGTGCGAATGATATTAAGTGTTAATCTGTGGTTTGGTTTGCAACAGTACAATTATACGTGTGGGTAGTTGGTACAATAGGAATTTTGTATACAAATTAAGTAATAGGTCAATGTACTATCTATACTGTGATAATAAATGCTATAAGTCTATGGAAAGAGAAAATGACTACTGGTTATAAGAGCTCTAAAAAATTGACATTTTAAATAGTAATATAATAATCTATTGGTTTCTTATTAGATAACATGACTGACATGTATTGTTCATTCTTATAAGATTATTTCCTTATATGCATATTCAATCCCTTGCCCATTTTCTACTGCTATTATTATGATATATAAGTGCATAGTAATTTCAGTTTATTATTAAAAGTCTAGTAAAGTTAAAGAAATGTTACTCCTTTTAAAAGACTTCAACGCGTTGTGGTTGCCCAATCTTGGAACAATATTTTAGATATTTCGTTAAAATATTTTTTCCACTTCAGTTTGGGTTGCCACACAAGAGGTATTTAGCTTGAAGGTATAATAATAAATTAAAATAAGACTACTCGTGTCAATAATAAATATGTCATTATTTGATATTAAAACTATTAAAAAATTAATTTATACTTCTGTAACAATGTAAACCTTATTTCCATGTCTTTTCTAGCTTTAGGCGTCTGATGACAGCTTATAAGATATAACGACTCTAGCTAGATTGGGCAAATTATTATTTATTTCAATCAAATTTCAACCTTAAATCTACTCATTAAACAGCTCAAAATCCAAAGTATAACTTTGACAAACGGACAACCAAGACGAATCACACAATATACCGACACACAATTATTATTAATAATTAAAATTAATTATCAATAAGGTATATAAATTAAAAAGGGCGACTTTCGCTTATTAATCGTTTTCGTTCGTGTCCGATCGGGTGGGTTCGTGAAACTTCGGGCGTTTCCGTCATCCGTGCGGCTTCCCTCGGGCGCTGCGTTGACTTGATTAATGGATTTCCATGGCCAAAAATGTGGGCTGTTTTTTTATTTTAATTCCCTTGGAGGTGTTTGAACTCTTTTTGGGGTAGCCGCAAGTAATTAGTGGTTATTGAATATAAAATTTTGACAGGTTTTCTGAGGGGTTAATTGCTTTGTTTCTTCTGAGACTTTTGGTAATGTGTTTTCTTGTTTCAATCCTGTGGGAAAAATATGTTTAATGTTTTATTTTAAATTATTATTTAATTGAAATCTTTTAATGCTGGTATCTTTTGAATCGATCAGAGTTGTGTGAAATGGGAGAGGTGAAATGTGTGAAATGAACAGAATAATGGGTCATCGTGGTGACTTCGACATACAGCGTGACGAAAACATACAACAGCGCTATCTACTGAAGGAACACTGAACCACGAAGAAAACACGGAATGAACTATACGCAGTAACTACTAATCCTGAATCGCGATAGAGAAATTCTCACCCCGATTAGCAGTATTCAACATCTCAATAGCCACTGTTGGGCCGTAGCCCACCAGGCATGATCACCTCGACTGGTCGGAGGATCCTGCCTTTGTGATGGAGGGACAACACACCTGTTCCTCCACAGTTGTTTTCAACACAGAATCGTTTATCCTTGGTGGGTTAGCAAACTTATCACTAGATTAAAAGGACTCTAAAATTAATAATATTATCCAAAATATAATATCGTAATAAATTTCTATCTGTTATCGCTAAATCTGGTCAATATTTATCAAAACCGCAAAGCATAGTCATAGACGGAGGCCAAATTCTAACCATTTACTTTTACAGATATTTTATGCAAATGTTGCTGTTGTTATTGTAAAGAATTTTATTCCTTGCGAAATAAGGTTGAATTTTGATTGTTGATATTTCAAAATACTATGGAAGGACAAGACAATATTTCACAAAACTGGTGCATAAAATTTGACGACGCTGATTGGCCGTTGACCTCACCGTAACGGTCCTATATAAGTCTAAGAAAAGAATTCCTAATCAGTGTTTTTGTTAAATATTTGGCGTAAATATTCTCCTTTTGAAACAATTACGTACGGTGTGAGTAAATCATTATAGTTCATGAATACAGAGCGTAAAGGAACGTAAGGTTGTCACTCACCCATATTTCCATAATAATATTAGAAATTAAATAATAAATGCTTCAGACATCTCACACACAATCATCTAGTCCCAAACTAAGCAGAGCTTTTATTATACAACTGATATAAATACATAAATAAACTTTCTTTTTGTAAATACAAACATTACATACATAGAAAATACCTAGACTATGAAATAATTATTTGCGGATCACACAAATATTACGACCTGGGATTTGAACTCGAGACCTCAAGCATAGCAGTCGCATACGCTACCACACCATTTTTTTCTGTTTACGGGGTGGACGGTCCTCATGGATGTCCTTCACCCCGGAGAGCGAAGGTGTCTGACGGACTTCTACTGAATAAAAATCACCCCGGTATTCCACTACTTGCCAATAGTTGGGGGAACGAGTCCACACCATACTACAAGTAGCATTACATTCATTTTATCTTTATTTTTTCTATTAGAAGGATATTGTTATATATTTGTTTTTTTTATAATCACTCTCAAATGAAAAAAAAAAATTATTCAATTTTGACAACCCTAGATGGAGCAAATACAGAGTATGTTAATCTACTGGTGGGGACCGTGAAAAACTGTAACATGTGAATGTTTTTCAAATGTTTTGACGTTGTTGACCTCAGCGGGCACTGACTCGCGGTCACCGTATTGGGAGCAAACTTTTCGTGTATACTGTTATCATAAGTATCAATATGATTTAGATTACGACTATTGTTGTTATTTATTTAAATAGAGTCAGATTGAGTATTACATTTTTAATCGATTAAATTTAAATCTATAAGTCTCGATTGAATCAAATCAAAAATAAATAGTAATTGATTTATTATAAATAAAGCGATCTTTTTGTAAGATAACATTTATCGTACTATAATTTAAATAATATTGAAACCCTCATAAAATTTATTTTGTGAAACATCAGTTATAGTAATATTTGGAATGGCTGAATTAAATCTACGGTTAACTGAATCTACAAAGCTGTTAAGACGCTGCTTCCTAGTTCGCCAAGTGTCATGGGTTCAAATCCCACGTCTGACAACACTTCGTGTGATCCAGAAAGTGTGGGGTGCTCTTTATATCCGTTTCAAGTATAATTGTTAAAGTCCCCCGTGACACAGGATGCATATTCCTACTGCGAAAAAAATACGTAAAATCAACTTTTACTTCACTGTCTTATACAGATAAACAATCAATATATAGTTAAGTATATATACAGAACTAAGTATCACCTTACATGGCATTTGGAACACTGCCTGAATACCCTTCCATCAATCTGTAATTATTACCAAAGGTTCTCATAACCAACACCAATTTCGGTGCATTAAAATCGGCCGAAAAAGATCACCATAAATTTTACACTTCAGCATATCCAATTAAAACTGTCTTGGATCCTTCAACTGTACACTGCAGGCCACGAAAACTGATTCGGTTGACGCACGAAATTAATTTAAATATTAAACAAACACAGTTAGTTTTATAACAATCTTATTCCTCATTGATTCTTTTAAAAAGGGTACGTTTTATTCGCTTATATAGTGTATAATTACATTTTGATAGGTTGAGGTCTTGGGCGTGGTAATATTTAGCTGTCAGCACTTTCGCCGACACTTCGGGTATTTTCGTATTTCTTCGTGAGGTATTCGGTAATTTGTTTTTTTTTTACAATTATTGCCGGACGAATTTTTCGAAAATTACATGTTGTAATTACGTATTCGAATACATCTTGTATTTACAAAGTAACGTTCCGGAGATTGATTTAAATTTGATAATTATATATGCATCGTTTGGACGTAGATTTATTTATGAGTTGCATTCGTCTAAAATGTTGCATAAAATGATCATAAATCATGCTGGCTTGTCCTCATAAATGACATTTGATTTGAAGAGATTTAAAATTGTCTGTTTAAATCTATTAACGAGTATATTTATTGCTATATAAAATTCATATGAATATTATTTAGACTGGGTTTACTTGTATATTGATTTTAATTAAAACGTTTTAAAATCTTTTTAGATTTTATTTACAAGAAAACTTTTAGAAACTTTAACTTGACGTATAACCTTTTCATAAAATTTATATAAATTAGTTAATGATTTTTGATCTGATATAGATTCACTATTGCCATCACAGTAATTAAAATGGGCTCAGTTTTTTTATGCTATGATGGAACATATAAACATGCATGGACTGCAAAACTATTAATCTTCCTGTTGGCTTTGCCAGAGTCAGGTAAAGAACGAATTTACTTACTCAAATAAGCAATATCGCATCGTTCAACTTTCTTATTAGTGTATAGTGTGACATATGTGTATAGTGATGTCTGCAATTAATAATTTTTTTAAAGACAACTCCCGCATTAGGAATATGTTCCTTTATCATGGAAGACCATGCACACATACAAGAAATGGACACAACGAACACCAAAACTCAGAATACCAATTTGAGAATCACACAAAATGTTTTCCCGTGTTTATTTGAACCCACAATACTTGGCGTAGTAGGAAGCGTCGTGATGAACGCTGAAACCACTAGGCCAACCGTGCAGTCACAGTATTTAAAGTATTCATAATGTGCTGTAGGAGTCTATCCATTTACCTTACATACTTTAAGGTACATAATGAATAACAGAAGGGTTTCAACTCTACAAACATCTTCATTGTGTAACTGGATTGAACACAAAGAGTGGTGTACCTTTGAGTAAACCGACTAATTAATCGAGTAGCATCTTGAACTGTCTAAAAGATTTAAAATACTTTTAAAGTTAGGATACATATTAAGATATTTTACTTTACAGACGTGGAGAAAAATATCACGGATCACCAAAACACTGACGTCGAATGATTAAAATATATTTATCAAACAACAAAATACTCGTATATAATAACTCTGCATTTAACTGACATTCACAAATGAGCTACAACAAAATAATGTCTGACAATCACCATAAATTTCTGATAATTAGAGTTGCTGAAGTAGACATTATATTTTTAAAACATTCGATATATCCTATAGAACTGCACTGTTTTGAATGCAAAAAATGGTCTGGTAACCCAGTCTCATGAGCTTAGTACCAGTTTTATTAATATTCAATAATAAGACAAATATACCCAGAAGCTTTTGATAAAAAAAGGCGGCGCCTTCAAATACTGGTATAATCGTAACGTTAGGTTTGTCTCCTTTATTATAGCTTTATTTATTTCCACGTAACACTTTAGAAATATACATGCATTTATAATAAATTAATTTCTGTATCTTTGTTATGTGGCCCCCTATGGGTAAAAGCCTCCTCCAATCTTTTCCACCTTTCCCTGTCCTTGGCCATATGCATCCAACTTTTTCCAGCTATGTTTGTTATGTCATCCGCCCATCTTTTCTTCTGTCTTCCCACTTTCCTTTTGCCTTTTGGGCCCTGCCATCTCGTTGTTCGGTAAGTCCATCTGTTATCCTTGTATCTTGACAGGTGTCCTGCCCATTTCCATTTTTGTTTCAAACTAAAATGAAGTGCATCTGTTAATTTAGTTTTCATGCAAATGTCTACGTTTCTCGTTTTATGTATTTTTCTCAGTTTCAGTATACTTCGTTCCATTGCATGTTGGCATGATGAAATTTTGTTCTTTACTTTTTCTGTGAAGACCCATGTCGGGCTGGTGTAAGTTAAGCTTGGGAGAATACAAGAATCCATTATGGTCTTTTTTACATCGAGGCTGTAGTTCCCTTTTAGAATTTATTTTTGGGCCCAATATTTTTTCCAAGCGGTACTTATTCTTTTGTCTACTTCGTTTTCATTGCTATTTGCATCAAAGGATACTAATTTACCTAGGTACACATATTCATTTACATAGTCCATTGGTTTTTCCTCTAGTTTGATTGTTTTCTTTAGACTATTTGTCATAATTTTAGTTTTGGATGCGTTCATGTGTCGGCCGATTTTTTTGCTTTCAGAATTTAGTTCTTGTAGCATTGATTCTAAACCTGTTTGTCTCCTTATAAAATTTCAAATAAAAGTAATGCAGTACTGCGTTTCTAGTTCCATTCTATAAACGCAAACGTTAACAGAAAACTAACAACTGTATGGGAATGACGTCTCTAAGCGACAAGTCACATGGTCATATCAAAATATTAGCCAATTATAAAAGGGAATAGATGTATTGTATTATAGTTGTAAGTTGCAAGTGTTCTTGAATATGGCAGTTTGTAAAAAAAATATTCAAATGGTGTGATGAAACTTAAAGAACATTTATAATAATAATTACATACAAAGAAATGATATTTATGAAAAACTATAATTTTAACAAAAAGGAACCGACTTCAAAGAAAAACTATTACGAGTAGGTACGCGACAATTGTGCCTATGATATTTGAGGAGTTCCCTCGATTTCCTTTTGATCCCATCATCAGATTCCGTTATAGTGACGATGGGACCACCTGTAAGCTACGCCCATTCCAATGCAAAAATAATTTTTGAAATGGGTTCATAAACGACGAAATCATCATTGAACATACATAAAGAAACAAGATTCCGACCAATTGAGAACCTCCCCATTTTTTGAAGTCGGTTAAAAAGTAATATTTTGTTAGCGACTTTCGCTTTTTTGTCACACAATACTAAGCTGTGAGTATACTTTTCTAAACCAATTTCTGGAGTTTCAATGTTTCCAATATAAAACTCCATTCCTAACAGAGCGAATAGAAAGTCAAAATAAAAAAAAATCATCTAATTTACATATTTTGCATTAATCGAGTGCTTACTTATTTATACTATGACCAAAATAAATAGGCAACTTAACTACTTACATATATTGTACATTAAATTATGCCCAAATCATATGTTTATATTTCTATTAGTGTTGCTTCTGTACAAGCTTCAACATGTTAAGAAAATGTTATTGATTGAAAACGTCGCAATAATCATAATGACAAGTATTTATGTAACATGCATGTGTGCGACAACATGTTTATAGAATTTTATGTTGAAAGTTGTTGTTCTTATTAAGTTGAATTGATAGTTGTACATCAATGTGTGGATGTTTTTCCATGACTACTAAAAAAAGGGTTGTAGTGTTTTAAGAAATGATAGAGAGAGTTTCCAGAGATATTTTTTTCGTGTCATGATGACAATGACGAAATTTGTTGACAGGTCTGTCAACAAATTTTGTTTTTTTATAGTGGTTTTGCTAATGAAGGAATTTAATAAAAGTGTTTGCTATAATAAGTATGAATCACGTTTTGAACTCGGTTGGAACACTATTAGGGAAATTATGTTTTGGTGTACGAGACTATGACAGTATAGTTGTGCTTGCAGTAGTTAGAAAAGTTTATAATCACATTTATAAAACAAATTAATTCTCTTTTATTTTATAGGAATAAGTAAATTATATACTGTTGCCCTTTCAACTTCCCAGGACAATTATTATTATACTTCACACAAGATGTCCTCCATTGATCAACACTCAATTACAGATAGCCATCGTTTTTGTACCATTTCATTTTATTTTACTTGAAAATTATAGTAGCAAGCATATGAAAATATCCATATATGACGAAAAGCAATGAGAAATTCATTAAAAATGTAATGAAATTGTGTTAATTGGAGTCATCTTGTAATTTATGTCTTGTAAACATGATTGAGATGTGTGGCGACAAGTTTTGGTAATTATAAATGGAGGAAAATACAGGTTGGATAAATTTATTGTGTTCATAAATTTTAGCTGCCAAGGAGTATGTAGTATTTACAGGTAGGTCTTTATAATTAGTTTAACTTCACTAGGTTGCAAACACAGCAATTATAGTTAAGGTAAATATTGCTTGAAAATTTGTATGGCAAAACATATACGACATGTGAGGGCACAGTCAGTCAAACTTAGTTTTATTTTAAATATAGCATAGCTACCTAGGTAGTGCCTTATACCTACTACCTATAGCTTGCATTATTTATTAAATATACCATTTCTGTTAATGAAAAACAAATGTAAAAAGTTAAATGACATGAGCTGATTTGTAAGTCGAGGTCTTTCAATAACTCATGGTTCTAGCCAACGTCGAGACATATTGTCGGCCAGCTAGATTGATTAATGGAATCACTGGTCCTGCAGATTTTTCTTGTATATGTATGAAAAACTTGATCTGTATTGATATGTTTGTGTTTTAAAGTACAGCGTGCATTATACGACTGGTGATACGCTTTTTGCTACAGACGATTTCAAAGTAGATGTAAGATAAATTAAGCCTTGTAATAATAAATGAAAGAATTCTATAATAAGAAGTATATTTTAGCTATTTTAACCGACTTCAAAAAAAAGGAGGAGGTTCTCAATTCGTCGGAATCTTTTTTTTTTATGTATGTTCAGCGATAATTTCGTCGTTTATGAACCGATTTCGAAAATTCTTTTTGCATTGGCATGGGCGTAGCTTACAGGTGGTCCCATCCTCAGCATATCGGGATCTGATGATGGGATCCCAAGGAAATCGAGGGAACTCCTCAAATATCATAGGCACAATGTCCCGATTTGGGTACTCGGAATAGATTTTCATTGAAGTCGGTTCCTTTTTGTTAAAATTATAGTGTTCATGTGACAAGGTTTATAAACAATAACAAATCTTTTAATACTATTAAATACTATGTTCAAGGAAATATAAAGACGTCATATACTTGTGTTATTAAATAGTTTACTTCCTATGTAAGTTCGATTAATCCTTACTCCTTACTAATATTATAAATGCAAAAGTAATTCTTTCTGTCCGTCGCGAATGAAATTTGATACACAGATAGTAACCAATATACACGAAAGAGGAGACGCGAATCAAAACTAGTAAAATATATGTATGTGAAGAAACGTATTTGGAAGTCGTAACTATACTTTGACTCTTAATTCATTTAGCTAGCAGCAATAAGTAGATCTTGGGACTGCGAAGCTCCTATTTGGTAAAGATAGGAATATATTTATTTAAACTCGTTTCTGCGGTGTTTAATACAAATGCGCATAGTAATGTACGTTTATATTAATCTTATAAAATAAATTCTTAAAGCAAGAGTAACTAATCGATCTGAAAAACTAAATATATTATATCAGTTTTTATATTGACGCTTGTAAATGTATTTTACTATAAAATAATTATGGACACTGGGTTCTTTAAAAGTGTTGTCTATATAATAATAATAATAATAATAATAATAAATCTTTATTTGCAAAAAATGTGGTTTTTATAATAGGTGGTTGTTAATGTCTAAAGTGCGAGACACATTTCGCCATATATAGATAGCATGCAAATATTTAATAATTGTTAAAGGGAATCTACATTAAATATTCCTAATTAGATATTACATTTAGATTAACTAGTTTAGAAGTCACATAACTTATGACTATCATTATATTTGTTATCTTTATATAATTCTAACAAAAATAAAAGAAGGGAAGACTAAAGGAAACAATAACTAAATAAATATTACGAATAGATTCCTAACTATTTATACAATTCTAGACTCTAAATATTCTTTGATAGTGTAGAAACATTTTTCAGTAAGCCATTTTTTTAGGCGTGCTTTAAACAATTTTAAGGGCAGTTCTCTTAGCTTTTGGGGTAGTTTGTTGTAAACTTTAACACACATGAACATACTATTTTTGTGATAAAGGGCAGTCCTGCATTTTGGTACAACTATCTTTGTCGGATCCCTTTGACTGAAGAGACTGCTTTCGCTGATTTTTTTAAATATCTGCGGGTGTTTCCTGACAAACAGTCCAATTTCTAGAAATATAAAAATAAACGAAATTGTAGTGACTGTTTAAAATATTAAATTAAAGATTTTCTACTAGAATCTTATAAAAGTACTACGATATGATATAATTTATCTGTTTGTCTGTCTTTCTTGTTGTACCGAATAATCTTTAAAACTGATGACATACGGAATTTCTGACGGAGGCAATTGCTCTGGCTGATTTTTTGGACCAGCTTTGCTCCGCAGTGTTACTCGCAAATTAGTTGGTATTACATAAAAATGTGTCATGTAGAAGCAAACATAGCAAAATCCACTTTTTTTTCAAACCGACCTATTTACATCGCCACTGTCTACGTGAAATTCTAAAAGTATTTTATAAAAAATACCACAAATATTTAATAGTGTTTTTAGTGTTTTATAAATTTTATAATATAATTTATTCAAAAACTTATAGGAATTGGTACAAACATGTGTTTCATTTAATTTGCCCAAAATTGCAATGAATGGAGATTGCTACATTTGCTTTTATATGACTCAAATGGTTCTCTTATACTATTTTCAACTGCGCCTAGAAAAATATTGTCAAGTTAGGGACGCAAACAAGTAGGCAGTCATGATCGTCCCATTACGAAATTCAGATCTTAATCTTAAAAAAGTGATCTCTAATATATTATGTAATAAAACAAATTAATCGTTTCTTTTTGGGTTCCGTTTCTTAAAAGTGTACATTATCTCCCAAAACACTCTTATTTAACAATTTCGTTTTTCTCTGCTTATCTATCTCCACCATTTTGATCATAAATATTTAAAGCTATCATCATCATCATCAGCCTATCGCAGTCCACTGCTGGACATAGGGATCTCCAATTGCACGCCACTTAGTTCGATCCTCGGCCACTCGCATCCAGCTCTACCTATTAAAGCTATCAAGTTCAACAAAACATCCAATAATAAAGATTGTACATTTACTCTTATTCGTGTCACTTGAATGTCAAAAATATGTAGATTTTCAGCCGCTCTTCACAGTAAATTACCAATAGAATATTTTCTTTTTACCTATAATATCATTTTTTCAATCATCAAGTTCTCACCACTCAAGTAAAGTAAACTTTTCAAAGTTGTTCATTTTTGCCATCGAACTTTCAATATACAATTTTGTTTTTAAACGGAACCTTCTATAAGCGAGTTAGATTCACATATGTCAAGTATATTTAGAAGTGGGTTTCCTATAATTTATTAGTCGTTGTGGTCGTAAATCGATTGTTTTACTGTTCAACAAGTTTACATAAAAGAATCAAATTATATAAACATGGAGAAATTCCTCTAATGAGTTATGTTGTACAACGCCTTTAAATTGCCTCAATATGTTAGAATTCATCCACAATTAGTAAAGTATTTGTCCATTTATGTTGGAATAAAATTATGCAATTTTGCCAAAGAATATTAAGAGAATAGATGTTGTGGAACGACGTATTATAATAAATTAGTCTTTCATTTACCATAATGAAAACCATTTCAAATTTTAATCAAAAAAAATAAATATTTCGAACATCTTACATACAACGTCATCTAGTCTCAAACTAGGCAGAGCTTACATTTTGAGAACTAAACAACTGATATAGATACATAAACATACTTTTTTTTGTAAATATATACATAATATACATAGAAAACACCCAGACTCCGAAACAAATATTTGTGAATCACACAAATATTTGGTCCAACCCGGGTATCGAACCCGAGACCTCTTGATCAGCAGCCGCCTACGCAAACCACTAGACCAACAAGGCAGTCAATAATAGTCATAGTACATTAGGAAGCACAAAAGTTTGCAAAGGTAAAAAGAAAATGTACCTATCAGGTGCTACATTAATGCGAAATAGTTAAAACCAACACTATAGTGAATAAATACAGTACAAAATACATTGATCATAATGTTAGTATCAGTATCATTTCACTTAGCTATTTTCCTGCAGAATAGAAAATTTAGACTATTAGGTTGACCATAATCTAACAAGTATCAACGTCTTACTAAAATTATTGTATAAAAACCACTTTACTTTAAAAATCCTGAAATTTTCTTCGAAACCCCTACCAAATAAATCAATGCACTTATCTACAAATAATATCTACAAACCGTTTAATTTCTTAATTATACTGGAGCATGCATCGCCATACGGCACGGCTGGTCCACAAATTCAAAGTCACGCAGCGAGCTATGGAGAGGGCTATGCTCGGAGTTTCTCTAAGAGATCGTGTTAGAAACGAGGTAATCCGGCAGAGAACTAAAGTTATCGACATAGCCCACAGGATTAGCAAGCTGAAGTGGCAATGGGCTGGCCATATTAGCCGCAGGACCGACAACCGTTGGGGTAAACGTGTTCTTGAGTGGAGACCGCGTCTCGGCAAACGTAGTGTAGGACGTCCACAGGCCAGGTGGAGTGATGATTTGCGCAAGACGGCTGGCAGGAGCTGGATGCGAGTAGCCGAGGATCGAACTAAGTGGCGTGCAATTGGAGAGGCCTATGTCCAGCAGTGGACTGCGATAGGCTGATGATGATGATGATGATGATGCATCGCCAAATATATACTTGGTACTGTCACGCCCTTAAAGATTATTTATTATTGAAACTGCACTCGATGTAGGTCGTGTTAGCGACAGGTAGTAGCGTCCACACTTTGTATTAACAATATATATCATGAATTGAGAGTGGGTCAGTCTGTACTACAGTTTTAATGTTCTATATATCAATGGGAGAGACTGAGAAATGTTGTTTCAGAAAGAAATGCCTCGTAATTTAAGAATCAAGATCGTAAATCATCTTGATGAGTGTGAGTACAATTTATTGAGAGAAATTTAAGTAAGGGAAGATTTTTATTAAGTTTTTTAAATGAGAGTATGAGAACCTTAGTTTTAAAGAAGACTAATGCTAGGCATTAATTGCACCAAACTAAAAAAAAATGATGAATTCGTAAATTCAAAAAGGATTTATTAAATAATTCAGACTTCCAACAGTGACTAACAAACATTATCGCATATAACGCAATGAAATTCATAATTTTGTTGATTCAAAGTGGAGAGATTATGTAGTTCTGACACCAAAACTTTTTGGTTTTACATACAATAAGTAGATAATATTTATTGTACATGTAAACATCTAATTATTAGAAATTCAAAAGTAACTCTGTCTGTCTGTCTGTCTATTACGCTTACACGGCTTTACAGATTTTAATGAAAATTTCTCATTAAGATACTTTGATTCTTAATTAAATACATAGCTGACTCTATATTGGTCGCGGTCGGAGCCGCGTGTAAATGTTAGTACTGTAATAAAACCATCATTTATCACAAATGTTCAAATTATACTATCAACAATTGACAAATCTATCAACTTGTCATAAATAAATCTTTAAACTAGTCGAGTTTATTTCAAAAATGGAACCATACATTGAAGTGGAAATGTCTCAAGAAAATCACGGTCGAAGGTGCGTGAGACGATTTCCTTTGCCATTTTTGTTAGTAACTATTGGTTACTAACCGTTTGCAAATCGTAGTGTTGCATGCAAAATAGAAGGACCGTCACACCCAAGTATAGTGAGTTACCATACATGGTAACGACACCTTTCTTGCAATGATGTGCTTTGGTTTAAGAGGCCTATGCGTTTTTGTGGCGTGTAATGTTGGACCCAAGAGGAGAGCGGTTATCGAGTGCAGTTTCTTTTGAAGTTGCTATGAACCTAATTGTGTAAGACGGTGTTGATTTTATTATAGCTTGTGAGTAAAATATTGAGGTAAGTAAAGGCCAGGTGGAGTGATGATTCGCGCAAGACGGCTGGTAGGATCTTTATGCGACTAGCCGAGGATCGAACTAAGTAGCGTGCAATTGGAGAGGCCTATGTCCAGCAGTGGACTGCGATAGGCTGATGATGATGAGTAAAAAATACCTTTTGGAGTGCACAATATATCACAGAAATATTATTTTGACTACATGTTAGGCATAGTGGTTTTAACGGTTATCTCTTCGCTTTCTACTGCAATGAATGTTATGGGTTCGACTTCCACAAGGGACAGAACTTTATGTCATCCATTAATTGTTATTTTAGTATGTTTATGTATACTTTTTATGTTTTTGCAATGAAATTACTTTTAGTTCGGTAGTTGTTGTATTTAGAAAACTACAAGTTAATAGAAAACATTTTGTAGAAATATAATGGGCTCAATTATCGTATTTATAATTATCATTATTTGCATGTTTCAATATTTACGCATTTTTTTAAAATGCACTTTAATTAATGAATAAATAAATGAATATTTCAGATAGTTTTACACACAACGCCATCTAGTCCCAAACAAAGCAGGGCTTGTATCATCATATATTAAATACATAAATATATTTTTTGTTTTTATATATATATTCCTCAAATAAAACAAAACTCCGAACCAAATATTTGCGAATCACACAAATATTAGGACCGACGCGGGACTCGAGCCGAGACCTCAAAGCACAAAATTTGCATATGTACATATACCTAATAAGCTTAAATGAACAAAAAATCATAATGAGAAGCTATAACCTCCATCGGTTTTCTGTTTTAATTCCAACTAAAAACGCTATCTCCTATTCCTTAGATCCGAGTCTGACATGTTTTACAACTGACGTTGAAGCTACGTCTTCGCTCTTGTAAATTGTATGGAGTTTTCGTCAATCACAGCTTCAGATTAGCCTCAAGCGACCGTTTAACGACTTCTGGTTTTCTCACTATTGTTTAATAGTAGTTTAAATTTTCAATTACGCTTACACCGAAGTGTATCTATGTTGCCGCCTGAGTATAAATTCTTTTTAAACTAGTAATCAAGTATTTTATATAAGCATGCCAAAATCTTTTGCAAATACCAAATTACTGGGATCACAATGTAATGGAAGTATAAATTTGAAATTCCTCTAATAAAATATAAATTTTAGGACATTAAAACACACACACACACACACACACACACACACACACACACACACACACACACACACACACACACACACACACACACACACACACACACACACACAATTCCGCCCTTTTTCTCATATTGGTTTGTAGTAGTCCAAAAATTTATTCAAATTTAAACCATGACAATAAATACTGAATCAATATTTTTCATTTCGTATGCCAAAATTCGGTTAAGAATGCTTGCGTTCATTCAGAATTGAGTATCAACATTTATCATAAGAGGAAGCTTGCATTTAAAATTAGTGGACCAAGTCTCACGCTCTTTGCAAATCGGTACATATACAACATAAAAATACATTCTGACATCGAAAAATTTCCCATCGGTAAGATTACGGTATTAAAAGGGATTGATAAATTGCAACAATTTGTATTTATTTCCAATTCAGACGCTTAACCATAATAATACCAACGATAAAATCAACAAAGTACAAATTTCACAAGAATTACTTAATTAAACCGTAGTTTAACAGTTCATCAAGATTAAATAGTTACCATAGCACCCCATATATTGGACTTTGATATGTCATTCATTCATTGCCAAATTCCATGTGATAATATCAGACTTTTTGACTGCCTTGTTGGTCTAGTGGTTAGCGTATGCGGCTGCTGATCAAGAGGTCTCGGGTTCGATTCCCAGGTCGGACTAAACATTTGTGTGATTCACAAATATTTATTTCGGAGTCTGGGTATTTTCTAATATAATATGTATGTTTTTACAAAAAAAATAGTATGTTTATGTATTTATATCAGTTTTTTAGTTCCCATGATACAAGCTCTGCTTAGTTTGGAGCTAGATGATGTTGTGTGTAAGATGTCGGAAATATTTATTGATTTATTTATTTTTTGTAAACTATAATTTGATATGAAATTCTAGTAGTAATAGTGTAGTAGCTGACAACAAATAATATTGGGGATTAGGCAAGGAAGAAGAAGAAGAAGAATTTGATATGAAATTTTGGGATTCAAATTTAAAACTGTATCAAAGTATATCAGTAATAGACACTATTAACGTACATCAATAGTCATTTAGTCAATTTCTAGTCCAGATAATGAATTATTTTAAATTGAAAAATTTTAAAATTTAGCAAAAGATTAGCATCGCTCATTCATTCCTGTCAAGGCTTGATGGAGTATCCTTACCCAAAACATCAAAGATTATTCATACGAGTTGAATCCATTATTCGGTAACTCGTGTCTCGCAGACGTGCCCAATCCTTCATCGCTTGCAGAGCAACCAAAAAAGGAAAGAAATGAAATTAAAAAAATAAATTTCGGATATGTTAACAGTGCCCAGTCACGCACACTTGTTAGCACAGCGCCGAAACATGTTATTATACAACATTTATTTAATTTTTTTTTTAAATGTACCTCAGGTATGTTTGTAACAAGAACAGCGGAATCAGTTTAACTAAATACACAATTGCACACGCAATGTTGAAAGTGATTTTTTTCAGAAAAATCTTTTAAATATTCATGTCATTTGCGTTTACTTTGATTCGCTTGACATATTCAACAAAATTATTTTTTATGTTTCTGTACCGACAGAGTACATGCATGTGTTTGTAAATTGAGTCAAGTGCTCAGTCATGAAGAGTTTTATGATATAGAGGACAAAAATCATCCATTCACACGTGTGACTTAGCAGTGATCAATACTTTGTGTCCATTGACTGCCTTGTTGGTCTAGTAGTTAGCGTATGCGGCTGCTGATCAAGAGGTCTCGGGTTTAATTCCCGGGTCGGACTAAATATTTGGGTGATTCTCAAATATTTGTTTCGGTGTCTGGGTGTTTTCTATGTATAATATTTATGTATTTACAAAAACAAAGTATGTTTATGTATTTATATCAGTTGTTTAGTACCCATAATAAAAGCTCTGCTTAGTTTGAGACTAGATGACGTTGTGTGTTATTGTCCGAAATATTTATTTATTTATTTAAAATAGGAAAATGATAATTTATATTATATCGTCCCTCCGTCGTCAAATCCGTGAAGTAGTCCTACTTCACGGATTCGACGACGGAGGGCGTGCACCGATGAGCCAGTCAGCCTGTCACCACGGCCAGTGCAACCTGGTCGAAACGTCAGGCAAATCAGAGGTATGTATTAATTACCTTTAATAAGTGATCGCGCTAATTCCCGTAAAAATAATATTAATTATCATGGAACGCGAAAGTTTAAAAGTTAGTGTAGGAAAATGATTTTATCCTAAAGGTTTGAAGTCTTACCTAACACAGAACATCAAAATAAAATGACAGCATTCGTACTTCGTTGGTGAGTGAGAGACTGGAGGCACAGTAATGCAGAAGCAGGTAATTAGGCCGCCATAGTGTGGGATCACCTTGCTGAATTGTCTGCACTTACATACACATTATTATAATTTTATTATAAAAGAGATTGGTTTCTTCCGTTCCACGTATAGTGCAAGAATTAAATCAATGTAATTCAAAAGTTTCAGAATTCATATTTCATCATCATCATCATCATCAACAGCCTTTAACAGTCCACTGCTGGACATAGGCCTCTCCTTAGAAAGGAGGTTTTGGCCTACTATACCACGCTGGCCAGACGGGTTGGTATAGGGTTGGTTTCAAGTTTTCCTTCTCTTTGCACTGATATTGTCTTGCGTAGTTTATCCCTTAGTCGCCTTTTACGACACCCGCGGGATGAATAGGGGTGGTGACACTCTGTATTCTTAATCCGTCACCACACGGACATTCATATTTATTATTGTAAAATCAAAACCGCTACGACGCTACAACGAATTTTAGTGTGAAGATACTTTCATTCTTAAGGAAGGCTCAAAGGCATATATTATGTCGGTGCATGTCGGTTATGCACCGGGCGGTACCGCAGGCAACAGTACATAAAAAATCGTTCATATAACATATTGGTGCACTTCAGTCTATGACTATCCAAGCAAGCTAAACATGTCCACATTAATTTACATAGAATTTTTATACTGAATTGGAAATCAAATCCGGAACCTCTGATGTTCCAGTCTCCACCGCCACCGCACACATTGAATACGTGTCCATTATTACACATCACTGCACTTCAAGTTGGACCACTTACACTCATATCGTGGTCTGACCTTTTCAATAGCTCTTCAAGCTCAACACATTCGTGACCACAATGTTTGTTCATGATTTGGAAGCTGAACATCCAATTTTTTGGCTCATCAAGATACTCGATTGTCATAACACTTATGTTCTGGTGTTACGAATACGTTTCTGTCAGCTTTTTTTTTAATTTTAATGTTTACTTTGAGACCGAGGTTGATTCTCGACTTGTGGTTTATTTATAGACACATCGAGGCAATTTAATTCGATGCAATACATTGTGGTATTTTTAGGTAAGCTATTCAGCTAAGTGATATATTGAAATAATTATTTTTATGTAACTTAATTCATTTCATCAACAACCCATAACGCCCAACTGCTCCCTGTTCTGTTTAGGAGAAGGTTAAGACCGTACGCCCACATATTAGATTATTTTAATCCGCTCAATAAATAATTATGTTAGGCACAGGAAACCTATTTCATTTCACGAACTTTTTCAGACACTATATATTACAAAACAAAATGATGTGTAAGAATATCAATTAACTTCAAAGGAAATGTTTATGAATTATTTTTAAACTAAATCAAAAGTAAAAGAAAATATGATAGAAACCTAACAAACTATTACTTATATCTGTCCGCGGCTCAAATTATTATCTCAACTATTCAAACTAGAACCAAATGTTTCAAGAACATAAGGTCTGAACGCTCTCGAACTAAACGCGGCACTTCCTTCCTCTGCGGATCAGTTAAAACCTCGAACGTGTTTCCACGCCACTATGATCCCGGGTCCTATAAGACAGCATCTCATTAGGCCACCATAGTACGGATCACTATCCTTTTAACCCAGCATTCGCCTTAAGAACGGCTGTTTTGTATCGCAAAAAGATTTTATGGTGACTCCCCTGTATTCCACTGGCCTCTGTTGTTCTACGGTGCAGCCAAACTAATTTAACTTGACAGTCAAACACTATATTTTCTAAAATCTTTAAATTTTATTCAGTGGTCTTAATGGTAGGTTTTGCTTCACAAAAAGTTGTAAGTATTAAAAACAAAATTCCTTGACACATTATAGACAAAATACTTGAAATTTTCAACAGTAGTCCGAAAATGATAAGCTAATTACTTAGTGAATACCAACTATTTGTTACTACTACCTTTTTAAGGTATTTTATAGCCAATAAATGATCTTGTAGGCTTCCATATACCGTATTATTTTATACCGGCTTCCTTGTGTTACAAAAAACAATCAAGCTTACGTTGGAATGTAGTTAATTGTCAGAAGGAGGAAATGTCTTGGTGATTTTTCTACATTGCTGCGTCTGTGAGCACTCCAAGATAAAATTTGATTTATTTTACGCAATGGATAAGTGAGATATAAATTATTTATTTTAGCTTGTTTAAGGAGGCTAAACAAAATTTTTTTTTGACAATTAATAGGTGTACCGACGTGTTAATTTATTTTTGAAAGTTTTAGTTAACATTTCGAATTAAAATGCTGGAGACAGTCTCGTATTTTTTAAATAGTTAATTTTCACATTAGGATTAAATTTTGTTCCACGAGGGATCCTTATGTATATTTGTAAATACAGTCAGTGTGAATGTAAGTGAAATGGATAAAAAGAACACCATGACTCAGAAAGACAATTTGTGGATCATACAACGAGATATTCTCTGTGGGGCTTGAACCCACAAAATTCAGCGCAGTGGACAGCGGCGTGGCGACTGCTTATACCACTACACCATGCGATCAGTTATTACAATTTAAGTTTTCTTTTTCATGGTGGTGGCAACAAGCAGAAAACTGCAACTGTAACTGCGTCTGTGTCCTCTAAGTCCTACTTCCCTCTTTCTGTGTCAGAGGAAGTTTCATTTAATTGACTAGCATAACTTGAAATGATTTGAAATTGTCATTATACTAAAAGAGTTCCGTACTATGACTGGTTGAAATTTATACTAAGCACTTGTCATTTCATCATTTGCATATCTTATTAATAATTGTGTAATGAGCCTAGCCATCTATTCTTTTTCAAAAATGTATAAGCGCATTTTTCAGCATATTACAGACTCTGTCTATATTGGGATCAGATAGCTTTATGTAACATGCGTTGCTATATAATTACTACTATCGATTGGAGTCGCATGCATAGAAAATAGAAACGCATAGAAAATGCCTACGTTCAGAAGTGACAGGTTGATGCTAATGATGATAACCATGATGATAGTTATAGCAGGAACAGGCCAACTGTACCGGGGTGGTGCTAAATTCTTAATGTTTCCCTCGTGTGTGTGAGTGAGACTGGGGGCCCAATAATGCAAAAGCATCGCACAAGGTCGCCATAGTGTGGGTCATCATGCTGCAGTGTCTGCATTTACAATGAGAATAGTTAATCTTTACTGCCTTATTGGTCTAGTGGTTAGCGTATGCGGCTGCTGATCAAGAGGTCTCGGGTTCGATTCCCGGGTCAGATCAAATATTTGTATGATCCACAAATATTTGTTTCGGAGTCTGGGTGTTTTTCTATGTATAATATGTATGTATTTACAAAAAAAAGTATGTTTATGTATTTATATCAGTTGTCTAGTACCCATAGTACAAGCTCTGCTTAGTTTGGGATTAGATGATGTTGTATAAGATGTCCGAAATATATTTATTTATTATCTTGGATTCTACTCATGCTTCAGAAAAAAGTTTGTCTATTCAAACCGTTTCATTTTGTACAACCTGTCATGTCAACTATGATTTACGACAATATATATATTTTTTTAATTGTTACAGATGAACCAGCAGTGTAAGGTGTGTGGAGAGCCAGCAGCAGGCTTCCACTTTGGTGCTTTCACGTGTGAAGGTTGCAAGGTAAATACTTTTTTTAATCAGGTCTTTATACCCATGTTGAAACGAATCATCTAGGGAATTAAGGATTTTATTAAATTTAATCACGTTGGGTCCTGTGATCAGCGATCAATATCAGAAATATTCACACAGCATTATAAATACAATGATAATGAATTGATATTTACTAAATTAATAAAAGTATTAATTATGACTATTTTTAGGAAATTTTGCCTACAAAACTATCAGTCGAATGGGAAGAAATTTCATTGGCATTTAAACTTCAATTACTTTTATAGTAATTTACATGTCTTTAAGACAAAGTTCTGTCAAAATTCTTTCTAATTCATTAATAATAGGTAATAAAACAACAATGTGTACGATAAAATTTACATATTCTGCGATATTTCATTGTACACCCTAATCACTGTTAATTAAAGTTCTATTTAGATTATCCTATATTTGGTTTAGTAGCATAGAAATAATAAACTCTAGTTCTGCATAATTTTGTCTTAGTTACTTTTAGTGCTTTATCTCTTCGTACATATAAATATCAATTAATGAAAATTTTGGATATCTTACACACAATGCAAGCTAAGCAGAACTTGTATTATGGGTACTAGACAACGTATATATATATATAAACATACCTTTTTTTGTAAATACATACATAATAGAAAACTCCGAAACAAATATTTGTGAATCACAAAAACATTTGATACGACCTAAGAAATCGAACTAGAGACCGATGCAGGCATGTTAAATAGATAATTAAAATAAACTATGACTTGTTATACATATATAATATATAATTATGGATGATCTCTACGACTTACTAAGATAACCTAAATTGATTTAGCATAAATTCCACAAGTAAATCATTCAGAAATACACCTCAAAAGTAAAAGACAGTCCTAAACAGTTGGGCACAAATCTCAGCCGTCACCTGTGCCTTATAGAACGATGTCAATTGACTATATAACCTTATACATTGATGTGGATTGACGCCTGAATAGTAACTGTGGTGGTGGTCTGACCATCCATATAAGTAAAATGGTAGAATTTAAGTTTATGTCCTCATGATAAATATTGCATTGGACGGTCAGAAAAGACGAGGTAGTGTTTGATTCGCGTTCAAAAGCAATTTTCAAGATGTACTATTGTAAGATGCTTGTAAACGTATAACCATTGATAGTATTTTTACCTCGCCTGAGTATTCTGGGTAAAAATGTGATAAGAGGTATTTAGCTTCAAACTAAGCAGAGTTTGAACTTGACTCACACTCCAGAATAATTATTTGGAGATCATACAAACATTTGGTCTGAACCGGGAATCGAGCACAGCCATCGCATTTGGTACCACTGGAATACCGAGGCAGTCGATATAACCTTTTAAATAAAAAAAAAAGTTATCTTCAATTCAAAACAATAAGGCACTAGTGACTCTTAAGTTGCGGGTATTTTTGAGCGACGATAACCGTTTACTATTAGGCACCACCAACAATGGAGAATCGCCACGTAAGCTGCAAGAAAACTTTAAATGATTTGAAATTATGTTAAGCACATTATTTATAATCGCATACAAGTTTTTGTTTACATAAAAGAAGACCTCAGCAGCTGTATATAATATTATGTAGACCTACATATTTAAAGTATAATTATGATAATATTTTCTTTTTATGTTTGCGAGTATGCATTTTATATTTACAAAAAAAGTTTCAATACAGAATTAATCAACTTTGATATTATTTCTAACGAAACTCTGTTACACCAAAAGTGAGCAAAATCGTGGACGTGATCTATTTGTCATTGTCCCCAGTCGCAAGTAATGTCGTATGATTGATGACACTTGCCTTGCCTATTACGTATCGTTGTAGGCAATATTTTATAGTATAGCAAGAGCTATTGCTATTCCATTTCACACTTTAAAACTGTTACACTACGCTTCATTGACACTGAATTGATTTTACCTTCATTGAAAACTACACAAAAAACATTCAATATACAATGTTTTAAATAAAAAGCTCAAATAATATTCCTACTTATAGTACAATGTTGTACTACGAGTAATCTTTTAGAGAAATTATTGAACAAGGTCGAGTTTGTGTTACATACCGCAGAATCTGTACAAACAGGGCTAGAAAGGTAAACTTATCTTTTCACTTTTCAATATTTACTGTTCGAAAATCTGGTATACTCTAGTTGTAATTAGAATCTAGATTTCATTGATTAAAATAAATGTAGTAGATTAGTCTTATTTCACATGAAAAGTGTTAAAAACCAAGCAAACCTTATAAGTCGTACTTATCTTTCAATTTTCTTTATTCATAGGATTAGTTTTTTATTAACTCAAGATATAAAAACTAAAAATGAAGTAGTGCTGATGGATAAATTAATCATGTTCTGATGTTAATTTTAACCTAATACATTCACCCACTTCAAAGAAAATAGTATTGACAAAGAACGAGATAGTTTAACAACCACGAAGTAATTCTGCAAGGTTTTTTCTTTCCTTTATAGAGCAGAGAATAAAAGAACAAGAAACAATCATACAATTAGCATCCATGGCTTTTTAGGTTATTTGCCATATTCTTGATAACTACACGTGTTTTATGGAAAGTCGTCGTGTACAGGATCAACTTCTAAGACTCGTATCGTGTAATGCATGACTAGTAGTCATGCCTTTAGCGTATATCGCGGTTGTAGATCAGTGCCAAAGTTATTAAGTGTGATAGAAAACAAGTGTTAGATTTTTTTTTAAAGAAACCTTTCGGGTTAGGAATATAAATTCCTGTGCTGCGGAGGTTTACAAACATACATGAAACGGACACAAAGAACACCCAGACTCAGAACAACAATTTGTGAATCAGACAGTGTTATACCACTTGGGATTTGAACCCAAAACATTTGGCGTAGTAGAGTGCGGTGACCGCTTAAATAAATAGATACTTTTTTATATCTCATTTGGGTTTTGTAATGTGGCATAGGATCCAAATACTATTGGAGTACCCACTACAAATGTAATACATATTAAAGTTTATAATTGCAGTCTTAAGCACCTGTCAAACATACCTATGTCGAGCACATGTTTATGTCAAGTTATAAGTTTTAATTCTCATCAATTTTGTGTATAAATTGCCATGCTGAAATACGCCTTTTTTGGAATATTTAAATTACTTATAACTGTTTCATTTAGTAATTTAGAAACTACACAGCTTTTGACTAAATAAGTCATTAACTTTGTTAATTGATTTGAACAGGTTTTAGGATATCTCAGCTCCAACATTAAATGCTCATATTTGATTTTAATCTTTTGCAATTTTTGAGTATTTTAATTTAAAAAGGGTCTTAACTGTGACAACTGCATAAGATATTATTTTATACGCCACGGGAGACTACGAACGGTATAATTCAGTGGCACGTTGGGTAACCAGTTTATTGCGCTTACCTTATAAATTATTTAATTTTTATTAATCTTACAATCATACCATCATCATCATCATCATCATGATAATATAGATATTAAATAATAAATAAAATAAATTTTTCGAAGATCTGACACACAACATCATGTTTTTTTTTGTAAATATACACATATTATACATAGAAAACTACGAAACAAATATTTGTAGATCATACAAACATTTGTTCCGACCCGGGAATGGAATTAACAGATAACATTTTAAAGTAAAACTATTGCTATAGCTCATTAAGTAATAATATTTAAAAATGTATCACAGCAATACTTAATATACGCCATAACAAACTAATCGCAAATTGTCGCACCGTTTGCAATTTGCTACTCCGAATCAATTTGCGACGTTTTTGTCGCGCGTAATATCGCTCGATTCAATTTTGCTGTTAACTTCGTCATTGTTTTGTCTCGTCGTGTTGCATTATGGAAGTGAAGTAACATATTTCGATTTTGTAATTGCATTTTGTATTATGAGGGCATTTTGAGAAGATGTAAAAAGTTTTTTCGGAGCAGTGACCGTGAAATATATGTAGTGTAAATAAATGTAATTAAAATATGGGGAATAATTACTAAGAAGAAAAAATAATATTACAGTTTTTTTGTATAACAGATTAAATGACCACAACTAGTGAATCAAATGTCTATAATAATTTGATGCAATGGACCTTAATCCTTACATTTTTTTTGTAAAAGTATGTTAATCAACTATCAAATCACTGACTTGTAAAATGAATTATAAAATTGAATCTTCAAACCGCAATACTACAAAAACAAATATTTTAAAAACTGATCAGGAAATATAATCATTTAAATAATCGATTTGATGTTAACATATCACTGTGATCATTATCAATAATGATACACCTTTTACATGTAAATAAAATATCTAAAGAAAATAATTTTATACTTATCAAATCTACAATCACACCTACTCACGGACAAGATTCAAATAAGTTTTTAAACTCATAATTTGACCTTAAAACTAAAGCCCCGCCCAGGCAGCGTATAGTTGTAGATATATTATGGTCAATTATAGACCACCCGTGAACACTGTGATTGTGGTCATATGTCACAGTTTTATGAGATATCTACTGCATAACTGTGGAGATTAGCAGAAGGCTTGTTAGTATATATTATTGTATGTAATATATACCGTATTATTTACTTAGTGTGCTTCATCATCAATAAACAGTCTTAAAATCCACTGCTGGACATAGATATCTCCTTAGAAAGGAAGTTTTTAGTGTGCTTTTTTTCATATTTGCATTTTTTTTATGTATAGTTAGGTCTACTAAAGTGACCTGATAGAAAGCATGACTAGAATCCAGAAGTAGGGGTCACCATTCTCATTGTGAGGGTAGGCAATGCAGCATGGTGACCCATACTATGGCGGCATGATAAGATGTTTCTGCATCACACAGCAAGAATGTTGTCATTAGTAGGGTGGTATTTTGTGTGAGAGTAGTACTTACTACCCCGGTCAAACCGGCCCATTCGTGCTGAAATCAGCGTGACTCTACTGAGTACTAATACTTTTTTGAATATTCTAAAAAAGAAAAAGGAGTATGTAAAAGGGATAATAAGATAAGAAGCGCTCATAGCCGAGTGGCCTTAGGTGATTGGAAACAATCACCGAGGGTAAGCAACTACGGCGCGGTCAGACCTAGATGGGTGACCGTATGTGGCATGATATGTTATGAGCGTTTCCGTGATTCGGAGGTCACGTTAAGCAGTCGGTCCCGGTTGTTGTCATAAGGTAACAGTCGTGAAGCTTAGTTGGAGGCCTTCGGGCGGCTTAAAAACATCCAACGGTAAGATTACGTTGCCACAACGTGTCTTGCCAGTCCCCAACCCGCACTCGGCCAGCGTGGGGACGTAAGGCCTTAACCCTCTCTTGAGAGGAGACCCGAGCCCAGCAGTGGGACGTTATGGGTTGTTGATGATGAAAAGGGATAAAAGAGAAAAAACCATGACAACGTTTTCTTTTTAGTGACGACTAAGTTCCTACGCGCCGTCGATGTGTGTGTCAACTGTGTTCTATCCATTGTTTTGTGGTGCACTATTCCGTATGGATCGAAAGCCCGATTCAAATTTACTTTGTATATCTAGGTATATTCATAAAAAGTTACATGCATAAGTTAGCTGTATTCTAGAAACTAGATTCCACGTCTTAAGTATACATACGTAATAGTAATAAATACGACAGTAAATTATGTGTACTTGAGGAAAACTTAACAAAACACTCCTTAGTAAACAGTGTACTTGTAAGTAATAAATATATCGGCACTTTTAAAAAGTTCAAAGCATTAATAATTATATGATTTCACTGCACTGTGCTTGAATTTGTGTAAGGTAAAAAATTGCCCAAAAAAATAAGAATACAAAGTGTCACCACCCCTATTCATTCCATGGGTGTCGTAAGAGGCAACTAAAGGAACAAAATAAGCAGCTACCATCACTGCCAGGTGAAGGAAAACTTGAAACAAACCCTTTAGCAACCCGTCTGGCCAGCGTGGTACTAAGGAGAGGCCTATGTCCAGCAGTGGACCGTTAAAGGCTGTTGATGATGATGAAAAATTGCCCAATAGTTACATCTTTATTTGACTATATTATACTGTTAAGAAATAGACGCTATTTTTGCTATTTGTTTAAGTTATCTAAAAGTGTTATTTTCCTCCTTTTGAAGTTATTACTTAAATTTTTATTTTTAAGACATCCAAATAATCTCAATATCCGCCTTCTCTTAATCAGACAACAAATATCGATATGTTTGTTTGTGAATTGATGTTTGTTGCCTAAAATGTTGATCTGCTTTTTAATATCCTAAAATGTTTGTACAATTTTTTTTCTTATCGGTAATTTAAATACTTCCAAATTGTAGGTGTTTGGCGCTACGAATTGCGCGTTGCGTGTTATATGTCTATAGTATATTACAAATTTATAGTAACTTTCTCTGCCCGTACAATTAAAAACAACATTTAATATAAGAAGTTATTTAACCAGCTCCCAAGCCACACCAATACGACACATCTGTGAGAACTGAACAATTTGTGAAAGATAATTACAATTTGAAGGTTATAAATCAATATTTCAATTCATTAACTGTTCACAAAATAACACAGTCGTAACTTCCAATAAACGGTTCCGAAGGCTTTGCAGGTATGTGATTATCGTTTGAGATAGTGAGAATAATATACTAGAAGCAAGTGATTTTTTATTACATGTTGTGGGAATATTAGGCACTTTATATTTGGCTCTTGTGGTCTACTAGTGTAATTGGAGTTTTAGCAAATATTTTATATCCATAGACAATCTTTGACAGCAGACTGTTAAAATTATCTATGGTTGTCCCTTCCTGAAAGAAACTGGGGTCTCATTCTATATACATGTCATTATATACGTTATATGAATACAGTGAAGGTTGTATTTGCATTATTAGGATAGTTTTATGAAAAAAATAGAATAAAAGTTTTTAAACAAAAAGACGAGTAGAACCGAATATAAAAGAATATAAAAAAAATATGTATTAAACATGTTTTGAGTATGCGTCACCATTTGTTGTATTTCGATGGGTTTAAAACCCGGGTGACCCCATTGAAATTCAAAAACACCATTCCTAAACAAACAAAATAAAGTATTGAAAGTATTACTGATAATTAAAAATTATAATAATATAGGCAAAGATAAGTATGTCTTTTATCTACTGTTTGCTTTTTATTTTGCCCCAGGACATTTTTGATCTTTGGCAAATAAATGAACTCTCATTAAATTCTAAGTAATTTTCACTTCACAAATAGAACACTTGACATAATTAGTTGGTTTTACTAACAATGAGTGGGCGAGACAATTTGTATGATAATTACGCCCTTATTTGCATACGGTTAAGGGCTATAATTGATAGGTAATTTATTACAGCAGTAAGTCTGTAGAGTGGATCTCGTATTTATAATTGACCGTAGGAGTTTGATAGTTTTTTCGAATCGTTAACGAGTGATATATTGGTGATGCAGAGGCTTAATTCTGAGTGAATGGGTAACATGAAAGTATACATTTTATTAACGCTACGTGCATTATGAGAATATTACGTAACTATTTTTTTCATAAAACTATTTTTTTGAAGAAAAACGTATGCAAAACGTACTTTTAATATTATTGATATTTTACCCAGATATTGTCTGCTATACTGAAAAATATATGTATGTTCCTTTTTACTAACTACTGCTGACTTTGAAAGGATGTATCTGATGTTGAATCACCGATGTACTTTGAAGAGACTAAACCTAAGAGATCCAAAAGTCAGAGATGAATCGATACTTCAAAGTTCTTCATTTAATGACATTGGGTTAATGACATGATTTTAGGGTCCTACAGGAAGTAATTTTAGCTGGATATAAACCATTTATATTATGCCAAATAGACGAGTCTGATAGTTTTTTTTTTCGATTTTTTCTTCTCGTCGCAGCAAAGTCCTGTACACTTTTTCCCTTAGTCGTCTCTTACACACGTAATGAATAGGAGTGGTGACACTTCGTAACTCTTTCAATACACTAGCTTTCAATTCTAATTGTATGTAATTAAGGGTCAAATAACATAGATCTCATTTACCATTCCGATTGCGACATATTTGAAATAGATTCAAATAACTAAATGCTAACCCTAAGAATCAATTTCACAACTGCCTAATATACCAAGACATTTAGTCTGACATTTAGCATATTAATACACGTTTTTGTATGAAATATTTACACACAAGTCAAATCTGATTTAGCTAATGTCCTTTACTATCAAATCATTTAAAGTTTTTGTGCCAAACATATCCTTGAGATGTGTCGTCACTTTAATGAAGGGTGCATTGAAATCATTATGATTTGACATTTTGTATCTAATTAATTATAATGCAATACACATGAATAGCTCTGTTCTGAATGTTTATGTAACAATCACATTAATCTAACTTACGTTTAATGAATTTATAAGATGTTAAATGTTGTGTGTAAAAATTACTAAATGTTAGGTACATTTAGTAATAAAAATCAAAATATCTTTACGTCAAGTTTAATTGAAATGCTTTCACGGCAAAAGCACTCCCTGCTTTAGCCGTGAAAGCGTAACAGAGAGACAGAATTACTTGTGATTTTATAATATTGGTATGGATTGAATGTCTAGAAACTGCCTCGTTGGTCGAGTAGTCAGCGTATGCGACTGCTAATCAAGAGGTCTCGGGTTCAAATCCCGGGTCGGGCCAAAAAGTGTTTTTGGGTTTTTCTTAGGAAATTCCTAATAGCAGCCCGGAGTTTGGAAGTTTGGCGGTGATGCCTCGGAGAGCACGTAAAGCCGTCGGTCCCGGTTGTCATGAACATCAATGGCAATCGTTATTAGGAAGTCAGTGCCCTCAAATATACTGACAACTAGTTCAACCTTCGAATTTTAGTTCTCCCTTAAGGTTGCGGAGGTCCGATGCCAGTCGCTTCGTGGAAAAACTGAAATTCAGGTAAAATCGGTTGAAATAGTAGCCGACCCCAAATAAACTTGGGAATAAGGCTAGGAGGATGATGACTGAATGTCTAGAAACCTACTGCTAGACTGCTGCGTGGCGAAATTGACTGTCCTTGAGATATTTCATATGTCGTATTATAACAATAATTTGTGACTAATCAGACTTATTTGTAGTCTAATCTAATTTGAAGTATAAAGAACAAAGAATCTGTAGTCAAAAGCTGAACTATTCGTAACCTTTTTATCACTGAACGTTAGTTTGAAATTGTATTATAGTGTTGAATATAATTAAAAATGGTAAGCAAAATTAGCTCAAAGTAAATTCATTGCCTGTTCGAGAATTTTTTTATACGTAAGAAATTTTTGATGATAAGTTCAATCTTAGCATACAGTAACATCATGATAAGAGGCGGGTCATGTCTCAACATGTAATGTTACGACGATCTCATGGAAAACATGTTTTAAGAAAATCTTTATTTCATTTGAACCAGATAAGGTAGGTTACCGAAGCCCAATACTTTTCTCTTTGATATTGGAGGAGGGAGAACTCAGAGGATAGCAATAAACTTGTGGCCCGTCTTGAATTGTAGGTGCCTATGGGAATTAGTAGCCACTTACCATTAAGTACCTCCTTTTCACACCCTGTATCATAAAGAGATTATTAAAACTCTTTTGTGATTTTCATAAACCCTTTTTAAAGAGCAATCTATCTTTAAATATTATTATCGAGTACTAGCTGACCCGGCAGACTTCGTACTGCCTCAATCGATAAATAAACTTTTGTATAAAATACATTTAAAGTAAACGAAAGCAATCCATAATTAATTAAAAATGCAATTCATTATATATTCACCTTTTAAACCTTCTCTGGACTTCCACAAATAATTCAATGTAAGAGAATAACGAACAGCAATTCATTTTTATATATATAGATAGATAAGTGTATGATTTTAAACTTAAATGGCTATTAAGAAAAAAAACTAGTTTATTGGCGCCAAAAAACTAATTACAAGCTATTAAACTTTAAAAAAAATAAAATGAATATAATTAAATCATAAATGTATTGAAGTACACTCGGCGTAGAAAATATGTGGGGCATCAAAAAATTATACAGAATTTATAATACGGCGTCGCTGGGGTCAGTAATTCGATCGGCCATTACGACCGAATATTACCGATGACCCTATAATTTGCACACTTTTCAATAATCGACAACGAACCAACGTACCGAGGTACAGAGTGAAATTAAGTTTCAAAACTGGTTGTGCAAAACGCTGAACTTGATTATTGTTTATAGTTAGTTCGGTTGACAGGTTGGGTATAACGTACACTGTACAAAATTACAGATTGAATACAAAAAAAAATGCGTTGACATTAAGGTTTGATTCCATAATGTTAATTAACTGCAACTTTATCTGTAAAAAAAGTATAAAATACGTTATACTTTTAATAATACAAAGTAACTATCACATCTATACATAATCTACATATATATATAAGTAAAGTATAATATAAGTATAATAGTATTGTTAAAAATACAACTTGTTAAGGCTTAATAATAATTTAAGTAAAATACTAACTATTCTTAATTTTATTATTCAATGTAAATTATTTAAACATCAACATTTTATTAATCATTGATATGTTGTAATGATTTATGCCTTAATACGCAGATTGCGTAAATGACATTTTATTTTAGCTTCCGACTGCGCTGTAGGTTCGATTTTCACACGGCATAAAATTATATATTTTCCACAAAGAATTTATTTATACTGGAGTTGACTTTTGAGTAAAAGGAAAGGAGAAAAATGATTTATTTATTGATACTTGTATATCAACCCCATAAGGATCTATCTCTTAGTAACCCGGTACAGAATAAAATGATCCTATATTAAAAAAATATTTTATCTTCTGACTGTACTTTAACGTACCGTAACACGCCTTGTATCGTATCGTTGCCAACGTATTTACGACCATTTACGGATAGATTGAATTATTACCGACAAGCCGGCCATCTTCAAACGTTTCTCAAACGTGAAAAATACGTGACTCATTATATATGTACTATTTTTTACAATAATTACGTCATAACGTTACAAAGGTGTGACTTTATTGTTGTTTCACACATAATCATTATTTATGACTGAAAGTTTATAGGTCATGGTATAAGGTACATACATAAAAACTCGTATGGTGTAGGTTTTTTAATATATATATATATGATTTATCTCTATTAGTTCTACAAAATCGTATGATTTAGATTCAGACATAAAAAAACTGATTTGTATAAAGTTTCATCAATATTGATTAATTTCTTACTTATAACTAAGAAACCAATCGCTCGCCAAACTTTTGAATACCCTTTTCACTAACTGTCATACACCATCACTATCTCTGGGCGTTTAGTCGCATAGGGGTGAATTTCTTCATAATACTATAAAAGGGTCCTGATTTATTTTGATTCTATTAACTTATACGTGTCAAATAGAATTAAAAAAATAATGATTTGATTCTATTTTTTTAGTTCGTCAATCGTGACCACCAAAAGCCTTTTTTATAAGTGAGTTACGAGTTACCTTGCGAATGTTCACTATTTTAATTTTCAAGTTTTGTAAATTTAATCTTAAAATAATTTTAGCCTTAAATAAGGTACATTAACTCAATTTTTGCATTAATATTCAGACGAAGGTGATTTTTTATAAAAAGTAACAAGAAATTGAAATTTAAAGACAGCGTCAGCGCAAGCGCAGATATCGTAATGACGTTTAATGCGTCCGCAACATGAATTATTCATCATGATTTCGGTACACGAATGTGTGTATATGTAAATGTATCGGACAAGTATATGATGTTTTTCTTAGGAGAAATTTTAGGACAAATATTGTATAAGGTATGTAGGCGTAGAGAAATGAACGAAATTCGTTTTATTGAAGTGACAAACTAGATTTCTTATTACACAACGTGCTCGATTTAATATGTGTAAATGAAACTGTGGACGATTCTTTAATCGTAAGCATGTGACCATGACCAACGTTCTTAGCGTTTAATACAAAGTTCTCCTACGGTTGTTCAGGTTATACAGAAGTCCGCATTTATATATTTTGAAAATGAGCGTTTATATTTATGTATGTTACTAAACCGATTTTACTTAATGAGGTATCAATAGATTTGTAATAATGATCTGGGTGACATACGAAATATAAATTTTACTAAAAGTTTTGACATTGTCGGGTTATAATTTCTTAATTTTTTCTTGTTAATACTATTATTGGTTGTAAAAGTATAAAATTAATGCAAAATACATTAAACAAATAAGATAGAATTATATTTACCTAGTTTGTATTTCTGGTTTTATTCTCATTCTAAAACCTTTTCGGAAAATTAAATTTTTTCGTCTTCAATGTCAGTGGTGAAAGAAATCAAAATGTTTAACATCTTCGGTTCTAATCGATTGGTTATTTTAAAACTCAACAGCGTTTAGATGGTTCAAGACAGTTGCAAACTTAGAACTACATATAGGTATTCATCATCATCATCATCATCATCAACAGCCTTTAACAGTTCACTGCTGGACATATCCCTCTCCTTTGAAAGGAGGTTTTGGCCTACTATACCACGCTGGCCAGACGGGTTGGTAAAGGGTTTGTTTTAAGTTTAAGTAAGTAACTACATATTTATATATTTAGTTAGTCACACCTTCAAGATAGGTTTACCATTTTTTTCTATTGACATCTAATTTACGTTTTATTTTTATATGTATTTTCTTTTGATAAATGTACTAGTTTAAATGATATTTAAAGGAAGCTATTTTGTTGGGTTGTGGCACGAACAAATCACATTCGCACATAATACGAAGGGCAACAAACATATACAGAAATAAAATATACCCTTCAACTTCAAAAAAGTCGCAAATATAAGTCAAGAGAAAACATACAAGATAAGAGCAAAAAGTATGGTTCCGCAAGTTTCATATATTAAAGAGTGCTTGTAAATTTATTGCCCACGTCTTTCTCAATAAAGCTATCGCTAAACATAATTATGTAAATTTTGGCATGTGAATAAATGACTTTGATTTGGTTTGATTTATTATTAGCTTGATTAATATTAAGTAAGATGTCTGGCAGAATATAAATTATTAGCCTAAAGTCAGAATCATATAAATCTATATAACATATGTTTATAGTTTTCTAATTATTTCAGAGATGAATTCTCTCGCTTATCAAGTACCATATAAATTTACATTCACACTTATAGCACAAGGTTAGCTATGGGATGCATAGGAATATTAAAAGTCTAAAATTTTTCGACACATATTTTGATCCATTTACATAATAAGATTGAACTGGTAGATAAAAAAGAGTTACAAGAAAAAAATAAAAATAAAGATAAAAGGAAAGCAAGATGAATCGGAACATGTAAAAAACAGTTCGAACGGCTATTAGCTAAGACTCGGCTATAAGAAGTCGCATTCGTGTGAAATTGTTGGCAGGCTTTAGTCGTCTCCCCTACACAACGTTACGGTTTCGATCAAATTGTTTTAAAATCATATTCATTTTACACGCTTTTTATTAGCTTCACATGTATGTTTGTTTGTTTGTAACCAATTCTTTTAGGTGCGATTTTGACCCACTTTAAATAGGCCAGATTTCGTTCAAACTTTGTAGATTTATCGAAGGCCGATGACAATACACTAATTAAAAAAAAAAACAATTTAGTCCATTTTTGTCTTTTTTCAAAAAATAATAGCTTTAAGAAACTAAACAAACACGCCATTAAATTAAAAAATATAAATTAACTTTAATGTAACAAAGCGTGGGGCAACGTCATTGAAATATTTTCAGAAAGCATCCCACGCTTTGTAACATTTAAATTATTTTGTTTAAAAGCGTGTTTGTTTAGTTTTTAGTTATTTTTTTTATATGAAAGTTGTAGTGGTCTAATACCATTGGACGGATTAAAACAACATCTACTTTTTATAATATCTATGCTTTTACCGCCTTACAATTTTATTGACAACGAATACTTGACCATATTAAACGTTTTTCTTTCTTCCTCATTTACTTTTGTATTGACAAAATATTTATAACCACATTAAAGAGGTAGTAGCCCCACGCTTATTTCAACATGAACGGGCCGACTCAACCAGGGCAGTACTACCCTCACACAGAAGACGAACCTAAAATGACAGCATTCGTGATGTCGTGTTTCGTTGGTGTGTGAGACCGGAGGCCCAATCATTCTGCATCAGCTTCGGAGTCCAGGAGAATGATGCAGAAAAATTTCACTAAGCCGCCAGGGTATGGGTCACCACGCTGCGTTATTTGCACTCACAGAGACCCCAATTCCTGGTTTCTACTCAGGCTTTTAATACTCAGGCTCAAACATACAACTAAAACCATAGTAACAAAGTATTAAAAGACTAATATCAAAACATAGTTGCTAATTTATTTCTCACTACAATAGTTCTTAGACACTGATCCCTAAAATAATGTTCTTATTAAATCGTAACGACCTCAACTTAGAATAGTGTGGGACTTGTTAACCGCAGTCGGTTTGCGCCTTCAAATTATAGTCGCGTCCATTTCCCACTTACTAACAATGAAGGCTTTATTGATAAAAAAAGCCTTTGAGATTATTTATAGTAATGATTTATTCGTGAATCGATTTCTAGAGAGAGATGTAAACTAAATATTACAATAATGTCGAAGAGTTCGATAATAACGACAATAACTCAAAAACAAAAAAGATATAAAAAACTAAAATAATTGTAGTTTTAAAATAACAGAATATATAAAAACATAACAATACATATTCATATATTAGACAAATTAATAAATAAATTAGTGATTTTTGCAGTAATGTTCTAATAACTTTAATACAGAGCATGCTCTAATTTTAGAGACTATAATAAGTAAAACGCTAAACAATACGTACATTGTTGCTGTATTCACTCACTGTAACAATGTTTGTTGGTCTATTTTCATGTTACTCTAAACAGATCAGCCAGATTTGAATAATGATATTGGTTTAAGATTGAGCCTTAATCAAAATAATTAACATAGGTTTCAAAACATCTGGCTTCAATGTTTAAAAGCAGATAATTGACTTAAAGGAGATGAAACTAGAGACGGATCTTGTCTTTCAGTCAACTGACAATCATGAAGTTAGATTTTCATTAGTGTGTATAGCCATTATGTTACATTACCCACCTCAAAAATAGTCATGAAAGTAATGAAATTTGTTCTTCATGATCGATTTACTATCGAATAGCGTGACACCTTTGACAGGTCAAATGTCAGTTTGACGTGCCAAAACTAATTTTTGCATCTCAGAGAAAGCTTTAGAAGGTTACCATAAAATATATTTATAGAACAACCGTTGCTGGAACTGTATCTAAGCATACACCAAATTTATACATCGTTAGAGGTCTTAACACTTTCTTTTCTATTGTATAACCGTCTTAGCACTGGACAGGGCGTCACAATGTCGATCAATTGTATCGATGCTGAATCGAACGTGATTATAATCGATTTGAGATTATTGAATCGCTAACGGTAGTGCGTTTTATGATTTTTTCCTTCACTGATTGGGTCTATTGTTAAATGTTTTTAGTATCAAAAAGTGCTCATTAAAAATATCAAGAGACAATTCGAATGAACGCAATCGAGTTTATTTCGATTGACTTCATTATATATTGAAGCACTAAATATAACAAATAGTTCCTAATAGAAATTTCAAAATAAAGCTTAACATTTTTAATTATAGCTACACAGTATTTATTCAATGACGTGCTTTAATTATTTTCATTACATTTCTTCAAATTTAAGTATACTACGCCCAATACTTTATACTTATCACATCACAAATTATTACAGCAATTACAAGAAATATCAGGTTGTGCTTTAAAATATGGAGTATAATCTTAAATCGTACTCAGTAACATTCGAAACGCTTTTTTGATTTCGCTTCTGGCAACCCTCGACCTCATTAAAACATCAGTATTATAGTCTTCAGTTTCAATCAGACAACACTTACAAAGCTACAATAATTGTCAATAAAATTTATTGCCAGCCCAAATAAAGACCCGGATTATGCGAATACAAAAATCGATTTTTCGTAGAATACATTCGAGTACCGGAATAAAATTGTAATCAGTATTAAAATGCGTGCAATCATTAATTCGAGTAATGTATCAAAATTTTCGGTTCTCGCTTGGTGGTCCGTTATCAGTCCATACTTGATTACGATTCATCGGAATCGATTTAGTCACGCCTCCTTCGTGTAATCAAATCGATTGCTCTCAATATTTCGTTACAGGTTACATGTTTTAAGAACACATCGTAATATTTTGTGCCTTATGACTACGTGTACTAAAATAATTAAGTTCAAAGGTTGATAGGTACTGAGACCTATTAATATTTTTTATAAAAAACATCTATTGGAGTTTGAATTCAAGGTTGGCATAGACAAAAAAAAAATTGAAAAAAGTGGCATATAATATTGGAGAATTATTCGTAGGATGTATAATAGTGGAAACGGTACCTAAGAAGTAAAAGTATGTTTTTGAATTTTAATTGACCCGATAAGCAACTTAATAAATTAGACTACCAGCCCTATAGCTTAGTTTAATTAACCCCGAGTTAATCTAATTGGTATTTATACGTATGTAAAAAAGTATTTTTTTCGTGATTGCAGTGGTGACTTTCAGAACTTAACCCAATAAATTTTTCATCTACAGGTAGAACAGCAGGTTTTTTCATTAAAAACATCAACTACATAGTTTTGTAGAAATTAATTATTTATAAGGTATTATATAATATGGAATTTCGAATCATCATCATCAGCCTATTGCAGTCCACTGCTAGACAGGGGCCTCTCCCATTGCACACCACTACGATCGATTTTAGGCTTCTCTCATTTAGCTCCTGCCAGCCATCCTGCAATTTTGAATTTACATTGACATTTCGTGGATACCTAAAAATTAAAAATAAGTAATATCAAGATGTTTATTTGCAATATAATTGCTTACATGTTATATTATTAAGATCTAATATAGTAGCAATAAAAACCGAGGAAGTATGAGCTGACCTCTTACACACCAAGGGTTCCGTACAATGGTAGGTAAATATATAATCCGTCTGCAATGAAACTAATCCTCAAAGAGTTAAAAGTTTTCAGACAGCTGACAGAGAACCTTGTGTTCTTGTTATACATCCTTAGAAATAAACATTCAGGAAGCCACATAAACAACAGGTTTTTTTTTCTTTGAGAGCACGGAACCCTATAAATAATCAAGTTCATTTTAAAACGTAATGTGTTTAATGAATCGAAAAACTTTAATTTAGATAATTTATTTATCACGACTTGAAATTTGCGGATGCAATTAATGAAAAAGAACTTCAAGGCTATTGGCACATTAAGGTTATTCTGAAAGATGATCTAATAAGTAATGTTACATTTGCTCTAGTAGATTTCAAAGATATACCTACATTTTCTTATGGTTTTGGTTACATGACGGGAGAGATGAACCTCCGATGAACTCATTTATTTGCTCGTTCTAAAATTACCTAATATGTTACTGAGTTGCAGAGTCCCTAACCCACACTCGGCCACCGTAAGGACGAATTGCCTTAACCCTCTCCTAAGAAGAAACCCAAGCCCGGCAATGAGACGTTATGAGTTGTTGATGAAATTGATTTCTAATATTTCATTAGTACCAAATCTACTAGCACTTACAAGCAAGTTCTTTATACATTTTATACGCCCTACACAAGTAACGATAAGTCGTTGAGATTAATTTGTGCAGACCTATTTCCCAAACAATCTATTTCTCAAACAGTCGTTCGATTAATCTCATCATAAGGTTGCATTTCTTCTGATTTTTATTAAAAAATCTTTAAACTAAAACTTAAAATTATCAAATAACAATTTACTAACTCAATAAACATATTTTGCCTTATCGTAACGTAAATATTGAGATATCTATTCGAATACATTACAAATCGTGACCATTTTAAAACCATTTAGCATTCAACTGAAGCTCTTTTGTGAATCAAACAAGGTGTTTAAATAACATTAAATAATGTGGTTAGCTAATAATAGTAGGCCAAACGGGGTCAGAAACATCAATCTTATAATCAAACTAGTAACTTAGACCTTGGTTTTTTTTTAAATTTAAGCCTACCAAAGTGCCTGATGGAAAGCATGAGTAACGAACGATGCGATGATTGGGCCTCCGGTCTTAAACTCACCAACGAAATACGACAGCAAGAATGCTTTCATTATTAGGATGGTCTTCTGTGTGAGGGTAGTACTGGCCGGGTCGAGCCGGCCCATTCTTGCTGAAATCAGCGTGGGTCTACTACCTCCAAGAGTACCACCAAGTCATCGTTTTTTCATCCTGTCCCCAATTTTAACCGGATAAGCTGATAATCTTGGAAAGGCTTTGGGCTGTTGTACAGCCAATGATCTACCTGCCTTCAGTCGTATTCTAGAACCCATTGCACATGTTCTGCTTAATTTAACGGTCAGCAGAGTATATGGCGATGTAAAATATATCTACGTATTAATATCATCATTATATAATTCAATTTGAGACAGATACCCTGACCATATTTGTGATGTTCAATAAAAACTGTCTTTGCTAAAATGAAAAGCAAATTTATAAAGACACTATAGGGTCTATAAGAGGCATCTTTAAAATGATAATTTAGATTATACAAATAGATGACACAGCTACATAATTTAACCTTTTGGCGTACACGCAAAAACTTCTATTAACATTCTGCGTGCACACACGTTCGTTATAAAACAGTGCTATATGATAAAGATTGTTGCACAGCTCTGAGAGATGCTGTGCGATACTTAGCATATATTTATTGCATTATTTTAAAGCTATTTAAGTAGTACCGGTGTGTGACGTTATGTAATATAAAAAAATATAATTGTATTTATTTTTATACTCGTTTTTGCCCGCGGCCGCGCCTGCCTGTATATCGGTTATCGCGGTAAACCATGCAGCATAGTCACAAACACTATGGCGGCCTAGTGAGATACTTTTTCATGCTCCAATTAACGAATATCGTTATATCTTTCCAAATAATGAACTACGTTTGAGTGACGTAAGCAATCCTTTTTTTTTTGTCTGTTGGGAAATCCTCCCGGATACCACCAGCTTGTGGTTATGTCGGACTCGAACCTACTAAAACCACACGCCGTCTCGGGTACTAGAAGCGGAGGAACCAGGTGCACCTTCGAAAGAAATCCCTGGCACCGCAACGTATGTAAAAAACCCTAAAATTCTTAAACTGCCCAAATAATGTATAATTGACTTTGATAATTTTGGTATGATCATTATCCTAATAAGATCCATACAAACAGTTTTCTTGTAAAACATAGATAGTTAAAGATACATTCATAAATGTATGTATAACTATGTGTCTTGTGTCATTCATTAGTGTTGTAGTTGTTACATATTATGCTAGCATTCATCGTAATTGATGATACAGTTTTTATTGCAGCGATCACTTACTGCCAACAGTTTTTATATCCACTTTAATGTTTGACGTTCAAAGTCATGTAATTGAGTATCTTTGATCTTATTATTCAGTTTTTTTTATAGAATGCAAATTATTGTTGTAATATAATATGGTTACAAGTGAATTGGTTTTTAAAGTGATTATTATTTATTTTAAGTTATTTATATTCCTGAAGTGATGTATTTTTTATACAATATTAATGGAATTATGTTTTTGTTCGTGTTATTACTAATCGTGTTATTATTAAATAATGAAAATCAAGATTACAAGTTATAATATATTAAATAGATGGAAGTTGTGTAAGTAAAGGTTTTGTAATATAAAATACTTAGATACGTATGGCCAAATTTCAAGTGAAAACCTAAAATGTTTTACATTATATTTTTTGAGGATTTAATTGTAACTTAAACTATTTCCTTAACTATAGTAATTATATTTAATTCACGCATCAATATTGTTTTTTTTTTAATAATTATTTTGGATATCTGTCGAACAACATAATTAAATTTAGTAATAGCTTAGCAGAGCTTATACTATGGATACTAGACAACTACTATGACCTTATACTTTTTTTGTAAATACACACATATTTTACATAGGGAACACCCAAATTCCAAAACAAACATTTGGAAGTCACACAATAATTAGGTCCGGGAATCGAAACCGAGACCTCTTGATCAGCTACTAAACAGATCACTAGACCAACAAGGCATTCACAACAAATGGAATCAAAAAAGTCAAAGTCCATACATACCGTACCTCAATACTTTGTTTCTTAACCAAAGCATATCTTATACTGGACGCGACACTTAAACTTTTACGGTCGAAATATTTAAATTATTTAACCTATGAACCAATGGCGAACGAGCGGCGACATCGCGATATTTCCGGCTTAAATTGCAATCATATCTGCTTAATGCTATATTTTAATAATTATACCGCTATATCACAGGTTTTATTAGCACGTTTTATCTTGGAAATAGTAAATAGATGAGTCAGACAAGTGGTCGGTAAAATATAACCTGCTATTTATTTTCTATAAGACACTTAGGTACAGTCAGCAATACATTTCGAACGAGCGATAGGTGACGAACAGAATTTGTTTGCTTTATAATAAGATGTGACATTCTATTAACATTATTGAATACAAGACTCTTAATCTACTGTGCTATAATATAGTAAAATCAATTGATGTCTAATCTAAAAAACTAAATAAATATCAAGTAATAATATTTGTTTAATTTAGCAACAAACCATTAAAAAGGATCTCGGTCTATATTTGTCAGAAATATTTCCGTGGTTGATTTTCATATAAAACTGTGTAATACAGACAATCCAACAAAAAAATAAATCAACAAATAGTGTAGTAAAATGTCTTAGATCTATGCATTTGTGTACCGTATTTACAAATGATCATTAGTGATTTAAGCACGACGTTTTTTTTCATGACTGTACCAGTCAAGTATTTAGATAGGGGAGGCTAAACGACTTCTTGTAAAGACTTGTTATATGCCGCATCAAGTTATACAAGAAACTTATTCTGTGGCGTAAAAGGAAATGTACACTTTATATTTATTTCATTAGTACTTAAACCATTCAGCATTTGTTATAATTACATTAAAATAGCTATGGTAAAGTATCAATAAATTTCTTTGTAATACTTTTTTTTTGTTTTATTTAATGGTATATTAGCTTGTAACCCATTTCGTAACTTACAAAGAAAAAAAAATTATGACTTGTGTTATGTACTCGTACAAAAACAAGTTTATAAAAAATGTCTTTAGAGCTGTCACAGTTCATCATCATCATCATCAACAGCGTTTATCAGTCCACTGCTGGACATAGGCCTCTCCATGAAAAGAAGGTATTGGCCTACTATTCCACGCTGGCCAGACGGGTTGGTTTCAAGTTTTCCTTCTCTTTGCATTGATGTTGTCTTGCGTAGTTTATCCCTTAGTCGCCTTTTACGACACCCGCGTGATGAATAGGGGTGGTGGCACTCTGTGTTCTTAATCCGTCACCAGACGGACAACAGTTATACATATTTAATCCAGAACATAGTTTGAAAAGCCATCTAAAAATATAGTCTTTGAACCTTGGCAAGTCATTCCTGAACGACCATACAACATGCAATAAACTTCGATTTGACACAAACATGTCGTCACAGTTACCCACAAATTACAGTACAGTCGCACACATAATACTGTGAGTCTGGAGACATGAATAGCATTTGAGGTTTTAGTACAATACTGTTATGGGATAGAAGTCTAATATGTATAGCTGTTATTTAAGAACTTTAGCTTCTAGTGTATATTAAAGCTTTCTGCGAATAACTTGTTACATCTCACATAACCTTGAGTTTTCTTCCAACAACAATTATGATCGTAATTTTTCTTATCTACTTCGTTTCATAGTTTCATTTGATAACATGCATAACAATGCAAAAAGTTTGGGCCGGTCACTTTTATTATCAAGTTCCAAGCCGAGAAAATATGTTTTTTTGTGTTATACTTTATTGTATTTTTTGAATACATTTTGTTCAAAATTAAATCATAAATATTTTTATAACGATATAATAACGTTGGATTTTAAATAAAACAATCTTTGTTGATATAAAGGAACTATTAATTCGTTGTTTATTTTCCTAAATTAAAATACATGAATCTGTTATCTATATAAGTGAAATAAAACACTACAAAAACGCAATAATTTGTGTAAAGATGACTTTTGTTATCTGCTAACTATATCACCGTATTGAAACCCTTACAATACATTCACTATACACACAATCTTATCTAAACTCACAACATTTAGATTCAGTCATCAACGCAATTAAATAGATCACTATCAGTAATGCTAAGCGATCGCTTAAACAATGAACATAATCTGTGTAACAAAGTAGGCGTGTAAGCGGCCCGACACGCTACAGTGAGCACGACACAGTGTTTGTGTGGCGCCCGAGTTGATTGGCTTAAGAAATATAAAAAAGAATCTATCTTTATTTATGATTATTATTTGCATGGATGCGTATGCGCATACTATTATATTATATCCTAAAACTAGGCTACAAAACGAATTTTACAACACATGTAAATTTTAATAGGATTATAAATTTTGATTTTGCAACAGTCAGATTGTTTAGGCTGATTTTTCTTTGTATATATAAATATCCTTATCTGTTTATTTAATTAAGTACAAATTATACGGTATTAGGTAATTCTTAGATATTTTTACAATAATTTAAAACCCATATTAGCTTGAATACTAAATATCTAATGTGATAGACATCACTATAGAGTTTTGGTATAATATCTACATAGTTACCTATGTCTGTCTCAAATGAATTGTAAAATTGAATAAACTAAATTAACATTCATAAAAAATATAAAATGAATTTATTTTATTCATATTATAATCATAACAAGAGAATATGAGTACATTCTAAATGAAATAATATGTTTCAAAATAGGGTAATAAATAAAAAAAACATGAAACGGAATCGAGAACCTTTATGACAAAATAAGTTACAAAATAAAAACTATTAATCATCTCGCATATAAACATAAAACATAATAATATGAGGCAATTAAACAATTAAACCATTAAATTTAACTAATTCCCTGTACATAGATGACTATCAAATAATTTGACTACTCGAGCGTGTGACGCATTTGCTGCGCACGCGCTGTTGTCCATACGTCATCGCACACGACGTTTTATTATGACACAGTGCTAGTGTTGATAATCAGAATCATTTTATTTAAAGTACACGTTGAAAGTATTTAAAGCTTGAGATCCAGATCAAACTAGATAACTATTTTTTTAAAAGTGTTAGTGTCTATCCTCTTGGTTAAACCAGGTTTACCAGATGACTTTGGTTTAATAAATGAACTTGACTTTATTTTTCTGTCTGATAGTGTTCCTGAAGACTCCATTTTTTTATATTAAAGTTTACCAAAGTGACTTTACTCTGCCTGATGGAAAACAGGAGTAGGGGTCACCATCCTCGTTGTGAGGGTGAGCAATGCAGCATAGCGGCCTGGTCAGTTGTTTCTGCATTATTCTCCCGGCCTCCGGAGATCGGGAGAATGATACAAAATGATTATGCCTCCGGTCTCACACTCACCAACGAAATACGACAGTCAGAATGCTGTCATCATTAGGATGGACTTCTACGTAAGAGTAGTACTGCCCCGGTCGAGCCCTCCCATTCGTACTGACATCAACGTGGCTCAGTTTTATTGATCCTTTCAAGATGAAGTCCATTAATATAATTTATAATTATAGGAAGGTTATTCTATTCATAAATGCTTAAAATCACATCTGTTTCTCTTAAGGGATAAACAGAGGCATTTTAAATGCCCTCTTCTTGCGAGTTTTTGATCACACGTAACTAATAGGTGGCGGGATGTTAACCGGGATGTTAAGTTGGCCAGAACCTCGTCAGTCGATCAGCAGGCGCACTTGTAAGTGAACTTGGCTTTCGGTCCTAAATTATAGGTAGGAAATCTATACACCTTGGTGGAAACCCTATGCACCTCCACCACAAACACACAGACACGCACTAACATACACACACACACACAAACACACATACTATTCATCGTAAAAATAAATAAATCTATATTAAAATGTCTATTTTATATTTCCTGTGTAGTTGGCTAGTCTCCCTTGAGACTGGCTTTCGTGGCTTAAAACGGATAGGCGAACATCATCCAATGCACTTTGACGCAATTTCAACTTTCAAAAATAAAAATAAGTTTTTTTTTTAAACTTTCTATTTTAGAAAATGTAATATATAAGCCATTAAAAACAAATTAGAGACATAAATTGTCATATACATAAATACATAGTATCTTAGCTATGCTATTAGTTCTCATATTATGTTACATTTCTATTTTGTATTTAAATATAGGAAAGTTTTTCAAAATTAAAGCGAAACCTCCATCAGAATGTTTGCGCTATAATAAAATTTGTATACTTTAAAGACAAGCGTGTAAAGTTTAATTTGTATTAATATACAATACATATTTACTTAAAGTCTCGTATTAGCAGTAGTTCAAGGTGATGTCACTTATTGCTTTACAAGGCCGCGGCTTTATTTTATTGTGCGTAGCAAGATCATACATTTATACAATTTGTAGTAGGTATAGATTTAACTTCTATATATAAAAATTATAACTATAAAAATATATTTTCATAAATGCCTGTTGGGAAGAATGAGTAGAATCCAAGAGGCGTGGTCACCATCTTCATTACGTATACAGACAATGTTTTTTTTTTTTTAACATGTGGAAATCCACTCGGACCGTCGTCCCGCCGGGGTTTGCGGCGGGACGGTGTGTCGGACTCGAACCGAATAAAACCACACGGTGTGATCTCTCTGCGCCTGTGTTTTGGGAGGAGTCCAGGGAAGGGATTTCCTTCTTAATGGTGACCACACTTTTTTTTTTTTTTTACGTGTGGAAATCCCCGCGGACCGTCACCCCGTCGGGGGTTACGGCGGGGTGGTGTGTCGGACTCGAACCGACTAAAATGGTGACCACACTTTTTTTTTTTTTTTTTTTTTTTTACGTGTGGAAATCCCCGCGGACCGTCACCCCGTCGGGGGTTACGGCGGGGTGGTGTGTCGGACTCGAACCGACTAAAACCACACGGTGTGACCCTCTCTGCGCCTCTGTATTGGAAGGAGTCCAGGGAGGGGATTTCCTTCTGGACTAAATGGTGACCACACTATGGCAACCTATTGAGATATATTTGCATTATTGGAGTACTGTCAGTTTATAACATCATCGCGATCATCATAGGTATAAAATAACTCAATATAAACACGTATTGTTTTTTTCGTATATTTTAATATAATAGCAACAAAGTCCAACTTTTACACTTGAAAAGGAAACCGTTTTTTTTTCACGACCTTAAACTAATTCTTTTGACTAACAATTATGACTAATAATGATTGATCAATATTAGGAAATATCAAGAGTCACGTTTCCCGTAATAAAACGTAGTTATATCACTACGAAGATTTGAACACGGTTTTACAATACCATCGATTTTTTTTTTTCTTTTTTTTTTTTTTTTTTTATATTTAAGTCTGCCAAAGTGACTCTACTCTGCCTGATGGAAAGCATGAGTAGAATCCAGTAGAAGGGGCACCATGCTTATTGTGAAGGTAGACAATGTAGCATGGTGACCCTTACCATGGCAGCCTGGTTTGATTATTCTGCATCATTCTCCCGGTCTTCGAAGGGCGGGAGAATGATGCAGAATGATTGGGCCTCCGGTCTCACACTCACCAACGAAATACGACAGCAAGAATGCTGTCATTATTAGGATGGTCTTCTGTGTGAGGGTAGTACTGGCCGGGTCGAGCCGGCCCATTCGTGCTGAAATCAGCGTGGCTCTACTACCTACTAAATAGTTATAATAGTATGGTCTATTATCATCAACAACCGCTAACGCCCCACTGCTCTGCTCGAGTCTCCTTTCAGGAGAGGGTAAGGCCAAACGTCCTCAATCTGGCTAATTGCGGTTGGAGTTGCCGGGCGCCACCTGAGAGAGGGTACAGAGACGGAGCCCGCATCAAGAGCAGGCAGGCGCTGGGAGGAGTCCAGAAGGAGATCTCACCCTGGACTCCTCCTAAAAGAGAAGCGCAAAGAGGGCACACCGTGTGGTTTTTAGTAGGTTCGAGTCCGACACACCGCCCCGCCGAATCAAAAACCCCGGCGGGGTGACGGTCCGTGAGGATTTTCCACACGAAAAAAAAATGTGTTATATTATACTTCCCGTAAAATAAGAAAATGTAGAAGGTCTGCATGTACAAGCGTTTAATTATTTGTGTATAAAAATATCTTTAAAAGTCTACATAACTCAAGCTGCAACAGACTAATGTTAGTGATGATAGTACACAACTTTTACTTTAACTAAATCATAAAATTATAAATCATTCAAGTATTAAGTTTTCTCAATATATAACACTTAACTACGTAAGTAATGACCAATGGGTTGATCAATACCTATCATTGGAAAAAATCAAGACACATTTATCTCTTCGAAGTACAAGGGCAGGAACATTGCATAATGCCGACCTTTTTGCCTTCCAGTATTTATATTAAAGGTACCGAGACATTCTGATTGATATGGTATAATTATATTAGGTATCCATCAAAGTCAGTATATGGTTAAAGCGATGATTCTGATATTATCAGAAAAGTTAATAGGGTAGTAGTAATATTGGAAGAAGTTTTATATTTTTGTTTGGATTAATGATATCCCTGACGCCAAAAGTAGCGCTGACTAGTAGGAAATGAAATCCACTATTTGCTTTACACCCAGTAGCTGACCTTACCCAGGCTAAAACTACCTCCATTGTTGAATCAATAGGGGTGATTACGAGATTAAAAGAAATTATTTGCAAGTGTCATAATAAGCGTTAATCAGCCATCAGCGGTAACGTAAATTTATTCAAAATATTTTTTGTTTGTTATGATTGCACAATTATAACAATTCACGGTAACATACAAGTTAAATAGACAGAGTTATTATCTAATGTAAATAAGCATAACACGATCAATTTAACAAAACCATACGTTACAAATCTTACAGCTTAAGCAAGGTTATATGGGTGGTCCCATTAAAATGAACCAACTGCCTCACTTGTCCATGCCTCGTTTACATATTCCACTTGACTCACGCATAAATTGTCATTACGGTAATCATTCGATACATTCTATCGATAACTACGCTCGCCTAAATCGTTTAGTCGATTTCAATCCTCCGCTGGACGCCTTTAAACGACTGACTTGGAAATCTATTTGTAATGTAAGTTTTTTCACGGTTCAAAGTGTACAAGACGCGCTTTACCTATTTTATCTTTAACTTTATTGAGCTTTATCGGTTTACAGTCGTAAATAAAGTCGAAATGATACCGTGCGCGCTCCAGTGCAATGCTTGTTCCGAGTGAACATGCTTAGTCGATTATTTGGATATCTTTGATGACAATTTATTTTTTGTAGTTAGATCTTGACACATCCGATTAATCTAATATTGAAATGAGGCTAGTAAAGATTGGTTTATGCTTTTATATTTTTGTTGATGGAGTTCAATGGTTTTCATATCTTTGAAATTTTGAACACAGAAGAGTTTTTGATTTTAGTTTATGATGACAACCGGAGAATTTGAATAAAAATGTAATTAGATGCTCCATGGCAAGATTGCGAGGAAGAGGCTTAGTGTGTATAAAAATTGTTGACAGTCCGTTTTTAATTAAAATGTTACAATATTTAAATACCGGTATTTTTAAATTGCCGTCCTTATATATTAGAAGCGTTGACTCGAGTTTTAAATAGTTGTTATATTTGCAAAGCTGATGCTCATTAGTAAAACATATACATTCATCTGCTTACATTTAAGATACGAGTATGCATATTTTAAAAAAGAAATTGACCAAACCACAGAAATTCTAATATACATCTGGGTAAAATTATTTAATTATATTTGTTTGAATAATTATTGAAATATTTAGTTGAAAAAAAAAAAAACAAAAACAAATTCCACTCCAAATTTTTTTTTCCTCCAATTCAATACAATACAATGATAAGATAAGATACAATACAAATTAACAAGTTAAATATAAGATTATACTCACATTTGACGCAACGCACACACGCAAAGACACATTTAACACGCAAAGAGCAATGCTTTGACGTTACAGCTGAAGATTGTTTTACAGCTTAATTAAGATCTCTTCGAATACTAGTCAGTCATTTTCGTTAATATTTACAGATATTGACAGAGATTACTCTAGAATGACTGTACTGATTTTGACAGGATTCTCACTGACATTAGGGATAGCATAAGCTATTTTTTTTAGAATAGCTCTGATCCGCAGCCATACTCATGAATTATAACAAAAACCCCAGGTAACATCGCGGTACACAGCTAGTAAGTAATATGTCTACTTTATTTGAAAAAAAAATTTGACTTGTACAAATTTAAATTTATTTTTTGTTGTTGTTATTTAAAACAGTAAAAAAAAACAATTAAAGAAAAACGTTTTACTGTAATACATTTGTTTCATTTTCCCAGTATAACACTACTGTGTCCTATTTACTAGAAATCACGTACACAGAAAATAAACTCATTTGCATCCAAGTCAACCTCACAATCATCAATAGAAAAAACATTGTTTGCATCATGTATATAAATGATCAGAAATGATCTCAAAGAGTACCGAAGTTTGTTTACAAAAAATAAAACCTTATTCTACATTCGTATTGCTAAACATTCTTGTTTGTTTCTGAAGCCATCAACTTAGTACTCCTCGGACGTTCCACTCAATCGCATTGATGATTCAACTGGCAAATCCGTATAAACGCCACCATTTAAATGTATATTTCGAACGCGATATTGAAGCGAATTAACATACTCGTGAAACAAATAGATATGAACTCAATAATAAAGATGACAAAGTTGAAAATGTAGTAGCAGATGATGAAGGTGTGATAATTAAAGGAGACGATGACGGCAGTGCGCGCGTTTTAAATAAATAAATCGTCACTTGTTATTCCCTTTGCAGCTATGTTATGTAAGTAGTGTAACTAGATTAATAGGTCAATACACTTGCTGCTCGGTTTTTGTAATGGTGGGTACAGTACAAACTAGTGGAGTACAATGTTGCCCAAATGAAATACAACATATCGTTCAATTACTTGAATTAGGTTCGAATGTTTTTTTCTACGTGCTTATCAATTATACTTAGCAGTGTAATATGATAGGCATATGAGGTGCTCATTGGCAGCGTATACAACTGCTATCATTTTTCAGATGGTTACTCCGATATCTGTCCGTGTGGTGACGGAATAAGAATACAGAGTGACATTCATCCCGTGTGTGTCGTAAAAGACGACTAAGGGATAAACTACGCAAGACAACATCGATGCAAAGAGAAGGAAAACTTGAAACCAACCCTATACCAACCCGTCTGGCCAGCGTGGTAAAACCTCCTTTCTAAGGAGAGGCCTATGTCCAGCAGTGGACTATTAAAGGCTATTGAGGACTCCGATATTTTACTGTCGGCACTCCCGGATAATATAACACTTGATCAGTTGACTATTGGTGCTCCGCCAAATTATGGCAGTCCATTATTACGTCAAGATGTTTCTTTTGCTAGCTATATACGAGTATTTCATCATCAACAACCCATAATGTCCCACTGCTGGGCTCAGGGTCTCCTCTCAAGAGAGGGTTAAGGCCATACGTCCCCACGCTGTACGAGTGAGCGTTGGGGACTGGCAAGATACGTTGTGACTACGTAATCTTGGCCTTGGATGTTTTTAAGCCACCCGAAGGCCTCCAACTAAGCTACACGACTGCTAACTTATGACAACAAACTGCTTAACCTGACCTCCAAATCACGGAAATGCTCATAACATACCATGCCACATACGGTCACCCATCTAGGTCTGACCGCGCCGTTGTTGCTTACCCTCGGTGATTGTTACCATCATCTAAGGCCACTTAGCTTTGAGCGCTATATATGTATCTTAAGTTACTTATTACATTAATTTTTGTAACACCTAGAACTCACTGAAATTATAAACAACTTCAATGAATACCTTTATTTGAACGCATTGGGAAAATGGAAACCAGAAAATTCGTCGTTTGATATACCTAACTGTATCTCTCTAGCAATTTATTTCTCGAACTAATTTCCTCCGGATACCCATTCAATACACATTAATCTACCGAAATAATAATAATAATTGTAACAAAAGATGGATACAATTCAAATGTAAGACCTGATTCCCAAACTAGCGTGAGCTGTATATCAGGAATCAGTAGGAATCATCAGGAAATATCAATATTTACCGTCGTAGAAAACTCTAAAATAATTTCTATAATTATTTGTTACTCCACTATTGTCTACTATACACGTCAATCATACCTGTTGGTAATAATTATAATAGTGTACATGTGTTTGTTTCTTACCTCATCGAGTACCTGATCAATCGTTAACATTTGTAGCTTCGAGTGCGTGATTGTGCGTTACCGATGAAGTGCGTGAAGTAAATACATGTACCTCTTATGTGAAATCCATTGATCGATGGATACGCTGTTTGTTTTCGTATGAAATAAGAACATCAATAAATTATATTGTTTATGTTACTGATTTATTATCTCCAGGTTCAACATGCCATTTCAATATTGATGATTTTTGTAATTACTTATATGGTGAAGTAAAAGTTTCTTACTTCATTAGTAAATTTTAGTACATATATAACCCTGTTATATACAAAACTGTAGATCAAACTTGTTGGTCTAGTGGTTTGCGTATGCGGCTGCTGATCAAGAGGTCTCGGGTTCGATTCCCGGGTCGGACCATATGTTTGTGTGATCCACAAATATTTGTTTCGGAGTCTGGGTGTTTTTCTATGTATAATATGTATGTATTTACAAAGGGACACAGCAACTCACTGGGAAACGACGCCGCAGACGAGCTGGCAAAGAAGGGAGCAGACACAAAAGTGCATGGTCCAGAACCTCTGCTACCCATACCTTAAGCCCAAATTAAAGCATGGCTGCGCGAAAGAACCCAGAAAACTCACTTGACAGAGTGGCTAAATAAGGAGGGATGTCAGAAAACCAAGAACGCTGTATCAGCTCCCAATACAAGGCTTGCCCGCACCCTCATCAGGTTGAACAGAGACAAACTCCGTAAGATCATAGGAACCCTAACCGGACATTGTCTCCTAAACAAACACCTACACACCATAGGAGTAACAGACAGCCCCCTATGCAGAGGATGCATGGAGGCAGAAGAAACGCCACAACACGTCATCATGGAATGCAGCAGTGTGGCCAAACAACGGGCACAAATTCTACAGTCACCGGCAACGTATCGGGAGGCCTGCAGTAATCCCCGGAGGCTGCATTCCTTCTGGACCAACCTAGGCTGGCTGGAGTGAATGGGAAATAACTTTTCACGCACAATGGTCCAATAACTAGTACTAAGTGCGGAAACCGCCCAGAAAAACCAAACCAAAATGTATGTATTTACAAAAAAAAAGTATGTTTATGTATTTATATCAATTGTTTAGTACCCATAATACAAGCTCTGCATAGTTTGGGACTAGATGGCGTTGTGTGTAAGATGTCCGAAATATTTATTTATATTATTTATTTATTTATTATTTCTTTTTAAATGAAAAGTAAGTAGAACATAACTAAGCACTGTCTTCTTCAAAATATAATATGAATTTCATCAGACAGGTGGTTATGAACCGTAAAAAATATTTTTTTCCAAATTTTCCATATTTTTGTGATGTTTATGAATTTTTTTGGAGTTATTTTTTATTTTATTACTTAGGCCTACCAAAGTGACTTTAATCTGAGTAAGGTACAAGAGTATTAAGAATAGAGAGCGTCACCTTCCTTATTGTGAATACAGACAATGCAATATGGTGACCCTCACTATGGCGGCCTAATGAGATGCAACTATATCAGCTTACAGTGGGTTTCCAGTCTCACACTCACTAACAAAATACGATATATCACGAATGCTATTATTTTTGTCCATTCGGTAGTCAGCATGGCCCTACTTAGTGTCAACCTATCGCCGTCCACTGCTGGACGAAGGTCTCCCTCAAGGAACGCCAACCATCCCGGTCTTGGGCAGTCCGCATCTATCCACCGCCAGCCACACTCCACATATCGTCAGCCTATATTTATTTTTTTTGCTAGGGGTATTAGAATTATTCCCAATGTCAATATATCTCTCACTACGTACAGACACAGTTAAAGGCAATAAGCCCTTAAGGTCGGCATGTAACTATATTATCGCGAGTCGCATCAGACTCTTAAAACACTTCTTTATCTCTTTGAATCAACAAGTTTATGAATTAACAAGAAATACAATCGTTTTGTTGGAAAACTTCAGTTTATCTTCTATGATATGAGTCACTATCTACTAAACATAAACTTGTTACCATAGCGTATGGATCTCTATTCGATGTAGTATCGATGCATTGCAATAGAATCGATTACAAATCTGATCACACATCCTATTGTCTTCGATGGCATTTATTGCCGATAAATGTTTGATAGGTGAGTGCTGTAATTTATTGTGTAAAGATGTGGTGTCCTGGTTTCCATAATAAGGTAAAAGTGCACATGTCAAGAGTTTCTCGAAATGTTATCAATACTTTTGTTTTATTTATTCATAAATTAACATGTTCACGGTCCTATGAGCCCACTGTGGGCTCGCGTCATGTGTATGGCTCCAAGTCCGTGAGCCCATATTGGGCCCACACCTATTGAGTAACTTGTTCTGAATTTTTTTCCGCGGACGTACCAGTTAGGCCGTTTAAGTTTCAGGGCTTATGACCAAGGTATTTATTGTGTGAATACCATCAAAACAATCAATACAAACCAAAACAATACATAGTCACTAACTGTTTGGATTTATGTAATAGTTTTGTTATATTGTATGGGAACTGTGAAGGTGTTAATAATGTGTTATAAAATTTCCACACATCTCACACGCGACAGACCAATATTGTTAGAGCCCGCTGTACTACACTAAACTACTTTGGTTAGACGAATTGGTATAAACAATTTTTTTATAAAGTATTTCTACTATTTACAGTGCTTTCGTCATGATGATCCCTTTTTCACCTCTTGTGTGTGTACAAAGTGGAAAAGTAACTGTTATGCTGACATACCGTATGTTAATCCGTCTCAATACAGAACTATGACAACACTATCTACTACGATATGATCGACATCAAATATTGTCTACCAAATAATGACGTATTGTACCAATATCAGTGCAGCGATAGAAGTTATAGGTGTGTAATAGACAGACAATAAGAGTGATACATATCGATATAGACTAGTGAGCATACGATTGATCCTCGTTGACTCGCATCGGGAAAGCTTGCGCGGACGCCGCTTACAAATTGCCGCGTAAACGCACGCGTCGTACTAGGGTTGTCACTCTCAAACTTTTGATTTAATTGTGATTGATTAAGCGTTGTAATTGCTTAAATATTTCTAAAGGTATTAAAAATATTTTACGTTCCCTAATTTATGTATACCAGTGTGTATGTTTTGTTGTAAACATCTGCCTATTGGTGTCGTAAAGCTTGTATAAATATTTTATTATTTAAATATACAGAATGTATCAAAGTATTCGCATTTAAGTTTCTTGATCTTGATAGATAAACAGGCTCTTGCGTGATTACTTAGATAATATAGGTAATACAAATGTTCTGTTTATATCACAGATTATTCATTGTTACTATGTTTATAAAGAATGTAATATGTATAAATATATATATATTTATATATATATATATAATAACTACACAATACTGCTAACAGGACAGACAAAATTTTTCATTTTGTGTATATAGCAGAAAATGTAACTTAACTTAGAAAACCTCCAAGATTTTGTACTTAATTTAGTAGTAATTAGATTTTTATCTACTCTAATTTACTTTTTAAATATTTGAATGCTATTTATATGGCGAAATGTGTCTCGCACTTTAAACATTAAAAACCACCTTTTGTAAAAACCACATTTTATGCAAATAAAAAGATTATTATAAATGAGAATTTATATAGATAAATGTACTCAAGTTGCAATGAAAACTACAACTGATAAGATTTTTATTTCACTTAAAATTTATTACATTAAAATTTATTTATTATTTACATTAAAAATTTATTATTATTAAAAATAATCTATATGTATGATCAATAAAACATTACAACATAAGTTGATATACAAATGGACCATCAAATTATATCGTCAACTCAATAAATATCGCCTGATAGTATAAAATGTTTATTATAAAGTATACTTTAACTTTTCTCAAGATGGAAACACAATTAATTTACGCAATGCAGTAATGTTTAGCAATTAGTAAAACACGATACCAGATACTTATCTAGCTTTATCTGTGCAGTTATATTTAAGGCATTAATCCGTATGAAACGGCCTTACATTCATAGACAAGAATCTAGAGAATAATTACAAGATGTTGTTAAATCTCTACATGATTTATTCGTAATGTTTTTCTTTATGGTTTATATCTGCATGTAAAGTAGTTTAAGATCTATGATAATTAATTATCTATCAATTTCATTTTTCATTTTAATAAGGTGACAAAAAAGCTGTTTGATCGACGATAATGTGCTGATGTTATTAAAGCTTTTAGTTTATTAAGAAAATGATGGTCAACTTTTCTCTGTCTCGTTTGGAGTTCTGAAGGTTGCATAAATACATAAACAGCAGGTCAAGTAAAGTACACTTGTGAGTTTTTGAAATAGAAGGTATGTATAAGTATGTAATTACTAAACATCACTGCCTAAACGACTGCCTTGTTGGTCTAGTGGTTAGCGTATGCGGCTGCTGATCAAGAAGTCTCGGGTTTGATTCCCGGGTCGGACCAAATATTTGTGAGTTCCACAAATATTTGTTTCGGAATCGTGGTGATTTCTATGTATAATATGAATGTATTTACACAAGAAAAAGTTATTTGTCGCAATAACCGACATAATAATATAATTTAGATGGTTTATGTATTTATATCAGTTGTTTAGTACCCAAAATATAAGCTCTAGATAATGTTGTGTGTAAGAATGTCCGGAATATTTATTATCATACATTAACTCTATAATACAAAATACAGGTGTCCTTTTGCAAATTGGTGACAGAATAACAATAAAGAAATCTTAAGAACCTAAAAAGGTATAGACGGAAAAAGTGATAAATTGTCAAAAAAAACATTGCGATTTCACTTCTCATTTATTATTCTAATTTTTAACGATGTATACTAATTTAAATTCGTCAGTTATATAAATAATAAGTTCATACAACTACCGGTAACGTTACACAGAAGACGCGTTTAACGGTTCATTACATATACGAAGTAATTAAACCAATCAGCATAATTAACTCAGTTGCTACATATAATTTAAATTCGGTTTCCAATAACACTATAAACTTTCACTTGTTTATGAGTTTGTTCCATACATAGATACCTTACAATCGCAGCAGGGTGCTCAGTTACTTGAACAACGGAACGGAAAGATGGTTGTGATTCTTTAAGTTTAAACTGGGGTTTTCTGTGATGTAATTTACTTTAGGGTGCATAAGATTCCTACTAAAACTTAAGACACCAAGGCAACCTCACCTCTAAATGGTGAACTTGCTGATGGACGAACGAGGTTCTGGCAAACTAAATAACATGTAAACGGCAATAATCTCTTCACCTATTAGATGGGATCAGAAAACTGGCGAAAAGTGGGCGATTAAAATGCTAACCCCTTTGGGGGAACTGGCTTGGTTTTATGTAATGTCAATTTATTTATTTATTTTTTGTAAACCCAATAAGCTGGCTACTTAACCTGATCCTACTCACGCCTTGTATATGCCAAACTGAGTATAATAATTTTTGGTATCTACTATTGTCCTTGTAATTTGTAAAGAGCAAATACATATTTTTGCTAGCCCTAGTCCGTACATTGAAGGATATATCGCCGTCCACCGGCTTTCAACTTCGCCGACGTCACACGTTCACCTATACGAACGCAGCATTGTATTTTAATTTCTGCCGTGTTAGGAATTTACAAATAACTACTATTTTATTATAATAAACAATTTTGAGCTCTAATGTTATGTGAATAAAGCTGCATCCTTCAACGTAATAGTGAAATATTGCAAGGGATGGTCGTGAATTATTATCGCGACATTTAGTATAGATTTAGACGAATAGTCCTATGTCGAGTGATTTAGTTTATGGTGTGCTAATATTATATTGTATTGAAGACGATAATTGGAAGCTTTTGTGCTGAAAGGTTATATTATGTAGTTTATTTAACTTGATTTTCTCGGCTGCTTCGCTTAATGGTTTAATATTTACTTTTGAAAATTGCTGAGAAATAGTAAATTTGCAATGAAATCAGCTATAGGTTTCAAGAGAGTAAACGAAGTCAGATTAGGAATTAGTCAACCATTGCACATAACTATATGCGACTCAAGAATTCCTAGTGTGTTTTCGACTTTATGCAAGTGTGTACGCTTTTCCCTGCAGTAAAATAATGCGCAGTTTCTTGAAAACCATCAATCAATCATCTTATGTTAAAACATACATGTATATATATCATAAATATTTCTATCGACACTTACATAAGTCAACTGTCTATCTAACACCTCACTTTCATTGCAATCAGGTAAAACCATACCTCATAGGGTATTACAAATGTCGAAATTAAACGTCAAATTAAATCGAATGTCAAAACAGTATGACGAATGTGTGATTGATTTGACATTTCGATTCGTACAGTCGCATTGACAGAACTCTAGCGCCCATCGATCATCTGTGTTTTGTGCGTGTTATCAAATATTTACTATATAAAGGTCGTATGTATAAAAGTTTACCTTCAATTGTGAACTACATCTATATTTCATATAGTTAGTTGAATAATTTATGTGTTAAATGAATTGCTATATTGTGACGAAACGAGCCTTTTTCTAGGTACAAATTGTAGGTAGAACGGCCTCGAAGTCAAGTAGTGAAATAATCAGTATTTACCAAAGTATCTTTTAGCTTGCTTTTTATATTTTATAAACATTACCTTATTTAACCTACCAAAGTGACTCTACCCTGTGTGATGGAAAGCACGTGCAAAATTCAAGAGTGGGGGCCACCACACTTGCTGCTAATGAAGACAATCAAGTATGGCGATAAACATTATGGCGTCTTAGTCAGATACTTTTTCACGCCCCGTTTCATGTATACTTTTCTGTTCGATTTTACTATAAATGTATAAGAGCCAAGAACTTTTCAGTTAGAGAGATTACCGAAACAGACCCTAAATCTAGCCTACCGTGAATCTTGGAAGGAAACTCAAATGCCAAAATTTAACATCAGTTGTCTGTAAGGCCGTGGGTCTAACTGTTCTAGCCTGACCCATATATGCGCGAGTTATGCTCTCCAACGTACGAGATAATTCAGTCCTTATTTAAAAAAAAAACATCAATTACTGGTCCACATCTATATTTATACTTCGCAAACAGACATCGGCCTGATTTAAAGTCGTTTACCAACTTAAGTAAACAGTTACTACAATAACGGTTCCTAAATACTTTACGTGTAAATAAATTAAATAGATTAACTTAAATTATTACCACAATATTGGTATGAATATAATAGTATACTGACATAAAACGTTTGAAACGTGTGACATATGTTATAAGCATTTCATTTTGATTTGACTGCCTTGTTGGTCTAGTGGTTAGCGTATGCGGCTGCTGATCAAGAGGTCTCGGGTTCGATTCCCGGGTCAGACCAAATATTTGTGTATTTGTTTCGGAGTCTGGGTGTTTTTCTATGTATATGTATGTATTTGCAAAAAAAAGTATGTTTATGTATTTATATCAGTTGTTTAGTACCCATAATAAAAGTTCTGCTTAGTTTGGGACTAGATGACGTTGTGTGTTTGTCCGAAATATTTATTTATTTAAATTATGAATACAGACTATTCTAGAGGAAAAGATCGGAGGCCCAACGAAGTAGAAGCATCTCTCTTCCACCACACTGCATGGTTTGTATCTATACAAAAAATCGGCTTTACTAAACGCTATGAAAGTATATAAGGAACTTACTTAAAAACAGCATTTTTTTAAATTTCTGTCTATCTTACCAGATTATCACTGGGAAGGCGGAATGGATTCTATTCGGACTTTTGATGGCAAATAGTTCCTATTATAAGGAGTAACTTGGCATTTTTTTAAGACTAGCTTCGATCCGCGGCGTTACTAGCGATAAATAATTTATTGTAAACAAAAAATAAGCGGCCAAGTGCGAGTCGGACTCGCCCATGAAGGGTTCCGTAGCAGCAAGTAACATCATATAAAAGTTTTTGTAGTTCGTTGTAACTTTCATCGATGTTTTAATAATAGTGTTTTGATTGAAAGAAACGTAAATAGCGGTTTGTGATTTATGACGCATTAAAAAAAACTACTTACTAGATCTCGTTCAAACCAATTTTCGTTGGAAGTTTGCATGGTAATGTACCTACTTCATATATTTTTTTTACTTTTATCATGCTCTTATTTTAGATGTTACAGGGAGGGGGGGGGACACATTTTACCACCTTGGAAGTGTCTCTAGCGCAAACTATTCAGTTTTGGAAAAAAATAATATTAGAAACCTCAATATCATTTTTGAAGACCTATTCATAGATGTACGCGTATGGTTTTGATGAAAAATAAATTTTTGAGTTTCAGTTCTAAGTATGGGGACCCCCAAAATTTATTGCTTTTTTTCTATTTTTGTGGAAAATACGAATGCGGTTCACAGAATACATCTATTGACTAAGTTTCAACAGTATAGCTCTTGTAGTTTCGGAAAAAAGTGGCTGTGACATACGGACGGATAGACAGACAGACATGACGAATCTATAAGGGTTCCGTTTTTTGCCATTTGGCAACGGAACCCTAAAAACAACATAAGAAATTCGTAAACCTTTAATTCAGGTTTTTTATCAACTTGCGATGAAAAAATTAAAATTGAAATGTTTCAATTCAACAGATTTTTTTGCCAAAAAGCGGATATATCTTTCCAATTACATAATATTTGCTATTAGCAAGCATCGTCCAACGGTTACTGGTATAACGGTGCTAAAGTGCTTTCGGTGTAAATACATGGCATATTAACGATTATTTAACAAAGACATGTTTATATAACTAATGAATGAACCGTGTGTCGAGTTGATGTTATGACTACAACTACGTGTTCTACTCAGCCTCTTAAAAGATGGTATGATCAAATAGCTAATAGGTAAATTAAACATAGTTCACTACCTACTTCTGAGATTGTTATTTTGACTCAAAAGGGCCTATTGAAATCTTAAAAAGTGAAGACACTTTTATTGGAATTTGTTTGTTTTAAATTGACTTTGAATTGAATGACTGCCTCGTTGGTCCAGTGGTTAGCGTATGCGGCTGCTGATCAAGAGGTCTCGGGTTCGATTCCCGGGTCGGACCAAATATTATTTGTGTGATTCACAAATATTTGTTTCGGAGTCTGGGTGTTTTCTATGTATAAAGTATGTATTTACAAAAAAAAAAAAGTATGTTTATGTATTTATATCAGTTGTCTAGTACCCATAACACAAGCTATGCTTAGCTTGGGACTAGATGATGTTGTGTGTCAGATGTCCAAAATATTTATTTATTATTATTTATTTAATTAAAGCTACCCATCGTCGTATAAAATATTATCATCCACAACTCATAATGTCCCACTGCTCATAATATATCATGCCACAAACGGTCACCCATCTAGGTCTGACCGCGCCTACGTTGCTTACCCTCGGTAAAAGTTTCCAATCACCTAAAGCCTATGAGTGGTTTGAGGAATAATAACGATAAAATAATTTTGTACACAGCTTTGTCTCTAATTTTTTAAATGCGGTTATCCATCACCTAAAATATGCTGTGTGTCGGCTTAGTAGCTAAGAATTATTATTATACTTAGTATTACGACTGCACGGTTGGCCTAGTGGTTTAAGCGGTCGCCACGCCGCTCTCTACTGCGCCAAGTGTCGTGGGTTCGAATCCCACGTGGGATAACACTTTGTGTGATTCACAAATGGTTGTTCTGAGTCTGGGTGTTCTTTGTGTCCGTTTCATGTATGTTTGTAAAGTCCCCCGCGACACAGGAATTCATATTCCTAATGCGGGAATTGTCTTTTAAAAAATAAAAGAAAATAAACTGCCTTGTTGGTCTAGTGGTTAGCGTATGCGGCTGCTGATCAAGAGGTCTAGGGTTCGATTTCCAGGTCGGATCAAATGTTTGCATGATGTATTAAAGCTTCAAAACTTATAGTAAAACATTAACCAAGAATACATTCATTTAAATTATCAATACTAACTCACTAATGATCTCACCTCTACTAATATTAGAACGATATTCACTGATTGATTAGTGTCATTTAAAGAATGTTAGTTTAATATACAAATTCTGATGTCTAATCACGACTTTTGTATTTGGCCTTCGTTACACACCAAATTAATAACCATCAATTTATCATACTGTAAAAAACACCTAGGAATATACTTAAAATGTCATCAGTTTACAACTTGGTTGGAAAATAAACATTGGGTTTATGAAGCTAAAGTTTATATTAGGTTGTTTCAATTATAAACTCGTTGCTCTTGACAAATTTAATGTTAAGTTGCCGACGATTCGAGCACCGAGTGATTCGATTACTGATCGACGTGAATATATATATAGAGTTAATAATACACACTTTAAGGCTTTTTCACGGCCCTCATAAAGGACTCGGTAAGGGATGGGAAGGAAATACTGCGCGACACAGGAAAGAAGAGCTGAACCCTTTAGATCCAGTGCGTGTTGATATCGCTCTAAAGCATTGACTACCGAGGCAAGCACGTGTTGCCGATAGAAGAAAGGATAAGGTTGATGGGTCGGTTGGAAGAGAACTTCAGAACACTCCTCGCGGTAAAGGTGAAAGAGGACACCATAGAGGCTATAATCTCTTCGCAGCGGCAAAGGCTCGAGGAACAAATCGGAAAAAGAAAGACAGTTATTTTACCCCTTTATAAAGCACACTTGATGTGTATTTCTAAAATCAGTTTGTATTGTAACTATGTATCTTGGGAAATATACATGGTCTCAGATATTTCGTTAATTTTGTCAGAGATAGTGTTGACACTAAAAGTTAATATTAGTTATTTGTGACGGAACAACCTCTTGATGATAAATAAATTGTACAACATACAACTTTACATATTTTAAATTATAAAGTTTTAGTCTAATATAAATTTTAAAACTATGTATTATAGTTTCTTTAACTCTTAGTAATAACACATTCTATATATATAAACTAAAATTCCACATAGTTATTAGAATAAATAGTATTTTAACTACTCTATGTTTGTCCCAGTGATGCGTTGCGATATACAGAGGACGCTCGTGAAATGCGAAATCAGATAGAACTTTTTGCTTGGTTGTACTCGCTCGTGTTTACTTTTTACTGCAACTGTACTAGTGCTGCGCCGGTAACATTTTGTTAATACATAATCTTGCAAACATACCTACATATTATATGTACGTACATATGGATTTTGAACTACACTTAAGCACGCACATATCATTAACTTAAAAATTCTCGGTACAATTGAAACGTCTTTAATTAAGTTTCAGTGCTGTATCTGCTATTTCAGGTATTAGATAGCCATATCTGGAATGTATGAGATGTGGGACCAGATAACGTTGTGTGTAATATGTGTGAAAAAATTATTTAAAACTTTGGGTCATGCTGTAAATCAAATTTACTTTTAATCGATAACTCTATTTATTTCGCGTTACCTACATCACTAGTCCTAAAACAGTAGGGAATGTCAATTGTAGAAATACCATGTTTTCTGTAGTTATTTGAAAAGAGAATCATAAAAAAGTCTGTACTACGTAAAGTGAGCTTTTTGTCGCACAATTGTAGGTACCAGAGAAAAACAATTGCTAAGTTTTCATTGATAGAAATCTTTGCGTTCAAACGAATAGTTGTCTGACAAAAAGCCTTATGGCTTGCGGGAACTCTTTGGGATGTCTTGTAACAACCAGTCAGTGCTTTTTTATAGTTGTTTACAAGAAATGTTGACAGCTCACCATGTATGCGCACGCTTCTTTATAGAACTAAAAACTTCAAAGTGTTTTCTTTTATTCATCTATTGGTAAGGTTTTGTTTAACATAGACAGTTTAATGTTATTTTTGTACCTTAAAATATTAATAATAAAACTTTTAGACTTCGATCTATAGAGGACGGCGATAAACTGATGTTGACCTTATTAAAAACTTTTTGACTATTAATTTAGATAATTGAATGCCCATATTCGTCTCCCTAATTCTAGGAAGGGGATGAATGTCGCTCGAAGTGCGGCAACATATCTATTTTTTTATCTTGTGTCTCACACGTGGATGGGTGGTGGTAATCAATTACCAGCAGTTGATCCATCTGATCGTTTACTCTTCGATTCATAAAAATAAAAGAGTATTATAATCATACTTTCATAAACCAACTAATTTTAATTTAACTATTCCTTAACCCGTCACATCCGGTTCAAAAATACTTAAACTTTAATATCATTTCACAATTAAAATACCAGTTTTTATAACAATATTACAAGTAATTCATCTTATAACTAAGCATCATCGGCTACTTAATCAGCAAACAAACCAATCAAATTAATCAAACAACTGCATAAAAATAACATGTGCCGTATGCTCGTTTAAAATCAATTATCGTATAAATCGTATAAATATCGATGCTGTGTACATCACTAAAATGTTCTATCACACAACCTTTCATCTTTGCCGTTCCATTCATATAACCCATAACGACATAATAAAAAAATGATTATGATACAATTAAAATAATTATTTTGCGTCAATTATAATATAGCACATTCGTTAATATATTTTAATATTAGTCGAAATATATAGTTTTTTATATAAATTAATTTTCGAGATTAGGCGAAAGTCGGTAAGTTCAAAGTTGTAAGTTGATCTTTATGAACTTACGTGAGATCATTCGAGTATATAAAATGTCACTAATTACTAACAAATTGAGAGTTACTTTGCAATTAAATCTATAGATCATAAAATTTGTTTATGAATTTGATTAACAAAGTAATAATTTCGCATATAATAAAATTCGTATAAAAATATCGCATAATCATAGGTTAATTTCACTTAAACGTTATTCAAAAATTTGAATCGAAACCTTTTTTACCACTGAAATGTAATTATAAATAAATAAATAATTAGCGAATTTACAACACCTAAATTGCAATTTATGATATTTAAATTGAAATCTTATTTGATTTTCAATTGAGTGAGATCATAATTAACAATTACTTCTCCATAATTGTTAGTATTTTTTTTATTATTGCTTTATAATTTCTGATTGAATTTGTTATTACCTCTAAGTGAATGTAATTTAGGAAGGTAAAGCTAATGTTAGATAGTTTTTATTAAAAAAATATGGAAGTGGATTCCATAACTGTTTTGTTCTTATGTTAAAAGATGTTTATAATTTTTTTTCTATCAATTTATTATTAAAGAAATGAGTAGTAATAGTACTTGTAATAATTTTGTATATTTCACTTGGTTTTTGGATCTAAAATTATTCAGACTCTCAGCTAAAATCGCTATAATCAATAAAATATTTTTAAATAAATATCTACTGCTACTACTACTAAAGACTGCACGGTTGGTCTAGTGGTTTAAGCAGTTACCACGCCGCTTCCTACTGACCCAAGTGTCGTGGGTTCAAATCCCACGTGAGATAATACTTTGTGTGATTCACAATTTGTTGTTCTGAGTCTAAGTGCTCTTTGTGTCCGTTTCATGGATGTTTGTAAAGTCCCCCGCGACACAGTAATTTATTATACCTAATGCAACAGTTGTCTTTAAAAAAAAAACAAAAGAAAATACTTGTATGTTATAGATTCATTATACAAAGACACAAATCAAATAATTATTTGCCTTGAACGGGAATTAAACGCACTGCCTCTAGATTAGCAGTCGCGATTATAAAATAAATCAAAAGGATAGTCATTTAACATACCTACAACAAATGTATTAAAATACCATCGTTAAACAAATTTCCTTTCATCCTAAAACTACAACTCTTTATAATCTTGGCAGAAAATCAGTGCAATTTAAACTAATTTAAAAGTCCAGCATATTTTTTTGCCATTAGATTGCAAATTAATAATATCAATATCCACCATAAACAATAATATACGTCAAATATATTGTGTTCGAATATGTTATTAAAAAAATCATACCGTACCGTTACATCTTCGAAAATAATATAACTAACCGAATCGCCGGTCGGGCGGGCTCCCACGACCTCAGAGCTACATTTCGCTGTGCTCTATCCAATCTTACTTCCTAGTACACAGCAAAACCAACCCTACATTAAACAAAATAGATCTCTAAACTATTATAGCAGAACCTGTATCCATTCAAAAGCGATGTCTCGTGCACACATCTACAACCAACACCTTTCGTTTCAATGTGTGCGTGTAGAGTTACATTGAATGAAAATCCTCGACGTTCGAATTTGAATTCTGTGATTCAAATTGTTAGGTTCGAATTGAGTGTGTTAGTTGTATTAGTGTGAGTGCATTGACCAATATTAATAACGTACTGGCTGGTTGGGAGGTCGCGGTCGAGTCGACAGGTGACGTGTTGCGATACTCGGTCGAATGTGCGCATGTGTGCGTGGAATGTCAGAGTTTAGAACTTAGTTTGTTGCTACACCAGGAATTAATATAGTTTTACTGCATTAAACTTATTTTTTTTGTAACTGATAATTATTTTACATAATTTTAATTAAATTAATTTAAAATTTACACTTATCATTAATCTATTTTAAAATTTTAATATAATAATGAAATTAATTATGGGCAAAATATATATTTATATATTATGATATGTACTCATTTTTGTTTTATATGCAACATTTTGGCTAGTTTATTGTGTAACAAAAATAATTTATTATTGTCACCAAGTGTGCCCACGTCCTAACATGTGACAGTGCGCACGAGTAGATCGCTGCAGGTGAACACGTCTTTGTGTGCGTGAGGTCACCTTGTCGCTACACTATAAACGGAATCATGTGTGTGTCACAGGGGAAGACGATCTCTTATAAGGCTATATATTGACTGCTTCTAATTAAATGAAATATAGTGCGGTACTTTACATGTATAATATACATCCTATAATAGTGTTAATATTAAAAAAAAAAAACATGAAAACATTAATGTTGACTATGCATTGAACGTTATTACCAGGTATGGTTAGTACTGATACTAATCCGGATATACTCTGACGTCATAACGATCACAATTATATGTAGTTAGTAGTATTTAACTTTAATAGCTTGGAAATGATCATTAGCACGTTTATCTTAATCATATTGAATGTCACGATCGTGATTACATGTTACACCCTTTTAATTTATATGCACTTACTTACTGTAATTTAACTGTCTCTGCCGTAATTAATGAACGTTTAAAGTTAAGTAAATAGATTTTATTAACTAATTCGTTATTTGAACTTCAGTTAATAAATATGAATATTAACTATTACCAAGTTCAGAGATATGTCGCTGGTGATATGGTATAAGTTTACCAAGAAAGAGCTTGAATGATCTCCGGGTCAGTTGAAGCAATTATCAGCAGCAAAGAATCTAATAACCTAGTCATGCTGTTTGTTACGAATAATTTCGTTACGGTTAAAGACGGTGACAATATGATTATCACATGAGCCCACCCTTTGCAAATTTGCGTGACGTGAAAAGCGAAGAAGGTTTTACACTTTCTTTATCATAGGGATTAAATATGGCTGACTAAACAAGTATTAGAGTAAGACAACGACGGTCACTTGCGACCTTATAAAAACTAAGCAGAGCTTATATTATGGGTCCTAGACAACTGATATCAATACATAAGATTACTTTTTTTTGTAAATACATACATATTATACATAGAAAACACCCAAACTCCGAAACAAATATTTGGGGATCACACAAACATTTGGTCCGACTCGGGAATCAAACCCGAGACCTCAAGAACAGCAGTCGCACACGTTCACACTGCGCCATCGAGGCAGGCTACATTACATATACCTTAATTTATAACGAACAAGGATGTGACTATGTTGTAATTATTTTCGACAAATTATTCAGTAACTACTGAGTAAAATATATTAAGAAAAACGTTTCGTAGTTTTCGAAAATATGAAGTTTACAATATATATTACCAATTAAATGTACACTATCAATTTGTTGCTTCCGCAATGCATCGCAACAAATATGTCACTTTTTTGCATATTGAAATTAGTTGTCTGTGAACTTTTGACTTTACATTAACTTTTTTATCTGTATAAACCGCAATAAAATTAAAGCTAATCAAAAGTTTATTAAATATACCGTGAATGCAATTTTGCAACCCGTTGTTGTGTGCACTCACCTTTACCTCGCGACAGTTGCAACTGATGACTATACGACATACTTGCAGATATTATATGAGTTATGTGTTTTGGAGATCTTTAGTGAAATTTTAAATCACAAAGGTATACATTTAATATTTTTAAATTATAAATAGAAAAAAATATTGAACTTATATCAGTATTGTTGTTTGAACACTTTCTTTGGGTCCTTCAATTTTTAGTAAAAACAGGTTAAAAAATTATATTATTTACCGTATCAAAAATCTATTCATATTTTTTGGATTTCGAACGTAAATAAAAGATGAAACACAAATAATACTTTAGTGCATAGTTTCGGTTTTACTTAGATTTATAGTATCATCATCAACAGGCTATCGCAGTCTACTGTTGAACATAGGCCTCTGCAATCGTACGACACTTGTATAGCGGAGAGTATAAATATAATTAATTGTTAATAAAGAATTTTGAGTGATATAATATAATATGAAGGGCCTCCCATCAAATTATTCTTAAAAATATTCTCAAGCAGAAGCATTTGAATTTTATGGTCAACTATGTGTACTACAGGTCAATGTCACACCTAAGTGAGAGCACAGAAACCGAAGCGACCCCAACGGCCTATAGGGTACGGCCTATAGGGTGCGGTCTATAATTCATTGTTCTGCGGGAGAGTGGCTCCACAAACTCGCACAAGTAAATACCACTTTCGCTTTTCTAAATCACAGCTAGTGCTGCGCATCGCAACTTTAACGAGATTCGCTTCGTTGAGAGTTGTTTTTGCTGTTGTATTCGCAAGTGACTTAAAAATTCTATACTAATACTTTAAGCTAATGATGGACAATATCTGAATTAGATATTTAAATGTGCTTACAAAGAGTTTTTAGTAATCACATTACAAACAATCAATCTATAAAAAAATATTTATTAGGTCAGTTCTTCACAGAGGTTTTTAAATTTTGAAACCACCACTTTAGTAGTCAACATCCCCTAAATTAAAGGGGCCACTAAGAGAACGAGTCACTTTCAGGAGTATTTTCGTTTTTAACAACGATTAGGGGAAACTTAAATGCTTAGATTTATATTAAAATTTAGGGACTATCTACAAATATACACTAGGAGGCTCCTAGAAAGGAGACGGATTAAGTATGGTCAGTTAAAACGTGCATTAAATTACCAAACAGGTTGTGTTCTTGTTTACATTGCACAACGATTCTTCAAATAGGATCAGAGTTCAACAGTATAATTATTGTACGGAACCATTGCACGTTAAATGCACTAACCTTATTGTTTCACACATTGCTTCGTATTCGAGATATTAAAAATATTACTATAACACTTTCACTTGCCGTTCTCACGGTTACAGTCATTACGGCGGTTTTTGTGAACATTATTAATTTGCATCAGATTTTATATATATTTGTGCGATTAAATTATATGGTTACGAGCTGGAATGGAGTTAGAGACTGTCTTTGAGGTGTGGTGGAAAGCACGAGTAGAATCAAAGAGTGGTTAGATGTTTCTGCATTATTCTGAATGATGCAGAATGATTGGGCCTCCGGTCTCACACTCGCCAACGAAATATGACAGCAAGAAAGCTGATATTAATAGGATGGTCTTCTGTGTGAAAGTAGTACTACCCCGGTTGAGTCAGTCCATTTGTTCTGATATCAGCGTGGCTCTGCTACCTACGTCATTTAATAATCCAATAAGCCCAGAATGATTGCAGGCAGGCAGAATGATGGGATTCATCAAGGTACTGATTTTTGGTTTAAAAAAATATCTCAGTTACGTTTCGCCTCCTTCTTTTCAATATTTCTTTTATCAGATATGAACATTCCGCCACGTTTTAAATTAAAAAAATCTGCTTAATTAAATTGGCCGAGCTCTTTTTTAATAAGTTAATTACTAACTCCTGGAATTTCTACTTTAATTTAAAACAGGTAGGCAACTTAGAAGATCATTCAATAAAGTCCTAACTGCTTTTGAACTATGAGACACAGTTTTTTTCTCGATATTTTTTTCCTTAACAAGTGCTTGGTAAAAATAACAGTACACAAAATGTACGATACCATAATATAATTGTTGGTTGTAACCGATCTAATACTTTATAATTATACGTTCATTAATGCTTTACTATAATTTAGTTTAATACGAGTCTAATTGAGACGTCGATGTAAGGAATTGATCGACATGAGAAATTGAGAATCGATGTTTTTTTTTATTATACAGTTTGGTCTAATTAAATACATGTTCTTTTTATCGATAGATTCTTAATAGGTTTTTGATATGGGAATCAAATTGTGGTGGGTGTGTGCATGTTCCACGCCCCGGATTTTTTTTTTAATTTACTAGAAAAACGAATAGGTAATTGATAGAAATTCTACTAGAAAATCTTTCGTCAGTGGAGTTCTTAAGAAAATTGGTGAATAATTAAGAAATTCTGGATATAAGAATAATTTTGTAAATATATTGCAGTGATAAGTAATCATACAATTGACTTAAAGTAAAACTTATGATTGATTTTTTGTATCGAATCACGTTAAACAGGTAAGAACTTTGAATGAAACTCACAAATTTCATTACTAAATGATAATTTTTCAATAAAAGTTTCCACCTTAAAAGCTAGATTATGTTCTTTTAATCCATTACTAACTTTCATTTAAAATTATTTCATTTAAAAAGTTAAAATATAATTTACATACGAAGTAGATTTCTTATATAATACACATTTAAAAAACCATCGAAGGTAAATCCTTTATTTTTTAAATATGTCAAAATCATATCTTACATTGCACCAAAACTATTAACAATAACGAACATTAAAATCAATCAAATAATAAGATCAAAAACCTTTCGAAAAAAATTAATAACACATCACATATATTATTAACACCGAAGACAATTATCATTAGGATACAATGAGATAGCATTGATGAATAAGTGATATGTTTTTGCTGTATTAAGTAGTCGATACACGAACCAAGATGTTTCAGTAAAGCTTTTGAGCTAGCTGTAATAAGGCTCTTAATATTATGACTATAATAGTACAAAGACCTCTCCTTGAGAATGAAATGAAATGAAATAAAATGAAATGAAATGAAATGAAATGAAATGAAACGAAATGAAACGAAATGAAACGAAATGAAATGAAATGAAATGAAATGAAATGAAATGAAATGAAATGAAATGAAATGAAATGAAATGAAATGAAATCATTTATTCTGCAATTAAGTTACATGAACACTTTTGCAAGTTAAACTTTTTTTTTGAGCAGCCTGAAAATATTCATAAATAAGGTTTTAGTCTACTAAACCACACTAGACAGACTGGTTGGTTGTTGGTCTTCCTTCTCTTTGCAGTAATATTGTACTGCGAAGCTTGCTCTCTTAATCAAATTTTATGACACCCGCAGTATAGTTTTAAAACTGTCACTCCACGTATTACTCTATCTGTATAAGAAATTTAAAAATTACGTCATCAATAAATTTAAAATCTGCAGTTATATAAAAATGTAAACCAAATAAAGTTCTCCACCAACTGAACTAAACTTTGATATAATGTACAACACGTTTCAAAACATTTTTGACTATTTTTGCGTGTGCTAGAACATTTTCAATTGATAGTTACGCGACTCAAAATCGTAAATATAAATAAACGGGACTAAAGGCGCAAAAATATTAATACACGTGTATACTTTGGGATGTTCGTCAATATAAATCATGTCGGTTCTTATGATATCAAGTCTTTGTGTAACAGTTTTGGGACTTACTGCAATTTGTAAAATGAATAAAAGATTGTTCTGTCCCTTTGTAATTTTGTTTTCTGAGAGAAACTCAGAAAAGTAGCTTCGTTCTAGATCACTGAGTTCTGTCACTTGTTCTTGATTGATATCCATCTTAAAAAATAAAAAAAATCTATTGAGTGCGTTTAAAAAATATTTTTACCTATACTTGACAAAATAATCAAATTCATACACGCTCAAAAAAAGCTCAAAATGAATTTTATAAACTACTATGATGACCATGCTACTAAGAAAATACAGGTTATTCTCTTGATTATAATACGATAATCATCTATTTTGAAAGTCTTAACAGCATATTACTTACTATCTAACATTCTGTTTGCTCAAGAGTAATATAACGCAAAATGTTCATAACACTTTAGGATATTAAGCATGCTAATAAGCCAATAAATTCCAATTAAACCCGTATAGTGTTTGGTCTATCACCTTTAATACGACGACCCACTATGTAAGTTTTGATCCTAATGAAGATAACTCGTAATGGGTATGTAGATGAACTGAGAAGCACTTTTAACTAACTTGAATTACATAACATTATAGCCTTATAGCCTCTTTGGTCTAGTGGATAGCGTAAGCGACTGCTAATCAAGAGGTCTCGGGTTCAAAGCCCGGGTCGGGCCAAAAAGTGTTTTTGGCTGTTTGAAGTAACAGGTAGAGCCACGCTGATTTCAGCACATATGGGCTCGACCGGGGCAGTACTACCCTCGCGCAGAAGACCATCCTAATAATGACAGCATTCTTGTTGTCGTATTTCGTTTGTGAGTGTGATACCGGAGGCCCAATAATTCTGCACCATTCTCCCGCCCTCCGAAGGCCGGGAGAATGATGCAGAATTATCTAACCAGGCTGCCATGGAATGGGTCACCATGCTACATTGCCTACCATCACAGTGAGTATGGTAGCCCCTAGATTCTACTCATGCTTTCCATCAGGCAGAGTAGAGTCACTTTGGTAGGCTTAAATACCTAGGTAGGATTCTAGTAATAGAATAAAGGTTTGTGAGGATCGATAGATGTATGGAAATATATTACAGATATAGTTTAAAGTCTGGATTAGCATAGTATTAGCATAGTGGGATGAGTAGGATATGGCAACACCGCGGGGGTTGTAGTTACTTATTACTATATACTATTACTAGAGAGAACTAGATATGATATGATAAACTTGTCATGTGGTTCTATATATCGACTGCCTTGTTGGTCTAGTGGTTAGCGTATGCGGTTGCTGATTCAAGAGGTCTCGGGTTTGATTCCCGATTCGGGTTATATTTTTGTTTAGATGATCAAATTGGGCAGCCTTAAAGCTATACTAGGACGTCAAAGGAAAATGATGATGCAATGTCATTATTGCTTTCACCAAACGAGCGATGTTACCGAAAGTCGAACCGTCTTCCTCTCCTTTATATTCTTTGTAGAGCGAATTCAATGGACGAACTCATTTGTGTGTCCTAAAGTTTAGAGCTATAACTCATTATCCAACTAGCCGTCATTCTACTGCTGTGTGATTTAAAAAAAATATTCAAAACATCTAAATCTCGCATCTTCATAAAATATCCATTCGGTCCTCAATTCTGCACTAGCTATAAAACTAAATCAGCAATAGCCAATAATACAGAAATACGGTCGTGTACCCAGCACTATCAATACATAACAATTTATCATTCTTGTATCTGTGAGATTAAAATCTAAGTATTTTAATAACGTACCCGCTACTGTTAGCGCCTTGAGCAATCGTTTTTTTGTCGAACGCTTCAATAGACCATCGACTTTTATTGTTATTGATTGGTAATGACGCTATGTCGATCGGTTGGGAATGTATGTGGGAGATATTTATAGTTTAATATTTGGTTTGAACCAGTTATTGTTTGATGGGCCTTCGGATACAGTGGTTAGTAAATCTGACTGCTGAGTTGAAGGTTGAGAGTTCGATTCTTACCTAGGCCATAAAAATATGTGTGTTTGACGATATATTGTTCTATCTGGTTATAATGTATCTATTTCATGTTGGTATGTTTAAAAATATTCTTAATTGTGGTCTATTGTATTCCAGACTATCTACATTTTTTGAAACTACTCAAATTATGTAACGATTACTCATGTGGTTTCTAAGTCACTTATTCAAAAATAAAAAAAATCCTTAAAACAATAAATTATTGTGATATTTATTGCCAGAATCTGTGATTTCTATTTACACTAAACATCACATATTAAAACTTAACCTAACTTACCTCGACCATAGCTTTAAATTTTTCAAGTTACAAGCTCTATTATTTATATAACGCTTCAGGAAAAGGAAAAAATGATCATATTTGCACATGAATTGCAAGATTATAAGTAAAATTTAGCTTACTTTTGCAGTTTTTCGATGTAATTTGATATGCGAAATCTTCTTTTATACTATCCATAGGAAAAGTATAAAAGTATGCTATAAAATCAGTACCGTTTTAGTCCTAGCTCACTTCTGAGCATATAGTCATTTTATGACTTACTAGGGTGAGCGGTATCGTAAGGTAATGCCGACAATCAGCCGGGCCTTATTTTGTCTTTTACGACCTAAAGGAAAAGTCACCAGTGATACGATTTACGGTTTTCCAGACGCGTTATTACGAAAATAGTTTTAGTAACGGTATTTGTAATTACGGTTTAACTATGACGACTTGATACTTTCAATTTCAGAAATAAATTACTGATACAACAGTTTTTTTTACTCTGTTCTTATAAATAATGAGTTACATACTTTATGATGTTATTAAAGAGCATAAAAATAATAATTGAAGACATTGTATTCTCAAAGTAACTTTGTACGTCTGTCTATTACGATTTCACGGTTATACCGATTACAATGAAATGTAACTGTACCGGCTTGTGTCGGCACTTGAATTAAGGTTATTGGGTTCTTGGTAGCCCGTGTGCTGAACTTAGGTTTGCGTTTTAGGTGCTAAATAAAACGAGTGTTCAGTAGAAAGATAAGTTGAAGTCTGTAATGCGAAATAATTATTTGTACATCATTCGAGGAAAGTAGGGAGGTAGGGAACAATAATTCAACCAATGGGAACGACGCTGTATCACGTCATCCCCTGTTGGTCTAATTGGTTACAAGAAACGTGGTGTTTACGGGGTTGGTTATACGCGTGAACAGTAACTATATACAAACAGATGTAGTTGTAACAACTCAACTCAATATAACAAGTACCATCTGTTAGTCATCTGCTCCTAAGCCTAATATTTTCGAAAATATTCTTAAAAGTATAAAAAAACTCCACTCCAAACAATCATTAGGTATCAATTTGTTCTTCCAGGTTCTCAATTTTAACTCCAGTGTGTAATTCAAGTATAACCAATTTCTTTATAGTTCAAAACGAAAGCAAAACAGGTGTTTTTCTTCCATTAAAAACCAGTAACAATCAGCTTCATAGATTGAAACTATATATCACAATCAAACGCCGCGATGCGAACTGTATACCTACATCGATGGGTAAAAAATATAATTTATATATATATATGTTAGTCATTATTCTCAAAGGCGTATTATCCAATTAAAGATAAGATACGCTCGAATTTCAATAGACAGACTGACAAGCCGAAAAATTATAATAAATGTTTTATATTTTAATATGCTGTGGAAACAATTACTCCGCAGAGTGTGTATGCTCTAAGTATAAGATGAAAGCGTTAATCAAGTACTTAAGGCTAAAGGAAAAAAGAAGAAGAAATCCAAATATTGATTACTCTGAAGTATCTTAGTATTCAATATATATTTTTATTTTATCCTACTTCTAATTAAAATAATCAATTTTAACTCCATTGTGAATTTCAGTAAGTGTAATGATATTTAAAATACAGTTCATGAGATAGCAGAAAAGTTTTTTATTCCAATTTTACTGCACTTTTGTTTGTATCGAAACATAATAACATTCCATTATATTATATTAAAATAATAAATTGAAATTTCACAATGTTCATTCTAGTAACAAGTTCAAAACTTCACCGCATATGATTAGTTTCAATAAAAATACCTTACAATTATATTTCTCTTTAAGTTTTTATTGTACAATAAAAATATATAATTAATACCTGTGTGGTGCCTACACTAAAACGAATAAAACTATTATTATTATTATAATAAAAACATTGTGTTTGTTATAATTAACACAAACACACCAAGACAAGTAAACGCCACCGCTTATGACTTACATCCCCAAGGTTCCACACAGTGGCTTAGTTTTTGTACACCACTGAGTGATTGATATTGAATTCGTAACGAATCGGAAAGTGATTTTGACGTCCCGTATGATTGCTACTACGTTACCTAAGTAACGTTTAAAAAATATTTCGTACATCCTTTTCCCAATAAAATTTTACTACCTCCTAATGGAGTTAGGTGTTAGATTACGTGTGAATGTTCTGTATTTATATTTTTTTTTTTAGAATTCTTTCGTAAATCTAAATTGAATGTAAATCGAATGGTTTGTATTGACATTCGAAGATTAAAGTCTTCACTACACGATATGCTATAAATCATAATTAAATGACTTATTCCATATTTTTTAATATTTAACATACAAATTAGTTTCATGAGCATTTATGTAGGAAACACAAATATTATTGTTAGTATGTGTACTCTGTGTTTAAAGGTTTTATAGGGACAACACTCTTTTTCCAAGGGCATCAACTCGAATATCAAGACCGATAGGATAGTTATCACAGCCAAGAAACCAGGTGTAACTTTGTTAGAAATTCAATTCGCACCGACGAATCCTGCGTCTTCTAAAACTTAGTAATTTTAAAATAGTTTAATTTAAATCTGAGTAAGTATTGACTAAAGCGATCTTTTTGAATTGAAATGAAGAGATTTGTCACTCCTTAGAATTGTTATAAACCGCTGTAAATATCATAAATCAGTATACATTATACTTTCTTTGATGGTATGTTTCTAAAAATCTAGATAGTTCTAGCACTTGGCAAACATTTATATTCAATACCTATACGTATTTGTTCACGTATCGCACAAGTAACTATCGCTAAGAGGATCAGTTATACGCTTCCTACTAGGACAAAACTTCAACAGTTTTATGCTTTCCCCATTACTCAATGCAAACGACTTCCCTTATACAGTTGCATACGTTCTGTAACAAAACAAACTGAAATAAAATCAAGGTACGTCGAAGAAGGGCTTAACTAATCTAATTAAACATCTGTGGTTGGAAACGATGGTCGTTATCGCCAAGAATATCAGACATTTACTTGTGAGAAAACACACTGAAACGGTCAAAGGTAACGCAGATGTTTTGTAAGAGACGTATCGATAAGCGTTAGCGGAGGCGGGTACATTTACACAATCAATAATAGAAATTATTTTATTCAGTTCAAAAAAAGAATTTATATTTTCGTAAATTTAGAATCCAAATAAAAATCGTCTAATACTCGAAAGCCATAATACTAAATCCTACACATATTTATCATTGTCTGTTAAGCTGTAACAAGTAGTAGTTGGTGGTTGGTTGGTTGATAATCGTAAGCAATCTTTAAATAGAACAAACGCAATATATTCTGTACAGTTGAATTTCAATGTTGATATAATTTGAAGGTAATAATTTTACATCAAATTATACTCACCAATGATATTATTCTTAGATGACGACTAAAAGTATCTCTGAAGATTTATAGCTCTAAGAACCATAGCTCGCTAATCGCTCAACGCTACTCTCAGCTTATCACTAAGGCATACCTCACTCCAAGCTTTACACATTAAGATAACACCTTACTTATGGTATGCTTATGGGGCTGATTACCCATCTCTGGGCGCTCTGCCCATGTTCATTGGTAAAGGCGGCTTTTTGTGAGACCCGTAACGATTGTGGCGTCTGGTAACGAATTAGTTTTGGTTCATACGTTTCTTCGTTTCAGGTTTGGTACCTGTTTACAAGGAATTGTTTAGTGGATTAGATAACAAAATGTAGTTGTACAGCTAGTATGGAATTTACGATAATGCTATCACAATACTGCAGTTGCAAAAGGAAAACATTTTGGGTACTTAATTTTGGAAAGTACTGTATATAATTTGTATTTCTGAATCTTCTTTAACTACAAAATAATAACAAACTCTACAATAACTTTAACATTTTAATTTAACGCATTTTCCTTGGTTTTATTTGTAATACTTACGATAGTGTCAAGATAACTGGCGAGACCTATAGTTCGATTGCTTTGAATGTATTGTTTTAACGAATCGAAACAGATTGCGCATACTACTCAGCTGAAGAGAAAATTTGCTAAAATTTCAAAAGTTAAAATTTAAAAATGAATGAATCTAATTATTCTTTGTTTGTCATTCCTGTAATGTAAAGTTTTAGTTCTATCGGTACTTAGGTGACCATTACAGTCTTAGGAAAGTTTCTTTTCTGTAAATTTTGTCATCCTCGTGATTCAGTGATGTATAACTAACGTCTTAATATTTTAAAAATATTTTAATTTTAAACCTCAAGGTTATGTGTTTACATTTTCGTATTTTGACTTTATATGTTCAAAAGAGCTACAGCTTTAGTATGAAAACAAATTTATGTCTATCTCTGATTATTTTTTACCATTATAAGAGATTTTACGATCACTTTATAAAGGAGACCCGTTTGATTTCCATTCTAAGTTTAGAATGAAATTAAAATATTGAGAATTTATCGCTATTCAAATGTTTCATTCATCAAAAATTTAACAATCAATAAATTTGAATACAGGTTTGTGTCGAATTCGGCGGAATCTATCAGTTTATGACATGTAACAGAATAAACAAGCATAAATATAATGAATCTCAGTTAGTTTATGGGCATTGTGGGACGCGTGGGCTTGGATGGTGTTATTCAATAAATAAATACGTACATGAAATCATTTCCTAAAGTGGATTTTACACAAGATAATTTATTTTCTTCACTCCTAAGGACTACGGTAGAACAACCTACCTCTCTACCTTCAAAAAATGTAATTATTTTTTTTGTAAAGGCCTTCATATTTCTACATATCTATTGTATATTATGAACTATTAAAACAAAATCCAATGATATTTTTGGTTGCTTAAAATACGAAAGTATTAAAAAAAACTGTTTCTATTTCTTTATATTATTCAAAACGTCTCTAATATACATCAGTATTTCTGTTAGATAACATATTTGTGCATATATGTATATTCCACATAAATACTATGTTGAATAAATAATAAGGATCGTAATAAAAACAGTAGTATCGGATTCATAGTGAGTCATGAATGGTTATATCTAGTTTAAACCTGTCCAATCCTCAAAGAATTTGTCGTATGCCAGTGAAAAGCAACGTCACCGGCGACATCAAAATTCTGTTAATTAATTCAGCTCCTTTATACCTCTAGCATTTATATTTATATGGTTTTTTATCACTCGCGCGCACGAGTCGATAAAATACCTGTTAGTTTGTGGCACAATTCACAAGCATACGCGATTGTTAAAATGTTACAAGTACCTATCATTGATTTAAGTAATTTACGTCTTTTATTTTAACGCAACGCATAAACTGTTAAAACAATATCTATATGATTACTGTTTAACTATTCATATATTCTGTGAAACGAAAGCAAATTTACAGAATGAAAATAATAATGGTAACTTAACAGCATATTTTAAAATGAGTAATTAAAGTTTTCTGAACATATAATTAATATTTCATGTAATATTAAGTATGCAAATTGTAGTTTATATTTTACTATTGCATATTGAATAGAATATATCGTCGATTTATATCAAGACTGTACACGCTGCAAAGTCACATGCTCAATGTTTGCAATAAACTTTAAACATTATTGCATCTCATTAATTATATTATAATAACAGATAATATAAATACACTTTTATGTGTGCCTGTGCAATCAATAGTAATATAATTATGAATATGATTTGCATAACTAGAAGAAATATATTATAAATACAGGTAGAGATGTTCAAACAATTTATTCTGAAGAATAGTTTGTAAATAATAAATTACCTCCGTAGTTTGCTATAATATATGTAATATAAAGAGTGGAAATATTGTATAGTTGGAACATAATTGTTGTAGAGCGGAAATGTTGTAACATAATTAGAATACAAAGTTATAAAGTTCTCTTTAAGTCTAAATATTGACTAATATTAAGGAGTCTTTAATCCTGAGTTTTTTTTTAACCTTCTTAATCTTTATATTTACTTTTATTACTTAGAAATTGAATTTTTAGCGCGAGAAAATCAGATCCCATATTCTTGTAATCTTTTTCAATAAAAATTGACACACGCATTGGATACCCGCTATTTTTCTATCGCTTGGACCACTAGTAAAATTTCGTAACACTCACTTACGGTGGTCATTCTTTATTGTTAGGTTGGTGCGGTACTGAGATTTGTGGCCGAGAGTGTTGGTGATATATTTATTGACTCTTATCGCTTGTAATGGAATGCGTGCACTAAAATTTAATAGGAGCCGTTGTTTGATCGGTCATTGACGCGGACCGCGGTGTTTGGTTTGATGCTTCATTACGTGCTAGCTTTCTAAGAACCTGCTATTTTTAGTAAGCAATTAGAGGACTTTAGACTTTTTCTTGCAACAATCTTTACTCACTTGATCTGTATGTCCTATCTTTCAAAACATATAAGCCATATTGTTTTCTTATCTTCGTCCTCTCAAGTTACCAAAATTTTCCTTTCTAATTGAATTCATACATCCAAAAACAAAGAACGTTGTTGAAGCAATAGGTTCATGTCATAAAACTATAGTCCACGTAGAACTCTAAATTTGCATTTGCTTACTCCTTAGAGGCTATATGAGTGAGGTTAAATACACATGTACATATATTACTTTTCTCGTTTTAATACACATTCCGTTTATGAGTTACCTGTGTATATAGTTTGCTGTTATAGCGGTATGATTGATCTCTCAACTATGGAATATAACCACCTAATAAGATTGATGTAAAGAGAGATTAATTTATTAATCTGCAAAAACAGGTATTTGTTAAATATTCAGCCAAGTTTCAATATTTTGCGTCATGTTATTTTAAAAGAATGTTCGTATATTAGACGTATATATAAGACTATCCGTGTGGTGACGGATAAATAATACAGAGTGTCACCACCCCTATTCATCCCGCGGATGTCGTAAAAGGCTATTATGGGAAAATTGAACTACAATTAAAATCTCTCAATCTGAGTAAGGGAGCTGGCCCTGATAGTATACCTCCGTTTTTCATTAAACAATGCGCTCCAAACCTTGTATTACCTTTATATATAATCTTTTCACGGTCCCTAAAAGAGGGTGTGGTACCTGCTATTTGGAAGTCCGCCTTTATTACACCCATTCATAAAAAAGGAGATAGGTCAAACATTAAAAACTATAGACCAATTTCTAAGCTTTGTATATTTGCTAAAATATTTGAAAGAATTGTGTACGATCAGGTATACATTGCGTTACAATCCTTTTTTATCCCTGAACAACATGGATTTTTGAAGCGAAGATCAACTGTATCCAATTTACTAGTATTTAATGACTTCACAACCTCACATATGGAATCTGGGGGTCAAGTGCATGCTGTGTTTACCGATTTTAGCAAGGCGTTTGATCGTATTGATCATTCGCTCCTTCTGCAGAAGTTGAATAACGCTGGAATACACGGTAACTTATTCAGGTGGTTTTCTTCATATATTGCAAATAGATCTCAGGCTGTTGCGATTAACGGTTTCACGTCTGCCTGGATGCCGATCCCTTCTGGTGTTCCTCAGGGTTCCCTGTTAGGGCCTCTGCTCTTTATTATTTTTATTAACGACATTGGTTCATGCCTAGAACACGCGAGTTTTCTTTCCTATGCAGACGATACAAAAATATTTATGGCGATCAATAGTCCTTCTGATTGCGAGCTGCTGCAGAATGATCTAAATAATTTCGAAAAATATTGTAGAATAAATAAGTTAGACTTAAATGTATCCAAGTGTTATGCAATTAATTTTACCCGTAAAATCAATCCCATTAAATTTTGCTACACCATTAGTAATGTACCGCTTGGGTACGTGGATTCAATTAAGGATTTAGGCGTCATACACGATTCTAAACTGATATACGATAAACATATTGACTTCATCGTGAAAAAAGCTAACAAAACCTTAGGTTTTATCATTAGATCTACATCAAACTTTAAAAATATTAAACCCATTAAAATACTATATTGTACACTGGTGCGCAGTATCCTCGAGTATGCGTCTGAGGTTCATAGCCCGCATTATGCTGTATATGTTGATCGTATCGAGTCCGTTCAAAAGAAGTTCTTGAGATATTTGCAGTATAAGTGTAAGACTATTGATCGTGGATATGTTGCAAGATGTAAGAAGTATCACTTTTTACCTTTAGCGAATAGACGTACTGTTTCGGATATCATAACCTTGCTAAAAATCATAAACGGAGACATAGATTGCTCGATTCTTCTCGAGATAATTAATATTAGAGTACCACATAATTTACGTGTTAGACACAATCCACCCCTAGCAGTACCTCGAACAAAAACTAACTATCGCAAAAATTCATTTGTTATTAGAGCGAGTAAATCTGTCAATGAAATGCATAAATTTAGCAGCGAGTTTGAGCTTTTTAGATCTAAGCCTTCATTTGTCAAAAAGCATATGATTCAACATTTCCTAAGCCCGATCCCAGGATCGTAACCATTTATTAGTTTCTCTTTTTATTTATTTTTGGTTTTGACACATTTTTATTCCCAACCCAAAAGGAATAATGTCTGTTATGTTTTGTTGCTTTTCTTAAGCATGTTACTTCTGTTTCTTTTTCTTTACTATTACTATTCGTAGCGTTGTTAATGTTTTGTATCTAATTGCGAGTACCTGTAAATGGCTTTGTTGTTAACTATGTTTAATGTTTATTTTATAATATTTAAGCTGTTGGTATTCCGAATAAAATAAAATAAAAATAAATAAATAAAATAAACTATGCAAGACAACATCAATGCAAAGAGAAGGAAAACTTAAAACCAACCCTATACCAACTCGTTCTGCCAGCGTAGTATAGTAGGCCAAAACCTCCTTTCTAAGGAGAGGCCTATGTCCAGCAGTGGACTGTTAAAGGCTGTTGATGATGATGATGATGTTCGTATATTAGACGATTACTTTACTAAAATACTACTTGTTCCTAAAGGAATAGGGTAAGACATCTTACACACCCTTAATATGATTACTAGAATTTGTAACGAAAGTATTCTATCACCATGGATGGCCAGTGATAGCAAAGGTTCAAGAACATTATCTGACTATTCTACACGCAAACCAAAATCACAACATAATGATGCATCTGCAGACATTTTATATACCTTTAAATTATATAAAATACAATTGGAAGAGCAATGATGCCTCTATTAATGATTACTATGGTGATATACTGGTGATTTCTTTCTTACACGACTTGGCTGGTCTTTATTCAAACATCTAAATTTATTAATCTGTATCAAAAACACTATTAAGTCTAGACTGAAGTGAACTAGAATTTAATCCTAAATTAATTATGTACAGTTATGATAACATTTTATCATTATTAATATTTTATTGATACCGTATTTTCTATAAATTTTAGTGTCGTTTGTGTGTTAAACTTTAATATAATAAATTGATGATGGTTTGGGAGTGTGGTTTTGGGTTGGGTATCTACATTCTTGGAGGTAGTTGGGCATGCGCAAAAGGCGCACACCGCGAGGTTGCCTTAAAAGGGACACTGCGTCATGTTATCAGGTTGAGAAAAAATTAGTTCACTGCGTGGTACCGTTGGAATTCGGTTTAACCTTTAGACATTTCGATTATGTGGCACTTTTTTGATAATTAAAACTGTCTACTATAATGAAGCTTGTAAGACCAGGATATCTGTAATACAAAAAGAAGGTAAACTTGTAATAATGTATACCCCAGGCCATCCCTATAGGTGAGCGTGGTAGAGTACGTCAAAACCTTTTTTCTCAGGAAAGACCTATGTCCAGCTAAAGGCTGTTGATAATGCTGATGATAATGATAGCAAGGGTACCTTTACATCGAGAAAAAAAAATCAGAGCTTTAAAGATAAATAAAAAATAGGCGCCAATATAATTTATCGAAGCAAACCAGCGGGCACGAACCATTACTAACATATTAATTAAATAACACAATACATATAGTTTTATTATACATATTATAAAATCATAAGCTTTTATCAATTCACTGTTTCTATATATTATAGTTTTAATGTTCGTATCGAATTACGCAATCATAAATCTTTGAGAGTTGTTATTTACAATCAAGCGATTGTAAACACAGAAACAGTTTGTTCTTAATATTTTTAAATAATTATAATGAGTGAAGTTCATTAGTGTTGTAAAATATTATCTTACTAGTTATTGCTTGTGGTTTTGTTCGCGTGTTTGTCGTATATCGCAGTCAAAAGTAATTTAAATGTTACTCTGTTGTATGAGCTATCTTACTTTAAAGTTTAAGGATAAATGCGTTCAGTAGTTTTTGCATGAAAGTGTAATAAACACCTATACATCTATTATACATATGTTCACAAACTTTCGAATTTATAATGTCAGCATATTGGTTGTAATTTTTATGTATTTTGGTTCCTTGGAGACGCGAGGCTCAAAAGCATTATGGTGTTTCCAGTAAGCCATTTAAACGGCTCGCCTCAAATACTCTACTCTGATGAGCACCCTGAGATTTCATAAGTCCTCCCCGACTTTGCATCCTGTCTGATTAGCCTCCAACTGGTAACTAAAATTAAATTCATGCGATTGCAAGTGAGACCCTATTATTTCATCAGTATTTAACAAACCACAAGTACACAGTCTTTTTTTTTTGCTTAAAATTAACCGTTTCATTGAATGAATAAATAACCTTCTGAAATATTGGAAGCAACAATAAAATAATACACTAAATGGTCAATTATACCTTCTAATGGATCACTCGAGCTACCAAATAACATACCATACAGTGATATATCGGTATAAAGTTACGCGAATCGATAATTTGTGGTGTACCGATTTAGAGCGATAATTTGTGAAGTATCGATTTATTGGCAATCAAGTATTGCATCCCTATTAATTGTAGACTTTCTAGTTTTAAAGTTGTTATCAAGGTTGGTTGTTGATGTTTTTTTGTATCGCATTAATTAGTATTTTAATTGCAAAACATTTTGTGCAGTATTCAAACTTAAGCTATTCTCCCTTTAATTAATAGGACTACTAGACAAAGCTCCATTTGAATTATCATGGCTATTAATCTATTAAACCCTTAACTAAGTACTCAGTTCAAATTCATTTTAGCTGAGTTAGTGGAAAGCATTAAAAAGAAAGCTCAAAATATTCAAAAAGAACACCTAACTAATATTCTTAGAAATAACATTCCTAAAGCAAAGGTATCATATTACTTATTATACAACACAGAATAATTATCTAAATTGCTCTGACGTCATTAGCTGTTTTCATGTTATGAAATCTATATTTTTAACCGACTTCAAAAAAGGAGGAGGTTCTCAATTTGTCGGAATCTTTTTTTTTAAGCTTATGTTCAGCGATAATTTCGTCGTTTATGAACCGATTTCAAAAACTCTTTTTGAATTAGAATGGGTGTAGCTTACAGGTGGACCCATCGTCACCATATCGGGATCTGATGATGAGATCCCAAGGAAATCGAGAGAACTCCTCAAATATCATTGGCACAATTGTCGCGATTTGGGTACTCGGAATAGTTTTTCTCTGAAGTCGGTTCTTTATGTTAAAATTATATAATAATAGAATGAGCATGAGATTAATGTGATAGATTAGAAAATTTATTAGTTCACATGAAAATAAAATGTACATCATCATCTTCCTAGCCTTATTCCCAAGTTTATTTTGGGGTCGGCTACTAGTTCAACCGGTTTTACCTGAATTTCAGTGAATGAAAATAAAATGTACATCTATACTAATTTATAAAGATGAAGAGTTTGTTTGTTTGTTTGTTTCGTTGTACGCGCTAATCTCAGGAACTGCTGGTCCGATTTGAAAAGTTCTTTCAACGTTAGATAGACCATTTATTGAGGAAGGATATTGGCTATATATCATTGCGTTCAGATTAATAACAGCGAAGCACCAATGAAGAATATTTTAAAATTACAATCTGTCGTGTTTGGCTGGCCTATGAATCAACACCATTGATGCAGAATCATCAGAATTGACTGCGCGGTTGGCCTAGTGGTTAAAGTAGTCGCCACGTCGTATTCTACTACGCCAAGTGAAGTGAATTCAAATCTCAAGTAGTACAACACTTTATTGTTATTGTTACTTATTATTGTTCTGAGTTTGGGTATTCTTTGTATGCGTTTCATGTATGTTTGTAAAGTTACCAGCAACACTGGATTAATATTCCTAATACAAGAGGTCTTTTTAAATATATATAATTATATACAGTGTGATTCAGAATACTACATTATCTGCATTAACAATGAGTATGATGAACATCATCATACAGCCAATCACAGTCCACTGTTGGACATAGACCTCACTCATTGCACTCCACTTAGTTCAATTATATCCATCATATATAAATCATTATTTTTCATCAACAACCCATAACGTCCCACTGCTGGGCTCAGGGTCTCCTCTCAAGAGAGGGTTAAGGCCATACGTCCCCACGCTGGCCGAGTGCGGGTTGGGGACAGGCAAGACACGTTGTGGCGTAATCTTGCTGTTGGATGTTTTTAAGCCGCCCGAAGGCCTCCAACTAAGCTTCACGACTGCTATCTTATGATAACAACCGGGACCGACTGCTTAACGTGACCTCCGAATCACGGAAACGCTCATTACATATAATGCCACAAACGGTCACCCATCTAGGTCCTACCGCGCCGTCGTTGCTTACCCTTGGTGATTGTTTCCAATCAACTAAGGCCACTCGGCTATGAGCGCATGAAGCATTATTTTTATATGAGTGAAATCCAAGAGTGAGCTCTTGGATTTCACTCATATTAAAAAATGATGGTGCTCATTGCATATTTATTTGTCCAGGAACCCGTTTTCTGAATAAGTAGAAAATATCACTAACTGTACAAACTAGCTAATGAAAATAGTATGTCCCAAGAAGTCTCACGATACAGATTTTATGCTAAACTCTCCGAGTTAAGAATATCATCTAAATATTCTGAGCAATTTACTAGTTATTAAAAAACCAGTTTTATTCTATAATCTCTTACACTTTTCGAGAATTCTCTAAGCATATTGACATCTGCTATTAACCTAGATTCATATACTCATATAACGTCACGATTCACGGAACGTTTCTGACATCACTCTTGACACGAGGAAAAAATCACTACAAAATAGTTTATTTACTACAATTGAAGGGGTTTTTTCTATTTAACAGTTCTAAGTTTTATATGAGTCATGAGTAGATTTATGGATATCGGTGTTCAGAAACCGCGAAAAATAATTATATATTACTTAATTGGATCTAATTTCTATATCATTCGTCATCTTCACCGTTGGTACCGAGCCACTTCTTACTGCACTTAGTTTTATGGATTAGATTCTCACAACATCATGATAAATAAATTATTTTTCTGAATAAATATTAAATGAATAAATATTTCCGACATCTGGCACACAACATCATCTAGTCCCAAGCTAAGCAGAGCTTGTATTATGGGTGCTAGAAAATCATATAAATACTTTTTTTTTGTAAATACATACATATTATACATACAAAGCACCCAGACTCCGAATAAAATATTTGTGAATCACACAAATAATATTTGGTCCGACCCGGGAATCGAACCCGAGACCTCTTGATCAGCAGCCGCATAAGCTAACCACTAGACTAACAAGGCAATCAAATGTTATTTGTGTCTGCTTCGTGTATGTGTTCCTCAAGACATGATAATATGATCCTGATGCGGTAGTAGTATTTTATTGTAACAAAAACTGAAGACCTTGAGTCGGAGGTGTCTATGAACGACGATAGACTCGTAATACTATTTTTAGTTTGCCCTCTATACCACTTACAAGAATCAGTATCAAGACCTACATGTATCTTATTTCCAAATCAAACTAATTACCGAAATCCGAATATAATTTACTCAAACTCGCTTTTTAATCATCAAAATCAGTAAAAAGCTTATTCTAAAACCCAAACGAGGTAATTTGATACATTTCTTTAATTCCATCAACATGTAAATTGTTTCTCATTTAAATATCTAATCTCGACATGTCATTTAATTATAGTCTGTCACTAATGTGAAGAACGTTACAAATCTTGTCATCAATCTTCTGATATACTTAACTCAGTGTTTGTTTGTCGGTATGTGATGCCGTACTATTCAAATGAAGATAATAATGATAATAAATTTATTCTTTCAAAAGTAGATTAGATTTTATTTTATTTATTATGGACAAGTCATTACAGTATACATATTGTAATATTTATCACAATCACTCGCTTAAACCGTGTAGGTTTTTTTGCGAGAGGGATTCGCTCACTCAACAAAACATTATTTACATTACAACACATTACATTACAATCTATTCCAGGATGTGCTTGTAGTCTACCTGTGTCAAGAAATATTGTTTAATATTTTTTTTCAGATACAGGGTTTGATCGCTAGATCCCACACTAGGTTTCCCTGTGTCGTGGGATCTAGTCTCTTTCTGTCCGATTGGCGATATATCAAATAATGACAAATGTTTCATGTAAACAATAAAGTAAAGCAAAAGAAAAACAAAATAGTAATTTAATGAAAGCAAATACAATAAATACAGGTAAACAAAAACATAAACTGACAAATGATCATTGTAAAATTTTGCAAACATCCTGCCAGAGAAATACCGTTGGCTACAATTTATTGAGAATATGAAGAACTGCTATGAAAAGAGGTAGAATGAAGTACTCAGACCAAATATAGAGCGTCATATATAGGCTTTCAACCTCATTTCCATGTAGACGATGAGGAAAAAAATATTTGTATAGGGCTGACTATTACTTTAAAACGGTAAATAATATCATCTGTAGCTAAGAAACACATTGAAGAGAAAAGAATATTGAGAATCAAATTGAAACCGTTTATCTACTCAATAGTGACTGACAGAGTTTTAGTTAGCTAATTATTTAAAAATCTAGAATTAAATTTGAATTTTCGAAGTGGCATTGGCTGTCATTTTTAACCGACTTCAAAAAAAAGGAGGAGGTTCTCAATTCGTCGGAATCTTTTTTTTTTTTTTTTTTTTTTATGTATGTTCAGCGATAATTTCGTCGTTTATGAACCGATTTCAAAAATTCTTTTTGCATTGGAATGGGCGTAGCTTACAGGTGGTCCCATTGTCACTATATCGAGATCTGATGATGGGATCCCAAGGAAATCAAGGGAACTCCTCAAATATCATAGGTACAATGTCGCGAATTGGATACTCGGAATAGTTATTCATTGAAGTCGGTTCTTTTTTGTTAGAATTATTATGACAAGGATCAATGATCAGGATTAAATATAAGTTATTTTCGAGCTTTGAAATCTTTTGAATTGTTTTTTATCATCAGTCTATATCGCAGTCCACTGCTGGACATAGGTCTCTCCAATTGCACGCCACTCAGTTCGATCCTCGGCTACTCGCATCCATACACGTCTATGCAGTATGTGCCTGCAACAAATATTACATTTCTTTAAACTAAACGAAAAATATATATTAAAATAGTTCTTTCAAACCGATTAGATAAAGCGTTTTGAATAAGCTTTTGCTTTGGATGAAAATAAATAAGTACAATACGTTAATAGCTTACATATAGTTATATATATATACACATAATCGTCATCATCAACAGCTCTATAAGCTTTCCCTTAGAGACTGACTTATATATTAATAGCATACTAGAGTTTATGCGTGACTCGTGACGTGTTTGTTGGATATCGCGGGAGTTTATTTTTCGGGTTAATATATAATAGCCTATCCCGGGTAGGGCCAAAAAGTGTTTTTGGGATTTTCTAAGGAAATTCCCAATAGCTGCCCGGAGTTTGGAAGTTTGGCGGTGATTTACGCCCGTGCCTCGGAGAGCACGTAAAGCCGTCGGTCCCGGTTGTCTGAACATCTATGGCAATCGTTATTGGGAAGTCAGTGCCCTCAAATTAACTGACAACTAGTTCAATCTTCGAATAACAGTTCTCCCTTAGGGTTGCTGAGGTCCGATGCCACTCCCTCCGTGGAAAAACTGAAATTCAGGTAAAACCGGTTGAACTAGTAGCCGACCCCAAATAAAATTCGGAATAAGGCTAGGAAGATATATATAATAGCCTATGTGACTCACACTTAATGTGGCTATCTAAGGGTAAAATCATTTTGAAAATCGATTTCAGAGATCACCTCCTACAACCCTGAAACTTATGAACTATTAAAATATTAATGCAGACTAGTATTGTTTTTAAAAATGTTTTCAATATGCCAAATTATTTACTAGTTAAACTTTAGTACATGAATATACCAGTTTGAGACAACCATACAAAGATTACGTCACTCAATTTGCATAGACCACGGGGTCGAGCCCGTACGAGCAGTTCGTATGGAATGAAACTCTTTCTGATACAGATTTGGGTGCGCGTGGGCACAAAGCCTTTCGGATTGTTTATTGATCAATATATTATTGTAAATGTGTGAATATTTTCTTTCTGATGACGATTTTAAGTGAATGAATTATGTTAGAATTTGTGATAAGCGAATCAATTTGTATGATGGAGAAAGTTGATGTTTAGAATTAGGATAATACAAGTTTATTGTTATTTTTTATCGTGGAAAACGATGGTTTCATAATATATATGCTGATTTCTAGATTGTATAATGTATTAGTTTGAATTCCTATGTTGAGATGTACTTCACTTTGGGTTTAGAGAAGAATAAAATTCGGATTCATATTTACTTGGCAATTTCTTTGTCATCACTATTGCCTCGTTGGTCTAGCTTATGCGACTGCGGATCAATAGGTCTCAAGTTTGGTTCCTTAATTAAGCTCTATTTCGCCGGGTTACTTCTACAAGAAATATTAATAACAGCCCGTACTATGGAAGTTAGCAATGTTTCTTGCCCGTACTTCGGAAAGCACGATAATCCGTCAGACCAATACATCCTCAGAGTTGCAGAGGTCCGACGCCAGTCGCTCTGCTGTTAAATCTGATATTATGGTAAATCCGGTTCACCTAGTAGTCGACGCCAAGTAATCTTGGGAATAATATAGGCTAAGAAGACGGTATTTGTCGTTTTAAAATTTTGATAAAATTTGAGCTTTAAAATTTAAAGTTTTTAGTTTCGATGTGTAACATTTCTTCTCTTGTTTTTGTTTAATGTAGGAAAGTGATTTCATGAATGTACATAACAGAATTTAGTTTGACTATAGAATATAAGTACTAGAGTTGACTGTCTTAAGGTAGGCGACGTGTCACATATCACTCATCATAAATATAGGAAACTATTGTAAAACTCGTTAATATATTCGAAGGAATTAGTTATTCAATTCATAACGTTATCATATGCACATTATCCACAGAATCAGTCATATAAATAAATGACTTTAATTTATTCAAACACAAAAAAAAACACAATAAAAAAATATTTTAATTAAAATATTTTTTTATTCTTCGTGTGGTTAGGATATTTGTAGTTTATATTTAACTCTGAAACCCTTACTGTGAACTTAAAATAACTTAAAAATATATAACCCATATCTCACCGCGTATCAGTTACGTAAGCAAGTAATAAGTTTAATGCAATCGGGGACTGAATCTCGGACCATGCGTCAGAAAGCGCCCAGCTTGCGCAACCCGACACCGCGGGGTTATCGGGGCTGTATTAACGTGGTTTCGCATAAGGTTTAGGGTTAATTTAAGTAGCTAATTATTATTAATAATTTCCTGCTGTTATATAGATGCTAATTGGCTAAAATGGCGATTACAAGAAATTCCTTATATGAACTTGGAGTCGTTTAGTTACGAAAATAAGGAAGGTGGAATTGTGAATGTAATTATTTTTATGTCCTCATAAGGCTAAGTATGCAGTTTGATAATAATGTTTGAAATATTACTGAAGTCAGATTAGGAATGCAGAGTAACACTTCCCCTATTCATACCGTGGGTATCGTTAATAGTAACTAAAAGGAAAAAACTATTTTTTTTTTTTTTTTAAAAGACAACTCCCGCATTAGGAATATAAATTCCTGTGTCGCGAGGGACTTTACAAACATACATGAAACGGACACAAAGAACACCCAGACTCAGAACAACAAATTGTGAATCACACAAAGTGTTGTCCTACGTGGGATTTGAACCCACGACACTTGGCGCAGTAGGAAGCGGCGTGGCGACCGCTTAAGCCACTAGGCCAACCGTGCAGATCCTAGACTAGCCACTATGTAGGACAACATCACTACGAAGAGAAGAACAAGTCGAACTTGGTATTAATTATTTATTTTTTTATGAAACTTACATAAGTACGTTTGCACTGCATTAAACCCTATGCGACTGTGAATCAAGACGTCTTCAGTTTGATACCCGGCTTGGTTCAAAATGTGTTGTTCAGTTTTTTTGCAAGAAATAAGAAGAAGACAAACGCCTATTCCATTACAACAATAAAAAAAAAAAAAAAAAAAAATTAACAGCCCGAAATATGGAAGTTGGCGGTTCTTTACGGCCGTGCCTTAAAGAGCGCGTTAAGCCATCGGTTTCGGTTACCATAGACGTTTTTAACGATTGTTATCTGGATGCGAATGCACTCAAATATTCTGACAACTAGTTCAATTTTAGAATTCAGTTCATCCTGAGAATAAATTGTGAATGTCTGATGTCAGTCAACCAACAAGACAATCAGTGAAATTGGTAGCCGATTCGAAAATTATCCCCCAAACTAATTAATAAAGGCTCTTGAATTGTAGCAGTAAATTCGCAATGCAGTTTTATATTATGAACCAGCAGAGAACATCTGTTTCACTCAACATCATAAAATTCACGCAACAAATTTTAAAACGAATATAACTAAAATAATTACATAATCTACGTAATGATAGCATTGTAAATAGGTCGAGTGATGCGGCTACCAAATGCATGAACCGCCTGAAGGCAGTGCTTGCTCGGCCTGAGGTTGCATTACAGTCATAAGAGTAGCGTTTTAATACATTGTTGCAATGGCGATTTAAGAGTTTTAACTCTAAAAATGACTCTTGACTATTTGCCGTATATTATTTAATCTTGAGATTACATCAACAGCCCAATCATTCAAAATTCAGAATCATGCAGAATTATCTGACTTGGCCAGTCATTATTCTGCATTGCCTTATAATTATTAAAAAAATATTTAACAGAAAAAAGTCTAGAGTATTAATAAAATACTTTGAAAGCTCTTAAAGTTACTAAAATCTAAGTATTTAAAATAAAATTATCTTGTTAATTTGTGTTCCAATTTTGAAAATACTTAACATTATCATAGAAAGCCTTTGACAGATCACTGATTGACATAGACCTCACCTAATACTTGACTAGTGTAGACTTTTAAGAATCTATTCAATACAGGACGACAAACTTATCAAACAATAAAATAAATGTACAGTAGATTCAATTGAATATTGACTATAATAAATATCGTATGATCAAATGACATAATTATAGTAAACTTCTAGTTTTTTTCTAAGATTGTCTGTCAAATCGCTACTCGCTCATCTCGTCACTAAAGCTTTACAGTAAAGTCGTATTATGCCGTGAGAACACAAACGACCATGGCACTTGCCACCGATCGGTCATTATCGAACGTGAACTAATGTTTGCGCCCATTCGAAACTCGATAGCGATTCTCGATTTCTGACCTATTCGCTTTGTACGCGAATCGATAACACGAACAACAAATGGTGTCATTAATATCATATTCTAATAGTATTAGAATCACTGATTTGCAGATAGTATTGTATGGCATAAAACACTGCCAAATATAGTCGTAGTTTGACGCGAAATAAAAACTTGCTTCATTTTGCAAGATTGATGTACAGTTGTTTATAATGTTAGTCTGAATATTTATATTATTTAAAATGAAGACAGGATGTCTTAATTACTGCACCGTATAAAATTACAGTTAAATCCAATTCAAATTAATTTTCTTTTTTAATAAAGATTGCGTATAAAGTCTGATCTTTAAAACTAGAACACACAGACTACGGCTTTGAGATCGCCGCTGCAATTAGATTTGGAATCCCTCTATTGTAATTAAAACGACGATTCTAATTCAACTAATAACTTCAACAATGTTTTTAAATTATAATAATGCTATTCACTGCATCGTAGTTGGTGATGAATGTATAAGTAATATCAAAGTCCAAGAAAGTTTGTTTCAACTACCTATTAGATTGCGCTGATTTTGTGATTCTTCTGGAAATTTTCTCAATTAAAGAAATTACGAAGACGTATTAAGTGTAAATAATATGCATCAAATCTGAAATAAACATAGTTTTATAATCATAGTTTAACATTAGTCTGAGTTTTTTCTTCATTATTTTATTAAAATTACGATTTCTTAAGTTAAAAGGCAACAGATTATTTTGATATGGACATGTGACGCGTAGAGAGGACTAAAATGTAATGAAGAACGTTTTAAGTAAGTTCGCGGATATAAGATAAGAGGGCGCCAAAAATAATAATAATTGGACTGTGTGAAAAAGGGTATGCTCAGGAAAGGAAAAAACAGTGTACTGACAAGTAGAGTAATACAGAAGAATGGTAGAAGAAAATTTTTTTGGTCATTGCACCGACCCCAAATAAATTTGATGCAATTTTCGTTAGTTTATCTATAACCAAATCCAATCAATTAAACAATGATTAAATTTATTGCAGGCAGCGTGTGAGTTGGGTTACTGATTAAAATTGTACACTAAATCTATAACGGCACTTCAATCGGTGCGGTGGCTCTATGCTCTGAGCTTGCAGATGTTCATGAGTGACTGAAATCACTTACGATATGGTGTTCGTTTATTCCCTGTAAAATGATAAAGTACCAATACAAGTGATAAACAAAATAGTCTTGAAGGATAGTAATAAGTTCTTCAAGATAATTAACGTGTTTCAAAACCGCAAATGCAACACGATGAGTCAGATTTAAAACCACAATATTGAACCATTTTTAGGTCAAAATGCATCGTTTTGAAACACAATACTTGGTTTAACCGCAGCCGTTTTGTAGGGTTCCACAATAATTTTATCCTTCAGCATTTTTGTATAAATTATACAAGGTATATCAATATATACCTAAGTATTTACTTTATAATGTAAAGACTACTTGAGGTTAAGATCTCTATTTGTAGCATCTAAGTAGTTGATTTTTAAATTATTTTGAACCGCCCGACCCGCGTGGATGTCCATTATTGTGGTAAAAAGTAGCCCCTGTCCTTTTTCAGGCTATAACATATCTGTGTAACAACATTTTATTTAAATAGGTTCAGTAGTTTTGCGTGAAAAAGCGACAGATAAGGTTACATTAGTATTTATAATATTAGTCAGGACGAAACTAATAATTACAACGATTTTTTTGTATTTGTGTACCAAATATTATGAATACTATATTAACTGTTTCTATTTTTTGGGTGCTTTCTATAAACATATTTACGTATTTATATTAATTGTCTAGTAACCCATAATACAAGCTCTGCTTAGTTTCGGACTAGATGGCGTTGTGTGTAATATTTCCGAAACATTTACGTCATCTATCATCAACAGCCTTTAACAGTCCACTGCTGGACATAGGCCTCTCCTTAGAAAGGAGATTTTGGCCTACTATACCACGCTGGCCAGACGGGTTGGTAAAGGGTTGATTTCAAGTTTTCCTTCTCTTTGCATTGATGTTGTCTTGCGTAGTTTGTCCCTTAGTCACCTTTTACGACACCCGCGGGATGAATAGGGGTGGTGACACTCTGTATTCTTAATCCGTCACCACACGGCCACTTAATCCGTCACTAAATCATATTTTTTTCTGTGAAACACACACATATGAAATAGAAGTCTATATCAACATCAGCTTTTCAAAAACGTCTCGTGCTGAACTAAACTGAAAATAGTGATACTGCCTTTCAAAAGGGTTATCAGTACTTATCATAACTATAACATTCTTAATATCTAAATTTCAATCTATAAAATATCAAATTTAAAGTTTGATTTATTAACGTTGTTTTAACCAGCTCAATAAGTTATTGAACCATAGTTTTTACGTATGAAACTAAAAGATTCCAAGAAAAATAAACAGACAAAATTTATTTGGACACAAAGTTAAATTTAAATGATTAATTCGACTACACATGCTGGTGTATGTAAGAAAATAAATCTCCAAAAATATTATAATTTTGTACATCTATAAATCGTATCTAATCTTAATAAAATACATCGGCCAGTCAGCAGTATATGGTCGCTGTACAAGAAAGTTATAAGTATGTATCCATGGATATATATTTTATGCATAGGCCGTGGGAACTTGAGAACCACCTACGCGGGATTCAAAATTCCTTAAACATTTGTCATTCAAAGATTTGCATTGAGATATATTTCATTTCGTAGATTTTTATGATAATAAAACCGTTTTTTATTTCGTTAAATGAAACTGTCGATATTATGTTATTTGATGGTTCTAATGTGCTTTGTTTTGTGTCTGTATTACGGAACGAGAGCGAAGAGAAAAAAAAAAATAGTACGGAGAATGGAGACTTGCTTGTAGCAAAGTTAATTTCGGTGAACTCGCTTCTTACAAGGATGGTAGATCTAGGGAAGGGATATTTCGAATGTTAAGTTAATTTTTAACATTAGTTTAAAAATTATAGTAAGTGTAAAATTAAACGAGATTGAGTCCAAAAATTAGTAAAACGGATTGAAATTTCTACAAATCTCAAATTTAATTGAAAGGGTTCTCAATTAGAATATTTATATTTATAAGTAAATTGAGTCTTAGTCGGGACAGACACGCGTGTTGATAGAATGTAATTACCGTTTTAAAAGGTTGATGGGGTCGCCAAACTCAATGCGAATACTACATGTTGACCCATACTATGGCCGGCTTATTGAGATGCTCAAAGCATTATTGGTTCTCCCGTCAATTCACTAACGAAATAAAAAAGTTAAATATAAGCAAAGGCAAAAATAAGGCGACTAAAGGCACAAAATAAGCAGCTAACATTACTGCCAAGAAAAGGAAAACTTAAAACAGACAATTTACCAACCCGTCTGGTCAGCGTGGTATAGTAGGCCAAAACCTCCTTTCTAAGGAGAGGCCTATGTCCAGCAGTGGACTGTTAAAGGCTGTTGATAATGATCGATGATAAGCAAACTGTAAATATTATAATCCTTAACTTAATTTTTAAAAAATTGAGTTCAAAAACGGTAAAGAAATTCTTGATTTTTAATAAAATTTACGAATAAAAGTTTTTGAGATAAGAATCACTTTATGTAAGGGAAACTAGAACCATGATATCATTTTCCTAGAATAGCTGTTGAAACTAGAAATTGGATGAGTTTTGTGAAATAAGGCGATGTTTATCGTGTCACAATTTTAATTAAAACCGTCAGATTATCTACGGATCAGTGATTAATTTAACTGTCGATATCGTTATGATTCGGGTACACTACTGTGCTTTACTGTGTTACTAGAAACAAAATATTAATGATTAGGTGGATTAAAATAAATAGTGATTTAATTAAATTGAACAACGTGTTACTTTTCACTGTTGATTATAAATTTATTTTGATATATATCCATCTAACGGATGCTCAAAGACTTAACCTATAAATACCACTGTGAATGATCAATTAATTGGCAGTGATGTTCGTGAGGTTGATTAAAATTCAGTACAAATAGTCTCTGTTTAATTTGTTGATGCATATGCATGTATTTAAGAACACATAAGTATATTTATTTAGGAATATGTAACCAGATGGGCTGGTATGGGATTCGTTTAAAGCTTTATTTCTCTTTGCAGTGATGTAGCTCTGCTTAGAGTGCTCTTGTAGTCGACTTTTAAGATACCCATAGGATAAATAGGGGTCGCAAATACGACAGGGCGTTATAAGTTTGGCGTGTTTGTATGTGTGTGTGTGTGTGTGTGTGTGTGTGTGTGTGTGTGTGTGTGTGTGTGTTTGTGTGTGTGTGTGTGTATGTGTGTGTGTGTATGTGTGTGTGTGTGTCGGTGAGCTACGGTAGCTCCCGAACGGATGAACTGATTTTTTGATTGTAAGGTGAATTACTCAGTAGTGTTCTTAATATTATTTATTTTTTTATTTTAATTGTAATCTTTTTTTTTTTCTTCTTCACCACACAATGTGTACAGTACTTGAAAATTTAGTTACACCGTTTCCTGCTGCTGTATGACGTAACCTTTATATTCCAGAGACTCCCTATCCACCACATGACGAGACTACTCATTAAATAATACCATCATCTCGCTACATATTTCACCGACGTAATCAGACATAAATCACTGAGATTACTCAATTTGGTAATTTTACAAGTCATTTGCATATACGTCCGGTTAATCTGAGGATCTGGAGCTTACGTGTGGCCTCACATAAATTATAGGGGGCATTAAATGTCAATCTTATTATTGTTTGATATGTTAAAACGAGAGTGCACTTTAGCTTGTCAGCGGTTAAGGCTTAATTTGTCTGTGGGACGGGTTCGATTGTTGATCTCGCATGCTTCTTTATGTAATTGAATGATATAAATTATTATTTCATTTTTTTTTTCATTTATGTTATTAATTACTAAAGTTTAATTTTATTCCAAATTTTTATTTCATTTATATTTCAATACAATTTAAATTATTGTAATTAATATAATAATTAATATTATTTTTTGATTTTAAAATTTGTAATTGAAATTGTTTTAAATGTTTTAATTATGTATTAATTTATTTTATTTATGATTTTTATACTGATTATTTTAATATTTTTACTAACCATAGTATTAAGTTTATTGTAATTATCAAAAAATGGACACAAAGTGGTCTGAATAAATGATTTATTATTATTCATTATTATTATTAATCAATCTTCTCTCTTGATAATATAGGTACCCCAATTAGATCTTTTTTTTAAATTACAGAGCAAGCCTATTTATTATACACTTCATGTTTTAAGCCTATTTTTGCTCCCTTTCAGAAAACTGACTTAAAAAAAAATATTTGTCACTTTTTTCATCATAGTTTATAATTTAATAACTACAAAGGCGCCACCTGTCGGACAGATTTGAATAAATGTGTGGGCTAATATTGCTAAGTTATCCGCAACTCTACCCATATGGAAATCTTTGGTTCGGTCTTTATTTATGGACAATAAAACGTGTGTCATTTTATGGAGTTAAGGTTGTCGATTGTAAGAAATAGTAGGTTATTTTACACGCTTTAAATTAGCTTTACCTGTATGTTTGTTTGTTTGTATGTTTAAAACCGACTCCTTTGGGTGCGATTTCAAAACACTTTAATCGACCAGATTTCGAACATACTTTGTAGATTTATTGAAGACCGATGACAATGACACGAATTTGAAAAAAAACCTAAAAAAAAACGTTTAAACAAATTAGTCTTTGTCTTTTTTCAAAAATAAATAGTTTTACAAAACTAAACAAACACGCTTTTAAACTAAAAAGTAGAAAATAATTTTAATGTAACAAAGTGTGGGGTGGAAAATATTTCAATAACGTCGCCCCACACTTTTTAACGGCTAACAATTTGTGTAATAATAAAACTATCTGTGTAGTAAAACTTAACAGTAAAAAAATACAATTACTTTACAAAAAATGGACAATGCCTATTATATGATTATTTCACATAACAGGAGTAATCGAGTCACGTACGTCTACGCAACGAGCTTCAATTAGAGAACACAATCTGTATCGCGGCTTGCCCATAAGGAAGAGAGACTTATCTGAAATTTCTAATCTAGTGACTCACAATGCGTTCGCGAAATTACCTCAATTTGCTCGCCCCATGTCAAAAAGGGCACTGTGTTTCATCGTGACTTAGAAAATATATGACAGTAGTAGCTTCATTTGGCGTAGATGGAATACGTGCCAGCACAGTTTTTTTTTTTGGTTCAAATACCGGTTCCCCAGCTATAAATGTTTATCTTTGGGTGTCGAAAATGTCTTGTTACAGTTTCTATGACATCTTGATTATTGTAATTTGAAGCGACCTTGCCTGTTATTTTATGTCAGCCTTCGTTAAGCTGATTGCTCAGACCGATAAAATTCTTTACGCTAAAGAAATAACTTTTCGCTAAATTTAATTTTAATTAAAATTTGCACTTCCAGTTGGACCTAATCGGAAAGTTAATTTTTATATTTAAATTCAAACCCTCACAACCGAGGAGAATGTAAACAATATATGTAAACGTATTTTGCATTCCAAAATATTGTTATAATCCAAAATAATGAGCACAAATTATTTACTGCTGAAAGTCCTCCAAGCGGATGGCGGTATCGAGTGAAACTGTAGCACAATCACATATTTTACGCTTTTGTACGAGTTTAATTGAGTAAGAAGAGACTTGAAACCGCTCGCAGCGGGGTAACTTCCAAATTTATTTCCAAAAAAAAATTGCAAGGGACCCCCATTACTTACGTCTCAAGATGCAACAGTACCCAAGCATGTTCATTTCTGTAATATTAAGTGTGAGATACAACCTTATTCACGTTGACCTAGATTTTAATACGCCTCGCACTGCTCTTTATGATGACTTTTTGAAAAATGTAATTTTTAATTCCATGCAGGGACGGACCAAATTGAATGGGCCCACGGATGATTCGTTTTAACTGTATCGCTTATAAATTGTTGTTTCTTATGCGATGCCGACGGAAGTCTGTCGATATTTTAAACTAAATTAATGTGTCAGGTGTATACCAAAATTGGTGTTCTCGTTTTCTGGAAAAAATCAAAAGGCCCTTTCTTATACATATATCATGAGATTTTCATAATATCAGTACGATCTCAATAACAGTTTCTCCAATTAAAGTTATAAATTCCTTTGTTGCAGAGTTTCTTCGGGCGGACGTACAACAACCTGTCCTCGATATCAGAATGTAAGAATAATGGAGAATGTGTCATAAATAAGAAAAATAGAACAGCCTGTAAAGCTTGTCGGCTTAGAAAATGTCTGCTAGTTGGCATGTCAAAATCTGGCTCTCGATATGGGAGAAGATCAAACTGGTTCAAGATCCATTGTCTTCTACAAGAACAACAACAGCAACATATACATCATTTACAATCCAGTAAATCTCCGCCTAATTTTAATTCATCTCTGAACCCGTCTTTTCTACCTACTAATTTATTACCTGCTGCAGCTCTGGCAGAATACTACAAGAACTCTGAAAAAAGTCCTTTTACTGAAGAAATGACGAGACAAAGTGTCTCTCCGTCAGATTCTGGCGCTTCGTCAGCTGATCCTGAAGATGATAATAGTTCCAGGAGTACTAGTGGTCTTAGTATCTTTAGGCCTGCTTCGTCTCCGTGCAGCGACAAAGACGTACGGTTACAAGCAATTAGAAATCATAGTAAAGATAAGAGACGGAAGCCAAACTTGCCTCCCTCACCTTTTGGAAACATATCAGCCCCATCAAGCTTCTCTCCAAGAAGTGGTCCATTCCTACCTACTCCAATTCAAACTATGAGAGCAGCACCACCCGGAATTGCTTCATGGCCGACTCGTAACGGAGGAGATTTACTTTTGCATTCACCTGCAGTAGCAGGAGTGGCTGTAGATCAAGATCAACCTATAGATCTATCTATAAAATCTACCGCTATGATATTTAGAAGTCCTAAGAACGATGAAGTCAGTGATTCAGAGCCAGAGTTAAGCATCGATTTGAGTGAGGAGAATAGTAAAGAGATTATGAAGAATCCCTTAGACCTTTCGCTTGTTCCAAAACGAACTGGAGAAGTTCCTATGACAGGTTGAATTCTTACCAGCTAAGTAAGATTGTGTCCAGTCATAGTTATCTATTTATATGTAAATATTACCTATGTTAGTATCCTTGTTAATACTCTTTTCACGCCATACAGTATTTAGCTGAGTACATTCTTTCTTCTTGATTACCTGATCTTATATACCATAATTACTGCGTAGTTAGAATGTAACAGAAGTCATGGACTTGTAATTTTAAGTAGCGAAGCAGAATATTGTTAAGTGTATAAAATAACAAGTGTGATGTTATATTGAAATGTGTTCCTGGCATAAGTGTTTGATTAAGTGGTTAATAAATATATCAATTTTATTTTTGCTGAACTAACTAGTTGTATAATTTTGAAGATAATACATTAGTTCTGCAATTGTTATCAGTTTCTAATGATAGTATATGCAAAAATTCCCTTGTTTGTCACGTCAGTTTAGTTCAGTATATTTTTAACCGCTTCAGATGCCATGTCTAAACACAGCCAATTATAAGAGCCAGTGTATGTATTACCATTTTTAGTTAATGTCTAATGGGATAAAGGCCAGTTAAAATGAAGCTCAAAATTTTAATGTACAAACGTAAGTCTTGTAAAAACTAGTTAAGATTATCTACTGTTAGTTAAGTATTTATTTCTTTAGTTTCTAGGCCAGTTTGTATTGAGTCAATTTGTTTTTTTTTTGTATTCTAGATAAGTTTTTACTTTAGGGTGTAATGTTAGTGTAATTTTCATTTGAATTTGCTTGTGTTATTAATTTGTTATTTTTTCATTGTTGGAGATTTTTAAGAATGAAACATTCCAGTCGTGCTCATTATTTGTAGATTTTTACATTAATTTCTGGTGCCAGTTTTTTCCCAGTGGGAAAATTTTATTAAACAATAATACTGTTATGCGATTATGTTAAAGATACATATTATTATATTACATTTCACATAAATAATTAAATAGTTTGGTGCCATGTTATATGAGAAATAATTACAGATTAATTGTAATGTTTTATATTTTGTATGTACTTAAATATTTGTTATTTCAAAAAAGTACAATCACAAACAAAAGTAATAATTAAATTAGTGAGCTCAAAGTACTGAGTTAGTTGTCAATAATCGGATGGTAATAATTGTTGTTATCAGTGTGATACAATATTTTTTAACTACGTGTTTACATTTTTTACATTTATAAGTAAATTTTTAATATATTTGAAAGGAAAAATAATAAAAAACGATGCCTCTATACTTTTATTGTTTTATTTTAATATTAAAGTGTAATAAATTTACACCTATAAGTGTTTTAAGCATATCATATTTTAGTAACAAGGCTATATATTTTTACGATCACTATTAACATTATTTCGTAAGTGTCTTCTTTAAGGTTGAGATAAGAATATAAATACAGACAAACATTTATAGAATAGAGTAGAATAGAAATCTCTTTATTTGCACACTCTATTACAGAGTTACAATAAAGTACATTATTCCCAAGCTTATTTGGGGTCGGCTACTACTTCAACCGGTTTTACCTGAATTTCAGTTTTTCCTCTGGCATCGGACCTCCGCAACCATAAGGGAGAACTGAAATTCAAAGATTGAATTAGTTGTCAGTATATTTGAGGGCATTGACCCAATAACGATGTTCATGACAACCAGGACCGACGGCCTTACGTGCTCTCCGAAACTTCCAAACTCCGGGCAGCTATTAGGAATTTCCTAAGAAAATCCCAAAAACACTTTTTGGCCCGAATCGGAACCCGAGACCTCTTGATTTGCAGTCGCATATGCTAACCACTTGACCAACGAATCAGTTAGAATAGAGTATATTAAATGTCAGATATATAGTGTACAAAGGGTGGCCTTATTGCCAAAAGCAATCTCTTCCAGGCAATCATTATAATATGATGTTCACAATATTTTATTTCACTCATATCTTCAAATAAAAATATTAATTTATTTCGTGTAAGATTCAAAAACTTTTGTAGTTATGAACTTAAATTTTGGCACAGTATAATATATAAAGTAGCATACATGACTCTGATGTGCTTTGGTAGAGGCTTAAGTCCAAGCTGAAGATGAAACAAGTTGATACAACCCACTTTAAAATTGTCTTTATATATTTATCGCAACAGTTTTGTGTCAGTTTCTAATAAATATAACCATAATGTAATACAGCAAAGCGTGGAATGGAACAGATAGTAACTTATAAAACAAAACGCCCAAATATGTAAAACACTATGTTAAATATTCATTAAAACAAGACCAACATTTACCCTTGATTCGTTAAATCTTCAACAAAATGAGATACTAAAAAGAAATAGACACATGACAATAAAAAATACATAAAACATAAGAAATCTCATGTTCCCTAAGACAACATTACAAATGAAAACTCAGTGTTTACAAGCAAACAGTCTAAATATTCATGAAACGAGTATGTTTGCTTCGTAATATTTGTTTCCTGTGAATTTTGTTCCATAATTATTCATGAGTATGCACACTAGGACAAATGTATGAACGTGGTCTTCATAATTTCAACCTTATTATAACGACAGTATGGTGCAAAATTGTTTTTAAACTGTAATGCACAGTGTGAAAAACTAGGAGAATTTGTGTCTCGCTACTGTGAACTACTGTTTGCCACTGATTAGTCAAATGAGATCACCATCGTGAAATCTTGCTTTTGTTTGTCTTAAAATTTATATGTCAGCAGGTTAGAAACCCAAGGTACCAGTCACTTTCTAGAGATATTAAATAAAAACCGTTTGTTCAAAAACAAGAGTTTATGTGATAACCACCCCCTCTCGGCTCCCCCTTTTACGTACGTACTTCTGACTTGTAAGTTGCAGGCTGTCATCCTTACTAATATTATAAATGCGAAAGTAACTCTGTCTATCTTTCTGTTACGTTTTCACGCCTAAACTGCTGAATAGATTTTGATGTTGATGAATCTTGGGAAAGGATATAGCCTACTTTTTACTACGATAACAGAAATACACGCGGGGAGCCGCGGGCCAAAGCTAGTTTTCTATAACTAAACCTGTCTGTTTGTTTGTCGATTACAATAAAAAAATACTGAATACTCTAATCATTTAGTCCTTCTGATGGTCATGGATTTGAATTGAAATGAAATCAAAAAATACCAAAATTAATAAGAGGTCAATGAATGTAGTACTTTTACTTTGTAAATCTAATTAATCTGAAACTAGTAATTTACAAGTAATGTTTGGTATTTAACAGCACAAGCACTAGTGTAGACAAAATTCAAACGAAGATTGTACATAAATAAATGTTTATTATAATGAGTCATTTTTACTGTATTCTATAGTTAAACCATTTACATAGGTTAAATTAAGATTAAATTATTACTGAATAATGACTAAGTAAAATTACAAAATATTAGTGAAAACACATTTTTTCTACAAAAATTTCAACAACCTCAGAGAAATGATAGTTAGTTTAACACTTCTGAAAAAAGTTTATTTATGACAGTAATTATTACAGTTGGTTTTATTAAAAAAAATATGGTTTTCACATATTTTTATAATAATTTAATCTACCACAGACCAGACCACTACGAAGTTAATAATTTTAATTCACCATAACTGTACAAGCACTTAAAACACACAATAAAGCCTTAACAGATTTAATTGTCATTATTAACTCTTTTCGTTCTGATTGTCACACTATTAGCTCACGTCGCAGTGAAATCAACTCAAGTGTTAAAGTATTAAGGTGTGAATTAAATTGTATGTAATGATTAAATAACATCGACATGATTTTTGTCACTCAATTTAATTGAATTCACGTTGGTGAGTAACAAATCAAATTTTTTTCACAATGCCAGACCTTTTCCTGATATAGTAGTGTGTTTACGCGGCAAGAAAGAAATGCACCTCGTTATCTCTATAATAATAGCGGTTTACGTTATTGATATGTACTGGTGAAGACAGTGGTGATTAATTTTGATGGGACTGTTGAAAGTGGAACAGGTTTTATACATGTACGAGTATGTGTAAGTATTTTAGGGTTCACGAAAACATAATATTTTTTTGTTTAAATTACAGTGACATTTATTAAATATTTAGTATTGTAACATCTATAGATGCAGGTAATATTTATTTTTATTCGGTTTAAAATAAAAAAAATCAGTAACGTCAATCTAAGTATATTTATTACACTACAAAACTATATAAAATAGGACCGTACAAAGAGATTAAACCAAAAATGTACAGTTTATTTTATAGATTTCAAATTTAAATGTTAATTTTAATCAAATTCTATTTCAATGCTATAAATCAATCATTTATTACGATTTATCATAAAATTGCATTTGTTTCATCCAAGCCATACAAAATTAAGTAATTACGATGAATACTTATTTCAACAATAATTTATGGAAAATATATATCAACAACCCATAACGTCCCACTGCTGGGCTCGGGTCTCCTCTCAAGAGAGGGTTAAGGCCTTACGTGGAAAATATGATATTAAACATTCCTAATTTTAATCACATAGTTCATCAACGAAGGAGACTTACGTCCTAAAGATGACTTAGATCAAAACCTTCCTGATACTGTCAGTTACAAACGATATATAGAGGATATTAATAAGCGATGATTATGTTCGATATTAAAAATACAAGTAATGCGTTGTTGGTGTAAAAGAAATTGTCATGTTATGGTAATCGAGTACGATAAAATACACACGTGTTGTTGCATGTTTCTATATGTGTGGCGCATGCAATATTTTATAAAGGAAATACATACTATGCAGCTACTCGAGTGAATAAACAAGAATATCGACTACGTTTGACTTACGTAAGTATTACATCTTTAAAAACTACAACTATTAGAAGTATAGAAGTAGTAGTACAATTTATAAGGTGAAGTTTAGTTTTGGTGTAAATTAGTTTTTTTCAAGTTTTTTTTTTGTTTTTGAATATTAATTATCCCTGGAAATTTAAAAGTACAACTGAAATTATAAAAATCATGTTGAGTAAGCTGTCAATACAAAATTATAAAAATAAGCTGGCTCTTGAATTGATTATTATGTAAAGAAATTTAAGATAATGTGCACGAGCGATACGTTTCAAAGTGGTTTTTAATTAAATTATTTGAAGGTAAAAATATTTGACTTAACATAATTTTTTTTTGCCAGCATATTTTAATAATTTAAATGTTAATCCCATATAAAAAGTATATATGTACAACAAATAAACTAACAAACAAATAAACCAAATAATCCAGTTCGGTAAACTTGCTTTCTACATAATTATTTTAACAGCTCTCCCAGCAACCCATCACTCGAATTCAAAAACATTTCTCAGCATTCGCACACAAATCAATTACGTGTACGCACCTGTACCGCTCGCCAATTTTAACGAGGAAACACATCTCGCTAATTGAGATTGCACCACGAAGTAAAAAAACATCATTATATCCAAAGATGGCGCTGATTTATTTACAAGTCAAATAGACATCGAAATGAGAGCAGTGAATACTTTTTTCATCGAGTGTACATTTTGGACAGTAGTTGAAATCTTTCAATTTAGGTATCTGATATTTCTTTGAGCACTGAAAAACTTAGCATAACTAACAGAAGAGCTGGTTGATTAGTTATAGTCATATGCAACAGCCAGATAAAACAAATATCAGATTTTTCTTTTCATATTTGTGGGATTTTGCGATCATTTATTAGATTTGTAAAATTGTTTACTTTGATATTTATTAGTCTTTCACATTTTTTAAGAACCCCCATAGTTTTTACTGACTTTGTGACTTATCAAGTCTTAACCCTACCATTCCCATTCTTGGGGAAGCATTTAAGAGCAGACAACAAAGGCATTTACAGATAAAAGTAAGCTGAGTTAAAAGAAGTGTTTAAAACTTACGAACTTTATTATTTAATGTATTCATTAGTTCATAATATTAATGATGAATTAAATTAGAACAGGAATAAAGCATTGATGCTTTTTTAATATTTTCACTGCAATTGATTTTAGGCCTTCAACCTCTAACAATTCTGACCATTTTTGCATTTACTGTAAAGAAGTCCAAAATCAACGATTTCCAACACTGCTGTCCATTTGACTGTCATTAACTACACAATTTTATGCGCTGTCATAACCCTAAAATGTTATTGTTATTACAAGTTGTATTGGAATACTAATTTCTTTTTTGTCGCTTACATATTTCCATATTGAAGTTACAAGTTACTCATAATTTGGTATTAATTTTGGGCTTTGGCATACAAATTGACAGCGTGGTTATGCATACACACATAATAATTGGTATTCATAATACCTAATAGATCTCATTTTAAGATGGAGTTATCTTAAAAAGCTAGACAAAAAGGTGATCATAAGTCATATACGCTATAATCTAAAATAACTCTAAAAGTATAATACGCTTTCAAAATAGTACCATGTTAGGTAAGGTTATGTTAGGTTTCTTGAAATATAGAGACTAATATTAACTTTACAATGACTATAAATTTCATAACTCAGTTATTAAGAATCATTAATTTCTCTTTAGAAAATATTTTAATAAAAACAGTACCAATAAGAAGTCTTGCAACATAGTAATTATAATAAAGGCTAGGAAGTAACATAATAAGAAGATTCTCGTTTTCATTTCAATGAAAAATGAAAAATTCCATCGGTATAAATTAACACAGTAAAATCATAAATGCCTTCAAAGGCACCACATAAGTAAAATACACTGATTCTCATTAATAATTTTGCGCTACACGTTTGCACAACAATATTAATATTTTTGTTCAAAATAATTACTAGTTATCACACTGTGCGTTTAATGTCAAATAATTTTGATACTGTATGGACAATTTTGCATCTCCACTGTTCATTTCAAAAGAAACTTGTCTCGTTCATAATTTATTATACGAGTATAAAGATAAAATTATAAAAGTAACCTAAGTAGATCTGTGGCATTTACTGAAATGTCAATATGTCAAATGACAATAGTCATACCGTATTTCAAATATGATATCCTTCCATATTTAAGGAAATCCTTAAAGCTGGATAAATTCATATGAATGGTTACAAGTTATAATTTGTATGAATTCAGGCAAATAAAATTTGAAAAAGTTCTTTTAGAATTACTTTTTTGTGTACTCTGACTATGCAAGAAATGTAGAATAAGCCTGAATTTAATATTTAGAACGATATCAGTTACAAGTTTAATTCAGTCCATATTTAGAGTCCTACTTGCGATTGAAATACATATTTTCAGAATAAAGTCTATTGACGTAAAAATAATTTCATGAAATTTGAAATGGTTATTCTTACACTTATTTTCTGTTTAAATAAAATTCATAGAAAGTAATATAGATCATTTTTGTGTTCATAATAATGTAGCTATTTTATAGAATTAATCTACGAAACCTAAAAAAATATATGTTTTAATTGCAATTGGTAGTTGTCAGTAAAAATCTAAATAATTAAATCGCGATTGTTATAAAATATCATGAGTATTTAAAAAAAAAAAAAAGTTCTCATTTAAATTTAGCGGTAACAATAAAGAACATAAATTATACCTATTGATTCATTTAGACTCAATATTTGCAGTAATACATATAATTTGTCCCCAAACAAATTATTTTGATGCACATGCTTAAAAATCAAAAAGGTCAAACTTCTGTGGCAATGTTTAAAATTTAATACAAAATAAGACAATCGTAATATTGATTATGTATAATTTTAGCATAATTTAACTAAATGTCATAATATTGACTGCGGGGGATTTGTTATTGTATATTATTTAAAAAAATGTCTTTATACACTAGACTAAATTAAATTCTTAAGCTAATGTTATTATCAATATAAAATTAAAAGAAGTGAATTGATCGGATTATATTCCAAGACATTGGTAACATCACCCATTGTGCAAAGGTCATATGAATGCTAAGACATTTATGAAAATTCAATGGTTCTGTATATTGTAAATTAATGAATTTACGCTCATGGATTCAATTGAGTTTTTCTTCTCAAGGGAATTTTATGGTATTCTAATTTTAAGAAGCTTCATTTAATTTTTTCAAATGTTAAGTGTGAATATTGTAACGCTCTTGAATATTAATACTACCTAATCTACTAAATCAATAATAAACAATATCGGGTCTCACTATATGTTTCGCAACCCTCGCATCGGAACGACCGAATGAGCAAAACAGGTTTTGCGACCGCTGCGCGCGATGAGTGGATGACACTCGACACCGAAAGGATTTCATTGTGATTACGGACGTCTACCGATCATATGGTATCCACCGCTGCCTACTAAATCAAATATTTTAATTTCTTTTAGTGATATATTTAAAAGTATTATAATTTCTATGTACCTTTTGGGAGTACCTACTCCAAATAGTACCGTATCTTGTGCGCCGTGTTACCCCGAATTGGGGTTCACCTACCAGGCTCCGGACCCTAATTGTGGCACACAACGACGCTGCCGTTGCTACCAGCCTAGCCAGAAAACTATTCCGCGACAACCGGAACGGCCCCCCTGCGACCGGACTACCGCGGATATTAACGCAGGACAGTGGCGTTCTTTATTATCCGTTAATTACACCATTTCGTGTTGTGGGTGTTTCCGAACTCACCCCTGGGACTAATTCTTTAAATCAACTACCTATTAATTATCCTACATAATAAATTGTAAAAAACTTTCCCTTTTTTTATTTCTATCCACCTACTTCACGGAAGAAAGGTTACATTGGCGCCTAACACAGGTTACGCTCACGATCGAAAGGTGTAATTAGCTGCTGCATTTGATGGGTCGTTTGGTGCTGGCTTTAATTGCTTAGTATTAAGTTCTATTTCACGTTATTTTGTGTTGTGTCTCATTGCTTTTTAGTACTGTATAATATTGTGTTGTCCTTTTATGGTTGTTACCTTTCACACTGTACCGAATTTTCTCGATTTTAGTTTTTATTTTTTTGTCACTAAGGTTGCAAATAAGCATAGCCTATACTTGTTAACTTTAGCTTTATTATCTACTATTCTTTTGTGTTATCAACGCTTATAACTATTATTAGACTGCAACACACACCCAAAATTAATATGGCGTATCCCATTAAGTATCTTTCGTTACAAAAGTTAGAACTAGAGTACGAAGTGGAACTTCGCGGTGGTAGTGGTGAATCGGTGCAGGAGCTTCGCAAACAAATTATTAAATTGTCACAACCTTTACCTGCAGAAGATATTTTGGAATCACATTTAAATCCTTCGGACGATTTAAAAGGTGTTAAAGAATCTCTAATAAAATCTCAAAACAATTTAATTACTCTACGCAATAAATTTGATAAAAATCTTTTTTCACGAACGGAAAACCTATTGCATCATATTCATCACCGCGTTAACAGAATCGAGTGCGTAGCGGATGTTGTCGATATACACAAAATTTGCATTTCTAATTTAAGTTCTCAATTAAAAGAACTAGCTACGCTGAAACCACAGTCTCTTCAGACTAGAAGTACCAGCTCAGGTTCAGGCAGTACTGTGGAATCACCTAATATAGCTGTCACATGCGAGCGTAGCATATATACGGACATTAATAAGTTGAAATTTTCCGGGAAGAACTGTGTACATTCTTTTATACAAAGAGTTGAGGAGTTTGTGCATTCTAGAGGCATTTCTTATGATAAAATACTCTCATTAGCCTACGAAATCTTTGTGGAGGACGCGTTACACTGGTACCGTTACCATAAGGACAAAATAACGTCGTGGAATGAATTATGTGTTCTTCTAAAGGAGGATTTCAGCAGTACTGACTACGATTACAAACTAGCTGATGAGATTAGATCCCGTACACAGGGTGAGCATGAGAACATAACTGTTTATCTTTCAGTTATGCACGGCATGTTTTCACGCTTGACCAAACCCTTCTCAGAAGATTGTAAACTCGAAATATTACTACATAATATTCGACCCTATTATGCAAATGCATTGGCTGCTTCTCCTTCTGTTACTACTATTGAGGAACTCAAATCCGTATGTCGCAATTACGAAAATGTTAAGTCAAGATTTTCCAAATTTCATGAACCACCCGGTATTACTAATAACACACTCGCACCTGAGTTCGCTTACAAACATAGTCAAAATATTACTAAAGCTAGTTACACTAGAGATAATGGTAATAAGCCTAACTACATTAACTCTAATAATAAAAATAATTCTTATAAAACGTGCGCTATAGATAGTACTGGAGAGCATAGCGCGGATCAAAACTGCAGCTATGATATCGCCCCTCTATCTACGCAACAGTCAAGACCTGTGTTTTGCCCTAGGTGTAGATCTAATAACCACTCCCTTAGGAATTGCAGTCAGGATCGGTTTCCGATCTGCTTTAAATGTGGCAAGAAAGATGTTCGTTTTCCTGAGTGTCCTGATTGCAATCCGGTTCGATCCCGAGAGTCAAAAAACTAATTGGGAAGGATTGCCGCAACAGTATTATAATACCAACTCTACCAACTAAAACAACCATGTCCGAGTGGAAAGACTGGTTAAGTTTTGTTTCTAAATTTACTGCTCTCAATACCGTTTCGTCAATCCTAGATAACGCAAACATTAATAGATCGAGGCTATATGTATCTATACTTGTGAATGACATATCCCTAACTGGGCTTCTTGATACCGGTTCTTCCGCCACCATCTTAGGTAACAACAGCCATGAAAACCTGTTGAAGGCAGGATTTCAAGTGGAGGCTGGTGACATTGCTCGATTTGTTGCGGCCAGTGGCGACAAATTAGATTCTATTGGTATAATGAACCTCCCAGTTGCGTTTCAGGCACAGACCCAAAACCTCCAAGTGTATGTGGTACCTAAAGTGAAACATGACTTGATATTGGGTGTGGACTTTTGGAGATTGTTTAAACTGCTTCCCAAAAATATAGATCGAATTGCTTTTTATAAGGAATCGGAGGTCGCTGCAACTGATATTGAAGACAGAAAACATAAACTTCTGTGTTCTTACGATAAATTATCTGCCCACGAGAAATCAGTGGCCGATGCCATTATATCACAGTTTCACGACATATCTTATGAAAAGCGTGGCCTAGGTCGTACTTCACTTACTACTCATTCCATTGACACCGGGGAAGCTGCCCCCATTCGTCAGCGGTACTACAGAATGTCTCCAGAGAAACAACGAATACTCGTTGAGCAATTGGATGACATGATAAAGGAGGATATTGTTGAACCAAGTGAGAGTCCTTGGTCATCTCCAGTCCTCTTAACTCCGAAAAAAAATGGGGAGCTGCGCTTCTGCCTCGATAGCAGAAAACTAAATTCTGTTACCAGGAAGGACGCCTACAGTCTTCCCTACATATCAGAAATTCTTGATAACCTTCGGGATGCCAAATACTTGTCGAGCATTGACCTCTCTAAAAGTTTCTGGCAGATTTTGATCCGAGACGAGGATATACCGAAAACTGCTTTCTACATACCTACTCGCGGTACGTTTCAATTTAAATGTATGCCGTTTGGGCTTACTAATGCTCCAGCAACTCAACAAAGGTTGATGGATGCTTTATTCTACGGACCTGAATTTGAGCATAGGGTATTTGTGTTTATTGATGACGTCATAATAGTATCGAACAGCTTTAAACAACACATTTCGCTACTGACGCGGGTACTGAATAAACTGAAAACAGCCAACCTTACTATTAATTTTGAAAAAAGTAAATTTTTCAGGTCACAACTCAAGTATCTTGGTTATGTCGTTGACTCTAATGGGTTACACGCGGATCCTGAAAAGGTGGAGTCAATAGTAAACTACCCTACTCCTACAAATCGCAAAGAAGTTAGGCGCTTCCTAGGAACAGCTTCATGGTACCGGCGGTTTATACCTAATTTTAGTAGTCTATCATCCCCCTTAAACAAATTGACATCTCAGGGCAAAAATACACCACCTTTTGTGTGGACTCCTCAGGCTGATGAGGCATTTAAAAAACTAAAAAAATATCTTGTCTCAGCACCAATACTTTCCTGCCCAGACTACAGTAAAGCTTTTGAAGTCCATACAGATGCAAGCGACTATGGGCTTGGAGCTGTTCTAACTCAGACTCTGGATGGTCAGGAAAAGGTCATAGCATATATGAGCAAATCCTTGTCCCAGCCAGAGCGTAACTACAGTGCCACTGAACGCGAAGCGTTGGCAGTACTCGTTGCTATCGAGCACTGGCGCTGCTACCTGGAAAACGGTCTTAAGTTCACGGTGTATACTGATCACTCCTCTCTGAAGTGGTTCCTAAACCTGAATAACCCGACCGGAAGATTGGCTAGGTGGGGAGTACGTCTCTCGGCCTACAACTTTGAAATTAAACACAGGAAAGGCACTGAAAACGTAGTGCCAGATAGCTTAAGCCGTGCTGTCCCAATCGTTGCTATTGGTGATGTACCAGTCACACCCGCTTTACTTACAAACGACCCGTGGTACTTGAATATTTTTGAAGGATGTCAAAGTTCACCTACGTCATTCCCTAACTACCGCGTTACTAACGCTAAACTTTTTCGCTTTATAAAATCATTAAACCCTCTAACTTGTGAATTTGAGTGGAAGGAAGTAGTTCCAGTGGAGTATCGGCAGGACACTATCTCCAAAAATCATTCAGTGCCTACATCTGGACATCTAGGAATTTTTAAAACCCATAAGCGCTTAAGTTTAAGGTACTTTTGGCCTAGTTTACACAGAGATGTTGTGAATTTTGTAGGTAGCTGCGAGGTTTGCCTCTCATATAAATACCCGAATCACTCCACTTTAGGAATAATGGGTAGACCTAAGGAATGCTGCCGTCCTTTCCAAATGATTAGCGTTGATTTGGTTGGCCCGCTGCCTGCAACTAGAAAACAAAACACCTTTCTCCTTGTGGTAACGTGCTGTTTTTCTAAGTACTGTTTATTGTTTTCCATCAAACGAGCTACATCCTCTATAATATCAAAGATCTTAGAGGACAACGTTTTCCTCGTCCATGGGATCCCTAGCACCATTATTATGGACAATGGTAAACAATTTACTAGCAATTTGATGCGTGATTTGTTTGGCCAGTACAGTATCCCAAACGTCTACTATACCCCGCTTTATACACCGCAAATTAATACAGTCGAGCGGTACAATAAGACAGTAATGACGGCAGTGTCCACCTTTATAGAGAACGATCATAGATCTTGGGACACGTATATTTCTAAAATACAGTTCGCCTTGAATAGTGCTGTCAATGAAGTCACTGGCTTCACACCATCGTTTCTCGTATTTGGACGTGAACTACCGAGCGATGGCAACCATTACCTTGACGCGGATTTAGGGGAGCATCTAGTATTTGTGCCTCGGGACAGCTATGCTGAAAATTTAGGAGCACTGCGGAACATCTTCGACAAGGTACAACTGTCACTAGTTAAAGCACATTCTCGCAATAGTGCCAATTATAATTTGCGTCGCAAAAACGTTGACTTTGATGTAGGTGATATTGTTTGGAAGCGAACATTTTATCAGAGTGACAAGGATAACAGATTCTCAAAAAAACTGGCTCCTAAATTCATGAAGTGCCGTATTACACGAAAGAGATCCAAACTTGTTTTTGATTTGGAAGATATGTCTGGTAAGGACGTAGGCACATGGCATATTAAGGATTTTAAACTTACGTAGCTAAGCTTTTATTTAGCGGATTTTACTTAGTTAAAATCCTAACCTATTAAAGGGGGTATGTAACGCTCTTGAATATTAATACTACCTAATCTACTAAATCAATAATAAACAATATCGGGTCTCACTATATGTTTCGCAACCCTCGCATCGGAACGACCGAATGAGCAAAACAGGTTTTGCGACCGCTGCGCGCGATGAGTGGATGACACTCGACACCGAAAGGATTTCATTGTGATTACGGACGTCTACCGATCATATGGTATCCACCGCTGCCTACTAAATCAAATATTTTAATTTCTTTTAGTGATTTATTTAAAAGTATTATAATTTCTATGTACCTTTTGGGAGTACCTACTCCAAATAGTACCGTATCTTGTGCGCCGTGTTACCCCGAATTGGGGTTCACCTACCAGGCTCCGGACCCTAATTGTGGCACACAACGACGCTGCCGTTGCTACCAGCCTAGCCAGAAAACTATTCCGCGACAACCGGAACGGCCCCCCTGCGACCGGACTACCGCGGATATTAACGCAGGACAGTGGCGTTCTTTATTATCCGTTAATTACACCATTTCGTGTTGTGGGTGTTTCCGAACTCACCCCTGGGACTAATTCTTTAAATCAACTACCTATTAATTATCCTACATAATAAATTGTAAAAAACTTTCCCTTTTTTTATTTCTATCCACCTACTTCACGGAAGAAAGGTTACATTGGCGCCTAACACAGGTTACGCTCACGATCGAAAGGTGTAATTAGCTGCTGCATTTGATGGGTCGTTTGGTGCTGGCTTTAATTGCTTAGTATTAAGTTCTATTTCACGTTATTTTGTGTTGTGTCTCATTGCTTTTTAGTACTGTATAATATTGTGTTGTCCTTTTATGGTTGTTACCTTTCACACTGTACCGAATTTTCTCGATTTTAGTTTTTATTTTTTTGTCACTAAGGTTGCAAATAAGCATAGCCTATACTTGTTAACTTTAGCTTTATTATCTACTATTCTTTTGTGTTATCAACGCTTATAACTATTATTAGACTGCAACACACACCCAAAATTAATATGGCGTATCCCATTAAGTTTAAGCCGTTGCTACCAGCCTAGCCAGAAAACTATTCCGCGACAACCGGAACGGCCCCCCTGCGACCGGACTACCGCGGATATTAACGCAGGACAGTGGCGTTCTTTATTATCCGTTAATTACACCATTTCGTGTTGTGGGTGTTTCCGAACTCACCCCTGGGACTAATTCTTTAAATCAACTACCTATTAATTATCCTACATAATAAATTGTAAAAAACTTTCCCTTTTTTTATTTCTATCCACCTACTTCACGGAAGAAAGGTTACAATATATATAGGTTTTATTGTACTGTATATCTATCGATATTTAATTTGTAGCTATTGAAATAGCGGGTTCAATATAGTGGTGTTCCCCGCGGCGACACAGTGTGATAGGCGATAATTTTTTAATTGCTTTTCGAAAATACATTTTTATTCGTTTTCCAAGTACAATAATATTCCTCTATATCTAAAACGCAATTTTCTTAATATTTATTGTGATTACGTATGGCGTTTTATGTATAATTTGCGGTCGTATTTGATATTTTTCTATAATTATGTTAAATAGAAATATTGGCCGTTAATTAAAAAAACAGCGTGCAGTACAAGTTTGACGTTTATTGGATATTTACGATTTTTTTTACATTTTTATATTTCAACATTTTCATAATAGCTTCCGTGTATGGCATTCATTTTTATTACAGTTCTATTAATGTACGTTAGTTTCTATTTTGGAGAAACTGGACAAGTTTCTTGAACGAGATCGAGGACATTATAAATTAGTCGTTTACGTAACTTTTTCTGGTTTCAGTGGGAAAAAGTTGTCACAAATACTTTAGAGACCAGTATTAGAATGGAATATTTCATTCCCGATGTTTAATATATAACTTTATATTTATTCAATTTTGGAAATGATTAAACCTAAAAATTTTTACTCTAACCCCGCTTGTACACACACGTTTTTTCGGCGTAAAAAACTACGGTTAATTTGCCGCGTCTACGCACGGCACGCAGTGTTGTATGGATCACTATGACCCCGCTTGTACACACACGTTTTTTCGGCGTAAAAAACTACGGTTAATTTGCCGCGTCTACGCACGGCACGCAGTGTTGTATGGATCACTATGAGAGCTTGTTGACACACGCGGCGGCGCAACGACACGGCAGCGCCGCCGTGTGCTCCGTGAGTTCCCCTCGACGCGCCGTGTCTAGGCACGGCGTGATTTTCGTCAGTGTTGTATGGCAGTCTATGGGAGTGTGTTGACGACGCCGGACTTTCTCACGTTTTCGTTGCGGCTTCAATGCGACAAAACGTGTACATACAATAGTTAGTATAGTATTGCGCCATATGCTGAAGCACAGGTTTCCAACCTAGTTCAGCAACGGAGGCTAGTTATAAGACACAATTTGGTACATATGTAGTTAACATGCAAATGTAATGATCTGATAAACTTATCAAATTGTTAACAATCTATATTGGGCATTTTTTTTTATTTCCTAATTTTGTTAACGAGATAATTTTAAATTAAGAATTATTATTACCATTAATTGACGCCTGTAATATGAAAACAACAATCGAAATTTACAAAAATGGCACCTGGCTGTAGTCTTGAATGGTAGCTTTTCCGTGCCATATGAATGCTTGCATGTTTTCTTAATGGTAGGGCTAATGTGCCGTATGATTAAAGAAAACTTGCCGTCAACAAGAAGCCGAAGTATCCATATCGAAGACGTCGTAGCTTGGCGGCAGAAAAGACACAATAGAGCGGCACCTGTCCGTAGTTTCGAACGGTAGCTTTTCCGTGCCATATACATGGTTGCACGTTTTTTTTACCGTACGGCTAATTTGCCGTACGGTTAAAAAAACGTGCCGTCTACAAGAGGCCTGAGAGCTTGTTGACATACGCGGCGGCGCAACGACACGGCAGCGCCGCCGTATGCACCGTGAGTTCCCCTCGGCGCGCCGTGTCTACGCACGGCGTGATTTTCGTCAGTGTTGTATCGCAATCTATGGGAGTGTGTTGACGACGCCGGACGTTCTCACGTTTTCGTGGCGGCTTCAATGCGACAAAACATGTACATACAATAGTTAGTATAGTATTGCACCATATTCTGAAGCACAGGTTTTCAACCTAGTTCAGCAACGGAGGCTAGTAATAAGACACAATTTGGTACATATGTAGTTAACATGCAAATGTAATGATCTGATAAACTTAACGAATTGTTAACAATCTATATTTGACAATAAATTATTATTATTATTATTATTTATTAATTTTGTAAACGAGATAATTTTAAATCAAGAATTATTAATACCATTAATTCGGGCCTGAAATGTAAAAACAACAATCGAAAATTACAAAAATGGCACCTGGCCGTAGTCTTGAATAGTAGCTTTTCCGTGCCATATGAATGCTTGCATGTTTTCTTAATGGTACGGCTAATGTGCCGTATGATTAAAGAAAACTTGCCGTCAACAAGAAGCCGAAGTATCCATATCGAAGACGTCGTAGCTTGGCGGCAGAAAAGACACAATAGAGCGGCACCTGACCGTAGTTTCGAACGGTAGCTTTCCTATGCCATATACATGCTTGCACGTTTTTTTTACCGTACGGCTAATTTGCCGTACGGTTAAAAAAACGTGCCGTCTACAAGAGGCCTAAGGCTTGTCTCATTTGCTAACATAAGTTAATGTATTAAATTAGTGACTAATATATTACAACGAACTTGGTCACTATACAAATGAACATATAACAAAAAAAAATATAAAGGAAGTACTGATCACACTAGTTACGATAGATACCTTATAGTTATTAATATTTACTTATTGTTTCGTTATTTTTGTACGTACTTTACCTAATAAGCGTCTTATCCAGTTGAATCCCCTATAACTCTCGAACTGACAAAGTTATTTAAACCGTTATATTTTCCAATAAAATTTGTCACATGGACTGGAAATTTTTCAGGTTTTTTGATCCCGCCGTTTAGCTTTTAGAGGGGTTGTCCTGTTTTGACCCCTTAAAGTTGGATAGCTCGCAAACGGATAAAAACGTTTTTAAAAGACCTACCCCACACGACTGTGTAGGGGTGAAAAAAAAGCATCCCTACTTAACGGGTAAGGGAGGTACCCTAAATAAAAATATTTTCCATGATCTTAATGAAGCACTTTGATGATGTGATAGGATAGAAGAAAGAAAGAGAAATATCCATTCAAAGTTTCATGTTTCTAACACTAACCGTTTGAACAGTAAGTCGAGGACGGACGGATGGACGGACTTATAATAATAATATATTTCGAATCACAATACCATCTAGTCCCAAAGTAAGCAGAGCTTGTATTATGTGTATTGAACCACTGATTTATATTTTACATAGAAAATACCCTAACTACGAAAACATATATTTTAAATAATACAAAACTCAGGAATAGTTTCTGAGACGGCGTGTGGTTTTAGTCGGTTCGAGTCCGATATAACCACTAACTGGTGGTATCCGAAGGGATTTCCGCATAGAAAAAAAACGGAAAGGAGTCAGAAGTATTCGCTTTATAGAGCTCGCCAACTAGGTTTACCATTAATATAGGCCAATAGTTATGGATCTGCTAAACGCTATTCCATGCAACTTAACACAAAATAAATAAGTAATAGGAATGTTTTAACAAAACAATCTGGAGTGTGATCTAGCTATGCAAGAAGAACGGCATTTGGGGAATCTCATGGTGCACCACAAATTTAATAGCTATCTGACACGAAGGCTTAGATAGGTCTACGAACAATGCCGTATCGATCGAGGGTCTTAAATAGGAAATACTTCAGCAGGAGTTGCATGAAGATGAATCTGTATGAATATACGAATATATAACTATTGTTATCTCTTTGTATGATTCTCTACCGAAAACTAAAAAAAAACTCGGTTGATTTTTGATAAGCCAAACTCCCTTCCGTTTGTGTTGAAAGATCGGTAATGAAGAGTTTGCTAATGGATATAAAGTTTTGTGATTATTTAAACCCAGGACAAATATTTTGTAATGCAATATTTGTCCTGGGTAAAGCTAGACATAGTAAAAGCTAGACATAGCTTTGACTATGTCTAGCTTTTACATTTTTTTTTATTTGATGCCTACCAATGTGACTCCACTCTGCCTGATGGTAAGCATGAATGGAATATAAGAGTGGGGGCCACCAGACTGCCTGCGATGCAGGAAATATGGCGATGCTGACCTAAACTATGGCGGCTTTGTGAGATGCTTTTTCACACCCCTCTTAAAGGACCCGGGAAAATAATGGGAAGGAAACACGTGGGATGGTAGCGAGTTCCAGTTTTTAACCACTCGGCACAGGAAAGAAGACCTAAACCGTTTAGTTCTAGTGCGTATTTCTACAACTCTAAAGCGGTGACGTCCAAGGCCAGCACGTGTGTTCCTGTAAAGGAAGGGAGAAGGTGGGCTCAGTTGGAAGAAACTTATTTATGTATATGTGCATATATATATATATACAGTTTAATAACACCCAAATACACATGTTAGCCTATTCGATGTTGTCACGTAAGAATGTCTAAAAGTAAATTAGTAAAAACTTATTTACATCAAACAACAAATCATCGACTGCTACTTCTATCACTGATGATATTAGAAATTCCTTCTTGAATAACAGTTTTAAAATAAACCTAATACACGTTACAACTTTTAAATAAATAAATAGCATTGTCTATAAAGAGCAATCGCCCAACACCGATCAGATTGCGCACGCGCACTAAACAGGCCTATCAAGATGCAAGCGCCACCTAGCGAGTTATCGCGGAGATTTATACTATGCGGTGTTTGTTGCGACTGATTTTGGTGCAGCGCATGGGAACATTGTTTACTTTATAAGTATAATTAATTATTTCCTTTAATTTCTTTGACATTTATTACTGTCCTTACTTTCTTACTAATATTGTGAACTCAAAAGTTTGTGAGTATGTATGTATGTTTGTTGCTCTTTCATGCAAAAACTACTGAACGGATATGGCTGACACTTTACAGTAATATAGCTTAAACATCAGTAAAATATATATATCAGTAAATACATAAATAAAAATTAATAAATTGCATATGTTTAAAAAAAATGCTATGCAATAGCTTTACCGCGGCAGTCCCGGAGTGCCACACGACTTTTTAGGGTTCCGTAGCCAAATGGCAAAAACCGGAACCCTTATAGATTCGTCAAGTCTGTCTGTCTGTCTGTCCGTTCGTATGTCACAGCCAATTATTTCCGAAACCATAAGAGCTATACTTTTGAAATTTGGTCAGTCGATGTATTCTGTGAACCGCATTAAGATTTTTACATAAAAATAAAAAAAAAAACAATACATTTTGGGGGTCCCCATACTTGGAACTGAAACTCAAAAATTTTTTTTTCGTCAAACCTATATGGATAGGTGTTCAAAAAGATGTTAAGGTTTCTAATTTCATTTTTTTCTAAACTGAATAGTTTGCGCTAGAGACTTCCAAAGTGGAAAAATGTCCCCCCCCCCCTGTATCTTCTAAAATAAGAGAGTGATAAAACTGAAATAAATATATGTTGTACATTACCATGCAAGCTACCAACGAAAATTGGTTTGAACAAGATCTAGTGAGTAGTTTTTTTATAATACGTCATAAATCGTAACACGCAATTTACCTTTTTTTTTTTTTTTTTTTAAAGACAACTCCCGCATTAGGAATATAAATTCCTGTGTCGCGGGGGACTTTACAAACATACATGAAACGGACACAAAGAACACCCAGACTCAGAACAATAAATTGTGAATCACACAAAGTGTTGTCCTACGTGGGATTTGAACCCACGACACTTGGCGCAGTAGGAAGCGGCGTGGCGACCGCTTAAGCCACTAGGCCAACCGTGCAGTCATTCAACCTTTCATCCAATCAATACACTAGTACAAAAACATCGATGAAAATTACAACTAAGTACAAGAACTTTTATATGGTGTTACTTGCTGATACGGAACCCTTCATGGGCGAGTCCGACTCGCACTTGGCCTTACCTTTTTCCTGCAAATTAATATCCTGTATTATATTCGACTCGGTTTACTCTGCACAAAGACATTTCAACTTTGACTTTATTACAAATATCACAAAAAACAATCACACCTACATTGATCTAGATAAAATACCTCACGGTTCAACAAACAATGAAAGAGATAATATCCCTTCTAAATTCAAATATCATGCTCCATTTATAGATGGCCTTCGTATAACGGATATCCGTCATGATGACACCGAGACCATAGACAAACTCTTTTGTTTTATTGATGACTCAATTATGATAAACTTAAAAGACAGAATTCAAAAATAATATGACATTAAATTCCAACTTTATTCATACCTATATGGTTGTCTCATTAAATTAATAAATTTTAGCAGGGTTTTCAACTGTTGTAAATTAGATGAAATGCTTGGAATATTTTATTTAACAATAATAAAATCATTTATTCAGACCACTTTGTGTCCACTTTTGTTGTTAATTACAACAAACATAATTATATTAATTCTATAATTAATTGTCACTTATTGAGTGCATTCGGTAGTATTATGAGATCAATCACCACAGGGAATTTATAGGCTTAATGTCTATTTCTTACAAAAAGCAAAAACATTTTAATTTTATATTTATATTATTCGCGAAACAGTGATGTACACGCCCGATGTCGATGAAATACAATTCAATAAAAGTGTGTGTTTTTGAATTTGCCATAACATGTTTAATATATAGATAGATAACTCTTTATTTGCACACTAAATTACAAAGTTACAAGAAAGGAACACAGTGATCAAATATAGAGTGTACAGAGGGCAGCCTTATTGCTAAAATCAATTTCATCCAGGCAACCTTAGTTAATGTTGTTTATATAAAAAAAAACCTTTAAATATGGTATATACGATTACCATTAAGATTTCATACAGTAAAAAATATGATTATGCATTTATATGTAAACAAGTAGTTATACAAAGATACAAAGTTCTTTCTGACGTAATCAAGTAAAAGTACGTACACTTTTTCAAATTGTACAGCTTTTAATAAATAAAAGCTTTTTAAAAAAAAACTACTTCAAAAAACACATTAAACGCAAACTCCCTACCAGGACACCGATGTATAAAATAAATTGGCTTTAATTTGACTAGCTTAAATTATTATGTGCCAGTTCTTGTCGATACCTAATTATCTATTAATTTAAATAAAGTAAAATTATAATATGTAATAGTTACCTAAAATCTGTTTGAAGTCGGCGCCATTGCGGCGAATTGACAAACTATCTAATGATGTTACAAATCGTATCGAAAATTCAAATCAATCATTAAATAGATCCCGTTCACATCGATATAAACATATTAAAGACAACACTATTGGTAATGTTTTTACTTAAAACGCTTGTACCGACCGATAAGCCTAATGATAACCTTATATAGAATAAATTGTGTTTGTTCGTTGAATATTCATTTTATCAGGGTGCATACACTATTTATTTATGTCTTAAAAGGAACCTGGTTTAATTTGTTTTGCATAAGATTGAGATGTTATAGTTGTTTAAAATATTTTTAGTTGTCTTTATAAATACAATTGAAATTAGCTCTTGCTAAATTGTATGCAATTTATTGCATTATGATTGTATATAAATACATAGATATAAACAAAATAACTAAGTGTGTCTCAGTAAAAAGTTTTTGACCAGTGTACCGTAGGTCAACACTGGCAACACCAGTGTTGACCTACGGTGCAGGTGCAGACCTACGTGATCGCTCAAAATGGGCCTCATAAGAAGGCTCATAGTCCCCCAGTCAAGATCAATGGAGCGGATAATTCACGGAGTTTCTCCATGAGATTGAATCAAAGCATGCAGCATTAAGGAGACCCGCAGACGAACCAAAGTCACCGAAATTGCATGGAGAATTGCTAAACTTAAGTGGTAGTGGGTATAGCACATTTGTCTCACAAATGATGACCGATGGGGCCATAAAGCTCTTGAGTGAGAACTGCCTAACAAAAAACTTAGCTTTAATAGAAGGCTCCATAAGGAGTTTAGACGACCTAGTAATGGTTTGGAGAATCGTTGTACTAGCTCAACCCAAAGAAATACATGAATAGAATCCAAGAGTAATGCTCAATATCCTAATCGCGATTCTGGACAATGCAGCATTTTAACAAGGACTGTAGTGGACCAGAGACATGCTTCTACTTCATTGGCCCACCGGTCTCGCAAGCACCAACGAAATACAAACATGAATGCTGTACTTTTCAGATCAATCTTATGAGTGAAGTACCGCCCCAGTCAGGCCAGGCTCTGCTATCTTTAGAAGTACTAGTACTTTAACGATTTTTTTTAAATATGTCAATCACTAGCTTATGAGACGTTTCAATCCTTGAAAAGAACCCCCGTCGTTCCGATACTAAATAGGCATGCCGGAAACATACACATGTATCTTTAAAAACATGACTACCGTTCATAGTTTTTATTCGATTTTCATAACATTTAGGTTTTTTGCATCTGTATAAATGCACAAAACTTCTTATAACAATGTTGACATAAATATTCTTGAAAGTGTAAACAGGGTTTTAGTAATCCATTATTATTATTTTTTTTTTAATCGATGCTGCCAAAATGACTAATCTCTGTGTGATGGTAAGCTTGAGCAGAATCCAATTGATTATTAATAAGTTCTTCACGCATTTGTTTACATTTACCGTTTTTAGGGTTCCGTAGCCAAATGGCAAAAAACGGAACCCTTATAGATTCGTCAAGTCTGTCTGTCTGTCTGTCTGTCTGTCTGTCTGTCTGTCTGTCTGTCTGTCCGTCCGTATGTCACAGCCAATTATTTCCGAAACTATAAGAGCTATACTGTTGAAATTTGATCAGTCGATGTATTCTGTGAACCGCATTAAGATTTTTACATAAAAAAAGAAAAAAAACAATACATTTTGGGGGTCTCCATACTTGGAACTGAAACTCAAAAATTTTTTTTTCATCAAACCTATACGTGTGGGGTATCTATGGATAGGTGTTCAAAAATGATGTTGAGGTTTCTAATATCATTTTTTTCTAAACTGAATAGTTTGCGCGAGAGACACTTCCAAAGTGGAAAAATGTGTGTCCCCCCCCCTCTAACTTCTAAAATAAGAGAGTGATAAAACTAAAAAAAATATATGTTGTACATTAACATGCAAACTACCAACGAAAATTGGTTTGAACGAGATCTAGTGAGTAGTTTTTTTTTTAATCCCTACTTAATATTATAAATGCGAAAGTACCTCTGTCTGTCTGTCTGTTACGCTTTCACGCCTAAACCACTGTATCGATTTTGATGAAATTCGGTATGATGATAGAACTGAACTTGGGAAAGGACATAGGCTACTTTTTACTGCAATAATCGAGACACAAAGACCAAAGCTAGGTGATTATAAAAATACATAAATCGAAGATGTCAAAATGTATCACTGTTTACCTCCTGTCAAAACTTCACAGGTTGCTAGGAATAACACACTTGCATGGCAACCATAATGATTGTTTGTAAATGACATATAGACCAGTAGACCAGAGTAGATAATTTTTGAAAACAAATAAAATTATAGTAGGACGAAACCTATTGGAAAAGGAGGAGAATATTATAAAAATGAAAGGAAAAATAATTTACGGGCGATCTGAGGTCGGGAAGGGGTAGGGAGGGAGGTTTTCGGGTCCTTTAACCGGGGCGTGAAAAAGCATCTCACTAAGCCGCCATGGTGTGGGCCGCCATACATTATTGTCCGCATTCGCAGCAAGTGTGGTAGCCCCGACCCTTGGATTCTGCTCATGCTTTCCATCAGGCAGGGTAGAGTCAGATTGGATGGCTAAATATATACAACAAAGGGTAAAAAACGGTTTATCTCGATATCCAGCAAAACTACAAGGAAAATAGTTAAATGGCAAAGTTGTAGGTAATTAAAAGATCTACAACTTTTTAGGGTTCCGAAGTTTATGACTTCGAACCCTTATAGATATGTCATGTCCGTCTGTCCATCCGTCCGTCCGTCCTCGACTTGTCGTCCAAACAGTAAGTGCTAGAAAGATGAAACTTTGCATGAATTTGTATTGTAATTACGTCGACAAAGTGCTACAATAAAATTATGAAATATATTTTTATTTAGGGTACCTCCCCTACACGTAAAGTGGGGATGTTTTTTTTTCTCACGGCTACCCCATCATGTAGGGTATCATTATATAGGTCTTTTAAAAACATTACAGGTTTGTTAAGACGATTTTTTGATTTAGGTATCCGTTTGCGAGAAATTCCACTTTAAAGGCAAACTTTTTGTAAAAACAGGCCGTCCCGCTCGCCGAAAAATTTGTGATAGTGTTAGTTCAGGAGTTATAGAGGCTTAACTTTTACAATGCGCTTACTTGGAAAAGTCATACAAAATCAACGCATTAATACGTAAACATAACAATTATCACACACTTGGTCGATTTTTTATAATATCATTGATCAAAACACTATTATTAAAACATCGATCAAAGTTACAACTAACTACAAGAAATTTTATATGATGTTACCTGCTGATACGGAACCCTTCATGGGCGAGTCCGACTCGCACTTGGCCGCTTTTTATTATTTCACTTTGTAATTTCCTTCAACTAATAGCTTCATGTAAATATCTCAAAGATCTTCTTAGCTCATATATTATCTCAACTAAAAATGTCCCCTCTGTGGAGTTTCTCTACGCGATCGAATCAGGAATGAGAATACATATACACAAAGATGCCAAAAACATAACCTAAATACATTGAAAATTTAAGGTGAGTTACTTCTGAATTTGGCCTCATAATAAAGAGTAAATTAATCAGGTCACGTCTCACACAAAAGCTAAATTACCAGTATATTTTATTAGATATCTAAATTATTGTTTCTAAACATATTTACGACATACCAATACAACTTTTAATTTAAAATTCGAGATATAGTTGTTACATGGTCTCCTGTCTCCTTGTTAAGAGTAAGTAATCAATAATATTCATTATATATGTATATATGTAAGTATGTGTGATTTCGGTAACGCTCTCAGGGTTATGTGTTTGAGTTATTGTTAAAATGAAACAGTAAGACAACATTGTTTGACCTTTGAGTGATGTATGTTATTTAACACCATAATGAAAGCACTCTTCAATCATTGACTTTCTTTTCAGTGTATAATTGTGAGCTGACTATGTTTTTCATTACATAGCAACATAACAACAATCTTTAGTGGTTCCCTGCTCCTGCTGTCCAAAATTTAGAAAAATTCTATAAATAATTTAATTTATGGTATATGTCACTCGGGATCCCTATTATTAATTCATTTTATTTAAGGTTAGTATGTCAATTAGAACATTTTCTTATATTCAGGAAGATAATTAAAAGAATACATTAATTTCTTTATATTCATTGATATACATTTATTATTTTTATCTAATTATCCCCGTGCCTTGGAGAGCACTTAAATGTAATCGCACATTTATCAGAGGCGAACGCGTCGAACGAGTCGAACGAAACGAATTTTAGAATTCTTAAATGAAATCTCATGAAACCTCGGAAGAACCCTAGAAATCCTAGACTAATTCAGATGACGTCATAAAATTCGGCGCGGATGATGCGGTCGCCTCGATCGATGCGCCCGCATTCTTTCAGTTGCTTATGACAGAGCAACGGACGAGTACTATTTCTTGAAATGATTTCTTCGACGCGGTCGATGCTTTCGGCGCGGTCGATTCTTCTGGTGCGGATAAGTGTGCGAGGCCTCCTTGACTTCGATTCGTTCGGCGCGTTCGGCGCGGATAAGTATGCGTTCACCATAAGTCATTAATCCCGCGCTTGATCTCTCCCCGGTAGTGTCGGATAGTCCACTCATCGGATTATGATAGTGAAGGAATTAAAAGTACACCTCTGTTCGCTCATAAGCTTGTACACCATAATATCTCATAGTAGGTTGGCCATAGTTGAGACTGGCCAAAATCGGCTAGGAGTACATCATCATTATTCTTATACTAAGACTTGTACTAAGCAGAAAATGGTCTGTTTGATTAAGCAGTTCACTTTCAATATCGCTATTTTGAGCAAATATTTGACCAAGTATAGTTTTTGCTAACTTTTTCCTCTTAGTTTGACCTTTACCAAGTGAAATCGATTTGGTTACTAATCTTCAGTCGTTTTTTCATTTGCCCATTAACAAGGTTTGGTCATTCGAAGTAAACTGAGCATTATAATGTAAATAGTTTACGTATTTAAATTAAGTTTAGGTTAATACAATTACCGTAATGGTTTTTTTGGTATATATTTGGCCAACTATTCCAGAATGGTATCATGGCCTCATAGAAAATCAGTGTTCAGTAATTTTATCAAATGAGAGAAGAAACCTATGGAATTATTCTTGCCACCCATTTTTCTGAGGATGATACTGCCATCGTTCTCCTACCCGCGAAGGATAAAGTGCAAAACAAAGGCTGAAAATGCACAAGTGACAACGCACATGTAACAATTATAACTCTTGAATTGACATAAACAACGAAAATCACGTATCATTAGGTAACCCGTATTTTCATTTGACACCTTTTTCTTCCTAGCCTTTATTCCCAAGTTTATTTGGGGTCGGCTACTAGTTCAACCGGTTTAATCTGAATTTCAGTTTTTCCACGGAGCGACTGGCATCGAACCTCCGCAACCCTAAGGGAGAACTGAAATTCGAAGATTGAAATAGTTGTCAGTATATTTGAGGGTACTGACTTCCCAGTAACGATTGCCATAGATGTTCATGACAACCGGGACCGACGGATTTATGTGCTCTCCGAGGCACGGGCGTGAATCACCGTCAAACTTGGACACCTACAATGCAAAAAAATAGATGTACATTATTTTCAAATTTGCTATTTCTTGTTTAAAATTTCACTTGTAGTTCGAAATTACTTCTTGATTTTACTAAGTTGTACTACTGTATAATTTGTATAGTGGCTACAATAAAACCTCAACAGGTTTCATCGCGGAAGAGCGCTCGGTAAGATTAATTGTCTGCATCAATGATTAGTTGAGTTGTTCTGAGGTCGCATAATAATCTTGAAAAGCATGTCATAGGTCGTAATATACTCTAAGCCATACATTTCGGATCACAGTGAAAAATACAATTTCGTACTTACCGTAATAGATCAGAATTATGTACAACATACATTTTCTAGCACTGCGGTATTCGAAAAAAATAATTAAAATAAAGTAAATGTGTGTTTTTGTAAAGAAAGGAATCTGATTTGCAAAATAAAGGAAAATTTGATGCAAACCCTACACTATTCTGTCTGGCCAACTTGGTATTGGTACTAATAGGTACTTGAGTGCACGGTTGGCCCAGTGGTTTAAGCGGTCGCCACGCAGCTTTCTACTTCACCAAGTGTCGTAGGTTCAAATCCTACGTGGGACAACACTTTGTGTGATTCGCAAATTGTTGTTCTGAGTCTGGGTGTTCTTTGTGCCCGTTTCATGTATGTTTGTAAAGTCCCCCGCGACACAGGATTTATATTCCTTTAAAAAAGAAAATCTAATGAAAATTTTAATTGACTAAAATTGAATTGGGAAACTTATAGTAAGAACAATAACGAACACAATTATCTTAATTTTTCTTAGTTTTCAAAGGATTTTAGTTGATTTCTAAGAGATCAGCATTTTACTGTTTTTGAAAAGTGTTTGTTTTTGTAGGGGTCTAAGAAAAGTAGACAGTAAATATGTGTGTATTTTAAACAAAAAGTATTTTAGTTTAGAACCAATAGTACAAGCTTTGCTTAGTTTGGGATTGAAATGGCGTTGTGTGTCAAATGTCCAAAAAATCTATTTGTGTATTATTATTATTTAATTCAGTTGAATTAGACCTTTAGTAAACACAGTATTTGTGCTGATATACATATTCATATCATTACATATACAATTTGACTCAGATATAGTTTTTATTTACGCTTGATGACGACATCACAGCTTAGTAGATATAATAATTTATTAATGCCAAGAATGTGCGGAAGGTGTGATATTATAAGAGGATTATATTTATTGTTTTATAATGTGATAAAAGTATTTAGAAAAATAATCTTTAAAAGAAATATGAGTCGCCTATAAAACATTAATCTTGAGTAGCCTACTAGGTATTAATAAAATAATAATAAATATTTTGGACATCTTACACACAACGCCATCTAGTCCCAAACTAAGCAGAGTTTGTATTATGGGTACTAGACAACTGATATAAATACATAAACGTACTTTTTTTTTTGTAAATATGTACATATTATACATAGAAAAACACCCAAACAAATATTTGTGGATCACACAAACATTTGATCCGACCCGGGAATCGAACCCGAGACCTCTTGATCAGGAGCCGCATACGCTGACCACTAGACCAACAAGGCAGTAGTATTCTATAATATACTAACATATTATATAATATTATATACTAACGCTTTACAGTGGTAAATGATTTCAAACTGTGCTAAGCAAGAGAAACAAAACTTGAAATCCTGTATTCTGCATCGTTTGCATTCTAAGTAGGTTCTATAACAGCCATGGAATGAACAGAGATAATGATACCTTGTATTCACAATCTGTCACTACATCACAATTATTCAAGCAACAACATCTAATGTCCCATAGCTCGGTTTCAAAGTTTTCTTTCAAGAGACGGTTAAGGCCACACTAAGGGACTAGCATGACACGTTGTGGCCGTGTCTACATAATCTTATCGTCGGAAGTTTTTAAGCCGCCCGAAGGCCTCCAACTAAAACGTTAATAACATATCATGCCATAAACGGTCACCCATCTAGGTACTGACCGCGCCTTCGTTGTTTACCCTCGATGATTGTTTCCAATCAACTAAAGCCAGTCTGCTATGAACGCTTCTCACAATTATTATATGCAGGAGAAACGTGAAGAAAGAACAAAAAAAAATCAGTAAACAATTGATCAGTAAATAATTACTTATCACTAACAATATTTCGGGCATCTTACATTCAATGCCATCTAATCCCAAACTTATCAGAGCTTGTATTACGGGTGCTATACAACTGATATAAATAAATAAATATACTTATTTCTGTCATACATACATATTATAAAGAGAAAACACACAAACTCTGTAACAATTATTTGCGGGTATCGAACCCGAGACCTCAAGACAGCAGCCGCTTACACTACCACTGGGCCACCGAGGCAGTCAATTAAGATTATGATATCAATAACAATATGATAATGTTAATAACATTTATTATATAAAACTATCATCATTCAGATCTATCTGTTTACCTACTCAGAACTTTCTATTTTAATACAAGCTGAGCCCCACGGCGTATGTTATTGTAACCGCGGGCAATGCCGCGGGGTGAAGCTAGTCTAAAAAAAGTAGCCTAAGTTATTCCTTATATCACCAGCTATATGCCAGTGAAAGTCCCGTTGAAATCGCTAAAGCCATTCCAGAGATTACCCGGAAAAAACAGACAGATAAAATTGTAAAAAAATGTCGTGTGACACTCGGGGACTGCCGCGGTAAAGCTATTGCATAGCATTTTTTATTAATGTTAGCAAATTTTTTTATTTTTTTATTTATGCAGTATATTTTTCTTTGATATTAATTTAAGTTTACAAAACAATATACCCTGTCTTTTTACCAACATACACTCTAACAATATTATTGCCAAACAAAATAATCATCCTATTAACTGTAAGACAATTACAACTAAACAGAGAACATAATAGTAATATGAGCATATGGATGCTATGGAATAAAAAAACGAAATTAAAAAAAAGAAAAAAATCTAGAATCTGTGTTGTCAAGGTAACGGATAACGGCCGATGGCGGCAGCACGCATGCGCTAATCTGCCAATAGAGCACGGAGCCGCTACATCCTTGTCGCACTGCAGTTACAATTATATCTCTATCCTTGTTCAGGGTGTTAGGTTTTTTAGTTACGGAATTTCTTGATTCGGTCGCCGCGCTCAAAGCCCGCGATAAAAGGTATAAAATAGCATAAAAAAAATATTTTGGCATGTGTACATCATACATATGCATTTAGTAAACAGCGGATATTTTATAATTACGTTTGTTAATAAAATAATAAAATTGGAGTGTCTGTTTAGACACTCCAATTTTATTTATTTGTATAGATATCATTCCACGTGAATCCAATCAAATAAGTGGAATCCTTAAAGTTTTAGCGCCTGAAATGTCTGAGTAGATTTAAATTGACTTCGTTATCGAACGATTATTCATGCAATATTTCTATTCAAGCCCAACATCATTATATAGAACCGCAATGAAAGAAATTACAACATAACGGGAAATGTACCTAATCGATTTAAAATTATGATGCTCATTAATCGATTCCTGGGTCGATCGAGATGCGAAATAATCGATTCCTTTAGATCAATTGACTATTCCGCCGTTTTATGTCCAGGGATATTACGATTACAAAATTTAACAGAGAAACATAAATTTCTGAACTGATTAGATAGCCTTGATATAAATATGTGTGTGACGACTTCGACATACAGCAACAAAAACATATTATAGTTAGTGTCATCTACCGAAGACACCTAAATATGGAGAATCTGTAAACCTATTTTACAATATAGGTAAGTCTCGACCCGTTCTTTTGGTTTCGACTCATGTCTTCTATCAGGTAGAGTAGAGTCACATTGGAAGAATAAATGCCCCCCATAATCTCCTGACCTGGCTGGGGTTTCTCCCTTTATGTTGGAAGAATATGTCCCCCGTGCCCCACAGTAGAACGATAACTTGTTTATAATATGCTGGCTAGAAACACAATACCCACCTATTAAGATTATGACAAGTATTCCTTCTCTTTGCAGTTCTATTTCTCTTGAGTAGTTGGCTTGCTCAACCTTAATGAATAGTGGTGAAAACGTTTCGTATTTTAAATGCAATACAACACATACCAACTTTATAAAGTCAAACTTTTTGAAAAATTCTCGTTTAAAAATAGCAACAAACTTTCTTTGGAGTAATGCTATTAATTATCACCTTAACGAGTAAACATTTAATACTCTGAACATACCTCTAACATAACAATATCTCAAGTTGGGCCATCTCTTAGTCTTTTGTAAGATATTTATGTCGTAATAGAGTGTTTGATACAAGTACAACTTTATCTGATACGTTAAGAGGTCATACCAATTTACCTTTGGTTGAAATTCTCAGGCCTCACAGCAATTAATGTAATAATTAATATAACTCTCACATAAAAAGGTATAAAATATTATTTGAAAACAATTAATGACAACGAAAAATTTACGATTATGAGTCAAAAGTCAACATTTGCTCCTGTTTCCATAGCAAAAATTGTACATTAATATCTGAATAGGTATATAACTAAATAAGGCTGGGATCGCAGGCCAGGAGATCTGTAACACAAGTTTACTTTTTATAGGCTCCTATCTTTCACCCAAATTATTTTGTTCTATTTTTTGTTACATATCTATTGATGTATCTTGTGGGAGAAATTAAATAAAGTTATTATCAATACTGTTCAAAAAAATAACACAATATAGAAATATAATAATGTTTTACATCATACGTTTCTCCTTTTAAAGTAGAGAGAGGTTGTTTTACTTCCATTTGTTCGTTCATAATCTTCCGCTACTGCTTTGAAGATTGCAGCAGAGAGATAGACAAAAAAAAAATATTCCTCCACAATCTAATTGGTATAAGGCGATATTAATATCGCCTTATACCAATTAGATTGTGGAGGAATATTTTTTTTAAAACTGGTCTTCTTACAGAAGCTTAAGCTTCTGTAAGAAGACCAGTTGCGAACTTTTTAGGGCTTAATCTACCCATAATGATTGCGAAAAATGTATGTATGGTAACCAGAACCAACGGCTTGATATATAACATAAAAATTTAAGTAAGAATAATTGTAAAACTAATAATACTTAGTAAATTAAATTACTTTAGCATGTGTAATATATTATTGACAATGACGTAACAGCACAATCAGCAATGTGAGATAAAAACAATAAATAACGTGTAAAAACATGGGTTGTAGAGTCAAGTCGTGCAAACTCTGCGCGCCCTTTGTTAATAGCCGCTCCCGCGCTACTCATGTAGGGATCGACAACAGTTTTTCATGATAGTAGAAAGAATAAGTATTAACAGATCATTTAATTAGGTTAATGAATCTTATGATAAGTCTATATATTGTGATATATCTAAATAAACTTGTAGCGACAACTAGTTAAAAAGATGTTTTCATTTATATGACTACGAGTATTATTATCTGTTCCTTCCGATCAAAACAATACAAGCAGTTTAACTTCTGAGAAAGCGTTGTTTCATTTTACTTCTAGAAGACTAGCCTTATTCCCAATATTATTTGGAGTAGGCTACTAGTTCAACCGGTTTTACCTGAATATCAGTTTTAACCTATTCACCGCCAAACTTCCAAACTTCGGGCTTCTATTAGGAATTTCCTAAGAAAAATCCAAAAACACTTTTTGGCCGGACCCGGTATTTCAGCCCGAGACCTCTTGATTAGCAGTCGCATACGCTATCCACTAGACCAACGAGGCAGTTTCATTTTACTAAAAATTAACCAACTTCAAGTATGTATGAATGAAAAAAAAAGAAGTATAAATAGCCTGGATTCTACTCGTACTACTAGAGTATTGTCACTTAATTGATATAATAAACAGATGATAAAAAAACTAATTCAGAAAACCAAGAAAACAGTAATACAAAAAGTAATACAAAGTGAAGTAATACATTTAAGTTAAGTTTTATTCCCACAATCCTCACTCTATATACAAAGTAGAAGAAAATGTTACTGATCCCTGCAAATCGCAGCACGCTCGCTACTGACTTAATTTTCGCCTGCACCAAGCGAGATCGATATTACTGCGCGCACGCAAGCTTAGATTCTTCAAACGTTCTTGCAGTTAGTAAACACATATTGTATTACCAATAAATTCAGTAATTTACCAAAAAGTTACAAAATCTGTCTTAACTCTTCAATTCCCAGTGTCACTTGTAGGTGACAGTACTTTAATATTTTTTTTCTACCACATGACAATTTATTTTTGAATTCTATCATTATTGTAGTAAAGCCTAATAGTAAAACTATTCATTTAATTTTTCTGGCAGCACTAACCATATGACATTTGTCAAATTCAATCGGTTATTTCGCGCGTATTTGAAGTAGTCTGAGTTTGTGTGATTTCTTGGAATAAAAAGTGAAATAAAAATGTCCAGACCGTAAGTATTGTCTTTTTCTTTATTACATATAGTAAATGAATGTATTCGCAATTATAAAAATGTATTTTACGATAAAAATAACTTATAGCATCTTCATTACAGGGTTGAGAATATGACGTGGCACCTGCAGGTGACACTGGGCAATATTGTTCTTACTAACTTTATTGTTCTGAATTCATTCTAAGTAATAACAAGACTGTTGTTTATTTTTGGTCTTATCGCTATGTGTTGATATTGTTTTATAGGTGGTTTACGTATTACAGGTTGACGTTAGATGAGATTGCCGAGGAGTTGCACGCTGGGGAAGACCTAGGTGATACTATTTTATTTCCTCCTGAAGATGGTATGGTGACTGACGAAGACAGTGGAGACGAAAATGACACTAAAAAAAGTGGTGGTTTCCTCTTTTTGCGTTTGGTATAGATGCAGCTTGCCAAAATGCATGGCTGATCAAAAGGCAGTCGGAAACCAACTGGACTTCCTGCAATTTCCGGCGGAATATGGCAACCACCTACCTCCAAAAGTATGGTAAGCCTCCACTCCGCAATTCTGCCTGTGGAAGTTCAGTACAAATGAGAGTGCCTACTGAAGTGAGGAGTGTTGGAAGTGTGGACGACTACCGGAAGTCGATCGCTCACAGCGGAGATGCGGATATTGTCACCAACGGACTAGAAAAATGTGCGCCAGGTGCAATATTGGTTTGCACCTGAAGTGTTGGTACATGTTCCATAATAAATAAGTTCTGTATTTTTCTCCTTTTCGCAATAATAAATATTATTATAAAAATCAACGTTTTATTTGAACCGAAAAAATAAGAAAAATCGCGTTGGTCCTTCAAAGTCCTAAGTTAACACAATGCCCAGTGTCACCTGTAGGTGACACCCTAATAAAAAAAAATGAGGGTAGTTTTTAAAAACAAAACTTTTTTTTTTGTCTTCTCCAAATGTATCTAAACTGTTTTAGTAAAAGAGAAATATAAAATAAATAATTACATAAACATGGGAATTGAAGAGTTAACTCTGAAAAAGGAAACTGTACTATTATTTTTCATCATCATCATCAGCCTATCTCAGTCCACTGCTGGATACAAGCCTCTCCCAATGCACACCACTTTGATCGATTTTGGGCTTCTCGCATCCAACTCCTGCCAGGCATCTTACGCAAATCATCACTCCACCTGGCCTGTGGGCGTCCTACACTACGTTTTTTACTATTATTTTTATTTATACATATTTTAAATAAAATGGAAGTATCTGTTTGTTATATCAAATGGAGAGTTTATTAACAAATCCATGTGAAAATAAATAAGGTACCAACATCAAAAAGCAATGTTTAAAATTTTTGTCTGTCTGTCTGTTTGTTCCCGCAAATTTTTAAAACTTGAAATCTTTAACAGGACTTTCACTGACAAATAATTGATGATATAATTAAGGAGTAACTTACGATATTTCGCTTAGACTAGTTTCGTTACTCGCGATTTAAAACAATATGGGCGGATAACACTTAGGTAGTTTAATATTTAAAAGTAAAAAACACTTAAAACTTCCAGTTCACATTTTATATACTCAAAAAAAAGCGGCCAAGTGCGAGTTGGACTCGCCCATGAAGGGTTCCGTAGCAGCAAGTAGCATCATATAAAAGGTCTTGTAGTTCGTTGTAATTTTGATCGATGTTTCAATAATAGTGTATTGATTGAATCAAAGGGAAATTGAGGTTTACGATTTATGCTTACTAGATCTCGTTCAAACGAATTTTCGGTGGAAGCTTGCATGGTAATGTACGTCATATATTTTTTAGTTTTCTCATCCTCTTATTCACTTTACTTATTATTACTTATATATTTATTACTTACCTACTTATTTATTTATTAGACAGGAGGGGGGGGCACATTTTACCACTTTGGAAGTGTCTCTCATGCAGAATATTCAGTTTAGAAAAAATGATATTAGAAATCTCAATATTATTTTTAAAGGCCTATCCATAGATACACGTAGGAATGGGTTTGATGACGAAAAAAAATTGAGTTTCAGTTCTAAGTATGGGTCCCCCAAAATTTATAGTTTTTTTTTCTATTTTTGTGTAAAAATATTAATGTGGTTAACAGAATACATCTACTGACCAAGTTTTATAAGTATAGTTCTTATAGTTTCGGAAAAAAGTGACTGTGACATATGGACGGACTGACAGACATGACGAATCTGTGTTCCGTCCGTTCTGTGTGAAGGGTTCCGTTTTTGCCATTTGGCTACGGAACCCTAAAACCTAAAAATTCATCACAACCTTAAAATCTTATTACAAACTACTACATTATATAGATAGGTTTTGGGCTTTTTCACATGAAAAAAAAATAGTGATAAAATGGACTCGAAATATAACTCACGATGAAGTAAAAGTCTCAGTAGAGTCACGGTGAATTAGCCCTAATAAGGTGATGACCTCATCACGTCTATGAAACCGTTAGTCCTACTGAGATCATCCTTTTAGCGTTATCTACATCTGTGGGTCATCACCAACAGAGGTTTGGAACACCGCTACACATCATGTTATAATTTATTTGTTTGGATCTTTATTTCATTAAATTACATTTTGACCTGTTTATTACTTAAAGTCTAGATCTCATATTACAGGAAGAAGAGCATCTCTAGAAAACACCACCACATTCATTAAAACCGATTTTAGTAGTTTTGAGCGCTACGACGGCACATACATAATTATATAGATTGCCGAAACTATTATCCTTACTCCTGGTTTGGTGGGAGTTTGATATAAATTAGCAATCATTATGGTAATGATAAATAAAAGAGTATAGAAGTATATTACATCTTTACACTGAAAAAACTTGGATAGAATTTATAATTAAAAGAGTAAATAAGTACATCCTTACACTGCATGAAACTTGGATAGAATTGATAAATAAAAGAGTATAAAAGTAAATTCTTACACTGAATCAAACTTGGATAGAATTTATAAAAAAAAGAATATATAAGTACATCCTTACACTGAACCGAACTTTTACATATTTCCTGCAAAATTGTTAAGAAATGTAATAAACCTCCATTTAATAGTACCGCACGATATAATAGATATCGCTAACAAGAACTTTCCTATAATAACTTAAGAAAACAAAACCATCATTTTTATCTAAGTCGCGCCCCTGTGACGTCACCGTGTATATCACACGTATATCTGCTACCGCTTGTTAGTGATATCTGATGGTGACGGGTCATCAATTTCGCTCATGATTTGCAAATAAAAAATAAGAATGTGTACTGTTGTGAACGATGCCCTTTCCTGCTTTTTTTTTAAATTATAAACAAGGTTCTGATATGATAATTAAAATAATTTTGTCCTCACACATGGCTGTTTGATCCCAAACTAGACCAAGTCCCTACTATGGTAACCAACCTGCTTAAGTACAAACATATCATGAATAAATTACACTCAAACGCTAGTGTTCATTACACAAAGAGTTGTTCTGGATAGTAGTAATAGGAATCCGCGACCTCTGATTTAGCAGTCAGAGCCAAGCTGATCAGGTCAGGTCATAGAACACTTAGTCAATAATACCTACTATATTTGGCAAAATTGCATACTAAGAACTATGTCTTTGTTAAAAACTACTGTACCATGTATTCAGCAAATTGAGTAGTGATTTTAGTTTTCATAGGAACGCATTAATGGATAATGTGGCATCATGCACTGACGTGAAGATTCCCAGAAAGTTAAGAAAATTGGAATATCAAAGACTTAATACACTACTGTAACTTGAAAGCAGAGTCAGTAATGTAAGTGGAGATATATTATGGCTAAATAAAGTCACACAGCGACACTACAAAATTTTTCACTGCAACACAGTTTTTACTAGCGCGGGTGTTGAAGTATTCTATTATGAATTCAATATTTAATTTATCATCATCACCATTATCATCAGCCCATCGCAGTACACTGCTGGACATGACCTCTCCAATTGCACACCACTTTGTTTGCGTTTGGGCTTCTCGCATTTAATTTATATCAATAAAGTTTTTTTTTAATTTTAAATCTGATTCTGTGTTCGCAGGTACCAGTTGACTGATTGCACTGACGATATAGGACAACGATATTTGGGCTCGCTCAGGGCAGATGGAAGATAAAATATTTTTATGAGACGGCGGCTCGGCACGTTTTGGAAATCGCTGATTAAAGCTACCTTGACTGCCAAAACGATTGTCATCATCGCTTATACGATTTTGAAATCGATTGTATGTCGCTTGAGGGAAGCGGGCAGATAAATGATGCACTGTTTACGGTTAAACACACATATTTGTAGTAGGCATTATTAAGGTATATTTGGTGGTTTCTTCGTGGAGGTCCATTCATAGATGTAGCTTCAACTGTATATCAAATAATTGTTTTCTTTTCGTTATTTTTTCTTAACTGTCATAATAGTGCATTTGTAATATTACCACTACGACTGCATGCACATACTGCATACACATGCGACTGCTGAGCTTGAGGTTTTGGGTTCAAATCCTTGGTCGGACTAAATGCTTATAAGACCCACAGATATTTTTTTTGGAGTTGGGTTAAAAGTGTATAAGGATTCTATCGATCTATTTAACTTTCCCAGTAGTTTGAAGCTTGATGGCGTTGTGTTTTACATGTCCAAAACATTTATTATAATTGTTATAATTATTCGTTTTCAGTGTCATGATAATAAAAGTCATCACCGTTGCATTTGTTTTGGTCAAGACCCAATCAGTGAATTGAATTTTATTACAGAAACACAATATAAACTTTAATTTCGAAGACATTGTCAAAGGAGAATAACTAACGGGTTCAATAGTCAGACTACAGTCCGTAAAACCTGCTCAAAACTTCAGGTAGTTTATGTAAGTACCCATTAAAGCGTGTTGATTCCCGTTAAAATAAGATGAATAATATAAAAAGAAAATTTGCTCGCTTTTACAAAAACGCACAAACCGGCCATGTCACAATGCGGCCGGAGTGGTACCAAGCGGACATAATTAATTAAACAATTAATCAGCTAATTGCCAGATGATTCGCTTTTTATGTCACTCTTATGTCAATTTGTACGAATCTGGATCGCTCGGCCGTTTATACCATAAAAGATTAATTTGTTCGTGCCTAAAGTCTTTTGGCTGAATGCCGCCAGTTTTGCACGCACTACCGTTTTTATAACATACAGAGCAAATGAACAGAGGCGGCTTAAGAATATTCCCAGACTTTGAGATAGAAGTTCTTTTCAGGGGCAGATAGTTATAATATTTCCTGGATAAAAAATAAGATAAATATCTTCTTTCTTTTACTTCTGGCAGAACACTAAATTAATAACGTTTAGTGTTGTAGGCGGAGACTAAAAATACGTTGTTACCTAAGGGCGAATAAAGATTTACCAAACTTAAGTTTGTGGCATGCGGCACTATAAAATGTTTAGTAAGCTTACAAAATAATCCGTTAGGGCCACAGCACACAAGCCACTTTTAACATCGGCGATCGGCAACTAGTCGCTTTTTAGAAGCTAAATACGGCGACCGAACGCTCTACACCGCACACTTAAAAACGCCAAACGCGGAGATTGAGTCGCTTTTTAGAAGCGCGAAACAGCAGCTGAACGCTACTCTCCGCACACATTCGGATGCCGGTAGCATCGATTTGGCATCTGAGCAGTCGCTAAAACGCGCGTTTCCGATACCGCGATGGAACGCAGGAAGTCGCCAAATCGCCGGTCGCCGATGCTAAAAGTAGCTAGTGTGCTGTGGCCCTTAGTCAGTCTAATTTAATATTCGGATACTTGTTTTCCTCTTTTCAGTTCATTAGTATAACATTACTATTAGTGTTACATTAGTATGACATGTAGTAGGTTTACATACTACCAATTACATAGATTAGGTCTACCCAAAATCGAATCCTACAATATCCGTCCAAAGGTTGTCTGGAAGAAATAGGCCGTGACTGATAAGACCGCCTCTTGTAATACCAAACCTTAATTTCTATTTATATCTGTGTACAAAATTTGATACCTTATTGGTGTACAATGAAGTTGTAAACCAAAAAAAATATGGTACTCATTACTTACACAGTAGGGTATTTTTAAAGAACTATTTGAATAGTTCATGTGTGAAAGCATTAAATATTAAAGAAAAATAGATAAATAGTTATATTAGTGAAGATAGTAAAATTATGAAGTATGTTTTCAAAATATGCTAAAACTATCAACACTACGACTAAATACAGACTACGGTACGTAATCGAATAGGAAACAACACGAGATTCACTTTGTAAACGAACATTTCACACGCCTATAGCCGGATTCATTAATCAAAAGAATATGTCGTACATTGACGTTTTCTGTCGTCAAATACAGTTTATTTTATTTCCCTACCAATTTGAATTTGAAACACATCAAATAAAATCTTACGTGAATAATGTGTATGTATTTAATATATGCAGTTTTTATGAAATAAAAAAAAAACAACTCTTTATTGGACGCAGATACAATTTTATTTGGAACACTAACGCCGTTAGTACACCGACGCATTCGTATGCGGTAGCGAAACAACGAAAAAACTGTCAGTAGTATGGCAGAATTTCGCATACGCTACGTCTCACTCTAGCACTAGGCTATATGAAATAGTTGCGTCCTTGTCGGTATTGTTTCGCAAGGAACTGCGAAATCGTCGTTACACAGACGCAGATGTTTCGCTAGTGGTGTTTCGCATCGCAAGGTGTTCGAAAATCTGTCGTTGAGGACAGATTTTCTTACCATGGAAGCCGAAAATATTGAAATTTTTTTTTTTGCGAAAAAACTGCTATGTACTAACGTTTCGCAGATATTTCGCTACCGCAGTAATTTCGCAGTGATTCGCTGTCGCATACGAATGCGTCGGTGTACTAACGGCGTAACACCATGGAGAAACAAAATCTATAAACTTTAAGCCATAATTTATAGGAAAAATACATGAATTACCGTATTACTTGACAAGAAATAGTTCAATAGCGTCAATAAGATAAATTACGCTACGAATTGTAGTCCGGTAGTAAGTAGTACTTATATTATAAATCCTAGATTTAGTGACACACCACGCACAATTTCTAGGATAATTCTAGTATATTCTACAGATCTGAACCGAAGTAATATACTGTGGGACAATAATGTATTGTAGAAAATATGTTTAAAATATTTAAACCAAACTTATGAGATGTTAGTCTACATACCACTTTGCTCACTAGGGTGTAGAAAACCGAGCAGAGTGATGACGTCATCACTGTTAGATTTACATACTGAGTATGCATCATACATTTTTCATTATTAAATCGACCAATCGCTGTCCACTTTTGAATGAATGTCTCCCTCAAGAAGCGTCAACTATACCAGTCTTCTATGGACTGTACCTAATTTCTGCCAATAAAAATAGTTAATTGAAAAAAAAATAAGATAACCATAGAAAAGCAATGGCTTATAGGGCAAACTCGACTTGAGTAAGAATCGCGAAGTAAGAAATCGTCCTCATAGAACGTTCGTCTTATTATAGGAGTGTTGATAGTTCTACAGGCAGAGCTGATAGATCTCAAGTGTCCTAGTAGTCAAACCATATATTCGGTCAGACCTAGTAGCCTGACCAAATAATTTCAGTATTATTTACATTCGGTTGGCCTAGTGGCTTAAGCGGTCGCCACGCCGCTTCCTACTACGCCAAGTGTCGTGGGTTCAAATCCCACGTAGGACAACACTTTGTGTGATTCACAATTTGTTGTTCTGAGTCTGGGTGTCCTTTGTGTCCGTTTCATGTATGTTTGTAAAGTCCCCCGCGACACAGGAATTTATATTCCTAATGCGGGAGTTGTCTTTTAATAAAAAAAAAAAAAAAAAAAAAAAAAAAAAACACATTTTCTTACAATAATATGAGCGTGATATCTCATCAAACATATTTTAAACATAAATCCTGCATTATCTTCTTCAGTGTTGTTGAATTTACGGTTACATTTATGATCCAATAAAAATAAGAGGGCAGTTTTAGTGAAATTATAATTGTCGCTCTCCTTTTACAGCAAACGTTAAACGCCAAAACTATTCCGTAATAAAGAGGCTCAAAATATTCAATTAAAAGAAGACAAATTGCTTTAAAAAAAGGTTTAAAACCAAAAACGGCGTACACCCGATGGGTTCTGGCGAAATGCTTATTAATTTTCATGAGGATACCATGCTCCAATTTTTTAGCCAGCCACAGTTGCCGACGGCCCACTGTGCAGTTCGATCCTCATAAACTTTTATGACAGCATTCATTCTGTGCGTGAGAGATAAGTTATGATTGGTACGTGCACAGTGTTACGCATTGTTAATGTGGTTTTCAAAAAATCAACCGGTTTGGTAGACCATTTACTCTATAGACAGAAAGATGATTTTAGTATTCGCATGGTTTCATGATGAACTTTAAATTAGATAATTATGTTCAGTCCATTTTAATAGAAGTTTAATGAAATATTAATCGTATATTTTCATAATATTTTTGATATTTTCAAGTACACTTAAAATTTAAAGTATTTAAAAAGTAAAATTTATGCAATTCACCAAATACTTTTTGCTACAAAGTGATGTTACATATAAACAGGATTCCAATGACTCTGAAACCAGGTTCAAACTCGCGGGCGGAAAAGACAAAAAAGTAATTATCAATTATAACAAAGTACCGTTACGAAGCGACGAATGGGACGCATAAAAAACCCGTCGATTTCAATTTCTCATCTTCAGTTCCAAACATTAAAAAAGTCAATTTTTCCCGAAATTAAGGTGAAACACGAAAACCAGAAGGGCCTGTCGCCATTTTAGGCAGCGATCGGGCGGTCGGTATAAATGATACGAAATTGTTTCCGCAAGTACACGCGAGCGCAAAAACCACGTGTCGCGACAATAAATCATTCGAGGCGAGTGTACTCGAATAAATGAACCATTCGATTGGCGATGCCACGATTACGCCTTGTGTTTATAGAGAGAGTTGTAAGGTAGAATGTCGTCGGCGACTTTTTGTTAAATTACTTTTGAAGATTATTTTTTGTTGTTAAAGGGCATGTCGAGAAGGTTTGGGGAATTAACGGTTTTTTATGTTAAAATTTACTAGGACAAAATTGACATGGTTTTCGATAAGTTTTGTAAAAACAGCATTTTCAATTAGTTGTAAACATTTAAGAAATGTCATTATTATTAACTACTTCCTAAGCGTTGTTGACGATGATTAAAATAAGCAAACTAATAAAGAATGCTTTAACTTTGTTACGAAGAACAAACAGAAATTCACTTTGAAAATTGTACATCAATACGAGTATAATAAACTCGTACATGTCATTTTCTTAGCTTACTTCGACCGATCTTGGTATCACACTTATGTTAACAGGTCACCATTATATAAAATATTTAACTTTTACAGTATGTGTTGCACAAATTTATAATCATTAACACATTTTGTTCCACGAACTTTCAACTGAGTAAATCTAATAATAATCCTATTTATTACAACCTTTCATACAAAACTATAAGTTGACATTAGTCCCATATTTACAGCCGCACTGAATCAGGTGGATCTTGTTCACCTTTGTTACCTTCCGTAATTTATGCCATAAATTTTACTATCATTATCATAATGTTGGCTATTTTATGGTTTTAGTTTATAATAATGAAACGAACAAAGTTTTTTAAAGTCGTTTAGAAATCTTTTAAGATATGTCTTGTAAAGAATTCTATTGTCCAGTACCCTGAATATATCTATACAAATAAATGAAATTGAGCTATCTGTTTTTCATTTTAAATTAATATCATCATCATCAGCAGCCTTTAACAGTCCACTGCTGGACATAGGCCTCTCCTTTGAAAGGAGGTTTTGGCCTACTATACCACGCTGGCCAGACGAGTTGGCATAGGGTTTGTTTCAAATTTTCCTTCTCTTGGCAGTGACGTTAGCTGCTTATTTTGTTCCTTTAGTCGCCTCTTACGATACCCATGGAATGAATAGGGGTGGTGACAATTTGTATTCTTAATGCGTCACCACACGGAAGAAATAATTTAACTCTGCTTTGATTGAATGCATATAAAAGTAGATACGGTACCATACCTACATCAAGAAATTAATTTTTATTTTTTTTATCTATCTCTCAATTAATTCTAGCTAATCTTTAAAACGGCTGGGCCGACTTAAACTAGATTTTTATTTGTAGATAGCTTAAGTTATGAGGAGTAAGTTTAGTTTTTTTAATCTAGCGTTTGTGGTAATGATACAACAACGTCCACTCGTAACACCTAAGGGCTTAGCTAGTAAAATATATACCTAACGAGATTTTTCTTCCTAGCTTTTGTATTCCTAAAATTATTTAGGGTCGCCTACTTATAAACTATATCTTAAAATATATAATTAGATTACATATCATCCTTCATACTGAATGAGTAACTTCTGAAGTTTCTTGCCGGTTCTTCGCTATGTAAATGCCATTTTGAAACTGCGAATTTAGAGTCGTAATGTTACGAAAATGCCTGAAAAGGCCTACGAAGTAATCGCTAACGCCTCTGCTATTGTGTGTTATTGGCCAATAATTTGTTTTGATCACATACATTAACACTAACATTTGAAGGACATTAATTTGGCTAGGGGAATAAAATCATTCTCTCTTTGATATGAATGAAGCTTAAAAATATAATGACTTTATATTTATTATTTACACTTTGACAATACCTAAAGATACATTGCAATTTTATCATTGATTAAATAAACAATTCTGAGGTATTTAACTCTTTTACTATTTCTTTTAAACATAAATAAATACAACGAGTCCGGTAATGTACCGGATTCCGTACTTAAAATACAAATAAAAGCAAAAAATTCGTTCAACATATCACATGTCGATGCACCGTTGTCATTCTATAAATGGTGTCAACCGAAAAAGTACAACTCGTAAATAACAAATGTGGTCTTAAACGGCTCGAGATGCACTGGTCTGAAGAAAAAAAACTGAGTCGGCAATTAAAGTGGATGTCCCACGACCTGCTTCATACTCTGAATGCTTCGGCTCCCAACAACCAAAATTCACCGCATTGTACTCCTTGACAAAATTGAGCCATAAATATACTACGCGTAATTTTCGATTGTGAAATTTTGTCCAAAATATTTGCATATTAAACCACTGTGTGACACTTTTAAAGGTTTAAACAAGGTATCTCTGAATGCACAGTGTATTGATTGCAAAATGTTTGGCAAAATATTTTGCTAACCTATTTTGCATTATGCATTGTGAAGTGGAAAATAAATACACTTGTCTCTCATATATTATTACGTCTTTGAGTTCTCAGATCTTGTCTGTAATAAAGAGTTAATATATTTTATTTATATATACTTAACCTGTATCCTTATCGTTGAAGGAACAGAGTTACTGCAATTTTTTTAGAGTACATTATTCAGTAGATTAGAGGAGAGTACGTAAAAATTAAATTAAATATTACTTATTCACTGTTTAATTTTAAACATACTTTGATTTTATACCATGCTAGCTTTCGTCCGCGTCTCTGCTCTCGTATAAATTGGTTATCATGGTAATAAGTAGCCTATTTCTTTTCTCAAAGTCTAGACTATCTCTGTACCAAATTTCATTGAAATTGGTTCAATAGTTTAGGTGGGAGAACGTCACAGACAGACAGAGTTACTTTTGTATTTATGACATTAAATAAGGACTTTCTTTTTTTCGTATAGTATTTAAATACTTTATTTCTAAGGTCTGTATTCAGCTCTGCACTGTTTAAGGTTGTTGATGATGTACTTTTATTCCATATATAATTCGTGCGTATTAGTATGCATGTGTGAGTGTACTCGCGCATGTTTACTGCTTATGTGTACATTATACTTACTTCAGTAAAGTAAGCTCATTCTGTAAAAAACTGACGTAAATGTTTTTGGAATAAAATATTTTCTATCTTTTAATAGGTAGTAGAGCCTCACTGATTTCACTACGAATGGGCCGGCTCGACCGGGGCGGAACTACCCTCACACAGAGAATCATCCAAAAATAACAGCATTGGTGTTGTCGTCTTTCGATGGTTTGTGTGGAGTGTGAGACTGAAGGTCCAATCATTCTGTATCACTCACCCGGACTCTATAGAAATATGTCACAAAGCCGTCATGGTGTTTGTCACCACGCTGCTTTGTATTCATTCCCAGTAAGGATGGCGGCCCCTACTCCTGGGTTCTACTCATGCTTTCCATGAGGCAGGCTAGAGTGACTTGGTAGCAGTGTTTCCAATTTCGTTTTTCATTTTTCCCTAGTTTCTTTTGAATTAATCCCTAAAATTCCCTAAACTACTTTCATAAATCCTTTATTTAGGGAACATAAATTATAATACACAATAATACACAAAATAAACCTCAGCATATTATTTAATGTAGGTATATATAATAACAAAATGCCCACAGAAGATCATACATCTACAGGATTAGAATTTTTGGAAGTTGACGCATTACTTTTATATTCTTTTCGTCGAAGATGCTGCTTGATTATTATTTCCTTCCATTTAATATCGTAATAACTTGAACTTGAAAAATTGATGCCACTAGTGCCACTACTACTCCGCAATACAGAAATAACGTCAAACATATCAAATCAAGAACCTACACATTACAATACGACCAAGTTCTGGTGACATAAACGAAAATAGGTAATTTTTTTTTTTACGAATATCATTTATTAGGATTCTGGGGAATCCCCAAGAAAAAAGCTGTGGTATAGTCTATCATTTACTTTACTACAGGGCTACCAGTATAGGCTTTGATTTTACCCCGAAATTCCCTAAATCCCTGTATTTTTCAAATTATCTTTAACCATCCAAAATATCAGCTATTTGTCCCTAAAAAAGGGAGAATTCCTTAAAAGTGGAAACACTGCTTGGTGGGCTTAAATGTAAAAAAATATAAAACTGACAGGGTTTTACAACTTAACTTTCTGATTTATATATTCTGTGCAACTGCTGTCTAATAAAAATCACACTAGAACAGATTTTAGAAATAATACACTTAGCCTATTTATGATATCAACAGCTACATACAATTAGAAACATTCATTTAAAAATCACATTTAAGTACGTACAAATATGAGTGTAAATCAAAGAAACGATTACCTATTTCGGTTCAGAAATACATCTCCAATTAGTACTGATTACATATTTCAAACCGTATTCTGCAACAACCAAAACCGATCTCCACATAAATATTCCTGCGATGTCGCATTAGAACGATCTCCTTTCTCAGTTTAATATACCTCTCTAGTATTAACTCTTAAATATCTCAATTTAAAGCTATCAATTAGAGGAGGCGTGCGCAAGCGGTGCCGGAGGCGCCAATATGGCGTCGTGACTTCTGTTCGCATTAGCGTGGGAACTAGAGTGTACGCGTATATCCGCTCAATGAGGAAAAGCAATTTTTCAAAGATTTGTAAAACAGTCTTTAATTATGTATTTTGACCGCTGCTTAGATGTAGTGAAAGTAATTTCCCATTTACTTACAAGCTAAGTAACGGGGTTGTTGTTGACCGCAAGAAACGCCGCTGAGAGGAGCTACTTTAAAAAGAAGAAAGTTTAGGTACCTACTGTAAAGGTACTGTAAAGGTAGATCCTTTTTATTATTTATATACTTATAGATTCGTCATAAAAACAGGGCGTCCCCCCCCCCTTTAAAAGCTAAACGACTGGCTCAAAAAATCTAAAAAAATTCGTGATCCATATAATGAACTTTGAAGGAAAACCATAACGGATTAGATGACTCTGTTAGTTTAAGAGTTATAGAGGCTTAACTTGTGAAATGCGCTCACTTGGAAAACGTCATACAGAATTAACGCATTAATACGAAAACATAACATTATCTATTGGATAAGATTTTAAATCCACGTACTACTAAGGGTGACTGAGGAACCCCTTCCTATGCGTGGCCTGACACGCACTTCACTGATTTTTATGTCATCAGTTATCTAGTGAAAGTCCCATCTATCGATCCAGCTCTTACGGAGATTGGTCGAAACAAACAGACAGATTTAGATAGACAGAGTGACGGACAGCCAAAAATTTGTGAATTGTGAAATGATGTAAGGCAGTATGTATACTTTTTTATTTGGGTTACCTCCCTTACATGTAAAGTGGTGATGATTTTTTTTTCTCGGGTCTACCCCATCGTGTGGGGTATCACTAGATAGGTCTTTTTAAAAGTAATAAAGGATTTATAAGACGATTTTTTGATTTAGGTATCCGTTTGCGAGAAATTCTACTTTAAAGGGCACTTTTTTGTAAAAACAGGACGCCCCCGCCCCTCAAAAAGCTAAACAGCTGTCTCAAAAATCTGGGAAAGTTCGTGATAGTGGTCCATATAATGAACTTTAAATAAAAACTATGGATTAGAACTGATTAGATGACTTTGTTAGTTCAGGAGTTAAAGAGTCTTAACTTGTATAATGCGCTTGGTTGGAAAAAGTCATACAAAATTAAAGCATTAATACGTAAACATAACAATTATCTATTGGATACGATTTTAAATCCACGTACCATTAAGGTGGATAATTAAGTAGTTATAGTTAGTTACTGTCTAAAACATTTTGATCCATCCAAAGGTTGTCTGGAAGAGATTGCTTTTGGCAATGAGGCCGCCCTTTGTACATTAAATGTATATTTGTCATTTCATGTAATTTCTTGTAATTGTGTAATAAGGTATACAAAGAAAGAGTTTTCTATCTATCTATCTATATATATTTACATAATAAAAATACCAGCTCTGCTTAGTTTGGTACTGGCTGGAATGGTGTGTAAGATGTTCAAAATCTATACATATTTATACGTTAAGCAAAAACTATTTACCCCTTTTAAGTTCAGATAGAATGCTATTTTTTTAATTATACATAACTAATACATTTAATCAAAAATATAACATTACACACACTAGGTACTACGTATTTGACACAAACTCGCACGCACACTCTTTTGTCAAATTAACATTGTAGAGTTGCCTTGACAAAATCAGTTATTATAGAAGCACTCTTTGAGAATAGACCCTTAATAATGTTGCCATTAATAATTCAAATTAATTTTGGTCGAATTTCGATCCCTTGGCGACCACTAGTATTTATTATTATGTCATTGTAAAGACTGCATTCCTAAATTCGCCTCATTGTTTTTAAATTAACATGCAAGGTATATCTCATCACCACCAGTCTACTTCAGTGAACTGATGTACATGGGCCTCTTCCATAATGATACCTATTTTAATAAATGCAAGAACATATATATTAATCTTTCTAGTTCCTGATAAAATTGTTTACAAATATCAGCCTTTATACCGATAAATAGAAACCACATTATACACACACGTAAACAATAAATAAATCAATTAATTTATTTACAAACACTCCATATAAGTAAAGGTCTTTAGTTTCTTCAAGATATATATAATGTAAAATCTAATTCGAAAACCGCATGGAGCCAACACATGCCAATAAACATGCATGCGTTTACAACGCAAATAACTTCGATCACCTTTAAATTTAAAACCTACTATATTCAAAAGTATTACTAAAGGCACGTTCACACTGTGCAACATTAACGAAGAGATTCAGTTAGGAAACACAGTTAGGTTAGTTAGAAGACTCACAGTAGTCTTTTTTAGTTTCTAGTCAACAAGTTGAATAATAACAATAAAATAATTAATTATATATTTCGGAAGAATTACACAACATCATCTAGTCCCAAACTAAGCAGAGCTTGTGCTATGGGTACTAACTGATATAAATACATAAACATTTTATTAATACATACATGTTATAAATGGAAAACACCCAAACTCCGAAACAAATATTTGCAGATCGCACAAACATTTGGTCCGACCCGGGAATCGAACCCGAGACCTCTTGATCAACAGCCGCATACGCTAACTACTAGACCAACAAGATAGTCAGTATGTATGTTTGTTGCTCTTTCACAAGTGATATAAATACATAAACATACTTTTTTTTTATATACATACATATTATATATACAGGCTGAATTTTTGAGACGGGACAGTAAGGGCAGGTACCTTAACCGTTTTAGTTACAGGAAAACGCTTTAAGAAGACTATCCATATTTTTTTAAGAAATTCTGAACTGCATTTACAGATTTTGGAAAAAATGTACAGCGAACAAGATTTTAAATGATATCTATCCAAGTAAATTATCGGCTGCTAATAGCTCAGTACAAAAATGAGTGAACTTATCTATTCGTTAAAACGGCGGTCATTTTAAGCAATTTTTTCGGAGATCATCTAAATGTAAGTTATGTTTGTCAGTGTTTAAAATACATATTGAAATGATTTATTTCCGTACAAATGTATGGGAAAAGTTTTTTTTGCGATTTCTGACATTTCTATTACTCAAACCTCAGTCGGTTCAGTAGAGACTTTTGATCCCTTTAAGAAACAGGATCGATTGGCATCAAAACAAGTTTTTGTTTAAAATTACCTTTTTCTTGCTGGCTGTAATTTTTTTCTAAAATCTGTAAATGCAGTTCAGAATTTCTTAAATTTTATTGATAGTCTCCTAAAAGCGATTTCCTGTAACTATAACGGTTATGGTGCCTACCCTTACTGTCCCGTCTCAAAAATTCACCCTGTATACAGAAAACACCGTTATAACGTTGTCCGACTGTAGTTCGAAATTCGAAATCACAAAAAATAAGAAATAGTATAATAAACAAAAAAACATAATAATTTAGTCTATGGTCACAGCCTAACTTTAATTGGTTTTAGAATTTAAGACCTCACACTCTCGTTGGAGCATGAACTTTGTTCAGTACAGTGACGGTGGCGTGCCTACGGGCCATTCAAGTATTCAATATCACTTTACACTGCTTACGCCCAGTCCAATATATGTGGGAAAATGTCGAGACCCCGTTTTCTAAACATCGAAGGTTAACTATGTATATTTTGTATAATTAAGACTTTTTTCATCTTTTGTGAAGTGGCCAGTATGTAGAGCATTTATGTCTATATAAGAATTTATTGTGAGTTTGTTACTAATTTTAGAATATATATTTTATCATGGCAAACTTAAAATCCGAAAAATATTTGTTATCTTTAAAACAACAATTTAAAAAAAGCCTTCGTTGCAGTGTAGCCATTTAAAAAAATATTTATAAATGGAATGTCGATATAATCAACAACATAAACATACCATTCGAATGAAGAACACCAATAAAAACACCTTTTGCTCCATATACAAACTGATATTACTGCAGTTAACACGTAAAATAACCCACTAAAGTCACATAACTTGCAGAAAAAGAATTCAAAAAAAGAATGTCATTTAATTTTTCTTTTTTTAAGCTTGAATAAACAGATGAAATTGACAGGTGTGGTCTATAGCGGTATAAATGTCAAACATTTAAATTTAAAATGAAAATTATGAACATTTCGGGGATAATTTCGGCTCAGTTTACGATTCTTTGAGTGTTAATAAAGATAACGTAATAATGGCAATGTAAAACTAAACGTTTATGATGGATATTGTTTTAAGTACCGAGCAGTTTTATGTTAAGGGCCAGACGAACACACAGATAAAAATATATAAAACATTTCAGATATTCATTTTTAATTTTCATTTTTGTATGCATACATAATATATGCATATTTGACAGGTATAAAATTTTTAACATCAATGAAAGGATTTTTGAAATTGTTTAGAAGGATTTTTATTCCATAAAAGTGATTTGATGAGAAATTTAGTATAAAAAAATCAAGAGATGCTACTCAGATGCTACACGTATCAACAACCCATAACGCCCCACTGTGGGGCTCCGGTCTTCAGTGTATTTCTGCTCTCAGGAAAGAGTTACGGCTGTACGTCCCCACGTTGGACGAGTGTGGGTTGGAGACTTGAGTTAAAGGGTATATGCGGGGACTCATATGTACCCTTTATGAAACACATTATTTCGAATATATTTGACTGCCTTGTTGGTCTGCCTCGTTTAAGCGTATGCGGCTGATGATCAAGAGGTCTCGGATTCGATTCCCAGGTCGGACCAAATGTATATGTGATCCACAAATATTTGTTTTGGAGTCTGGGTGTATTCTATGTATAATATGTATGTATTTACAAAAAAAAGTATGTTTATGTATTTATATCAGTTGTCTAGTACCCATAATACAAGATCTGCTTAGGGCCACAGCACACTAGCTACTTTTAGTAGCGTTCAGCTGCTGTTTCGCGCTTCTAAAAAGCGACTCAGTCTCCGCGTTTGGCGTTTTTAAGTGTGCGGTGTAGAGCGTTCGGTCGCCGTATTTAGCTTCTAAAAAGCGACTAGTTGCCGATCGCCGATGCTAAAAGTAGCTAGTGTGCTGTGGCCCTTAGTTTGGGACTAGATGGCGTTGTGTGTAAGATGTCTGAAAAAGAGTTTGGTTTACAATTAGGTATGTAATTTGGTGTGTGTTTATGATATATTTTTGCATAGTGATAACCCTTAAGTGAATCACAGTGTTTATGACTGTACGCAATGGTTTTCAGTAAGTCCGTGATGGTAATCACTTAATTCGTACTTTTTTACGATCGCACATCAAAAGTTCATTCCTGATATTGACCTTTGACAACACAATGTCACATTTTTTTGTAAATACTTCCAAGCTTTGCAACGCGAATTTATTTCAGAGAAAATAACCTTCAATGTTTTTATGGTCTTTCGAAGTCAATAAATTTACTTGTGATAGATCTTTTCGAATTGCAGAACTGTTTTTATAGATTTGAAGTTAAAATTGTGTTTTTTTCCATGGGATAGATTGAGTGGTTAAGGCGTCATCATCAATATCATCAGCCCATCTCAGTCCACTGCTGGACATGGGCCTCTCCCATTGCAAACCACTTTGATCGATTTTGGGCCTCTCGCATCCAGCTCCTGCCAGCCATCTTGAACAAATCGTCACTCCGCCTGGCCTGTGGGCGTCCTACACTACGTTTGCCAAGACGCGGTCTTCACTCCAGAACTCTTTTACCCCAACGGTCATCAGTTCTGCGGCTAATATGGCGAGCCCACTGTCACTTCAACTTGCTAAGCCAGTGGGCTATTTCGATGACTTTAGTTCTCTGATGGATTACCTTATTCCTGATAAGATTCCTCAGAGAAACGCTGAGCATAGCCCTTTCCATAGATTAAGGCGTAACCTTGAGAAATAAACAAACACGCTCATATATTTATTTGTATTCGCATGATTAGCTGTAAAATAACTTGATATAGGGTTGCCCTCCTCCATTTGTATGTATACCACAAAGCATTGGGCGTAAAGTTAACAACGGTAATAAAACATTTCAAAACACACCAACAGTCACCTGTAATAATAATAATTATTATAAATATTTCGGACATCTTACATACAACGTCATCTAATCCCAAACTAAGCGGAACTTGTATTATGGGTGCAACTGATAATATATGTAAATACATAAACATACTTTTTTTAAATACATACATATTATACATAGAAAACACCCAGACGCGAAACAAATATATAACACAAACATTTGGACCAACCCAGAATTCGAACCCGAGAACTCTTAATTAGCAGCTACATACACTAACCACTAGACACACAAGGCAGTCATATAAATCTACGCATTGATAGACAATCATTTTTTTAAATATTTCTAACCACATACATAATATATATTTTAGATAAAATACACCCAAACCCACACAAAATAAACAACTTGGTATTAAATATTATGATTACTTGACATTTCAGTGTGGTTAAAAATAATACTCAGAAATTACCCTTTTATTTAAAGAACGCGAACGAACAGAAATCATACATCATCAATAATCTAAGGAAAAATTTTCAGGTTTAAAAGAGGTTCTCACGAGAACAAACCAATACATTGAGTAAAGCGGTAGATACAGCGTCTTCGGTACTCGTTATTCTAATGGTTCTATCACTTCCAAAGATATACATTTAATTGGCCTATCTAATAAGTAATTAATTAATTATTTATGGGCGACACTCGGCGATGGTTTGCTCGTTTGTCAATAAAATCTTGTAATAGAATAATTATTTACTAATGATAATTTGACGACAGGTAGAACGCTCACGGCATTTTACTTCATTACCATTTGCTCAATAATTAGTGAGGGCCTAGAAATTACTTTTTAACCTTATTTCAGTTATTAATATTAATTACCATATCATTGAGAGAAAGTTCTCATTGACACGAATAACGTCAAACTACTGGGCTGGGGTCTACTCTCAGGACAGGGCTAAGGCCATACGTCCCCACACTGGCCGGGTTAGGGACTGGCAAGACACGTTGTGGCTATTATAATCTTACCGTTGGAGGTTTTTAAGTCGCCCTAAGGCCTCCAAATAAGCTTCACGACTGTTTTCTAATGACGACAACCGGTACCGACTGTTTAACCTGACCTCCAAATCATGGAAAAGCTCATAACATATTATGCCAAAAGTGGTCAGCTATCTCAGTCTTAACCGCGCCGTTGTTGCTTACCCTCAGTGATATTTTCCAATCACCTAAGGCCACTTGGCTAAGAATTCTTCTTTAGAGAGAAAGTCTAGAGATAAAGTTACTATTTTTTTTATAAATTCGTCTGTAAATTACAAAAAAATATGATGACCAAATAAAAAATAACACCTAAGGAAGAAAAGACGCAGGTTAACGTATGGCTCTTCAAAGAGAAGAAAAAACCTAAAGTAAACCGTACATCAAGCCATCAAGGTTTGTATATTAGGCCAAACTCCTGGATTCTACTCATACCTTCTATCAGGCAGAGTGGAATCACTTTATTTTGGCTGCTCAATGTTTACTTGAGTTTTATACTTCCTTTACTAACCTTCTACTTTTGGTCTCCAAGCAATAACTCTGTGCTCAACTTATCAATATTAAGACGTTTCATGTCGGTGCAACATGTTTCAAATTGTAAATGGATTTAGATTGCTTTTTGTTTTGAACGAGTGAGGTAATTATGCTATGAGATGCCACTATTCTCGGAAGAGGAATTTGTAAAGAAGTAGCATGTAAAGACTGGGATGATAAATATGATTGGATATTAAGAAAAATCGGTCAAGCACGTGTCAGGCCACGTTCTCGCAAATCAGAAAATCGTCTTAGAAACGCTTTATTGAAAATATATTCAAAAATACTTTTGTTTTCCACACAGAGCAAATACTCTTCTTATTCAAAATTCAATGACAAAAGTTTCTGAAACTAAAAACTATGTGTAATAAATATATATCTAATAAACCTATCAACTTAAGTAAAGTTACAAACAACAAGCAATAAGGCTTACGAGTAAGGCAAAGCGTACATAGAATGAATCATTAAACTCCAAGCCACGTACTTTTAATTAATACTTGCGTTTTAATTAAGCTTATTTGCTTATTTGTATAGACAGTGGCCCTAATAAATTAACATTCTGCACGACAAAATCCATAGTTTCATGTAAATTAAAAAGTTAATGTACTAGTTTGTGGAGTAATAACGCCAATTGCTAATCTATCACACAAGGAGCTGGATCTATTTCCTTTACGCACTACTTTACACAATATCCTTCATTTAAAAATGTAGTCAATCTACATTCCCTTATTAACTTAATAATGACAGACCATTTAATTGAAAGTTCACGTCTTGTTGAGATGTCTTAAATGAACGAAGCCACGTCATGTCGTCACATGCTGAAAGAAAATTTATCTCAGTCTATGAACAGCAAATGCATCTTCTTTATTGAATGCCCTTATGAAAATATACAGCTAAGTTTTCTTGCTAAAGCCTTACAAACAAAAAAATGTAAAGCCTTATAAAATGCCTACTTATAACAACATATATGGAACTAGAATATGCAAATATATATTGTCCAAATTTCTAACCAAGCTGCCGGATGAGATTGTTTGTGCATACATGGTAGGCCAAACTCACATGAAAGATATTAAAAGTTACTTTCACACGAATTCAACGTGTGGTTGTGATGATAAAAATAATATGTATATTGTAATGCTTTGTCCATAAATAAATAAAAAAAAGAAAAGTTGATTTCATCTATTTTTCAGACACTTCTATGCGATCAATAACTAAGCAGAAACTGTATATAGTAGTACTATATATAGAAATAGTATAATAGAAAGTAGTATATAGAGAAACTATACTGCTGTAAAATATAATTTAACAAATATTCGATTACTCTATTACATACTTAAGTATATCTTTATATAGTTTAAAATAAGTCGTTTCTGCTGCCTATTCACTTAGATATATTAAACTAGTCCACGGATTTTAATGCAGTTGCATACAAAAGATACAGTAATTCTAGAGGAACGTTTACATGTTTAATACTTGCATATTACAGTTTAGGATTTAAAAGATTTAAAAGAAGTACAAAGATAAATTGGACGCAGATGAAGAATTAGCGCAGATGGAGTTATTCATATTAAAAACGTAATTATTTTTCTTCAAAAACAATTAAATAGACAGATAAAAAAAGTATGAAAACCTCATATCATTAAGTGTCTTGAGAACCATTTCAGTTTTTAAATAATTATTCATAGTCTAAACCTATTCACTGACCTAAATACTTAAAATACATTTGTGAGTGAAGCTGGTATTTTTCTTTGGTGGTTATAAATATGACAAAAATGTAACCGTTATTGAAACTTGTGGCGCTGTGGTGTGGTGTGGCACTGCTGTGTTAGTAAATTTATAAGTATGGATAGAGTATGATATAAATGCGAACCGTAACGCCTTAGCGGGTGGACGTATTAGCCGAGTTGGAAAAAAATACGAGTTTGACTACCAACTAGGTTTGTTACGCTTGCGTCTTTTTGAATTAATATCGCATAATTCTAATTTATAACCAACTAGCTATTGCCGGCGGTTCCGCCCGTGTGCATGTCGGTTATTGCGGTAAAAAGTAGCCTAGGTCCTTTCCCACGGTTCCATTTATTTCTGTTCCGAAATTCCTTAAAAATCGGTAAAGCGGTTTAGGCGTGAAAACGTAACACACAGACAAATAAGGATACATTCGCAGTTATAATATATTATTAGTAGGGGTTATTAGGGATAATCAAAGTTTTTTTTTACTATTTTATACCTTACTTCTAATGTTTTTTATGTCATTAATATAACATTATATATTTTTTTAGTTTATCATTAATGCACAGATAGCAATTTAAGACATCTGCAAATAGAAGCTATCGTAACCTTCTAAATAATTTCATCGCAAATAACGGGATTATTGATTATGATTTACAAATGAAAATTCAGTAGACAAATAAACTTAAAAGTTATTCAAAATAAGCTATCATAAAATTAAAGTAGCTACGTAAAAACACTAGTCAAATATTTAATCTAATTTTATGATTATTAAAGCGATGTAATGTGGTCATATATCTAAGTATTGTAATAATATATGTTTTACACTAAAAAGACCAGTTGTCAACAGTGATGGGCTAACAATTTCTTGTAATCTCATAAGGTAATTAAGTGTAAAACCGTTAATACTGTTTAATCGTGCTTAACGAGACAGTTTGTTCTTAAGTATTTCATTCTTATGGTAATTCTAATGTTTGATTACATATCAGGTTAAAGATTTCATGCTTATCGCAATAAGTCATCATCATCAGCCTATTGGAGTCCACTGCTGGACATAAGCCTCTCCGATTGCACACCACTGTCGATTTGTTTTGGGCTTCTTGCCATCATCTTCTCTTCTGCCATCCTGTACAAGTCATCACTAAACCTGGCCAGTGGGCGACCACAGGCCAGGTGGAGTTCTTATTAATATGTTTGTAGTAATATCTTTTTTTATTATTTAAAATACACTGTTTATACACAGAAATCGATAAATACTGAATTAAATAACTTTGTATACTGAAACATTTCTTATAAATTTTAAATTTTATTTTAATCTGACGTACAGAAAACAGAATCAAAACCTTGTATTAAGATAACCCACACTTATTTGTGTGGGCGTTAAAAAATCAGACTACTTTATTTGACACGATCTTTCCATATACAGCAACCGAAAAATATTTGAATGAATATGGTCTTTTTTTTAATATATATTACAGAGGGCAAACTAGCAGACGGATCACTTGATGGTAGGTGATTGCAGCCGCCCATGGACACCCTAAACACCAGAGGAGTCACAGGTGCGATGCCGACCTTTGAGATGGGAGTACGCTCTTTTTTTGAAGGTTTGAAGGACGACCTTCAAACCTTCGTGATTCAAACCGATACGAATCGGTCCGGAAACACCGCAGGTGACAGTTCAATCATCAGGCAGGAAATTTCGGGAAAAACGCACTGTTATGGACTGCCAGATGGCACTTAGATAAGTGATGGGGATGGAAATTCTGTCGCGTGGGACTATGACGGAAAGAAGTGGCAGGGATCAACTCGAACAACCTCGGATTACTCTCCGTGGTATAAGCGATAGAAGATACAGAGTGATGCTACATCTCTAAGCAACGCGAAGGGATCAAGCCGATCTGAAATATCATGGCAGTCGACGATTTGAGTCGCTCTTCGCTGAATGCGGCCCGAAGATAAGTCTTAACAAGAGTCTTAGCAAGGTAAAGAATTATGCCTAGGAACTACAAGCCTCAGCATAAGCTATGTTTAATAAGTTAATGTACCTGAAACTAGCTATCCGTTTTCGTCAACTTTGATGTAATTTCCATTCCTTATAGCTATATATACCCTAATGATTATATACAACTATTTCAGCCAAGCTACTACCCTCACACAAAATACTAATCTAAAATAACAGCGTTTGTATTGTCATGTTTCGTTGGTGAGTGTGAGACTGGAGGGTTAACCCTCTTTTGACAGGACCCGAGCCCAACAGTAGAACATTATGGGTTGTTGATAATGACAACGATGAAATAAAAAAAAAACAAAGGGTGTAATCACTTAGGCCTTAAAAAGAACACACCATTACGACTAATATCAAATCACTTGCAGGCATCCAGATCACTCGGTACAATAAATCAGCGCGTGCCAAATACAGCCCGAGCCTTGTATGAAGCCGCGTGATAGCGTCAATATATTTGTGCAACCGTCAGACGTAACATACCACTCGTATTTAGAGTGGACTCACTATGTTTATTTATCGGTAAACGTGTTTAAGTTGTTTGTACGGCCTTCTTATTGAATTAAGAAAACATACATTATTAATTATAGAAGTGGAATGACTAGGGTATATAACTTGTGATCAAGTTGATTTGAATTCTATCCTCAGTCTGTGCACTACCGTAATATATAGAGATGTCATGTTGATAGCGGTTAGCGAATGTGACTGCTGATCAATAGATCTCGGGTTAAATCTCGAGTCGCGTCAAAAGTGTAAGTTGATTTTTAAGATTATAGAAATGTCTAAAAACAGCCCGAAGTTTCGTATAACTAAATACATATTTCGGACATCTTACACACATCGTCATCTAGTCTCAAGCTAAACAGAGTTTGTAATTAACTGATATAAAGACTTAACCTACTTTTTTTTTGTAAATACATACAAATTATACATAGAAAATAAATATTTGGTTCGACCCGGGAATCGAACCGGAGACCTCGCAAACTCTATCACTGTGCCTCTGAGGCAGCCATCAACTGTCTCAGCATATTCTCAGTTATGATCAAGGCACTACTTTAAACTTATTGCCCGAACGTATCAATTTTTCGCAGTACAAGAAGTTATTAAAAATATACAGAAAACAACAATCACCTCTATTAACTTAAACGATATTTAGAGCAGTATTAAGTATTACTGATTATTGCATTAAAAGGTAAAATGACAGTATTGACAAGGCTTATTTCATTTGTATGGTTAATACAATATCAATAAATATTAGCAGTCAATGGACCGGGACAATGTTTTTGGTATTTTATGGATGAACTGCTAAATCCGGGTTACAATTGACAATTAATGAGATATGTTTCTTTACACAGAACTTCTGCCGGTTTACAATAATTGGGAATTTCCCTTTTTTAAACTACTTTTTACATTCAAGAATACGGCATATCCATGTTTAAAATGTTTATTAATTACAGAACCTTTAAATGTCAAATATTATGATAATAGTTGACGCTGACCAAACGGGTTGGAACAGGGTTTGTTTCAAGTTTTCCTTCTCTTTGCAATGATGTTGTCTTGAGTAGCTTTTCCCGCAATTGCCTTTCACGACACCTAAGATAAAATATAAATAAATATTTCAGATATCTTACACACAACGTCATCTAATCCCAAACTAACCACTAGAAAACTGATATATATACAAAAATGTTTTTTTTTCGTAAATACATACATTATATGCAGAAAACATCCAGACTCTCTAACAAATATTTGCGGATCACACAAACATTTGGACCCGACCTAGGAATCGAACCTGAGACCTCTTGATCAGCAGCCGCATACTAACTAACAAGGCTGTCAATGAAGTCAAGGTACATTTCGAATTCCTTAAGCGTCACAACAGACAGCTTTAAACAATTTATTTGCAGGGGTTCAAAGGGTCTTCAATACCCTTTGAACATGTCCTAAAGCAAAAAGGATGGATTGATAATTAAGATTATTTAATACTACCAGTAATTTGCAAAGGTATCCTTTAAAAAAATTCCCACACAATTTTTACCTGCAACATAATCAGATTGTCAATTTTGTATGAAGTCATACTCATAGTATGTCCATAAACTACAAATAAAGCTCACATTTTATTAAATCCATTTATTTTTTCCATATGCATTCGGCTTTCCCTGCCACAATAGGATGGCATATGAATTGAAATAAACATAATGATATTATTTTAGTTTATATCTTCACTGCACTTGACAACGCTTGGAAAGCCTACACGTAGTTTTAAGCATATTCTTCATATACCAGAATTGAATGAAAATAGCTCTAGAGCTAGAGTAGAATAGAATATAATAAAAAGAAGGTTTTTGATTTAAGTGCAATGAAATTTAGTAGGAATTAATACCAAGAATTACATTTTTAATCCGTTTGACAGCAGACACCAGGTTAGTGGGGTCCGAGTGCTCATGCTATGTTAAAACAACTAGCTAATTGACGTTACTCGTGACAGATAATTAGCATTAACATTAAACGTGGTGGCAAATATGCCAGTCTTTTAGGAACACTATCAGTAAGCGATGATGCGGAGGATTTATTTTTTGTATGTAAATATTGCAAAAAAAATCTTTCAAGTGTGTAAAATGTTAAATATTTAAATCACCATCACATTTTCATTCATTAATCGATATTGTTAACTTAATCTATATATACAAAAATGAAACCCGTTTTCCTTGGTCACGGCATCACGCGTGAATGGCTGGACCGATTTCACTAATTCTTTTTTTGTTGTATTTGTTATTATTAGGAGAAGGTTCTTACGAAAAAAAATATTAAGAAAATCTCTCAGAAATATTGAAAAATATACATTTAATTTTGCAAATTTAAAAAAACGCGCGTAACGAATGTCAATGTCATTCACAGCCATTGAGTGACGTTGAATCGGCTATACGAAGTTCGCGGGGTCAGCTAGTAGATAATAAATTATAGTGACTTTAACATTGTCGCTTTGCTAAAACACTTAACAAGTTAAAATCCTTCAAGCAACCTGACTAGAAACTGTAAATAACACATGAGAAATCTGCAGGTTTTTATTACTATACTAAACCTGTCTAATTGTAACTATTGTTTAAAGGTAAGAAGAGTAGTAGTCAAATAAGTAGAATTTATGAACATTAAATACCTATAAACCAACAGCTCAAAGTGTAGTGTACTGTTTCTTATATTTTTTTTAATATTGCGATCTAGATCGTATATTATGAAACGGGCGTATTTTCCATTTAAAATATAAACCTATTTCGTATCTAGATCATCTTTGTAAATTTTATCGCCTTGTAACCTATTGTAGTTTAGCTGTACCGTTTGCAAATAAATATATCTGTAAAAATGAATGAAAATGTAATATAATTTCTGCCATTCAATGCAATTTCTATTGTAATATCATATTTAATTATCTTTAAATATGAAAAGTCTTGTAGTTCGAAAAGTTTATCTTATTTAATTAATTTACGCTATTGAGAGCAGTCCAATACTTGGCATCAGTAGATACCTACTATAGGATAACAGTGTTGTTTTATTATAAGCTCCAATAAATTTTGACGACGAACGACGCTATTCTGCTTGTTTGAAAGCATGAGCAGAATCTGAGAGAACTGGTCACCACCATACTTGTCGTGAATGCAGGCAATGCAATATGGTGACCCACACTGACGATAAATTGAGACACTTCTGCATCATTCTTTTAATATAAAAAAAAAAAATTTTGGATATTTAAACTCGCAAAATGGAATTTAAATTCACTTAAGTAAAAATAGTATTGTTCTTTTCTCACATATAATATTCTGTAATAAACTTCAAAAAAAATATACTTGCTTTGAAATTTTTTTGCTAACCATCCTAATATTCCCAAGTAGTGTTAACCGGAACAATTCTTCAATTTACGGGCAATTCAGTTAGCAACAAAGATCATATACACTGAACTTTATAGTAGCAACACACTGTTAAACATTATATTTTGAATATTATGCCATCATAATTTAACTCATATTCTTAAAGTTAGAACATGTTTATAGCTTTGGCATATATTATATTTATAAATTTTTCGTTTCAAAATTTGCTCCCAGAGAACTTTAATATGATCTTTATATAAGGATCTTGAAATAAATCACTTCATAAATATACGTATATGGGGTGGTCCTGCTCAGCCGCAATGCAGTCACAGTACATTAAAATTATCATTAAACAACGAGACTCTTTATCATAATTATTACGACAATGCAGTCGATACCCTTGGCTTCGAATAACATTAATAACAATATCGATTAAATATAGCTTTTGTAATTTTATCCAAAAAAAATATTGACTGCCTCGTTGGTCTAGTGGTTAGCGTATGCGACTGACGATCAAGAGGTCTCGGGTTCAAATTCCGAATCTGGATAATCAGTGTTGTTGGGTTTTTTTTACAGGAAATTCTTAATAACAGCCCGAAGTCTAGAAGTTCGGCGGTGATTCAATCCCGTGCCTCGGTGAGCACGTTAAGCCGTTGGTACCGGTTGTCATGAATATCCATGACAATCGTTATTGGGAAGTCAGTGCCCTCTAATATACTGACAACTAGTTCTCCCTGAAGAGATGCGGAGGTCCGATGAAGGTAGCTCCGTGGAAAAACTGAAATTCAGGTAAAACCGGTTGAACTAGTAGCCGACCCCAAATAATCTTGGGAATAAAGGCTAGAAAGAAAAAAAATCCGAAACGATTTAAGACACACAGTTGAACTATATTATATAGGTAGTTATAAACTTTTTAATATTGATGAGAGGCAATTTTAAATGCTGGGAAATATTTTATCAATATAATTCGTGTATATATTATGATACACCATTTTATCTAACAAAAATAAAAGAATTACAATATTTTTAGAGGAAAGGACACCATATGAGTGATACTTTTTCTCAATGTTAAAAATTAAGATTTCATCATAAATGTATTCAGCCGGTCAGAACCACTTTATATACCTATGTACTACATTCTATTGAAAACCCTTCTGTGAACATGTTTTGAGGTCGTTCAGTAAAAACTGAACTGTCGGCTAGTAGAAAAGGAGGGAAGAGGTGTTTTTCTGTTCATGAATATGTAACACTATTTTATATAACTGCCTCGATGGCGCAGTTATAGAATATGTGACTGCTGTGCTGGAGGTCTCGGGTTCGATAGAGATATTATTTGAGAATTTAAATAAGGAAAAAAAAAAGATAAGTTTAAATAAGGAAGAAGAAAGTCAAACGGTATTTCCTTAACATAAATCCTTGTGTTGAATTTAGCCATAACTGTGATACTGTGCCGCGATTTTGTGTAGCTCGCACAGTGAGTGAGTTGTGTACGTGCGGTGGTGCTGTCTTACGTATGATTTGTAACGCTCCCTGTATAGTACGTGATCACGTGTGGGTAGACGACACTGTGGACGTATGAGCGGATTAGACTTTACGTACCTACTTGGTAAATAACTGCAAGTATCATGAACAAAATGTGTAATCGAATTTGACTTTAAACCAATTTAAAAATATTAACATTCGCATCCATTGTTTTTATATCTTATCTGCTCACAATTATTTACAATAGCTTGATACTTCTACATAGAAAACTATAGTTTTTCAATCTATTATTTCTCCTTTAACCTCCTCCTAAACACCATATATTATTCGGCAATACTGCTACAAAAACGTTCCGCATCACAAAAGATATTCGGTATATATATGTAAATATAAAATGTTTAAATAATATATATAAATTTTGTACCGGAACTTAACCCAGTCTAACACACTACTTTGTCCTCAGCTCAGCTAAGTAAGACTATCTCCTCAGGGGGTTTCCCATTCGATAAAACATGCTGTGTTGTCGTTTTTTCGTTTTCTTCTTTTTGTAGACAGATATCTGTCTACAACGTACTATCTAAAGATCTTGATATTTTATATTTAAATCTGAAAAGTTACTGTACCCTGCCTGATGGGAAGCATGAGCAGAATCCATAAGTAGAAGTCAACATCTTCATCTGCATCATTGAACTTCGGGTCTTGTACTCACCAACAAAATGCGCTGAAATAAAAATTAAATGTTGTCGTTTTAGGTTGATCTTCTGTGTGAAGGTCGGATCCAGTAGAGCCTATCGATTGTACTGAAATCAGCGTGGCTCCACCTCTACTACTACCACTCTCTGCTACTGTTCTACTGTGCACATTATAAGTTCATAAAACAGAGACAGAGAACAGCCAGAACAACAAAACAATATAATAAGATTAGCGAACTTGAACCACTACATAATTCATGCAGTCAAAACTCCTCTCCCATCACTGTGTTATTACCCTATAAGGCCGTCAGCAGATGACTGGGGTCTCGTACGTGCGCGCCCGTATCATCTCGTCGACAACGTGCGTTGCGCCTAACTTACGTGGTGCACTATTTGGACAATACAATATATAAGTTTCACATTTTGCTGGCTTGACATAAATGTAACCTCGAAAGGTTCCTTTGGTGATGTGGTTACTTGTGTGAGACATCACATTTTAGAGAGATTCGTCACACAGATGTCGAAATGACTGCAAACTCATGTCATTGGTTGGTCTTGTTGCAGATTACCAATAAATCTGAAGGAAGTAACTTATGACGGATGGTTTCAGAAAACCGATTACCGGGATCGGCACTCCTTGGGTGAGTTTTAGTCCAGCAGTGCCCAGTCACAGATTCATACAACAAACTCAAATCAATGACAAATTAAACCAATGATGTACCCATTTTCCTTTTCGAGATAATAAATACGTTGAGGAATGAATTCATAATTAAATAGCTCCATGAACATGTTATTTTCGTCACCTCTCAATACTAAATAATAATATGCACATCTAACACACAACGCCATCTAGTCCCATACTTACTAGAGTTTATACTATGGGTACTAGGCAAATGGCCAAATACATAAATACTTATCCTACAAATACAAATTCTCAAATTCTGAAACAAATATTTGCAGATCTTTCAAGGATTTGGTCCGACCCAAAAATCGAACACTCTCGTATTCGATTTTTGGGACTATTGAATAGATTATTTTGAAAATGCCTCGGCGGAGCATTATATTGTATAAAACTGTTGTAGTGCAAAAGTTACATAATCGGATACGGAAATTACGGAAGCTTATGATCGGTATTACGTACATCCTCGAAAAACCACCCCGACGTCCGTTTTCAGGCGTCCTGTTCCGAGGAGGACCCAACTGTAACTTGTCATCACAGCCTGCGAAACCTGATCAAAATGCTAGATAATTCTAAAGTACCTAAACTCTTAGAGAGTGAACAGATTTATTTAAAAATATTTGTCTGCATGAATCGTGGTCATCATCTCGGATAAAATATGACGTCATCTGCTCAACCTTAGTCTCTTAGGCTGAGTTCCAAGTAAACCAACTAATACGACCTACATCTTTAGCCGACATATAATCTTTGCCAGGTCATCTGCCTACATTGTAGACATCCTTCACTGGGTTTTCCAGTAAGTGATATTCATTCATTTTTCGACTTCATCGACCATTCATAAATCATCAATACGCTTATCAAGAGCAATCTTTTTAGTCCGATGGTTCGCAGCTTAAAAAACAATAAAACAAAACTGTATATATACGTATGTGTACATTTATTCTGTTAAACCTTCACATTGCATTTAACCACACATTTAGCAAATACAATACCAAATTCCTATCCACTGAACTACAAATAAAATAATAAATTTTGTTCGTGCGCCCGTAACTTATTGCAACGGAGATGTTGGCGATATTCTACAGACGGGCAATTTTTTGCGTAATCTAATTTTGGTTCTTTAGTTTATTAATTCATGTTTTAAAATTCTGTAATTTTAATGGAGTTTTAAAGCGTAGTCAGAGAATGTAGTAAAGTAGAAAGAAAAGAAATAACAATGCTTCAATTAAAACAAAAGGCAACAAAAGACAAAAATATATTTAAATACCTTAAAATAAAATTATTTGTAGTTTTAAGTTTTTAATTTAAACGTTAATCCTCTTAACTGCATTGTTATATTTTGACATATGTACGTAATTGTATAATACCTATCTGAATAGTGGTACAAAATCTTTAAAAAGTTGCAAGTCTTTAAAGGACTTTTAGTTTTCGGCGGCGCATATGCAAGACTCCCATACATAAATTACTCTACCATCCTTTCTTTTTTGTTAAAATTTAAGCGGAATTGGTTTACACACAAAATAATACTAAAGACATTTTTTGTGAGTTTGTTTTTTATGAGACATTGTATAAAATCTCTAGCTCTTGTCTTCTCTTTAAAAACATTATTCTGAGATTAATTTTGTAATCTTGTTCTTTTTATAAGTCAAAATTTGTGATAATAATCCGAAGGTAGTAGAACCACGCTTATTTCAGCACGAATGGGCCGGCTTGACTGAAGCAGTACTAACTACCCTCACACATCAGAGACATCTGACCATGTTGCCAACCTCACAATGAGGATAGTGATCCTGACTCCTGGGTTCTTCTCATGCTTTCCATCAGGCAGAGTAGAGTTACTTTGGAAGATTTATATATATGAAAATAATGTAATCCAACCTTTTGTAATATTTTCATTTAAAGTTAAAAAACTTGATTTTTTATAAGTTCTTCTTAGGTCATTTAAATATTTGCTATTGGCAAGTATATACCTAATAAAATTATAATAATGATCAACTGTATGGATCAAATTAGCATTGTCCTTTTTTCCATCTCTGAATTCTATTTGACGTTATGAATACTATTTTCTTGTTATTTGACCTCGAATGTGACCACTGCACGTCCAAGAATAAGTGCACAAAACCGTTCAAAGCACGATATAACGTGCTCAATATCATTAAAACGTAAGTCCTTAGTGCAAACATAGACGACAATATGTTATGTCTAAAATAATATTCAATAAGTTTTGTATACATTAATCATCAACAGGTTTTAATACAATATAAGTCTCCATTTAGGAAGTTTTAGAATTTTACACTACGTTGGTCAGACGGTTAGATATTTATTTCTTCAAAAAAGGTTCACCAAAAACTGTTTACATCAATTCTTTTAATTAATCTGTGTTAATATTATTAAATACAACAGCTATTTATAGATATATACCACTTCCGCTATAAAAAATATTAAAATAACAAAAGTACACATAACACACACATACACATTTAAGTTTTGCGTTACATTCATAGCAAACCAACCACGAATTATTTCTAAGGAAAGGTATCAATATACAAATCAATGAGATCGCTGTAGGAATTCATCACTTTACACATTCTTGCATAGGAAGAATTGGAACCAAGAACTGTTTTTCGTATAGTGGGACAAAGTTACATATCATTTGACTGTCTCGTTGGTCTAGTGATTAGCGTATGCGGCTGCTGATAGAGGAGGTCTCGGGTTCGATTCCCGGGTCAGACCAAATATTATTTGTGTGATTCACAAATATTTGTTTCGGAGCCTGAGTGTATGTATTTTTTTTTTAAAAAGTATGTTTATGTATTAATATCATTTGGCTAAGCAGAGCTTGTGATAAAGCCCGATTTCCACCGCGAGCGGAACGGACCCATTAATGACTCCTTTTACCTCGCAATACAAAACTGCATACATGTGGTTCCACCAACAAAGAGTTGACAACGAGGGCGAAAAGAGTTAAAATGAGCTGCGGAGTCATTAATGAGTCCTTTCAACTCGCAATTGAATTTTAGTAGTGTTTCCACCAAAAAAGAGTTGAGCGGAGCGGACCGAGTAAAATGTGTCCGCTGTCTCGCCGACTAGTTTGAATTTGGAACGGACGCGCTCAACGCTACTGTTTCCACCACCCCCGCGCTCCTTTCCCTGCCTCTCCCGCTGTCGCCGGCGCCAATGCATTGTTGACATTGTTTGTGATAATAATTTGATTTAGATTTATAGAAGCTGTACGACAACGCCCATGTTTATGGGACTTTCTCGAATGTGCCAACATAACCAAAATTTCCGTTTTGCACGTTTTTTTCTGACCTTGAGATATATTATCATATTCTTTTTCTTTGGGTATACATAGTCACTGTCCTCACTTGATTCCGTATCACTCGATAACATAGCGAATTCACTCAACAAAACACTACCCAGTACCACGTAACCAGTTCAAAACTCCAACAGAACTCGCTCTCTGTGGAAATTGATATTCATTTCTCATTTTCCGTTCGTCTCGCTCCGCCGAGTCCGCTCTGTCATTATCCGCTCGCAGTGGCAAAACTCTTTGTTGGTGGAAATGCAAACCTATTTTGTTTAAAAGGAGTCCGTTCCGCTTACCATTTCTCGCTCATTACCCTTTCGCGGTGGAAACCGGGCATTAGGGTATCACAAGCTCTGCTTAGCTTGGGACTAGATGATGTTGTGTGTCAGATGTCCAAAATATTTATTTATTTCTAAGATTATCTTCTCTTTCCGATGATGTACTCCAGCATTATTTGTTCCCTTATTCGCCTTTTACGACATCCATATGTGAATCTTATATGGATTTGTGGCGACTTCTACATACAGACATACATACTTCAACATACTACATACTTCAACCGTTGGACAGTGGCCCGCCAGGCATGATCACCTGGCGTCGTCGAAGGATCCTCCCTTTGTGCTGGAGTGACACGAAACCCCTTCCTCCACAGGTTTATTACAAATAAAGTCATGTAGCACACTATATCATTATTTCAATGTATATATAACGCTTTATATTTGAATTAATTATTACAATTATTTTAAATATAAAGCCGTCGGTACCGGTTGTCAGGAACATCTTTGGCAATTGTTATTGGGAAGTCAGTGCCCTCAAATTTACTGCCAATTAGTTCAACCTTCGAATTTTAGTTCGGTCTTAGGGTTGCGGAGGTCCAATGCCAGACACTCCGTGGAAAAACTGATATTCAGGTAAAACCGGTTGAACTAGCAGCCGACCCCAAACAATATTGGGAATAAGGTTAGGAAGATGATGAATTCTAATAAAACACTTATCTATTTCAATGTGTTTATGTGTATAAATATGTGTGTATGTATATTTATTTATACATATGTATTTACATACGTATGCGTAGGTATTGTATATATAATTATGCTATTTCTCTATCTTTTTATCACAGCACCAGATACTACCAACACTTTCCATCTCATGGTTGCCTGTAAGAGATTGCGTTTGAGCGATAAGGCCGCCACTTGTACCTCCTAATATAAGATATTGTTGTAATTTATCTGGTGTACAATAAAGTGATTTATTATTATTTATTAATAGATTTCCAAATTGGATAAGAGATATAGTTCGTTCGATATAATTCGACGTATTGAGGTTTAAGTAGTTTCATACCCTTGTCTGACTTACGGTTATCATGAAAAGAAGCTACAAAGATAAAAGTTACTGATATTTATTTATGTTTTATTTATCCTGAGAGGAGACCCTAGCATAGCAGTGGGAATTCGTGGTTATTGATGATGATATTTAGTATAATTATGTCGATCAAAAATCATACCGTCTACCTTAGCCCTTACAATCGCACTAATCGACACCCATCGTGTGTGGTCCCTTGTGACAAAAACCTTAGCACACAACACAACCTTCGTGTAAATACAAATTGAATTCCTACAACATGTTTGCTTAATTTTTTAGAGCCTTCCGAACTTCTTAAGTAGCTGATGTATTAATATTGATTAGGTGACAGTTTGGCTTTGATGTTAGGTCTGGGTCTACTGTTTGATGATGGTAATGAGTCTTTAATTTGGTAGTGGGTGGTGTATTGTAGTATACTTTCAACTGGTTTATACTAGGTAAGTGGCAAATAGTGCATAGCTCTTGGTGATTTTCGAAAAACATGTGAGTAGATATAGGTTTATAAACATCAAATACGGCTACTATCACCGCTGATTATTGAGAAAAAAAAATTATTTTTACGCGCTTTTTATTAGCTTCGTCTGTATGTTTGTACGTTTGTTTGTATGTTTGCAAACGACTCCTTTGGATTCAATTCCTTTGACCCACTTTAAACGGCCAGATTTCTTTTAAACTTTGTAGATTTATCGAGGACCGATGACAATACACTAATTAAAAAAAAAACACTAAAAAAATAAACAAATTAGTCTAGTCCTACTAAAATAATAGTTTAAAAAAACTAAACAAACACGCTTTCAAACTAATACATAGAAAATAATTTTAATGTAAAAATCGTGGGGCGACGTTATTGAAATATTTTCAAAAAGCAACCCACGCTTTGTTACATTAAATTTATTTTATATTTCAAATTCTATATTTAGTACTTAAAGTCACTAAATACTGTAGGCTTAGTTTAAGTCATTAATCCCTTTGTAACATAATTCAAACCACATATTCTTAGTTAGTTGAACTTTATATATTATTATACACATCGTTTTAAAATCAACATTAAAATTCATAATAACCATAAGTAAGGGGCATGAAAAAGCATCTCACCAGACAACCATGGTGTAGGTCGACATACTACCTGCATTCGTAGTGAGTGTGGTGGCCTCTATTCATGGATTCAAGTCACGCTTACCATCAGGCAGATTAGGGTCAACAAAAAAGTTTTAAAATAAAAATAAGGCTGTACTAACTAAATTTGCATAATAACGATAATACTTCAAGAATAACATGCAAAAGTTTCTTTACTCAAAGTAATTAATAGTATTTGCCGCTGTTTATTCCAACATAAAGAAATCTTGAATCTTTGTAGATATTGATTTGAATTGACAGCTCACATATATAGAACTTAAATAATTCCCACAGGATAAATCCAAAAAAAAAAAGATCTATTGAATAGACGTTTTTCGTTTCAAGTCAAACAATCCGTCGGTATCGGCGAATGGACAGACAGACATCGAGACATATCCCTAATTAATGATCTAGCAAACGACGCCGCCCAAGCTAATTCAATGAAAACAGATGTAAAAACTAGTATAAATAAATACATCTATAATGTTTGACCATCCATTGGAATGATGCGTTCAAATGAACTTGTTGGAAAGGATTTATTGCAGGCAGTGTCTATAAAAGTTTTAGACTCAGTCATTTTGGATTTTTTAAATATCAAATTATTACCGTAGCACAGCCATATGTCCCTATATCTTGAAAAATTTGACAAAGGAAATTATAACTCATATTTTAAAACTATAGTTTGACCATCTGCTTGTTGTATATACTTATTCTTTTCTTGAACGTAATTTTTTACTAAATTGTGTACCACATTTTAGAAAAAAAAGTATTTATGTATTTAATTAAAGAATATTAATTATTACAAGCAAAGTCAAGCAACATATAAAATTCGAAGCCTTTAAAGGTATCCGCATAAGTTTTCAAAACAATCATCCATAAATTGCTTCAAAACATTTACGTTACTGGTCGACTACATAGTCAACGCTATCACAAAGGGGCGACTGGCGATGGCGGCAAATAGGAGACAAATTAAACATGTCCTTTGTAAAAAGCCTCCAAACCGCTGCAGGTAGTAGTCCACAGAATGATACATTCAGCTCACGACGCAAACTTTATGTCGTCCGGTAAAAGTTACCTTCTGCCCTTAAAATCTAAATATAATTAAGTGAAGCAGAACTTTGTGACACAATTTTCTTCATATTTTAATTCATTTTTGATATTCTTCAGACTTTATTTTAACAATTTATTAAAAATATATTACTTCAGTCCAAATCCTTGTTACACCTAAAAGTACTATTATTAACAATAATAGTACTTTTAGCCTATAACATACGTACTTACAGCCTATAACAATAGGCTGTAAGTACGTATACTGATCGATTTTCACTTTGAATCGATTGCGCAATAAACGAAAGGACACAAACGAACAATATTCGATTCTCTTCACTATATAACAAGCCCACAAAGTCAAGTTAAAAGTAATCGAATTATCCATGTAAGTACTTTAATAGGTCCTTAAACAGACAGAAACTAATTTAGACGGATAATTAAAGCCTAGGACACACGGCATGAACTTTCGCACAAGAAACTCACTTGCGACGTAAATAAACCGTTTACGTTTGGCCATAAAAACGGCGGCTTCACGATACTGACATAAACATTACATCAGATTAGAATCATACCGATATTTTTTTGTGGTTATTTCATTTATTTTATGGCCTAACTCCGTTCCGGTGATCCTCTAATCCCAGTTTGTCCGACGCGTATTTACTCCTTCGAAGACTTTTTATTGACCATTAAATACCTTCTGTCTTTAATTCATCTAAAAATGGCGATTCCTTTCCTTGGCGTTAAGTAATCGCTTGGCCATAAGAAAAGCTGGTACTGTGAAAAGTTTTGTTTGAATGAATATATCGATAATAACTAATAATATCTAAATAAGATACCATATTGGTTGAACAAAATGTTACATTGAAAAATGTATTGTCGTTTCTTTACGATAAATTAGTATAAGCTTAATAATTTCTAAGGAGAGCCCTATGTCCAGCAGTGGACTGTTAAACGCTGTTGATGAAGCTTAATAATTCCTGATTCGGGTAAAAATTGTTTTAATTATCATAAACATGTCTACATAATAAAACTTACATTAATTAATGAGATGACAGATTTCGTGGCCCCACAACTAAGCTCATTACACTAAAACTAGAGTCTAATTAAGATCAAGCTGCCTTTATATGGACTGATGAGCCAAAGGGTTAACAATACCGACAGACTGCATTCTTAGTCTTACTTGTAGCTTTTTAGTTCTACCTCTCGTGTTAGAATTTGGAGCCAATTATTCGTAGAAGAATTCTGAACTTAAGGTTATCCCGTTTTGGTCAAATTTCTACTTTCTTATTTGTTAGTAGTTTTACGAAAGATGTCCTCTTGTTTATCAAAGACTCTATAGGGTTGCACACGTCTTTGAAATTTTTAGGATTTCCTTTATTATGAATATACATGCATTAAACATATAAACCTTTTTCTTAAATCACTCTATTTATTGTTGAAAACTGCATTAAAATCCGTTAAGTAGTTTAAAACATTTAAGGAAACAGGCATCGGCAGCAACTTCATTTTATAGGTATTATATGAAAATTTCCATAGTGAAAATATGTAAATATTGCCATTAATCCCGAATATTATAAATGCGAAAGTAACTCTGTCTGTCTCTCTGTCTGTCTGTTACGTTTTCACGCCTAAACCATTGAACCGATTTTCATGAAATTTGGTATGAAGATAGAACTGAACTTAGGAAAGGACATAGGCTACTTTTTACCGCGATAACCGACAAACATGAGGGCGGAGCCGCGGGCGAAAGCTAGTCAAAATATAAAACTGAATTAAATATGAAAAAAAAATGTTTTGCCATATTTTATTAATTGACCCAATAGCTTCGGCTGACTTTTTTTATCAGCTGATGGCTTAACTAATATATATATTACATTTAAGTACTTGTTAACAGAGTCACACAGAGTAATAAAATCACATTAAATTCACTGCCCAGGTTTCGCCTTCAGACAGAAATTACTTCTAGCATTAATATAAATATCTATACTTCCAAATACTTCCAAATAAACAGAAAAAACTTCCCAAGGTATTAAAGAACTAAATGAAACTTAATATGTACATACTTTAAACGTTTCATCTCAGTCGAATATAATATGTTAGGAATGTTTTCATATCAGTAGTGTACAAATTGTTTATTATCTCACAAGGCACTTAGTTTTATTACCTTTTAAGAGTCTTTAGGTAACTGAAGAGTGCGATATGGGAAATTATTTAATTATAAAATTTATTTCAAGTTAGATCCTTAGATAATGTTTTTTTTATCGCAAGATCCCTATCTCACGGATTTATTTTCCTGATACGCTTAATCGCTTAGTTGAACATGATTTTTAAATATTTAATTTTAATTGATGTTGTTTTGGAATGATTTTAAGTATTTGTGCAATAAATATCAAGTTTTCATTATGCAATCAAAATATGAAGATACGAAATACCATTGAATTTCAAGTATTTAAAAGCAAATGCACTTACTTTTCATATTTGTTTTTTTTTTTCTTATAACAAACAATGCCATCTAGGTTCCAACTAAACAGATTTATATTGAGAGCCCTAGATTGACTGATGAATTAAATTATATACTTTTTATTGATATGGCCAGAAGGGAATAAAAAGTGAACTGACGAGTAACAGAGAAGAACGGAAGAAGAAAATTCATTGGACCGACCCCAGATAAATTTGGGAAGAGGGTAGGAAGATGATGATGACATCATTATAATTATATCATCATCGTCAAGGAGGTTTTGGCTTATAATTATATACTATAAATAAATTAATGCCTTATTACAAAATATTACCTTTTTATTCTTTTGTCAATTTGATTGGTGCCAATTTCTCATTTCAAAATATTAAACAGTTAAAATCTATTCTACAATTCTTACTAATATTATAAGTGTAAAAGTGACCCTGTCTGTCTGTACGGCTTTCACGACAAACCTCCAGAACCGATTTAAATGACTGCACGGTTGGCCTAGTGGTTTAAGCGGTCGCCACGCCGCTCTCTACTGCGCCAAGTGTCGTGGGTTCGAATCCCACGTGGGATAACACTTTGTGTGATTCACAAATTGTTGTTCTGAGTCTGGGTGTTCTTTGTGTCCGTTTCATGTATGTTTGTAAAGTCCCCCGCGACACATGAATTCATATTCCTAATGCGGGAGTTGTCTTTAAAAAAAAAAAAAAAAGAAATATGGTATACAGGTAGTCTAGAGCCTGAAAAGGGACCGATAACCGCGAAATAATATATACACGCGGTACGAACAGTAAGCTAGTAAGAAATAAAAGCATATTTCCTAAAAGCTAGTAGGAAATAAAAGCATATTTTCTAAAAGCTAGTAAGAAATAAATGCATATTTTCTAAAAGCTAGTAAGAAATAAATGCATATTTTCTAAAAGCTAGTAGGAAATAAATGCATATTTTCTAAAAGCTAGTAAGAAATAAATGCATATTTTCTAAAAGCTAGTAGGAAATAAATGCATATTTTCTAAAAGCTAGTAAGAAATAAATGCGTATTTTCTAAAAGCTAGTAAGAAATAAAAGCATATTTTCTACATACTATCAGTAAATTTATTCAAACAAACTGTAGCAGTATGTTGTACTGTTAAACTTGCAATACACTATGGTAGGGCTAGTGGTTATTATCAAGAACTGATGTTAGAACGTTAATACACAATGAAGAAGAGTTGGCTAAACCAATGGGTTGGTTCTAATGTATTTCAATCTAAAAATCCAGTACCAGATATATTATGATGCAGACAAAATCTTTCGCATACATATTCACTTATGCATTTAAGATTTCACCTCAAGCGCATAGCTAATGGTTATCATCACCTCAATTGATTGACTCAATATAAAGACATATTACTCTCATAAAAGATTCACTTACAAGTCCAACACCTTCATACGGTAGTAATTGCATTCGTGTATTACCAAAAACGTTGAACACAGATATTTCAGATTCTTATCAATTAATAATCAATTAAATTCTACCTTTAAACGTTCGACTGGCAACACCTTTGGACAGTGAAAAATACGACGACACTTTAGGACAAAATTTGCCTAAAATTGCTTTAATATCAAGGATGGGTTGGTAATTGAAAAACACCGTTTAATAAAAACACAGCCTCTCCGATTTATGTGCATATTGATGAGTTGAAAATTCTTAAATAGTGTCCATTTAAAAGTACAACTCTTCGATGTCCTTTAACAAGAAATGTATAAATTATTTTAACTTGAAAAAAAATAGTTTGGAGTTGAACTTCCCGTTACGTTTTATAATTTTAGAGGACATCTGATTGTGTGGCCCGATATGATTTCTGCCTGTTTGATGGTTATTGAATATTTTTCTTCTTCCTAGCCTCATCCCCAATATTATTTATGGTCGGCTACTAGTTCAACCGGTTATATCTGAATGTCCGTTTTTCCACGGAGCGAAAGGGAAACCTAAAATTCGAAGGTTGAAGTAGTTGTCAGTAAATTTGAGGACACTGACTTTCCATTAACGATTGCCATAGATGTTCATGACAACCGGGACCGACAGCTTAACGTGCTCTCCGAGGCACGAGCGTGAATTACCGCCAAACTTCCAAACTTAAAAAAAAACCTTTTCTAACGGGTTATACCGCTCGTGGTCATGTCGGGAAGTAGAAGGTATCATAACCTTTTTAATTTTATCGCGAATAAGTTCCGTTTACAGTAAAAAACATGAGTATTTGTGTGGCAGTCTTCTAAACCATCCAGTGTGTCAATTCAGAATCATAACACTTTTTATCACACCCGAATGGAAGCTACCCTGTCATCTGAATCTCTTGAATTACATTACCCGTACTCATAAACTTCGTCCACTTACCACATGGCGAGCTGCACCCATTCACCATTATTCATCGTAAAAAATGATCGAAAAAATAATTTATGATATTCAGAACAAGTGCTGTTATCATTAACATGCCAATGGATTTACTTTTGGGATCCCGTATAATGAAAATTAGAGCAATAGCATGTAGATGTCTTTTGAAAGCAAAATTACATGTTAATTTAATAGGCTGGCTTAAATATAAAAATATAACCTTATTATGATTTAAAATATATTTTCTAGAACCCCAAAATTAATCCTTAATATTTCTACAATTGCTTGTTTTAAAACATTTATTTAAACTAATTTCTTAAATATCCTTCGACAGAACCATCGAAATACCTGTTCAACTTATGCTTAACTACTTATTTTATTATGTTCCATTTAAAAAGCAACAAGATGAATGGTTTGGCAAACGAAAGTTCATGATATTAATTGATATTTTTGGTTCATTATGGTGCTCATATCATAAAAATACAGTGCCAATAAACCGTTCATGTTTAAACATACATGGTTTGAAAGTTTATGTCGTGTTAAACAAAATGATTAAAGGCAGAGGTTACAAGGTGACAGAAATTATGTCAAAGAAAATATCTTTTTAACCGAATGAGGTTATAGTGTTGGCATACTAATGGTATGATAGAAAAATTGGAGAAAACTAATAGATTAACATAAGCTAACTGAAGCAAAGTAATGTTGAACTGTAGCGAGCAAATTCTTAGTTTTGAAATGGACATTTCTTTGATTATCTTAAGATATATAATAAACGGAAGGGATCTTATCGAAATAGGTTATTTATACAGTAATATCAGTTGCATAACTATAGCAATTGATACCTACATAAAACTAGGTACATACTGGCAAAGGTATAGTTGCACAGTCTCATAAAATATGTCTCCTTAAATACCTTGAAGGAAAGGTTTCAACAAAACCTAGAGGTCAGTTCTACAAGATTTTTTTACGCCAATTACCTCAATTTTATGACTAGTATTCGCAAGGCTGTATCCATAAGTTTTCCTCATCGATTATACATTTAAAAAAATTGATAAATACATTCCCGACCACAGCTAGTGACTGCTTACGATAAATTTATGGAGATTTAATAAAGTACGTGGCATTTACATTGTAGATTAAGGATAATAAAAATCAGTGATTTAATTATTTTTTGTTTCACCACTGAGATGAAGATGATTAATTTATCTCATAGCTGCATCTGTCAGGTTTCATGTCTGTGAAATCAATCGCGGACGCTTGTTTGTGGTTTCTTGCCAATGAAATAAGTAGTAATTCACTACAAGGTTATATTACATATATTACGGAATAAGCGATTTATTGCTGTTATTAACATTTTATCAATACCAGAGGTAAAGCATCGTGTCAAAAATAAGGGTAAGGAAAATATCGGTGAAAGATATTCTACGTACTGTGACAATAACCAAGAAATAAATTTATTTTGAATAGATTTCGAAGGACAAAAATGATACTGAAAACTAAGTAAAGTAAGTCAATATCATCGTCATTACCAGCATCTCAACTGAAATACGTTCAGGTAAGCTGGATAGAGGCCTTTTTTAGGGTTCCGTAGCCAAATGGCAAAAAACGGAACCCTTATAGATTCGTCAAGTCTGTCTGTCTGTCTGTCTGTCTGTCTGTCTGTCCGTCCGTATGTCACAGCCAATTATTTCCGAAACTATAAGAGCTATACTGTTGAAATTTGGTCAGTCGATGTATTCTGTGAACCGCATTAAGATTTTTACATAAAAATAGAAAAAAAACAATACAGTTTGGGGGTCCCCATACTTGGAACTGAAACTCAAAAATTTTTTTTTCATCAAACCAATACGTGTTACGTCTATGGATAGGTGTTCAAAAATGATGTTGAGGTTTCTAAAATCATTTTTTTCTAAACTGAATAGTTTGCGCGAGAGACACTTCCAAAGTGGAAAAATGTGTGTCCCCCCCCCTCTAAAAAAATATGTTGTACATTACCATGCAAACTACCAACGAAAATTGGTTTGAACGAGATCTAGTGAGTAGTTTTTTTTTTAATACGTCATAAAGCGTAACACGCAATTTACCTTTCATCCAATCAATACACTAGTATAAAAACATCGATGAAAGTTACAACGAACTACAAAAACTTTTATATGATGTTACTTGCTTTATATGATGTTACTTGCTGATACGGAACCCTTCATGGGCGAGTCCGACTCGCACTTGGCCGCTTTTTTTTTTTAACGTGTGGAAATCACCACGGACCGTCATCCCGTCGGGGGTTACGGCGGGGTGGTGTTTCGGACTCGAACCGACTAAAACCACACGGTGTGACCATCTACTGCGGACGGACGGGAAACCCGTCCCGCCCATCCGCAGCCACTCTCAGGGCGGCATGAGACGCAGGTATGCGCGCCTCCGCCGCCCTGGGCGCCGGAGGCGGATCGGGTCCGAATGGATGTCATCCTCCCGGGCCTTCTCCGCCACGCACGCCACCTCCTTCTGAAAGATTACGTCCTTCTCAGAAGATTGCGATCGCGGTAAAACAACTGTCGCTGTCGGCCATCGATCTTTTGACGGCCGGCAGCGAGAGATCCCCTCCGATGACTGCAGTGAGGGCCCGGCGCTGCGTTGCCCATGTGGGGCAGACCGCCAACGTGTGCTGGGCCGAGTCCTCACTGCAGTCGCAGTGGTGGCAGGCGGGACTCGGTTCCCTCCTAGCGACCGAGTGCAGGTACTTTCCGAAGCAAAAGCTGGATAGAGGCCTCCCCCAAGGTTTTCCAAAACAACCGATTCTGTGTTGCCCTCATTCAACGGGTTTCCTTGACGTCATCATACTGATATATTTCAAAAGCTATTTAAAAAAATAAAACTCGTTAAACTTTGACAAATGCCTTGGCAAAAATGGCAAAAAATTATTACATTGATGCGTAGTAAGAAAGCTTGCACTTAATAATAAGTTAGAAAGATTTGATAACAAAGAAATATTTGTAAAATTTGTGTCTGTGAGTATGTACTCACAGACACAAATTTTACAAATATTTCTTTACATTATTACATACTATATATATATATATATAGAAAACACCGAAACTCCGAAATAAATATTTGCAAATCATACAAATTTTTAATTCGTCCAAGAATCGAAACCAAAATCTTAACATTGACTTAAGTGACTGTTAAGATGGGCAACCGAGGCACTCACGACATTCTTAAATTTTGAATTAAATTATTCTCATTGATATTACTTTAGTATCATTCAAGTTCAAGGTAGTAAAGCCTCGCTGATTTCAGCACGAATGAGTCAGTTCTACCCGGGTGGTGCTATCCTCTCATAGACGACCAATCTTTAAATAAGCCGCCATAGTACGGTGATAACTGCTCTTGGGTACTACCCGTACTTCCCCCCAGGCTGAGTAAAATTAGTTTTCACACATATAAAAAAAAATACACTATAATACACTAAGACAACTTCAGAAACTCCCAGGTGGATTTCCATTGGCAGTATTTATTGCTAATTTTTATATTTATGTTAATACCATTGATAGATACATCAATGGTTAATACATCTGCTTTTAATGGTTGATGTAACTGTTTCTAAATTACATTGCTGTTAAAACCACGTTACATATTATTTAGATGGTATCTTTCATTACATACAAGTACTAAGCAATTTAATGTTTAGTAGTCGAGTTGAGTAATAAAATTTCAACCCATACGTTTGATTGTACAGGATGTAGTTCTAGATTGCGAAATAACTGCAAAACTTTTTTGCAAAACGAAAACAGAAATAAATCCGCTACTAACATATTTATTGCAAATGATGATACTTTTATTAAATTTTTATTGCTTCGCCACCCAAACGATATCAATATCTGAACCGATAAACAACACTTTTATCGTTGCAAAAACACAACATAAAAATTTGGAATTGAACTCATAAAATTGCCAGAACCAGTGCACTATAGGGGAGAATGGGGACATATGGTAATCTGTGTCGGTAAATTTTACGTTTTTTTTAGTACAATTTACCGAATTTTTAGTACAATATATTAAGTAGTATGGGCAGTGAGTTGAATGCATAAAATTATCTACTACAGTTCTTTTTTTTTTTTTATAAGTTAGAATAAGTTCTCTTTCTATCCTCCATCACGTGAATCTCAAATAATGACAATTCGTATGCTACTTTTAATATTAGTCAATTCTATGTATTATAACCACTTTATAACACACTAAGTAACAGAAATAAATCTCTATGTTCACTAGTTCATGACTACTGAAATATTTTTTTAAATTAAAACTCATATCAAAGTCAAATCATGCCAAATTTACCCCACAATACTCTACATTAATCTAACTGACAATAAGGTCAAAAAGAACTGGTACTAAATATAAGAAAACAAATTTATCGTGATATTTTGGAGAGTAAATGAAAAGAAAAAATTCAACCTTTAAATTTCGACTATGTCTGGAACGTGTGAAACCGGGAAGCACACATATATAGAAAAGCAGCTTTGGTACGTCACCGCTAATTTTACACATTTAGATGTTCTAGAAACCTTCATTGTATTCGTCAAGCTCGCTTCTGTTTTTTAAGTTTTAAGGTCTGGGCTTGGTTCGAACTATGATCCCAAGGGAAAATGGATTCTTTTCGAGCTAGAAGCATTTAGTTTAGAGATGTCCCTAAATATTTTTTTCCATATACGCGACCGGGAATGCACATACAATAAATATATTGATTTAGCTTGAACTTTCTCTTCAGATAAAAGAGGTCGGTATTTTGTCGATATATCTATAATGTCGATATATCTTCGGCATTGTATTTAAATTGCAAATGTACCGTAAGTACTGCGGAATATCGTCAATAGTTCAAGTTGGGTAGAGATGTCTTCCTTTTTTATGTCCAAAAATGTATAGTAGTTATTTTTTTATTCGAATTCATTGCAATGGATAAATTCAACATAATATATTTACTTTAAGAATCCTGGATTTTGAATATACGAGTATACATATCTGATATTATTGGCCCTTGAAAATTTTGTTTATATCTCTGTTTGAATGAAGTTTTACTACTGAATCTAATTAAAAATAATTTAGTGTTACATAGCAAATTTATTAATAAAGATTGTTTAGCTATTTTTCACAGATTTGTTGAAAATATCGCTTAGCCTTTTTTATAGTCCACACCTTTTCTTTTTTGTCCGTTATGTTCCCTACATAGATTGATCCCTTTAAGTCGACTCACGACACGACCCACAGGATGACGAGGGACCATACACTTCTTATTTTTAGTCCATCATACGGATACTTTCCTAATCACAGAGGTTTACAAATATGTCTACTAAACTGGGTCAGGTGGGTGATAGTTATTCATGTAATCGATCTACAGAATAAATTTTAGTATTCGATATTACTTACAATATCGTAAACCCAGATTTATAAACCATTGAGTAATTACAACCATTATAGGAGTAACAAAACACCAGAAGCTCGAATATCAATTATCCATTCATTTCTGTACCTCAATATATTACTCCACTGAGTAATGTTTACTCGCTAGAGCTTTCGCGCGACATTTAGGCTAAACACACAGCGACATCTGTTGTTTAACTTTCAAAGTAAACATTTGTGAGACAAACACGGTTACGTGCTGGTTTTAAACTAAAATGTATGCATTGTTTAAATTTAAAGTGAGTTTGGGTAGTGTTACGGTTTGCTCCATGAAGTCATCTCAGTGCAAACGCAAATATTCATTTGCATAACTGCACTTCACTTGGCGTAATATAAATGACAAATTCTAATGTTACTCTGCCTTTGCTATTACATTACAAGACTGAAAATAAAATCAATGAGACTAAAATCTGTTGGTAGTAGATTCACGCTGATTTCAGCACGAATGGGACGACTCGATCGGGACAGTACTCACACAGAAGATCATCGTAATATTGAGAGCATTCTTGCTCTAGTAGTTCGTTGGTGAGTGTGAGACCGGAGGCCCAATCATTCTGCATCATTCTCCCGGCTTCCAAAGGCCGTCCTTTTAATGTCCAGCAGTGGACAGTCGAAGGCTGTAGATGAAGGTGACAGCTTTAAGGAGAAAAGAAACTGTTATGTTGATTGGAAATAGTTGAATACTATTACGATATATTATTTCAGGTTGATATTATTGAACTCTGTATGTAATATAGACTAGATCGCTTTTTATATAAAAATCACTTAATATAATTTACAGTATTGTCCTATGTGAGGATAATTTTAAAATAAAAACAAAATGTATAACAGCAAAAATATTAAATGAAGAATCTAGTGAGATTCTACGAATTCAAGTGTCGTATAGTTAAAGTGTTACGGTCTATTTAATAAAGTATGACATTCACGATAGCCAAAATTCTACTCATCATCATCATCATCCTTCAACAGTCCACTGCTGGATATAGGCCTCTCCTTATAAAGAAGGTTTTGGCTTACTATACCACGCTGGCCAGAGGGGTTGGTATAGGGTTGGTTTCAAGTTTTCCATCTCTTTGCATTGATTTTATTTTGCATAGTTTATCCCTTAGTCGCCTTTTACGACCCCCGCGGGATGAATAGGGGTGGTGACACTCTGTATTCTCCGTCACCACAAGGAAAAAAAAAATCTACTACTGAACAATTTCTAATTCGCATTGCAAAAGAACATATGCTAACAATACTGAAACAATTTCTAACTCACAATACTATCAACCAATAGAAAATAAAACATTATAATTGATTTTTCAATGACAAAATCAATTAAAAGAACCACCTTTAACTAGAATGGTAGAACAAACATATGTTATCACTTTCCCGTGAGAAACAAGTCTATACTAAAACAAATAAAGCTTTAATTACTTAAGCTATATGCGAGAGTGTTTAGCATTTAATTTTAGAAAAATATATTGTGACTAACTAGGTTTATAGACCCTAGCTTATTACCGGGACCTTATTAAAGAGGAATCAATTTATTTCACGTTAATAATGGACATGGTAATTAATGGGGTGCTGTGCTGTCGCAACGGCTTTGATTTAGTTCGATAGCCTAGTTAGGTGCGTTGGGACTAACTCACACGTACCGTGTTAGTTAACACGCGATTTGAATTTTTTTGGGATGAATAATATAAAAAAAAAACACATAAACCAATTACTGAATTTCATATTTATTTTAAGTTTCACAAAGATAAATATATTTATAATCGTTTCAAAACAGGTGTTGGTCTCGTTTTGATGATCAGCATTTGATTTTAAACAATCACTTAACACTGTGTAACAAACACACTCCATTGTATTTTTTATAAAGTTAGCTCAATAGTCCCTATCTTCTTATTTCATACATCTAGTACTAATAATTAGAAGTAGAAAAACTTAAACGATTCAATCAGTTAAACTTTAGGTTTCTAAAAGTAAAATATATTATAATAAATCGGACAGTGTTTTTGTCAAGATATATGCCTTACTAAGATTATTTAAATGCGAAAGTAACTCTGCCTGTCCGTGTTTCACGTCAAAACTACTAAGCCAATTTAAATGAAATTTGGTACGCAGATAGACTACATTGATTCATAGTTGGCCTAGCGTTTAAGTGTTCATCATACCGCTTTCTACTATGCCAAGTGTCGTGAGTTCAAATCCCAAGGGGACAACACTTTGTGTGATTCAAAAAAAAAATATTTGTAAGGTCTCCTGCGACACAGGATTTACATGCGGGACATTATATTTATTCTAATGTGGGAGAAGTCCTTAAAAAAGTAAAAGTCTAGAGACCGAGAAAAAACATAGGCTGCTTTTTACTGCGATAACAGACATTCACGCGGTCGAGGCCACACAATACCGCTTAGACGCGCGTTTAACAGCGTACCGTGTGAGTTAACCCCATCGCGTGCGCTACTAACTACTCCAAACAGTTACAATTAAATTGGATGCTCTTTATATGGCCGCCGTTGGATGCCGACTGCTTTGTACACATTGTTTGTTTAGATAATATCTGTTTTACAAATTAATTTAGAAATATAACGATATCGACTCGTAAAGGTTTTCGTGTTTATATTGAAGAAGGTACATAAACTAGATACGGTCTATTGAATTTAGAATTTTTATGAATAATACATTTTAACCCCACAGTATTTTAATTTCAAAAAATGCGATAAATAGACTTCTGTTTAAAGCAACCCCTACTCTACCCTATTTCTTTATTCTCTTGTTTTGTCGGCTAATATCAATCAGTCGCGTGATCAAAACAAAATATTAGCCAGTTAAACAAGAGAAACCAGAAAGGTGAGTGTGAGACCGGATACCCAATCTTTCTGCATCATTCTCCCGGTCTCCGGAGGCTAGGAGAATAATGCAGAAATATCTGACCAGGCCTATATGGTATGGGTCACCATGCTGTATTGCCTACCCTCACATTGAAATTGGTGAATTGGTTTTAAAGTTTCTTTCGCTTCACTATTCTGTTTTCGACACGACGAATAGAGTAAATTGCAGAAATACGTATGTAGGTTTTTAAACAGTCATCACTGCTAATATTAATAAAAAATATAAGTATTATATTTTCTCTCTTAGTAAATTCATAATAAAGTGCCGCGTTGGTACCATTCAGAGCTTCCTCACATAATCCTTTGGAACCACATTTTAATCACAGTCATATAAAAATAAAAATACACGTTCAAGAGAATAACAAGGATATTAACACTTGATTATCAAAATAAGTGGCAACTCAGCTTTATGTGGACATAAATGGTTTTTTCTTTTTATTTATAGGCTTGCAACACTGTTTCAGTTAAGGCGGGATTTATCGCAAAAAGTTTCTAATGTGTTGAGCATTCCTTAATGGATACTTACTGAGAGATGGTGAAGCAATACAAAATACTTATTCAAATTAGAATCTAGTTGATGAAGTATCGTGCAAAAAAGCATTTTAAGATTAAATATTACGATTGAAATACCAGTGTTATCTGTGTTATTTTTGAGACGGATCAAAATTTGAAAGAGGTCTTAAAATATTTCGATACTGAAATGTCTAACCTTTAGCTTACATTTTAACGCTATTACATGACGGGATAACTAACAATACAGATAAAAAAGTATAAAAAAAAACACTTAAAAAAATTATTTTCCAATTTAAATCTAAATTGTTGTAAAATATTAAATACACATTATTTTTGGTTCTAAACTAAAAGACAAATAAAACCAGGTATATTAGATGTCATTTTGATATTTGTAGCAAAGAAAACACCTCCATTTTAAGTTGATAAAACATCTAAACCAAACATACTTCAGGCTTAAACGACTTGGCTTTAAGCTGATGCAAATTATATCTTGCTTAAAGTTTATTGCTTAAGCTTTACGAGGGCAAAACAAAGTGTTAACATTAAGATAGCGAGCTTAAATGTCGTTTTAAAAGGGAACGGCAGGTTCTACGTCCGCTGTTTGGAAGAAATTAATTTAATTTGATATTCGAATCACGATTACATGATAACTTGGCTCACCGCATTAACACTAACTTAAGTAAAAGGTACTAGTGAAAATGTGTAAAAAAAAAATTGGTACCGAGTTAGTTCTGTTAGTAGTAGGTATAGTTGAGGGTCGAAAAAGCCCCTGAATGTAACTGTCGTCGCCCCTGGACCTATGTGTGTTTGAAAATGTATAACTGAGTTTGTCAGAGGCCTGGTCACCGAAGTGTTTTCTAGTTCTTTCTATATTTTAATGAAAATACAAAATATACTCAATTGAACAGTCTTAAAAAAAACTAGAAAATATACGTAATGAAGCGTGTGGTGTTTGTGTTGAAAAAACCCAGGAATGGCAAGTGAAAAACACAATGATCCCACACATCAGAACTCAAAAACTCATCCAGCCACATTGTTGCATGTTCGAAAAGCAATTACAATTTCGGACAGGTTAACTACCTCAGTCTAGTGTCACAATAAAAACTGGGTACCGCTGACCTGGGTCTCAACTTTCGAGTTGCACCATCAATGAATACGGGCAAAGGGACCGCGCCTACAATTGATTTATATGTTACCGCTACACGGGGGAGACGGTCTGAAATGAATCTCAAGATATGACACAAACTTTGGAAAGGATTTAAAAAAATGCAATAGTGAAATCATATTTGATTCGATATTAATTATTATAAAAATTGCAAATGTATATAATGTTGATTATATTCTTTAATACAAAAATTTTATCAATGAATTTCGAATAGCTAAAATATTGTCATTTTTTTACTGCAAAATGAAAAGATCTACTCCGAATGGGAATTAGTTTACCATATTAATTGAAGTGTGTTTGTAACCTTCTTTATGTTAAATAATAATTCAGATTGATAGCTAGTTTGTAAAACACTTAGATTTTCTACTGTTTATGAAAAAGCTATAACACATTTTTTTGTGAGCTCTCAATGCTAGTAGCCCCAGTACTTCTTGTAAGTAAGAAATTAAGTTATTATAAGATGATGATCGCGTCCGGAAGGTTTTCTTATTAAGTGAACTTCACAAATAATCTAGATTTAAAAAAAAAATATTCATTCATTTTAAGACGCCGTATCTGAACGTCCCAATCTCTTAGTACCCCATTCATCCAAGACAGATTCCACAGGGCAGGATGCCCTTTAAGTAATAATATTTTTATGATATATTCTTTAAAAAATACCAAGTATATCATTTGTGTCATGATGAAAACGGCTACTTGTGTATCCGTTTAACTGAATGTAACGTATTCACTCGATTGTCTTGTCTTATAATAATGATTAATAGACGGAATAAACTTCTCGGGTTAAAAGTTACGAACATTAATCATTACTCACATTATCTTAACATCCCATTCACATAAAATACCTAAAACACAGACTGTTTATGTATCTTTACACCCCAAAAACTGTCCCTTAATTAGCATTAATTACAACCTAATTCTTCGTACCATTAACATCCAAGGCAATATCAATAAAGAATTCAAATTAAATCGTTCATCTGGATATAATCTCATTGCCAATCTCATGTGTACCGCATTTCCCATAAAAGGACGTCTGAAGATGCGTCGCTATCGGTATGCGCTCGAAAGTACTAATTGAGGTGCGTGTGCTCAGAACGGCGTGCTTTTTTTCTTACTCTTTTATACGGTCCAATGTTCCGGATTGGTTTAATAATACTATATATTGTGTAGGGTAAGATGGAAGCGTGGTGTACATTAGCTGCAGTAGCTGCTGTGGGTTTCGAAATTTTATAATTAACTTTATAAGGATGTTGTTTATATGTAGTTATTTCTATTTTTTTTCTAAGGTTGTTATTTCTCTAGGTTCGATAACTCTTTTGACTGACAGGTTGCTGAGTTTTTCAATTAAATCATCTTAGCTGCGACTCGGAGTCATGACATCGGCAGTGTCACAAGCAAGTCCCTTAATCTTGTACTCCCCCTGATCGTTTCGTATTGACATTACTCCAGATTATGACAATAGAGAATTTTGTACCTGTTTTTATGCCTACACTTGTGGTATGGTTATTTCAGTTAATTCACCTTATCATCATCATCATCAATTATGCATTTTCAAATATATCAATTTAACTATCAACTGATATAAATTAATTATATCAGTTGTTTTAAATTTAATAAATTCATTATTATTATTGACTGTACCTAAACTAACATACCTTTTTTTATTATTGTTAAAAAAACTAATCTACCTACTCGTAAAATTGTAATCTTTGTGAGCATACAAAAAGTATATAGCAAGAAATTAAAAAAATTGAAAGAAACAATATCACAAAATGATTTCACGAGCTTCTCGTTAATGTCAACTAGTGACATAGATGTTCCTAATACACTTCTACACTCGGTTCCAAAAATAACGGGTCAGTAATAACGGGTCAGTCACATAAACCCGAATATCTCCCGAACTACGTATACCATCCTAATGAAACGAAGACTGTTCAATTGAGAATTTATTTATACAGATAAAAAATAAAATAAAACTTAGTTACACCCACAATATTAATCTTAAATTAAAAAAAAACTAAAGTAGTCATATTTTTCTTAAGATTACATTTTTTAATTTAAGATTAATATTGTGGGTGTAACTAAGTTTTATTTTATTTTTTATCTGTATAATTAAATTCTCAATTGAACAGTCTTCGTTTCATTAGGATGGCATACGTAGTTCGGGAGATATTCGGGTTTATGTGACTGACCCGTTATTTTTGGAACCGGCTATATTAGTATAGTATATCATCAACAGCCTTTAACAGTCCACTGCTGGACATAGGCCTCTCCTTTGAAAGGAAGTTTTGGCCTACTATATATATATATAGTAGTATAGTATAGTATATAATACCATTATAATTATGAAAAAAAGAAATTACATTCACACAATAAGTTAAACAACAGTCTTATTAAATGCTGATTTCGACTCGTATAAATCAAGTGCTCACGTTGCTCCAGCTGACCATTTTACGCACATCGTTCATTACCATTAATACACACAAAAACACATTGCAGTGTTGTTATATGCCATCTCACATAACTACGCAGCTCACGTAAGAGCTTTTTGAAGAAAAACCTATTAAATTTTATGAGTCTTTTCCATACTTGCCTTGCTCCAATTTTTTACTGAGTTAGCAAGTTATCAGTTAAGACTAGATGTGGCTTAAACGGACAGTTATTGTCGACGCGTCATATATATGGAGGTAGCTTTTATGGGTTCAATCCATAGCCAATAACTAGAAACAACCAATGCTTAACAAGTATTGGACGTGAACTGAGTTATGATTTCATCATAACGCGAAACATTGGCATAAAATATCTGATATTAGAAGTGACAAATCGTCAAAGATTTTAGACTAAATCATAGCAAAGTTTTTACTCTATGGAGAAGCCAATGTCCAGCAAGAGACTGTTAAAGTTTGTAGACAACTGTCTCTTTTTCCGACTGCTTTGTTGGTTTAGTAGTTAATGTGTGCGGCTGCCGGTCAATAGGTCTCGGGTTCGATTTTCGGGTCGGACCAAATGTTTGTATGATCTGCAAATATTTGTTTTATATAAAAAAGTATACATGTATTTATATCAATAGTATCCATAGTACAAGTTCTGCTTAGTTTGGGCCTAGGTGATGTTGTGTATTAGATGTCCGAAATGTCTGAAATGATATGATAATCAAACTGTTTAAAAAAGTTTAAGACTGACGCAATCTCTGTAAAATGATACGTACTTCTAATGGGACGGAATGGAGCGTCGAACCAGTCCTTCTGTTGTGCTAATATTATATTCCTTCCATTAATTCCCATTCTGTGTTTCGCAGAGCTCGCGGTCGGTTCGGACAACAGCCCCACAGATCTTGATACTCGTAAAATTTTATGTGTTTGAGACAAAGAGAATTTTGTTAATTAACAGTTCTGAAGCTTGGTGCACTTTCTTGTAGTGATAGATAATGTAGCCTTTCTTTATCGCAGCGAAAATCTTAACAACCAACATGTTATATATTTTGAGCGAAAAATGTGGAATTTTTTGGCCAGGGTGGACATCGAAGCAGCACAGGAGTTGCTTTATAATATCTGATGCGTGATTTGGATTTTAAATTGTTTGATCCTGTGAGTCAGAATTCAATGATGCGAATTATAATTTTTTAACTTAAATGTATACATTCATATTGTTTCTTTCTTCATATAAATAAAATTATATTTTATTCATATGAAGAAAGAAGCAATTTGAAGGAAACAAAATTTTTATTTCATGGTACATGTAAAAAAGATATTCAGATACTAATTTTTTGCTAATAATTACGTATCTAAAGTCATCTCTTACCACAATTAATATTATTTTTCAGAGTATATAAAACTATTTTATAATAAGGGTTTTCACAACTTTATTAGACTACAATAGCTTTTTCACTAATTTTATTTAAGAACATCATTCTACCTGATGCTAACCCTTCCCTTTGACTAAAAGTCAATAGATCTGAGGAATGGTTAGCGCGAAGAAAGTAGTGAATAAAATTACAAGAATAAAACCAATAAGCATTTCTTTTTTTTTCAAAACCAAGGTAGTGGCTACAATTGACTTCGACTACGAACGTAAATTCTAACTAGCATCTCATTAGCTAAATATTCTGATATTAATAAGCTTGCCTTTTATAATCTATCTTTCTTCCTTCCTAGCCATAATTCCAAATAGTGTTTGGGGTTGGCTACTATACTTTTTTTTATCTACACCATGTATAACATAATGCTGACTCCAGTAACATACGCGACTCATAGGTATTACATTTCTTTGAATGTCATATTATAACATAACACGACCGAATAATCGGACTTTCATTCCAGTAACACTAATTAAATAAGATTGAAATTATACGACATATTGTGCAAGCAATCAATCCTACAGAAAGGTACAATACAAAAAAAATCTGCCAAGTGCATGTCAGGCCACGCACATTAAAGGGTTCCTCAGTCACGTGGATTTAAAATCGTATCCAATAGATAATTATTATACTCCAAGATTCCAGAGCCGCCAGACCTACGTCATTTGTGCAAAGCTGAAATTTTCAGGATTATTAGTACAATGTCTTGTTAAGATGTATGCGTACCCATTAGCTTGAAAGGGGGCCGGTTCTGAGGTAGCGCGAAGTACAGATGGATAAAAACCTTACTTACCTACGTTATAGGTGCAAAGCTAGTATTTACAATTTTTTTAAGAATATTATTTAAAATTAAAATTCATTACTGCCAGACACTTTCCGTGGGCCATTACTTCTGCCAGACGTCTTGAAAGTTGTGAAAAAATTAGGTAAACTACGTTATAGTAGCAAACCTAAATTTTATAACTATATTATATAACTATACTTTATAACTAAAAAATTTATACATATTATCTAAGGTAGGTATTATTTTAAGACCCTTTGTATACGGCCAGACCAGTCCGAAGGGCCAATCATCCCCCCAGATACCTTTAAATATTTGTAGTAATTAGGAAGCTAAGGTATATCATCTTTGGTATTATTTCAAGTGTGGTGACGGATTAAGAATACAAAGTGTCACCACCCCTATTCATTCCATGGGTGTCGTAAGAGGCGACTAAAGGAACAAAATAAGCAGCTAACATCCCTGCCAAGAGAAGGAAAACTTGAAACAAACGCTTTACCAACCCGTCCGGCCAGCGTGATATAGTAGGCCAAAACCTACTTTCTAAGGAGAGGCCTATGTCCAGCAGTGGACTATTATTAAAGGCTGTTGATGATGATGATGATTATTTCAAGAATAGAATTGTAAATTATTAAATGGTTTTTACACGCTCATTTATTCACTTCACCTGTATGTTTGTTTGTTTTGGCCGTTTAAAGTGGGTCAAAATCGCACCCATAGGAGTTGGTTGTGCACCTTTAACGTAGGTAAGTAAGGTTTTTTACCATCTGTACTTCGCGCTATCTCACAAACGGCCCCGCTTTCAAGCTAATGGGTACGCATACATCTTAACAAGACATTGTACTAATAATCCTGAAAATTTCAGCTTTGCACAAATAACGTAGGTCCGGCGGCTCTGGGATCTTGCTCTATTATGTTCACGTATTAATGTGTTAATTTTGTATGACGTTTTCCAAGTCAGCGCATTTTACAAGTTAATTCTCCATAACTCCTGAATTAATAAAGTCATCTAATCCGTTATAGTTTTCCTTCAAAGTTCATTATGTGGACCACCATCATGAATTTTTCCAGATTTTTTGATCCAGACGTTTAGCTTTTAGAGGGGGGGGGGACGCCCTGTTTTTACAAAAAAGTGCCCTTTAAAGAGGAATTTCTCGCAAACGTATACCTGAATCAAAAAATCGTCTTAGAAACCCTGTATTGTTTTTAAAATACCTATCTAATGATACCCCACACGATGGGGTAGCCGCGAGAAAAAATTTACATCCCTACTTTACGTGTAGGGGAGGTACCCCAAATAAAAATATTTTTCAAAATTTTATTATAGCACTTTGTCGGCGTAATAACAATACATATTCATGCAAAGTTTCATCTTTCTATCACTTACCGTTTGGACGGTAAGTCGAGGACGGACGGACGGACAGACGGACGGACGGACGGACGGACATGACGAATCTATAAGGGTTCCGAGTGATATTCTTCGGAACCCTAAAAAAAGACCACATAAAACGAATTTGAATAGCCAATTTTCATTCAATATGGATTTATCTCAATGAAAACAGATTGACAGCAGTTTTTACGGGTAGAATGAAGAATCAATTTGTTCGCCATAAACGTTTACTTACGGTAATTTTGATATGTCCTAATTGTTAAGTTGTACAATTATGACTCCTTCTGATGTTGCCGACATATCATTACGGATCATTTTCTTTATCGTTTTGTGTAAAACGAGGTGTTCTGATATGTTTCAAGTTTAATGAAACTATATTAAACTTTCAATGTAGTTTTAAAAATTATAGATGGTTTGTGTTTTGGTTAAGATAGTCCCAGATAAGAACTGGACGAGGCGGGCAAGTTGTTTGAGAGGGTTCTCTCTGCCCGCATCGTCCGGCACCTCAGCGAGGTGGGGCCCGACCTGTCGGACGCCCAATTCGGTTTCCGAGAAGGGCGTTCGACGGTCGACGCGATCCTGCGCCTGAGGGCCGTGACCGAAGAGGCGGTGAGAGGCGGTGGAGTGCTGTTGGCGGTGTCATTGGACATCGCCAACGTCTTCAATAGTCTGCCATTCGGCTGCATCAGGGCCGCACTCCAATACCACGGAGTGCCAGGGTACCTGAGGCGGCTGGTGGCAGACTACTTAGAGGAGCGTACCGTCGAGTACGAGGACCGAGGTGGCGCCTTGAGACGCAGGGCCATGTCGTGCGGTGTTCCACAGGGGTCTGTCCTAGGACCACTCCTGTGGAACATGGGATACGACTGGGCCCTGGGTCTGGTCCTCGACGGTAGGTGGCTCTTCGACGAGCACTTCCGACAGCTTGGTCCTAAGCTGGTGGGCACTGCCTCCGCCCTAGGGCGACTTCTGCCCAATTTGGGCGGGGCCAGTGTCCCCACTAGGCAGCTGTACACGGGGGTTGTCCGGTCAATGGCACTTTACGGTGCACCGGTGTGGGCGGCGGCTCTGTCCGCCCAGAACAGGGCGCGCCTCTGGCGCCCCCAGAGGGTATTGGCGGTCAGAGCCATACGCGGATACCGCACCGTATCTACCGAGGCGGCGTGCGCCTTGGCCGGAACACCCCCGTGGGATTTGGAGGCGGAAATGCTCGCCGAAGTTCATCGGCGAGTGGCTGACTTCCGGGCGGAGAGCGGATTTCGCCCTCCGACCGAGGACGTGCGCGAGTGGCGCGAAGCCGCTCGCCGAGCCATCATGCAGAGATGGTCGTTCCGGCTGGAGACCCCACGCGCTGGCTTCGCCGCCGTGGAGGCTCTTCAGCCGGTCATCGCGGAGTGGGCAGGGCGGCAGCACGGGACCCTTTCCTTCCGGCTGACGCAGGTACTTTCCGGGCACGGTTGTTTCGGAAAGTACCTGCACTCGGTTGCTAGGAGGGAACCGAGTCCTGCCTGCCACCACTGCGACTGCAGTGAGGACACGGCCCAGCACACGCTGGCGGTCTGCCCCGCTTGGGCGGCGCAGCGCCGGGTCCTCACTGCAGTCATCGGAGGGGATCTCTCGCTGCCGGCCGTCATAAGATCGATGGCCGGCAGCGACAGTTGTTTTAATAATAATAAATCACTTTATTGTACACCAGATAACTTATCATGGAACTTAATGCTAGGTCAGTACGAGTGGCGGCCTTATCGCACTATGGCAATCTCTTACAGGCAACCATTGGATGGAGATAAAGAGCGGATAGGGTAAATGTATAGGGTAGTGTCCGGTGTATTAGAGTGTTGGTTGGATACAAAAATGAAGCAGTGTAGATATGTATTTACAACGGATTACTAGTAACACATATTGTTTTTTATGAAATAGTACAAGCAAATAATATAAATCTGTATACAAATTCACACATAAACATTAAAGATACATACATATATACACATGTAAATACACACAATGATAAGCGAAACTCATAGACACATATATACACACTGAAATTGATTACTGTAGACTCATTATAAATAAATAAATAAATAGCACAGATGATTATGGAGTCTTGATATCTTCCAGGTAATGTTCCTTTACCAGTCTCTTAAAGGCAGTTATTGTTTGTGCACGTCTGATAGCGACTGGTAGGGTGTTCCACAATCGTACCGCTTGGACAGAGAAGGAGTGATCGAGGAATTTAGTAGAATGTCCAGGCATTTTTAGTTTTAGGTTCTCAGACGATCTCAACAGTTTGGGGTGTGTCTCATGTAGAAAAGTAAACCGCGATTTAAGGTAACGTGGAGTAAAGGGATTAAATAAAATGTTATAAAGTAGAGAAAGAATATGGGCATTCCGGCGAAGGCGGATGGGTAACCACTTAAGCTGTTTACGATAGTTAGAGACATGGTCATATTTGCGTAATCCAAATATGAATCTTATACAGAGATTTTGGAGTCTTTCGAGCTTATTAAGTTGGTCTTCGGTAAGATCAAGATAACTGGCATCAGCATAATCAAGGATGGGGAAGAGAAGGGATTGCGTAAGAGCAATCTTGGTTGATGTCGGTAAGAAATTACGTAATCTACGCAAAGATCCCGCAGCGGCAAACATTTTACGACTTAACTCTTGTAGCTGTGGACCCCAGGATAGGGTACTGTCAATGAGAATCCCTAAGTTCTTCACCTTGTCACTGAAAGGAATTGGTGTTTTATTACAAGTAACTTGGGGTAAGTTTGTCCAATCAATTTTGGCTATCATTCGTGAGCTTCCAATGACAATTTTACCGCGTTGTTTTACCGCGGTCGCAACCTTCTGCGAGGACGTAATCTTGCAGAAGGAGGTGGCGGAGAAGGCCCGGGAGGATGCCATCCAATCGGACCCGATCCGCCGCCGGCGCCCCGGGCGGCGGAGGCGCGCATACCTGCGTCTCATGCCGCCCTGAGAGTGGCCGCGGATGGGCGGGACGGGTTTCCCGTCCGTCCGCAGTAGAGGCCAACCGCGAGGGGGCGACGTCCGAGTGTGACCGGACGTTGCCCAAGAGAGTCGAGATAGAGTTGGTGCCCGCAACAGTGCGGGCAAGCGCCGGTTGGAGTCCAGAAGGAAATCCCCTCCCTGGACTCCTTCCAATACAAAGGCGCAGAGAGGGTCACACCGTGTGGTTTTAGTCGGTTCGAGTCCGACACACCACCCCGCCGTAACCCCCGACGGGGTGACGGTCCGCGGGGATTTCCACACGTAAAAAAAAAAAAAAAAAAGTCCCAGATAAGAAAAAAATGCAAGGAAAGATATTACTTTATTTCTTTTTTCTTTTTTAAAAAGACACACCCGCATTAGGAATATAAATCCTGTGTTGCACGGGACTTTACAAACATACATGAAACGGACACAAAGAACACCCAGACTCAGAACAACAAATTGTGAATCACACAAAGTGTTATCCTACGTGGGATTTAAACCCACGACACTTGGTGCAGTAGGAAGCGGCGAACCGCTTAAGCCACTAGGCCATGCGTGCATTTAAAATACAATAGCAGGAATTATATAAATACAATAGAAGGAAAAGTAAAGAAATTGGTCAAATCAGGATCTGTCTTTCTTTAAATTTAAGTCTACCAAAGTGACTCTACTCTGTCTAATTAAAAGCATGAGTAGAATCCAAGAGTGAGGGTCCCCATCTTCTTTATAAGTTCAGACAATGCAGAATAGTGATCCACATTATGGCAGCTTGAAGATATACTTCTGTATCATTTGGCCTTCGGTCTCACACTCACTAACAAAATACGACAAGAAAAATTCTGTCCTTTTTAGGTTGGTCTTCTGAGTGAGGGTTGTACCGCCCCGGTGGAGCTGGCTCGTACGTACTGAAAGCAAAGTGGATCTACTACCTTATTGACTTCCAAGTTTAGTTTAATAAATAAATGTTTCGGATATCTTACACACAACATCATCTAGTCCCAAACTAAGCAGAACTTGTATTATGGGTACTAAACAACTGATATAAGTACATAAACATATTTTTTTTTGTAAAAACATACATATTATACATAGCAAACGCACAGACTCCGAAACAAAGATTTCTGGATCACACAAATATTTAGTCCGACCCGGGAATCGAACCCCAGGCCTCTTGAACAGCAGCCGCATACGCTAACCACTAGACCAACAAGGCAGTCGAATAGAATACTATCTAGTTTCATCTTCCTAGTCTTTATTCCCAAGATTTTTTGTGGTCAACTCATAGTTCAACCGCTTTAACCTCCACAACTTGCCGAAAACTGTGCTAAAAATAAGTGTGTTTGTCTTTACACTGACTTGCCAATAACGATTACTTATGGAACCCAACAATACTTGATACGACTCGGGCATCAAACTCGAGACCTCAAGATTCAAGAACACAAGATTTTCAGTGTTTTCTAGTGTAAACGACTTAAATTGTATTACTTATTCAATTCACTGTTAGTTGAAACTGCTAATTAATTTCAATGTGTTGTTCTAGTTTCTCTAATTCGGTGAACACTACTTCTATTTTCCATGTTAAAATAATTCAGTTAACAAACTACTACACAGGTCTTGAGTTACAACCATCAATCTTTCGTTCGTCTTATCAATCTAAGATCTTAAGAATACAGAATACTTCGTCCATACTGTTCTACTTTACCAATGTATTCTCTGCTATCAACCAAGAAATAAAACTCTCGGAGAACTATGCAATCTTCATAAATACTAATAGGTGTACTTTACAATAACAACGACAGGTTACGGGCAAAGGTTATCTGCGGTCGAAGATGAGCCTACTTTCACTTACCAAGCCTTTCTGCTAACATCACAAACTACTACAAAAAATATTCAAATTTGAACTCTAAAGCGAACACATTAGCGTACATATGAATGCAAATGCTGTTTGTAATTAAATAATCTGTTTTGTGCCATAACTTCTGCAATCAAATATATACCTTATTCCTTTGAAATAGGGATTTTGGGAAGTGATTAATCAATATTTTAAATCGGGTTGTTGCACTTTTTAGGAAGTTAAATTAAATCGATAACTATCTCCAAGTCATATTGGGGTATGCCGCAGGGTGATTTTTATGTCCCTTTTGTGCCTTTTAGGGTCTTATTTGAAAATTCAACGGTACATTTATCGTCTATTTGCATTTTGGTTCATGAATTACTCTTTCTTAGTAAAATATGGCAGTTTTAAGACATTGAAAATTGTATGTCTTAAAGATTTTCATTAATAATGCATCTGACGGGGCTTATCTATTCTGGCTTGAGAGGTTTATGGATCTTGTGGAGTGCTTAAGTGTATCAAAACAGTGTATAAAAATACGACCAAAACTAAACTTGGTTGAAAAGACTAGTGCTCCGTTTCCATATTTGTCCAGTACCTATACTGGATGGATGGAAGGATGGACGATATCTTGTGATTGAAAAGCTATTCTAAACAATATCATAATTTAATTTTTTAAGATATTTGAATCAAGATACGCTTCCTCTTCTTAGCATTTATTCATCCCTGATAAAGTAAATAAATAATAAATAAATATTTTTCGGACATGTTACACACAACGCCATCTAATCCCAAACTAATTAGAGCTTGTATTATGGGTATTAGACAACTGATATAAATACATAATAGATATACATACATTTTATACATAGAAAAAGCCTAAACTCCGAAACAAATATTAGTGAATAACTCAAACATTTGGTCCGACTTGAGAGTCGAACCCGAGACCTGACCGAGCACAGAGGTCGCACACGCTTCCACCGTATCACCAAGGCAGTTAAATAAATAAATAAATATTTCGGAAATCTTACACACAATGCCATCTAGTCCCCAACTAGATAACTAGACAACTGATACAAATACATAAACATACTTTTTTTTTGTGAAAACATACATATGATACATAGAATACACCCAAACTTCGAAACAAATATTTGTGGGTTACACAAACATTTGGTCCGACCCGGGAATCGAACCCGAGACCTCTTGATTAGCAGTCGCATACGGTAACCACTAGACCAAGGAAGCAGTAAAGAAGCATTGGAAATAAGTACTCTTCACATTCAGAGAAGATGTATGTTCTCACATCTCAGCGTCGTGTCTAGTAAATTATGTGTAATAAATAAATTATGTCCATAAATTACTATAAAAAGTAATATAAAATCAATTGAGTTATTTATTACGCTATCAAACAATTAATTGCATCCATTTTCAAATATTTCAAATATCGAACTGAAAACGAGAAAATATATCAACATCATGTGTTATGGTTACACTTTTAAATTACCCCATAAAAAGTTAAAATTTTGAAAATGTTCTTTAAGATTGTGTCAGTAAGGTTGAAATTTGTATACGGGTCATGTATGGCATAAATCAACGTAGGTATGCTGACGGTTACAATTTTGTAATTTAACTGTCCACTTGATCTAGTCTCATTATCGATGTGGTGCAAGTGAAAGAAAATCTGAATTATTTTATCGTGGTACAAGCGACAAGAAATGTTTTTTTTTTTTATTTATTGTTATTTAATACCTGCACTTTTTATGAATTGCATTAAGCATTGTGAGTTTTTAATATTAATTGCATCAAGCATTGTGAGTTTTTAATATTAATTGCATCAAGCATTGTGAGTTTTTAGTTTTCATTTAAAGATTTACCAACAATTGGTTGCACATGTATGCTACAAAGAAAATAATAACAACGAAACAAAGGTAAATTGTAATTGAAAAACCACTTGCGTAAGATTAAAAAAAAACTACTTTCGTCGTATAAGATGAAAATAATGTAAAAACTATAATCTTAACCTAAAGCAGTTTGCATAACAATTGATTGAAAGCTGAATCAGATTTACTGGGGAATTTCATCTATTACCCGCACGCAGAAGACCATCCTAATAAAAGACAGCATTCTTGCTATCATATTTCATTGGTGAGTGCGAGACCGCAGGCCCGATCATTTTGCATCATTCTCCCGGCCTCCGAAGGTCCGAAATATTTTGACCTTGGAATTGATTACGATTGAAAAAGAGATGGTCATTTTTTTTATAATAACTATCAAAGTGATACTCATGCTTTCCATCAGGCAGGATAGAGACCCTGCCTGATGGAAAGCATAAGTAGAATCCAAAAGTAGTGGTCACTTCCTTGTGAGTATAGACAATACAGCACGGCAAACTACGAACTACAAGATTATGAACTACCTACATTAGATTTGCTTTCAACCTCTTCTCTTGTTACTTGTACCACACCGTTATATAAATTATATACCTACCGGAGCAAAGCAGTAAGTGATTAAAATAACACACAGGTCATTACCGATCTATATGCACCTTCGCCGAGTGTCAGCACAATGGCGATGTTCTTGATCAGTAATCACCTGTCTCTGTATTTTATTGTCAGATCTGTGATATAGTAATTTAGATGCATATACTTCTGTGGTTTTTATTTGTAAAATCTCTGAACATAATTTGATTATGCGAGTGATATAGAGAGTGTATTAATTTTTACATTATTAAATGTTTACAAACTTAATGTAAAAATATTTTGAAAAGGTGATAATTATTATTCCTATATATGCCTTTATTATTCCCTAGATTATTTGGGTGTGGCTATGAGTTCAATCAGTTTTACCTGAATATCAGTTTTTTTCACAGAGCGACTGGCATCGGACCTCCGCAACCCTGAGGGAGAACTGAATTCGAAGGTTAAACTATTTGTCAGTAAATTTGACAGCACTGACTTCCCAATAACGATTGACATTATTCATGAGAACCAGGACCGATGGCTTTACGTGCTCTCCGAGGTGTAATTTTTCTGGCAAATGATCATAATTACCAGGGAATATTTTTATTAGGTGTGAACCGAATTCACAATCTCTTGTTTAGTAGTTTCCAATCACGAGATTAACAATTTTATTTTCAATTTAATATTCAAAACACATACCTACTTTGCTTCTAATTGTAATCTATGCCTTTACACTATTCGCAATTAAACTCCAAAATAGGTGACAAATCGAACCAAAAAGGTAGCGCTCATCACTAACACATCATTATCAATCTGGCTTCCATGTAACGAACCACCTGGGGAGGATGCTAAGAAATTATAGTCGCTTTACGTCTCCCATCTTGGGAGTTTTACCTTTATGGAATCGTTGTAGTGATTTGCAACTGTCAATAATTATTCATACAGATACGAGTCCACTCCGAAGGCTCTGTCTTTTTAGTCTTTAACAGGTATTTAGAATTTGTTTGGATATTAAGTTTCAAAAATCTAACATTATATTTTTTGCAACACGTCTCTTGAATCTGCACCTGCTGCAAAGAAATAAAATAAATAAATATTTCGAACATCTTACACACAACGTCATCTAGTTCCAAACTACACAGAGCTTGTTTTATGGGTACTGAACAACTGATACAAATACATAAACATACTTTTTTTTTGTAAATACGTACATGTTATACATAGAAAATACCCTGAAATGTCGGTTCCATGACAGTCTTCTATAGCCTTTGCCATGGAGAGTGTGCTAACGATTCCTTTCAACTAGTCCTAGCTTTTCTCTTCATGTATAGAACAACACGTGCTGGTCTTGGAGGTCTAGGTTTTAGAAAAGCTGACATACGCTGTAGAACTAAACGGTTCGGTTCTTAATTGTTGGGACAATCAGTCAAAACTCCGAGAAATATGTAATCCATCATCTTGAACTTTCAATTAAACAGAATAAATTAAATTGTATTGTCATCTTAATCACTAAGTACATTTAACACAAAAAAATCAATTAGCAAGGCAAGTTAATTAAAACGCTTCGTAAATAATACAATCTTATAATCTATGTATAAGTATGAATTTATAATAGGGTGTTTTGTGTACCTTAAATTGGTGTGAAAACAGTTATTTAGCTTTTTGATTTTCATTAAGGCGGCGCTCGCCCACCGAATATACTAATTATATTAAGAAGTTGTATGTACCACCTACACCCGTGGTCGTCAAACTGCAGCCCGCGGGCCGCATGCGGCCCGTGGCTGGTATTTGTACGGTTCGCGACACAGTAAATTATTTCAATAGTGAACTAGGTACCTATACACCACTAGATTTTAATATTTAGAAAAAAAAGTGGTATTCAGCTTTGGATACTGAACACATATATGTAACTAAAACAAAAAAATACATGATAATATTGCAAGGAGAAAAATTACACAGTGCTACGGCACAGAAATGAAAAAGAAAACTTGTAACAAAACCCTACTTTTCTTACCAGGGTGGTATTAAGCCTTAACCTCTTTTCTAAGAAGATGCATATGTCTAGTAGTCTAAAAATCTCAAAATAGTAGCTCTGAACTGAGCTTCATTTCACCACAGTAGCAGCTAAAAAAGTAAAGCTAGATTCCCATAAAATCTCTTCTCGTCTCTAGTATAAATAAAATAAATACATACAATTCACATATAGGACCCCTCTGAAGGTGTTAGGAAATAAACATAAATTCCCATAGCGTCGGCTATAGCAATTAATAACACCATACTGAGTGTCTACGAAACTGTAGAGACACCATATTTATGTGAAATAAATTAAGGATAAGTAATAACTATAAATGGTTTTCAAAAGCCTTAAAGTCAGTACATTTACATTCGAATGACAAAATGAGTTCCATGACCATATATGATATGAATTGGTAATAGATGAAATGTTAGATTAATAATACAAATGCATTAGGTGCAATTCTGTTCTATATATATCAACATGAAAACAGATTTTGACTTTGGGATTAGGGTATTTATTATACGTCCTCGCCTTGCCAAATATGTATTCAAATTGTTTTCATAGGGTGCATTCGAAAGCAATACTTAAAATGTTTACCAATAGTGACATAATTTAGAACGAAAATTTTAAATAGAATGAGCAATACACTAACAGATTTTCATACATCTAATAAAACTATGTCTTGTTGAATCTAATAAAGCTGATTTCAGACTTCTTGCTCTGGCAACATCTTTTGAAGTAAAATTGCGTCTTATGTATATTAAAAAGTCAAAGGTCAAACATTAATTATACTAAGTGTTTGACCTTTTATGAAAAGTGTTAGACCCATTTATAATATTTCGAATCCATTTTACGGTTGCAATATTTTTTGATATTAAGGTATCTATGTAGTTTACTTAATGCTCAATATTTTTTGTATGTTTACATGTACTATTTTCTGACTCGTAAAAAGATACAAATACCAGCCACGGGCCGCATGCGGCCCGTGGCTGGTATTTGTACGGTTCGCGACACAGTAAATTATTTCAATAGTGAACTAGGTACCTATACACCACTAGATTTTAATATTTAGAAAAAAAAGTGGTATTCAGCTTTGGATACTGAACACATATATGTAACTAAAACAAAAAAATACATGATAATATTATCCCAATTAATTTCTTAGATTTCCTTAAATATAAACGACATGAACCGAATACGCATAAGTGGGCAAACGTCCTTACTCTGCGGCCCGGTGCCGATACCCACTTTGTCCTGTGTGGCCCTTGGCTAGAAAACTGTGACGACCGCTGACCTACACTATACAGACTGTATTTTAACTAGATCAGAAAAAAAAATAAAAATAAACACAATACCCTCAGAATGCATTGCAGGAACATCATGAATAAATGTATGGAACTTTGCTCTGTACAATATTCTGATACAAACAAACAGACAGAAATTAGCGTGACTCTTATCCGACATCTTGTAGTTACAGTGTGAAGTGGCGATTCAATTCGAATGAGATGTACAATTAATTCCAGTGCTCATTAGGTCGCCTGCTTCGGGCCACGCCAGTGTGGTCTGTAGAGTGACCACTTATAATGTTACTTCAAGGATATATTTCTTATAAGTATTATCATCACACGCTCCTGAACTATTATCTTTTTACGAGTCAGAAAATAGTACATGTAAACATACAAAAAATATTGAGCATTAAGTAAACTACATAGATACCTTAATATCAAAAAATATTGCAACCGTAAAATGGATTCGAAATATTATAAATGGGTCTAACACTTTTCATAAAAGGTCAAACACTTAGTGTAATTAATGTTTGACCTTTGACTTTTTAATATACATAAGACGCAATTTTACTTCAAAAGATGTTGCCAGAGCAAGAAGTCTGAAATCAGCTTTATTAGATTCAACAAGACATAGTTTTATTAGATGTATGAAAATCTGTTAGTGTATTGCTCATTCTATTTAAAATTTTCGTTCTAAATTATGTCACTATTGGTAAACATTTTAAGTATTGCTTTCGAATGCACCCTATGAAAACAATTTGAATACATATTTGGCAAGGCGAGGACGTATAATAAATACCCTAATCCCAAAGTCAAAATCTGTTTTCATGTTGATATATATAGAACAGAATTGCACCTAATGCATTTGTATTATTAATCTAACATTTCATCTATTACCAATTCATATCATATATGGTCATGGAACTCATTTTGTCATTCGAATGTAAATGTACTGACTTTAAGGCTTTTGAAAACCATTTATAGTTATTACTTATCCTTAATTTATTTCACATAAATATGGTGTCTCTACAGTTTCGTAGACACTCAGTATGGTGTTATTAATTGCTATAGCCGACGCTATGGGAATTTATGTTTATTTCCTAACACCTTCAGAGGGGTCCTATATGTGAATTGTATGTATTTATTTTATTTATACTAGAGACGAGAAGAGATTTTATGGGAATCTAGCTTTACTTTTTTAGCTGCTACTGTGGTGAAATGAAGCTCAGTTCAGAGCTACTATTTTGAGATTTTTAGACTACTAGACATATGCATCTTCTTAGAAAAGAGGTTAAGGCTTAATACCACCCTGGTAAGAAAAGTAGGGTTTTGTTACAAGTTTTCTTTTTCATTTCTGTGCCGTAGCACTGTGTAATTTTTCTCCTTGCATCAACTCTCATGACATCAAAGGAATGAATAGGGGTGGTGACATACTGTATACTTAATCAAGTCACCACACTTATAGACAAATGCATTTGTAATTTATTGCAATTGGAGTTAATTTTCGTATTGAATTATTTTAATTACAATCATGTTATTGCTGTCTATGATGTACCATATTAACGGGTGCTTTAGCAGTTAAACGGGAAAATAATTTTATTGAAAAGAAAGGTAGGTAATATACTAAATTTGTGGAAATGTATTGTGAGCACACCAAAATTACTGGCTGTTGTATAGATTAGTATAAAACTTTAAATAATTGTAACCAATAGATTTAGATACACTACAATTAATTTTTGTTTTCTTTATTTTTGTTCATAATTTTAATAAATGAAATGCGTTTTTACAGACACAGATAACTGTGTTGATAAATGTGATGTCATTAATCTATCTATTACGAAACCAGCACCTGACCCAAGTTCGCCTAATCTTCGAAACTCTAGAGCTTTAAAGTCAAAGGCACCGCGAATTCCCAGCTGAGATAACATCCGAACACCGCCTTTAGTACAATCAGCTAAAATATAAACATGTCACCTATACAGGGTTGTCACAATTACAGTGTAAAACAACCTTATTAATTTAAAAACCTGTTTGTGTTTAATACCAAGTAAACACATTTATATTTCGTGATATTTGATCACCTTTATCATATTACGCTGATTATCTACTTCCATTTTCTGTTTTTTTTTTTGAAATCCTAGTTACTACTTGAAAAACCAAAGTTTGTATGTTTGTATTTATGTTTGCTCTTTCACGCAAAAGCTATGGAATGGATTTTGAAGAAACTTCATAACAATATAGCTTTTATATCGAAATAACACATAGGCTAATATTTACCGCCATGATGGACCTACACGCGGGCGGAGCCACAGGCAAAAGCTAGTATGAAATAAAAGCCTAAACGTGTTACCTGAAGGTAAGTGAATACCACTACCTATTAACACCGACAACTTTAAAATCCCAAGTATAACTAAAAATTATCTACATAAATAAATTCCGGGCTGTAAATAAATATGAATCATCACCTAGATATCACTATGTTGGATTCAGGTTAGGAGTTGGGAGTATTTAATAGAAATTTATTTATGTGACTCTCCAAATGACTTTCAACACTGTATTCTTACTAAAAACACCTAACACATGGGCGTCGAACGTCCAATTAAATCTTTTATATATATAATTCTTCTGTGAGTGTGTATGTCACTGAACTTCTCTCAAACGACTGGACCGATTTTGATGAAATTTTTTGTATGTGTTCAAGGGAATCTGGGAATGGTTTAGATTGGCCGCTAGGTGGCGCTGCGATCAAGTTCTGGAATTTTAAAGTTGGGCGGTACGAAGTTCGCTGGGACAACTAGTATATATATAAAAATATATATTAGAGTATACTCGTATTCCTATAGTCTATTAACAATCCACAATGTCCCACTGCTGTGCTCGAGCCTCCTCTCAGAAGATGGTTAAGGTCATACGTCTACACGCTGGCCTAGTACGGGCTGGAGTTGACCGCCCAGAATAGGGCGCGCCTCTGGCGCCCCCAGAGGATATTGGCGGTCAGAGCCATACGCGGATACCGCACAATGTCCACAGAGGCGGCGTGCGCCTTGGCCGGAACACCCCCGTGGGATTTGGAGGCGAAAAGGCCCTCCGCCCGAGGATGCTGTCATTATTAGGATGGTCTTCTGTGTGAGGGTATTACTGCCCTGGTCGAGCCGGCCCATTCGTGCTGAAATCAGCGTGGCTCTACTACCTACAAATTTTACAAATACAAATTTTGCAAGAAAAAAACTGACTAGTACAAGTAAAATAAATACATACTAACCATTGAAAATCACTTTTTTTAGTATTAATGAACTAGTCACCAATAGTCATTTGAAGAGTGACAGCCCTAGTCTACGTTGTCTTCCGCGTCCCTGGGACGTACCGATCTTTGCCGAATGGGCCGGTGCGTACGTTGGACACAGCCCATTGAAGATAGCTATCGACCGACCGATGAATAGCCTATATCGCAGAGACTGCAGACCGTTTGGCGAGTTACATGTAATACGGGGTGAATTCTGAAATATGTTTTAGGCACTTGTATATTATTGCATATGTATTACTTATAGTTAATAATAAAATAGGGGAGTGGTATTGTAAGTTTAAAGAAAAAATTTTTTTTTTGGAAATCATTCACACAACATTATCTAGTCCCAAAGTAAGCAGAGCTTGTGTTATGGGTACTAAAAAACTGATATAAATACATAAACAGGAGTGGCCGCGAGTTTTTATTGCCATGTTCTTTTCTCCGGCTCTACCTATTGTTTGCGAACATGGCATAAATGTACATGTAGAATCTTGACCTGTCACAAGAGATGTATTGCATCCTAAGTGAATAAAGAATTTTGAATTTGAATTTGAAACATACTTTTTTTTGTAAATACATACATATTATACATAGAAAAACACCCAGACAACGAAACGAATATTTGTGGATCACACAAATATTTGGTCTGACCCGGGAATCGAACCCGAGAGAGACTTCTTGATCAGTAGCTGCATACGCTAACCACAAGACCAATAAGGCAGTCAAGTCAAGTCAAATATACATAGGTATAGTAAAGTCAAGTCAAATATAGGTATAGTGTAGTTTTATCGCTTACATTCATTCCTAAAAATGTGACTGAAAGCAATTAGTTGACTCAAAGCTCAGGCTCATCATGTTTAATATGTTCTGTTTAAAAATCATAATCACTATTGAACGGCATTCAAAATTACACAGAATCTTATATTCTTGGAATCTTCTAAGAGAGGAGAGGTTGGCCTACTATACTACGTTATACAGGCGGGTTTCCGCAGGCTTTATTTCAAGTCTTTTTTTCTCTTTGTAGTGTGATGAATAAGATACACTAATGTAATGAATAGGGACGGTGACATTCCATATTTTCAATCTGTTATCAAAAGAATATATACATCATATATGTCACAACTTGGGTAAATCTTTGCAGAAAAAATTTAAACAGGATCATTATTAACAGATTTTTTTTTTTCATTTTTGTTGTCAAATGAATTTCTTTGAAACATATAGAATAAAAAATAAAATCTTAATCGCTTTAAATGGACTTTTTATTTGATTCAGATAAGTATTTCATACCAAAGGCTGGTCGACTAATGGAAGTCCAGCTTTCGTTGAGTGACGACTGAATGGCGGTGCGCGGTGACGCGTGACGTGTGCATGCGCATCCGACAGAGACGCTGCGATACTAGGTAACCACATACATGTAGGTTAAGGAATTTAGCATGCAGGAATTTTTCAACTACCATAAACTTTGTATTGAAATTAATATTATTTAACCTTTTTACGATTTTTTTTTTTGGGTTTCTTTATTAAATAGTAATATAAAAAATGATCTCAAATATAAAATTAGCGAAAATAAAGCATCTTGCTAGTCCCAACAGTGGCTTTGAACAAATATCAAGAAGTGTCAATTTAAGTACCCAATAAAATATCCATATATAGTAAAAGGCAATTACAATTCACAACAAGAAAAATTTATATCAGCCCCGATAGCAGCTGACTCGGCAACAGCTTACTCCATACAAAATATTCACAAAGCAAAGCGATAAAATAAAACAAGGAAATAGTAATTTATTAAAAATATAACTGGGACTGAACATAAAGCTTCCTTTAAATTATAGTATTGGACAACTTACATTGGACGTTTTCATGAAGTAATGCAATGTTCGGCCCAAATACAAACAGAAATATATATTAACCAACCATTAACAGTCATCATTCAAGACAGGTACTTTAGTAAGCGTTTCATAATGAAATACTTAAAGTTGGGAGCCGCAATTTCAAATGAATTAACGATATTGTGCTGAGGAACGATGATATATGAAGACAGCGTTCTCTGATAAAATTATGGTTACGCTTTGCTTGATTTTTAATAATATTTCTAATTATTTGTTTGGCTTGAAATCCTGCTATTGAATATTGAGCATAAGATGTTAGTTTTTTGCAAATATCGGTAAGGGCATTGTCAAGAACAGTCTAAGAATTTAGATATAGATTCATACCCAATGAGCTTTTATATATTTATGTTTAGCGTTTATTGCTAGAGGTAATCTACTCTTAAAAACTGTCAAAGTTTGTACGTCAGATGATTTCTAAAGAATATAGTCCCGACATATTTACACAACGGACTTCACAGCTAAAAGGTGTTGGCTTAGTTTATTGAAACACACAACAATCACACCATAGAATACCTCTGTACCAAAATTTTCAATTACTACTACATCTAGTGATGAATGAACCAAGCAACCCCAGTTTTGGGTTGTGGACATTCATCCACTGCAAGCTATTTTTCTCAATTTGTCAGTCCAGCGTGCCGCAGGACGTCCTACACTACGTTTCCCTAACTGAGATCTCTACCCTAACACTTGTCGGCTCCAGCGAGCATCAGTGCTTGACTTAACTATAGGGTCATATCCCTATAATTGCGTTAGCATAAAAAAGCAATAATAGTACCCCATGACATTTTTTCCTTTTAGACTTATTCCCGGTTTTATACGGAGCGACTCGCGTCGGACCTCCCCAACCCTAAGGGAGAACTGAAATTCAAAGGTTGAACTAGTGGTCAGTAAATTTGAGGGCTCTGACTTCCAAATAACGATTCCCATAGATGTTCATGACAACCGGGACCGAGGGCTTTAAGTGCTCTCCGAGGCACGGGCGGGAATCACCGCCAAACTTCTAAAATCCAGGCTGCTATAAGGTATTTCCTAAGAAAACCCCTTACACTTTTTGGCCTTACCCCATGTCACTTATAAAGTTTTAAAATTAGGAGAAAACCTTGCATAGTTTAATTAATTCTAAGTTTATTTTTTTCATAAAAATCATAATTTCATTAGAACTCATAAAGCCTTACCGTTTAAAAAAGAAAACTTCAGCAACAAGATTTGTACTGAATTTCTTTTTCATAGTCATATTTCGTTCATAATCAACACTCTAACCAATAAACATCGCAAAAATTTAAAATACCATTAACTCTGTTCATATTTTATCACGAAACTTTCAAAATGTATTCCAATTACAATTTTTTAAATTATCTCATTTCGGTGTGAAACTCAATTTTGTACATGTCAATTGAATCGATTATAAAATCGATACTAAACGATCTCGATTTACATTATCTCACGATTTTTAATTATGCCCAAGTAAATGCACTGCGGGTTCGACATTTATTTTGTGTCTTCAATAATTGGTTTTTGATTTTTATTTGATTTCTTGTCATTATACTTTAACTTTGTAGAAGTTTATTTAGTTAGTTTTATTTTATAATTAAAGAAATAAAATCTGTTTTCAATGTTGAATACAATATGACAAATTTTTCTTTTCTTAAAATGTAATATTATTAAAAGCGGTTTACAGAAATTCATTGTTCTCTTAGTAAATACAAAGACAACATTACACAATACATAACATTTTAGAGAAACAAAGCAATTGTGTGAATTATTTTTATGGCACTATTTTTCTACCTTTTAATATTTTATGAGGTATGAGTAAGTACGGTATTTTGAATAGTCCAACTTGTAACCGAATCAAGTTGTCTGAAAATCAATTTTATTTTTTTTATTTAAAAAACAAACAAATCACAATTGCTGTTGCACTGCACTTACAGCCTCATTATACTTTGACATGCATTTGGTAAAAAACTCTTTATTTGAAATCACATACAAACCCTCCAATTTTGTCTATTTGTATGAATATAGAAATATATACGTTTACTAAATGAAAATCATATCAATGAATGTGTATATAGATTATATTAAGAAATGCATTGAACTACATTGTTCATGCCGTAATTTTTTATACTTATTATTATTAATTTAATTTGAAGAGTTAATCTTGAATAAATAAATGTTTTGGGTATCTAACACACAACATCACCTAGTCACAAACTAAGTAGAGCTTGTGCTATGGGTGCTAGACGACTGATATAAATACATAAACATCCTTTTTTTGTAAATACATACATATTATACATAGAAAACACCCAAACTCCGAAACAAATATTTGTAGATCATACAAACATTTGGTTCGACCCGCGAATCAACCTCAAGATCTCTTGATCAGAAGCCGCATACGCTAACCACTAGACCATAAGGCAGACAAAAAAATCTTCATTCACCCATTCATCTAAGCTAAACGTCGTCCACTACCAGGCATAGGCCTCACCCAAGTTTCTCTGTAACAACCGCCCGCATCCAATTCCTTAAAATCCAATCAATCTATTGTTAAAAGAGTATATGAGATTTTCCGAGGTTTGCCCGTTTATATTGTTTTTGTTTAATAACAACATCTATTGTCTCAACTAGCCGTAGTGCTGCTGTGTTGGAGAACTAACCACCAACTACGTATTTATATACATAATATATAAACAAGAAGTACTCGTTCAAAGATTTTACATAATATAAATTTACATATTTAATCAAATTAAGAACCAATATTTTCAAGTCATTACAAAGTCAGAAAACTGCTTGATCTAAAAACAACACTATACCTAAAGCAATTTATAAATGCACTTAATTGTAAAGTATTTCTTCTCCAGAATGTACAAAAACAAAACGCAACGATTCTTAATTCAAAACAAAGTAATCTTCTTTAAATAGAAACAAATCATTGGAGTCGCATTATCTCAGGCCATTCATGCCGCACCAAAGGAAACTAGAAAACAATGTTCATTAAACGGATACCAAAGCAAGAGTCCGTTCAAATAATTGCTCCCTACATTTAGATGCGCGTATCCAATTCAATAGGAACAATTTGTCGGTCCACCCTTTACTAGTCTGCTTTAGAAATTCAGACATTTCCAAAGGTCCGCGTGGAGAGTTCTGATACCTCGTTAGTTATCTTGCGGTGCCGCTAAATAATTGTAGCAGAATCTCTTTAAGAACAGTGTAAGAAGAATTTGAGATTTAATTCTAAAACACTTAAGGTTAAATTTTAAATGTAAAGTATCATGCGTGAAGATATATATGGAAGAATTTAATTTCTAACTTAAACATTGGACTATAGAATTGTAAATTGATCGTCAGTATAGATTCTTTATTACAGTTATCAACAACCAATACTGAATCTTATATTTAAGACACTAAAGATATTAATGAAATATGCTTTCGTATCGAAGATGTTTTTGATACTGAGAGTGGTGCGGAATCTAAAGTAATTTAACTGTCTACAGTCTTTATTTACGAGTATTGAGTGATATATTTGCAGACAAATGTGATGTTTGAAACAGCAGTTCTATTTTAACAGATATCTGTGGATATTTTTTCGTGAAACGCGCTGACAGAAGCTGACATGATAAACTATTTTCTTGCCAAGATTTATGTTACAATAGAATATTAATGACAGTTTAAAAGGCATGAAGCATATTACATTAAGATTGGAGTTTGAAATTTTATTATGAAAGTAAGAAAAATAAAGCGAAAAACTCAAAAAGGCACACGAATAAGCCTAGTTGAATGACATTTCATAAAAAGTATTCCTCAATTTTGTACAAAAGCATATAACACTTTTGAACATTAAATGATAAGAGGAGCCATAAACAATATTACAAAACATAAGCTACTGATTCAAAATATCCTCCTAAACTTTATTACTAACTTCATAATCATCAGCCTATCGCAGTCCACTGCTGGACATAGGCCTCTCCAATTGCACGCTACTTGGTTCGATCCTCGGCTTCTCGCATCCAGCTCCTGCCAGCCGTCGTGGACGTCCTACACTACGTTTGCCAACTTACTACCAACATTATTAAGGATCAGATACTAGATCTGTTTCGAAGTTATAATAAAAGTATGAAATGAGTAAACAAATTTTAACTAAACATGCTTATTTTTTTAATTTTAATGACTAAGCGGTGAATTCCCGTAAACACAATAATTATATGAATTGTTTTTTCTTTTAAAAATCAAGTCAAACAAACAACATGAATAGATCAGCTTGTTTTGATCACGGATATTTGATTCGGTACATAATTTGCAGTGAATGTACATGTTTAATCATGGGAAACCCAATTGAATCAAAGACCTTAATTAGATTTCAATATTGAACTATCAAATATAGAAATTGGTTTGTCGTGTTTCACCGGTCCAATAAAACTTGTTTAGGCACGCGTCAAAATCACGATTAAAATATAATCAAATATTTGAGCTAGCTTTTATTAAATATATTAATAAAATATTGGATGTGATCTATATACGTACATATGTACATAAGTTTATTGACAAAATGAGCAGTAGAATTCACCCATGTTATAAATAACTTACTGCACGGTTGGCCTAGTGATTTAAATGGTCACCACGCCGCTGTCTACTGCACAAAGTTTTATGGGTTTAAATCCCACATGGGACTAAACACAAATTGTTGTTAAGAGTCTGGGTGTTCTTTGTGTTCGTTTCGTGAATGTTTGTCAAGGTCATATGATATTTATTCCTAATGAAGTTGTCTTTATAAAGCAAAACAAAATTTACGAAAATTAAATAATAAATAAATAAATAAACATTTCAGACAATTACACACAACGTCATCTAGTCCCAAACTAAGCAGAGCTTGTATTATGGGTACTAAACAACTGATATAAATACATAAACATCCTTTTTTTTAGTAAATACATACATATTATACATAGAAAACACCCAGACTCCGAAACAAATATTTGTGGATCACAGGCCAAAACCTCCTTTCTGAGGAGAGGCCTATGTCAAGCAGTGGACTGTTGAAGGCTGTTGATGATGATGATGATGATGATGACACAAATATTTAGACCGACCCGGAAATTGAACCCGAGACCTCTTGTTTAGCAGCCGCATACGGTAACCACTAAAAAAAAATATTCAAAATACGAAAGTAACTAAGTCTGTTTGTCTGTCTGGTAAGTTTTCATCTCTAAACCGTTGGACTGATTATAATGAAATTTGACATGGAGATAGTTTAATTCTTGAGGAAGGACATACGCTTCTAATGATACATAATTTTGAGTAGCTATGTGATGTGTAGTTAAGGCATGTGTATGTGATGTAATGTGTATATTTCATATTTAAAAAAATCTTTTGAAAAACTAAACAAACACGCTTTTAAACTAAAAAGTAGAAAATAATTTTAATGTAACAAAGCGTGGGGCGACGTTATAATATTTTCAGAAAGCACTCCACACTTTTTTACATTAAAATAATTATTTTCTACATTTTAATTTAAAAGCGTGTTTGTTTAGTTTTTTAAAACTATTTTTTCCTAGACTAAAAAAGACTAATTTGTTTAAACATTTTTCTTTTTCAAATTAATGTATTGTCATCGGTCCTTGATATATCTATAAAGTTTAAACGAAATTTGGCAGTGGCTCAAAATCGTGCCCAAAGGAGTCGGTTATAAATATACAAACAAACATACAGGTAAAGCTAATATAAAGCGGGTAAAAACTCGAGATGGCACATCTAGGTACATCCCGTGCTATACCAACTACTGATGAGTAAACACATTATATATATGTATTGTCTAGCTTATACCCGCTGCTCCTCCCTCGTGTATGTGTAACAGACAGAGCGTATTTTTAATTTGTAATATTAGAATGGATAGCTCAACTACCTCGTTGGTCTAGTGAACAGCATATGCGACTGCTAATCAAGAGATCTCGGAATCAAATCGCAGGTCGGGCCAAACACTGTTTTTGGGTTTTTCTTAGGAAATTCCTTATAGCAGCCCAGAGTTTCGAAGTTTGGTGGAGTGCCTCGAAGAGAGTGCCACGTAAAGTTGTCGGTCCCGGTTGTCATGAACATCTGTGGCAATCGTTATTGGTTAGTCACAGCCCTCAAATTAACTAACAACTAGTTCAACCTACGAATTTCAGCTCTCCCTCAAGGTTGCGGAGGTCCGATGCCAGTCGCTCCGTGGAAAATCAAAATCAAAGCATTTATTTCAAGTAGGCCAGTTACAGGCACTTTTGAATTGTCGAAACAAAAATGTAGCTACAGTCCCAGTCACAAGACATAAAAACTGTGAAAGTACTGTAGTTGCCCATTCCCTAGCGTAGATCTCTATGGAGAAGAACGGGCAAGAAACTCCATGGACACTCTTTTAAATCAAAATGTTTTTACAAAATCATGGTTACATCATTCATGTTGAGATGGTACATTATGTGAGAACGATGTAGCAAGACGTGCACGTTAAACGTGGCCATAGTACAACAAAAATACAATTGAAAAATAAAATAATTAATTCAAATAAGCCGTGGCAACTAAGAGATGACCAGTCACAACTGACAGCGCCCGTTCACGAACATGACGCATGGATCCGCACCATTCAACTCAACCGTTTTGAAGGGAATTAAATGATCAGACACACGTGCCACCATCAGCGTGACATTTGAGTGAGCATGACATACTCTCAACCGCCAGGGCAGATTCAAGTCAAGAAAAGACGTAGGTTTCCAGTGAATGATAGCTTGAATAGCTTCCTAGTACATAGTACTCACACAATATGGGCTATGCGATTATATAATACTAGAGAGATTGAATCTATACAATGCAAAGAAAGTTGTACAATCTTCAGCAGCTCCAACAATACCATTTAATGCTATCAATTTATGCGCCCCTGTCCTTGTGAAGCAGGACCAGCATTGAGCCAAGCATTTTTATCAGCGATATAATCGCTCAAATTGTAATATGCTTGCTTACATAGTGTGCGTTTAATGCATATTTTAAATTTTGTCTCATTCAGTTCAAGAATACTTTGTGGAATTTTAATATAGCATCTCAATGGAAATGGAAAAACTAACATTCAGGTAAAACTGGTTGAACTAGTAGCCGACCACTAAATAATATTGGGAATAAAGCTAGGAAGAAGTATGGATAACTCAATATATTATAAATATTATTTACACATGAGTTTTTATTAACAAATGAAAATGAATATGATATATTTACCCAATTGTCTCAGGTGTAGTCGTTTACAAGATGACAGGCTTAAGCAATCAAGATTCTCAGAACATCAGATTAGTCATAAATAACTAAAGCATCATAAATAGCTAACATCTCTGCCAAGAGAAGGAAAACATGAAACAAAACCTTTACCAACCCGTCTGGCCAGCGTGGTATAGTAGGCCAAAACCTCCTTTCAAAGGAGAGGCCTATGCCCAGCAGTGGACTGTTAAAGGCTGTTGATGATGATGATGATGATGAACTAAAGCATTCAGTTAAGTGTATCACGTATATCACAATACAGGTAACCAGGGCAGTACTACCCTCACACAGAAGACCAACCTAATAATTCAGCATTCTTGATGTCATATTTCGTTGGTGAGAGTGAGAGCAGGCCCAATCATTGCGCATCATTCTCCCGGCCTCTGGAGCCAGAAAAATTTGACCATGCCGCCATGGTATGGGTCACCATGCTGCATTGGCTTTCCTCACAATGAGGATGGTGACCCCTACTCCTGAATTCTACTCATGCTTCATATCAGGCAGAGTAGAGTAATTTTGGTAGGCTTTAAAATAAAACATAAATAACTGTAACTGCATATTGCAACATAACCTTTTAGGAAACTTTAAAAGATAGCTCGTGGTAATGACGGTAAGATCACACATTAAATCATATTCCCTAAAAATCGGAAACCAATAAATTGTAATCAATACAAGACGCTAATGATACCAATTAAATGATGATAAAAAACGTAGCTTATCTATTATATCCGTCGTTTTATTTACGACTGACTTGCGTGTCCCGTAAAGAATTATTTATCGATTTGTGTTAGGCGTTCGATACAGTAATGCATGACCTCGAGGGAAATTCAAGATCATTTTTAATGGTATTTTGAATGTTGACGTCGGATTATAACGAATTATTGGTGTGTGTTTAATGAGATTATTTATCGGTAGATTTATATTAGAAATCTTAAGCCTGGATAAGTAGGCAATAAGAAATGGCGCCATGTAAAGTTATGATCGAGTTTGACTAGAGGTTTCGAAAAAAAAAAAATTGCCCAATTTTTAACTACTCTTTTAAACTTTCTTACTTAACTTAGATTTCATGTAGAAGTAAACACAAGCATAAAAGCCCGTGTTTATGCTTGTGTTTACTTCTACATGAAATCCAAATCATATTTCTACCTCAGGTAGTGCTTCCATTCTTTTTGTGTTTGCAAGTAAATTTTTATCATTTTCAGGAAGGTGAAACACAAAGGTATCCCTGTGATGTATTTATAAACTATTTTATCTAGTAAATCGTTGAGAATTTTTGGTAATTTATTACAGTATATGTGAATTGTTAAAATTAGACATTGATAAGTTTAGTAGTGAAAATAACAATTACCCAGGACAATTATACGGTATTTTTTGGCAAAGGTATACATGCAGCATAATAACTTATTAACTAACATATTACTCTTTTTTGGTAAAGAATAAAACTTTACATTACTAAAATTATTTTCACCTCTCCATTATAAAGCAAGCACAATTTTTTTATAGCAAAACTGAAATTAGCTCTTAACACATACTACTCAATAAAAATATCAATAATAGAGTCTTCAATGAACGTTAAACGATTAACATTAAACCTTTTAACAAGGTGCAGCATTCCCCTTCTCCCAACATTGTCATCACCAGCTTGAGTTTCGCAGGCTGCAAGGTGTACGTGAGATATGAATTAAATGGTTCAAGATGGGCTACGATTCTCTTAATGGTCGCGTATATCTTTTTAATTGGAAACCCTTTTTGCGTGGTCAATGTCCGTGAGGAAGCATGTGAGAAAAACACATAGCTTTATGTACGCCATTCATCTTGACGTGTGTGAGTAAATAAGTTATGAGATGTAGCGATTTATGACAATACGTGTTATTTTTATTATGAACTTAAAGGCAGACTTTTAGAAAAATATTAAATTATAATACAAAAAAAATAAAGATGAAATAAAATATTTGTAATATTATCGTAATAGATTTGTTTAAATCTAAATTCACACGTCATTTAAAAATCACATGAAGATCTATGAAATTCAGTTTTACTGACATGCTTTTGATTTTTAGGTTATTACATGCTATTAATAAGTCTTGGAAGAAGAAGATTATTTACAAAAACAGTTTATAAAATACCTTCTCTATTTAAGAGGAATATTAGTTAACTGTAATTTTTACTAGAAGTGGGTGACTATATAATATCATGTAAATAGCGCATAAATTAGATTTACGTCCGATAAAATAGGGGTGAAAGATATGTAAATGTTAGTGGTTTCAATTAACATAGTATTTATTTTTTTGTAAGTGTGGTGACGGATTATGAATACAGAGTGTCACCACCCCTATTCATCCCGCGGGTATCGTAAAAGGCGACTAAGGGATAAACTACGCAAGACAACATCAATGCAAAGAGAAGCAAAACTTGAAACCAACCCTATACCAACCCGTCTGACCAGCGTGGTATACTAGGCCAAAACCTCCTTTCTACGGAGAGGCCTATGTCCAGAAGTGGACTGTTAAAATTTCATTATCTGTGTTACGGCCCATTCACGACCTTTCCGCTGTGAGCGGCAGCTAAGAGCGAAACGCCGAGCGGTCATATCAAAAGTATAGAAATGTACGAGGCACGCCACGAGTCGCCGCTCATAGCGAAAAAGCTAGCGGTTTTTGCCGAGCGAATTGCTACAGCGGCGAGCGGTATGGAGAGCGGCGGGAACAAAGGCACAAGTTCGTATGTGCGACGCCACGAAACAGAGCGGCGTGGACAGCGGTTCAGGAGTGACGGACTCAGCGGCGTTAAATAAAATCAAAAAAATTTAGACGATTTTATGGCGGTAATGGATACCGAGGCTTTTATAACAGAAATTTTAAATAGACCGCCTATATGGATGTCAAAATATCCCCAACATAAATATAAAAAGGTTGTGGTAAGAAATTAAACAATGTTTTCCGGAATATAATGGTACTTACGTTTAATTTAAATTGAAAACACAAAAACATAGAACCTAGGTACCTACCAAACGAAGCTACTGATATGTTGACAAAACTACTGGTATGTTTACGTAATGTAGGTGGATAGTTGACAAGTTTTAAAAGTTAATTTTTTTCTCTGTCAGTAGGTACCTAATTAGCAAAACAGTTTACATATCAGTAGTTTTGTCTGTAGATATAACTACACACAAAACTACTAGTATGTCTTATACGCAATGTAAGTAGTTGACAAGTTTTTAAAGTTCTTTCTCTCTGTAAATACCTACTTAGCAAAACACTTGGAAACATCAGTTACTTCTTATAGGTAGGACCTTCGTATAGGTCACTAAATCCACCATCTAAATACCGATCTTTATTTAGTTCGTGCACTCATTCTATGCAACTGCAACTAACCGCTACTGAGGGTACGTGGCGTGACAAACGCAACGCTCACCGACGCCGCTCCGCTTTTCGCTAAGACCAAAACTCGTGGCCAGGCTGTTATTACAGTTTTGGTATTTGAAACATGAATACTATCTAACATACTATATGAAACATGAAATCTAGCATACTCACAACCAAGTAATCAAGAAAAAAATAGACATTAATACATATTTTACCTGAACAATTAACTTAAAATCTATTTTTAATTAACAACACATCGCTAACTCTTTTGACTTAAGCCACTCATATAGCCATCAATATAAGATATTAGTGAGTTCCAAGTGTCGATATTACCGTTTCTATACAAAATGGTGCGAGATTCCGCCGTGGTCATTCAATAAAAACCATCTCGATTTGTACACCTATTTGTAGGCTTAACAGATTCCATATAAATGACATCAACGCGCTCTGGCGTTCACTATAAGTCTGTTTAAATGGGTTTTTATTTTTAATATATCCGTTTGTTTTTGCGATTAATTGTTTAGTGTTGTGTTTTAATTACTTTAGAGAAGTATTATGTCTTCGTCACTGTACTTAAAGCCTGAAAGAACTGGTTGTAATTAATGTCATTTATGTACAACAAAGTATTTATTTACTTCTAGTGTAAATAAAAAATTCAGAATTTTGTTTTATCACCAAAAGAATTTTAAAAGCAATAGTGGCGTTTTATCTTTATTTGGATGTATCATACAATTTGATGACTACTCGCTAAAAATATATATGACGGCGCGTGATTATGTACCACAAATTACATGACTGTTAATAATGATTTATTGTAATAATAGCTCAATGTATTAGTTTGTTTGTTTTAATCGATTCTGTAATCGATATTGAATGATGTTGAATGTATTTAATGAATGATAAGAGCGGATTCGAATGATCGTATCCGAATGGGAGTAGTCGATGTCGCGCCACTAGTAATGGCGGTCGGTCATTCTACTGACGGCTACCGCACGGTGCACATGCGCTAACCTGTTGGCTCTTAACTCGTTTCAATCTTGTTAATCGCTTATGATTTTGTGTTAATATGTAAGATGTTTAATTAATACGAAATTGAACAACACAAGTGTACACATATTTTGAAATTCCTGCCGTTGCAACGCCCACGATGTAAAGCCTCAACTAATACCGCTGTGAGGCCTCCCCTGACGCTCCGACATCAGAAGTTGGGATTACCATGTGTTCAAGGTTGTTCGCTATCTAAATTCAGTGTTCGTTGTTTCTTCATTCAAATCGATAAATAAAGTTTTGGTAAAAAATAACTACCGGCAACAACAAGGAAAATAAAACGAAAAGTTAATTAACGACGCCGGTACATAGAAATCGTAAATTAAGTGACATGTAGGCTATGTCTAGTTTTGAGTAATAGTTGCAAACGAATTTAAATCGTTAGTTTTCTGGAATGCTGTTAAACGCGAGGTACTTAAGAAAAAAAAAAGTAATAATGATGCGGGTACTTCACGCTATGTTTCAGTGTGTTCGTGTGTGTAACGTTTTCTTTCCAGCTAGTAAACATTGTGCCAAGCGATGGAATCTGCATCCGTGCTTTGTACGGGATCGCCAGAGAGTGCTATGTGAAAGAGGTGCAATGCAGTTCACCAGTACCGATACGGTAATATGTGAGGTTACCGAAAAAGCTTGTGAGTTGTAATTAACGCTACACTGGTAAGATCGAACCATATTTTCATATCAAGTTTTGATTTATTTTTACATAATTTTTGTGTGTCGAGTACGAAAGTGAATCGTTTGCGCAATTTAAAGCGATAAAACGATTGTGCCGATAGATAGCGCGTGTAAGTAATTGCTTAAGGCTGGCGTAAAGATGTGGCTTAACAAAGGGGTGAGTAGTAATCGTAGTTTATCGAATTGAAAGAGTAAATTCAAACTTTGTGCCAATCATGGTTTCATATTGCAAATATTTTGACGTGATAACGAATTTGTATGACTACCCCACTTGTGCATAATGAACTAGGCGTTCCATATTACGATTAATGTTTACCGAATGAGTGACCAATTAATAGCAGTGAATGCAACGTTGACCTACTACAAGAAAACCAAGTAACTTCTAACGCATTAAGTATGCAAAAGATAAAATACCCACCATATTAATTAGTTAAATTATTTTATTTACGGGGACGAAAATAAAAGATGCGTGTCAGATTATAACAAGATACAATGTGTATACCACAACGAACATGTAAACCACTGTATTACTGGTCGTGTTTATCGAAATTCAAAGTATTGACACAGGTAAAGACTGTGTTGTCTATCGATCTTGGTAGCGCAAATTCTTTCGTGCTATTGCTAAAGTTATTAGGACATTACGGAAGATTTTAAAAACCATTAAGTGCCAGGTTTTCAATGAACTTTAAAAGTGTTAAGTTTGCTAGACGCAGTGTTGAGTTAGGCCGAGCTTATAAAAGGTTTAAGCACTAGTCGGTGCAAGAATGCTAAGTCGTGTATGCCATCGGACAATTTCTGTAACTGGCTGTCTATTTTCTATGTTAAGTTTAATGGCCTTAAGTTTTGACTATACGGGATGACGAGCAAAGGTTTGTAAAGACATTGTTGGAAGCTTGACAAGTGATCTAGTGCTGGGTATTTTAAATCGTTCCTTCTTCAGTGTTCGAGTGGTTACGCACACTTGTGTACTAAAAAAAAATTTTGAGTAAGTGGCTTGTCTCCGTGAAGACTAGCCGCCGTGTCCGAGATTAGTCATCATATTGTCGTTCTATTGCAGACTAGTGACGGTAATCGTAAGCAGCCTAATGCCTATCACAGCGTCTTTTCGCTGTCTACGCGAGCTGAGCGCGTGCAGTGATCTGCGGTCTACTGCCGCCTGGTGAGGTGCGGATCTCCGGTCTACTCGCCGCCTGCTGAGGTGCGGTCTGCACGCCGTTCCGTGAGATGAGGACCTGCGGTGTGCGCCTCGTCTGCGTGACGAGCAGCATACAGCCGGCTAAAGTTGTGCGCGAGGCCCAACCTGTTGGCTACTCACTGTCTGAGGGAAGTGAGATTACCAACAACGGATCAGGAATAAAATACAGGTCAGAGTGTTTATATTTCATGTTGATAAGGAGTGTGAACGTTGTAAATAACTCTTTGAAATGCAACAATAAAATTTGATAAAATTAATACGTTATGTACAAATATAACAATAACTGAGTTTAATCTTGACACTATTGTGATGGATTTACTAGAGAAATCTACATCTAGTAGTTATTTGATAATCACATTAAGTAAGATGTTCAAGAAATCGGCGTCAACATGGCTTGCCCAATCTAGTTAACCCGGTTTATTATGTTTAACCCGGATTGCTAGATATGATACCGTTGAAACTATGTACAGCTACCGACTATACGACCTATTTATTAGTAATTCATGAGAAGAAGTATCTGTCTGCTTATGCTGGGCGATTTGTGAGCTCTACACTAGCACGACGGAAGCCTTTATTGAAAGAACAAATTTCACTCGCGCTTACTCACGGACATGTTTCAATAGTTGGGTCGCGATTGCAAAGAATAATATTCACTACTAGATTGACATTCACGTTAAATTGCAATAAGAACTCGCTGATTTTTTTTGAGAGGACTACTCCAAGTGAAGAAGTCGTGTCTGGAGCATGCACGGCGATACTACAGCTTTGGAAGGATGGGTGATGTATTAAGTAAATGTCGAGGCAATTGTAGTAGTACACTACTAATACACGATCTGAGATTTCAGGTACCCTCAACATATGAAGGAAGCCGTAGCCGTAGAAAAAGACTGATTCAAGTGTGGTGGTTGGGGCTACAGCACCGCACTGTTCCAGTATGAATGCCAGAGCCAATGATGCACGAGCCGAATAACAAGTGGATGTCTGCTCGATCGAACCAGCTCTTCATCAGCTCTTAGATGAATTTGGTGAGAAGTTTTCATTCTGTTTTGATTCAGTTGTCAAATGCTCTTTAATAAGTGATGGCAAGTGGCATTGCCTGACATTCGACTAGCTTAACTTAACTGTACTACGAGTAAGACTACTAAGGCGAGTCCTTTAGATTTTTTGTCATTAGGACGGCTTATTAGCTCCCTAAACTTATTGTCGTTGGAGGATGTAGAGCAGTGAATTTTAGTCTTGTTTGAGAACAATCGACACGAGCAATAGAAACGAACGTTTGTTGAGATGAGATTGGTTTCCTTAAACGTAAGACAAAGTTAAAATAACAAGTGGTTGAATTATGTGCAGAATGTGCCAGTGACGGCCACAGTAAAGAGTTAAGGTACACATTACTTAAACACTCTCTTTAGTTTCTTTTCCATCACATGTGACAGTTATTGACCTATCTGGCATTGACTAGCCTGTGTGGCGTTGACTGGCCTGTGTGGCATTGAGTAGCCTGTGTGGCATTGAGTAGCCTGTGTGGCATTGAGTAGCCTGTGTGGCATTGACTAGCCTGTGTGGCATTGACTGGCCTGTGTGGCATTGACTGGCCTGTGTGGCATTGACTGGCCTGTGTGGCATTGACGAGCCTGTGTGGCACTGACTGTCCTGTGTGTTGTTGAATAGCCTGTGTGGCATGTATAACGTTTGTGAAAATTATGAAACCCTGTCTATAATAAGTTATATGTACCTTTTCTGAAAATACTCGATAGTATTTGAACTTTTAAGTTGTATTGAAGTATTTTGCCGGTTTTTCTCTAAAGGGATGAGATTTTAGAACCGAGCAACCAGTCATTACTGTGATGTTTCTAAAGTACCTGGAAAAGCCTGTAAAGTTGTATAATATGAACTTAGAGACTATTGTGTGGTCAGGAGGACCGAACAGAGCATAGTACATAGCACTATATCTATTGTTCACAAATGAGACACATACACACGAGGTCGTGTGACGATGCAGGACGGCCGTGACGGCGCGTGATTATGTACCACAAATTACATGACTGTTAATAATGATTTATTGTAATAATAGCTCAATGTATTAGTTTGTTTGTTTTAATCGATTCTGTAATCGATATTGAATGATGTTGAATGTATTTAATGAATGATAAGAGCGGATTCGAATGATCGTATGGGAGTAGTCGATGTCGCGCCACTAGTAATGGCGGTCGGTCATTCTACTGACGGCTACCGCACGGTGCACATGCGCTAACCTGTTGGCTCTTAACTCGTTTCAATCTTGTTAATCGCTTATGATTTTGTGTTAATATGTAAGATGTTTAATTAATACGAAATTGAACAACACAAGTGTACACATATTTTGAAATTCCTGCCGTTGCAACGCCCACGATGTAAAGCCTCAACTAATACCGCTGTGAGGCCTCCCCTGACGCTCCGACATATATATTAACACACTAAGACGAAAATGTAAAAATAAGAATACTTAAAATATAAACAAACATACAGCTGGAGCCTGTAACATACTAAAAAAATAAGAATCTCATAATTTTTATAATTTGGTGCATACCCACCTGTGTCCAGTATTTATTTAGATGCATATGTAGATGTATACACATAATACCAAAACTTCACAAAATCATCGTTTTGTATATCGCTTTTTTAAATATAGTTATTTCTTCCTAAGTAGCTCTACTTTGGCTGATGAAAAGCATGACAGGAAATCCAAGAGTAGGGGTCACAATCTTTATTGTGAGTATAGACAATTCAGAGTGGTGACCCAAACTATGGTGACTTAGTACTTCTGCATCAATTGGCCTCTGGTCTTAAACTCATCAATTAAATACGACAATACGATTCCTGTCATTTTAGGTTGATCTTCTTTGTAAGAGTAGTACCACCCTGGACGAGCGGGCCTATTTATGCTGAAATATTTGTGACTCTACCACCTATAGTAAAATATCACTGTGAAGTAACGACTACTGTTCTAAGCTGGAGGACTTAAAGCAATAATGAACACTGGACGTTATCGGAATCGCTGGTACTCCTTTGCCTCCCGCCGCCATTCTGGTCCTGTTAGTTCGAATCCATATGTGTTAGTGCATGTGATGCGGGGTGTTCTTAACATCGTGTGTCCAAATGCGATCTCCGCTTGGAGCTATGACCCTCAAAAGTTTTACCTAATTTCTTCTAACCTTTATTAATTTGAAGATTATTTAGGGTCGGCTACTAGTTCAATCTGTTATACCTGAGTAACAGTTTTGCTATGACGCGACCGGCATCGGACCTCCGTCGCCCTGAGGGCAAAGTAAATGTAAAGTTCAAAACATTTGTTAGTATATTTGAGGTTACCGACTTCCGAATAATGATGGCCATAGAAGATCTTATGACCCCCGAACCAACAACTTAATTTGTTGTCCAAGGCACGGGCATGAAACACCACCAAATTTCCATACCCCAGCCTCTTATTATAAAACAAAAAAAATAAGAAAAACCCAACAACACTTTCGATCTACTCAGGAACTGTACCTGAGATGTCTTTATCGATAGTCGCATACACTAACCGCTAAGCCAAGCACCTTATATCCAAATCCAAAGTCTTACAAAAAAACATTTGTACTTTTTGTTAAAAAAATATAAAGTATAAGCAACTCCATAGGCAGCAGTTAGTTTAACATAAATGGGATCATTAGATTTATAGTGTACTAAATTTTCAAACAAACACATAACGGCTACTGCATAGCCTTAAGGCTTTCTAGGAGCCAGTTCTTTGGAGTCCAATTAAATGCGAATAAACTGGCACCTCCCATGTTGATATCAATAAGCGAGCCCATGAGAGATCCATTTGTATTTGTTAATATAGCTGTGGGTTTGTCAAAGATTAAGTTCGATTCAGAAAGAAGTTTATATCTTGTTTTTATACCTGTCAAATTCTTATTGACTGCCTAGCCAAGGGGTTCGCGTATGCGATGGTCGGCGTAAAGTGTTCTAGGGTTTTTCTTACAAGAAACTTTTGAGAAGTATGACGAGTGTTCACGCTCGTGCCGAGGAGAACACGTTAAGCCATCGGTTCTGGTTGTCATTAACATCAAAAACAATCAATTGGGTAGTCAGTACTCTCAAAAAACAACTAGTTGGACCTCTGAATTCAGATTTTTCCTTTATTTTTCCTGATAAGTTGAACTCTGGAGCCTTTAAGAGTAGAGTGAACAGGTTTTTTTTGGAAGGTCGTGTACCATCTTTGTTTTTATCTACACTTTCCATCTCCATCAGGTGAGATGGAAGACAAACGCCTATTCCATTACAACAATAAAAAAAAAACAAAAGATACCCCTCAGGGTCAGATGCCAGTCGCTCCGAAGAAAAACCGATATTCAGCTTAAACCGGTTGAACTAGTAACTGAAACCAAATTGGATGGGGAATAATAAAGCCCAGAAAGATAAACCTAATTAACCTACACAATATTCTCTTTTTGGTAGGTTTTATGAATGTTATTAATAATAATTAGACCGTTGTTTCCAATTTTGTCCCTCGTAGTATATTTTTTTAAAAAGAGGTAATTTAAATAAGTACTCATATAGTTATACTTTCACACATTTAATAATAAAATGAACAAATGATAACAAATATTATAATAGTTTCATATTGAAATTAAAAAACCTATGCCAAAATTAGTATAGTACATTGTGTATAGCGTAATCTATTCCTCAATTTTTTATATTAAAAAATACGTGTGGACACATCTATTAAAGGTCCGTATCATCATCATCAGCCCATCTCAGTCCACTGCTGGACATAGACCTCTCCCATTGCACACCACTTTGATCGATTTCGGGCTTCTCGCATCCAGCTCCTGCCAGCCATCTTGCGCAAATCATCACTCCACCTGGCCTGTTAGCGTCCTACACTACGTTTGCCGAGACGCGGTCTCCACTCCAGAACTCTTCTACCCCAACGGTCATCAGTTCTGCGGCTAATATGGCCAGCCCACTGTCACTTCAACTTGCTAATCCGGCGGGCTATGTCGATGATTTTAGTTCTCTCACGGATTACCTCATTCCTATAACAGATAACAGAGTCTGAGACACCTCGATTCTGTAGTTCATGAATAAATACTTTATACACTAAACTGATGCTGTTGATGATACTAACACTATATTCTAAACCTAAAATTGTTTTAATATTAAGTTAGTTGTGAAGTACCTATTTCCATTTCTGCACTTTTATGAAACGTGTATTAGTAGGCATGGGAACCAAATATCTAGCACGTTCAATAAATTTACAGAGAGCAATAGCTTCTACTATTAGAAATATGATAGTTGAAATATTTGTTGTTTGCTCACGTGCAGCAATAAACTAATATGTAATATAAAGATAATTTACTTATAAGAAGAGGATTTATAATCAGATAAAGGCATGGCTTTGAGATCATATATATTGAATTACGATAACTTTTACTTTGAACATTTTGAATTGAAGTTGAAGAAAATATAAATCGCTTCTTAAAAAACCTTTTTCATTTTGTAAAGTGTAATATTTTTTATATTACGTAATATGGTCTTAACCGTGGCTATTGTTATAAATCGCGAGTAACGCTAAAAAAGACAGCTTTCTGACAGTGAAAGTCCCATCAAAATTGGTCTAGCCGTTCGAGAGATAATCCGGAACAAACAGACAAAAATTCTAACCACCACCCCTATTCATTCCATGGGTGTCGTAAGAGGCGACTAAAGGAACAAAATAGGCAGCTAACATCACTGCCAAGAGATGAAAAACTTGAAACAAACCAAACCGTCTGGCCAGCGTGGTATAGTAGGCCAATACCTCCTTTCTAAGGAGAGGCCTATGTCCAGTTGAACAGTGAACTGTTAAAGGCTGTTGATGATGATAATGATGCATTTAGTGAATCTGTTTATTTGATATCACAAACAGACACTCCAAATTTGTTTATTTGTATTGATGTATGGATTCGAAAGTAACGCTCTCTGTATTTCCGTATGTTCCACATTCACGCCTAGACCACTACATTCTCTGCAATAAAATTTGTTATGAAAATACTATAAGGAGGAAGGACGCAAACTAATCTTTACCTTGATAACCAAACTACAGGCGGGCGGAGACATGCACAAAACCTAGGAAACATTAATTAAAGTGCTTTGACATGAAACCATTATCCAACAATAAACAATAGTACTTATATTCAAAATTAATTTTCTAATTCTTTTATATTAATTTACTATTGTAACATTATTGGATTAATAAATCGTTATTACTATTATTGCAGAAGAACATAAATACTTTTTAAAAGTTTTTTTGAATAGAAAAAGAATCAAACTGCCTTAAATGTTTTGTTGGACACATCTTGCTCAATACAATCTTACATCGTAACACCAAGAACATTACAAATTTAGTGATAATGACGATTAGTATTTCTTTACAAATATTTTTCATGAATGGACATCGAACCCACGATATCAGTTTTAACAGTTAAAATCATAAAAAAGTAGAAAATTAGAAAAGGTAACTACAGTTACCTCGTCAAAACTCTGCCAAATTAATTTTACTTAGTACTTAGAGAAGTGTAAGTGTGTTTTATCTACTAGTGAATTAGACATCCAAAACAATTCCAAACCAAACAAATGCCAAACATAGACAACCCGTTATAGGGCTCAATATGCCTACTGAGACACATTGATAAACTTCAATTATACATTCGTATACATAGGAAGGTTAGCATATCTCTTGCATGAACGCGATCATAAATTGAAATGTGATATTGATATAAATAAGGGGGATTCCATACGTGACGACAGCGACATAGCATGTGTGATGTTATCGCTGTAGGTTTATCTCGACCCTTATTTATTTCTTTTAATATTAATTGCAAATGTGGTTGAGATAGAGCACATTGGATGCAAGTACGGTTTGAATATAGCGTGTGCGGTATGAAGTTATGTTTATTTATGATAGCAGTGAAGTGGGAATTAGATTAAAACGGTGTTTAGATTAATTTGTTGTAGGCTTGGTCTTGAAGTACTAACTAATGTTCACTTATTTTTTAACATTTCCAGCTTTAGGAATATTAATTCCTGTGTCACGGGGGACTTTACAAACATACATGAAACTGACACAAAGAACACCCAGACTCAGAACAAGAATTGCACTAAGTGCTATCCCACGTAGGATTCGAACCCACGACACGTGTCGCAGTAGAGTGCGGCGTGGCGACCGCTTAAACCACTAGGCCAACCGTGCAGTCGACTTATTACATACATAGATAATACAGGGATTTAATATTGATAAATAACTACCGTAAATACTAAGCTAATTTTCACTGGTAATTTATTAAGTCAATCTATTCATTTCAGCGTATTGCCTGTCTTCAAGCAACCATACCAGGTTTTTAACTAGCAGTAATAAAAGCTACGTTAATAACTTACACTTAAGGTGACAATCTTTATTGAGAATTTCTTGCCAAAATTTTAAATATGACTGTGATTCCTGATTATTACATCAATAAATAATAGTGTCCCACTCCTGGACTCAATTTTCTTCTCACTCTTCTCCCTCTCCTCTGCACTCTGAGGAAGTTTGGCCCATTCGTCCTCTCGCTGGCCGAGTGCAGGTTGGGAACTGATTGTTAGACTATATAATAATATATCATTGACTGCCATCGACTCCCGGGTCGAACAAAATATTTGTGTGTTCCCCAAATATTCGTTACGGAGTCTGGGTATTTTTCTATGTATGTGTGTGTATTTACAAAAAAAAGTATGTTTATGTATTTATGTCAGTTGTTTAATATCCACGATACAAGCTCTGCTAAGTTTGGGACTATACGACATTGTGTTTAAGATGTCTGAAATATGTAATAAATATTTAATAATATTATTTACTTATTTTGACTGCACGATTGGCCTAGTGGCTTAAGCAGTCGGTTCCTACTACGCCAAGTGTCGTGGGTTCAAATCCCACGTAGGACAACACTTTGTGTGATTCACAATTTGTTGTTCTGAGTCTGGGTGTTCTTTGTGTGCGTTTCATGTATGTTTGTAAAGTCCCCCGCGACACAGGAATTTATATTCCTAATGCGGGAGTTGTCTTCTTTAAGAATTTACTTATAATTATCTTGAAAAATAAGAAACAACACTAACCAAAAAGGCGTTCTGCCAATTATATAATTATTAATTAATATTTTGTCATGTTAGGGATTTTTAAACCGCCAGTCATAGCTTAATAAGGTCTTAAATCCTTTTTAAGAAGTACGACATAACGAGGTGTTAATATGATATAAAAGACCTCCACACAACTTTTTTTTTGCTTATAGACTTTCTATATTCATTTAAACCAAAAAGTTCCAATAACCATGAATAACAGAAGCTGTTGACCCAATAAATAAGTGTCAAAAATACAATTATTTTACTTAAAAAGTCTCGTTTTTAGCTCAAAAAGTTCGATTTAATCACAACATTGCAGCGTAATGCCGTATGAGGATAATTATAGGCAAATTGACGATATCTTAACGAAGAGAGGACACTTTTTATTAAAACCCCTATGGATGTCTATAACACCGTGGTGTAATTTAAACGTGCGTATGCGATTGCAATCAAGAGGTCTCGGGTTCAAATCCCGGGTCGGACCAAAAAGTGTTTTTAGGTTTTTCTTAGGAAATTCCTTATAGCCGCCCGGAGTTTGAACATCTATGGCAATCGTTATTGGGAAGTCAGTGCCCTACTGACAACTAGTTTAACCTTCGAATTTCAGTTCTCCCTTAGGGTTGCGGAGGTCCGATGCCAGTCGCTTCGTCTATAAACTGATATTCAGGTAAAACCGGTTGAACTAGTAGCTGACCCCAAATAATATTGGGAATAAGGCTAAGAAGAAGTAACATTCGAGTTTCCTACGATACTTTTCTAAGAGATTACATTGTATAATGACACAGAGATTAAAAACCATTATGAATTATAATTCACTAGCTTTACCCCACGGCTCCACCCACCTACATATCTTTAATCGGAAAGTTTATGCCCTTTCTCAGGCTCTAGACTATCTCTATACCAAAATCTCATTAAAATCGGTTCAGTGATTTTGCCGTGACAGCTGGACAGACACTTTTCTCAGACATAGACCACTCTTTACCAAAAAACCGACATACATGAGAGCGGAGTCGAGGGCATGATCTAGTACTAAATATTTTATTGTAACGGTGTCAACGGCGGTCAATATTAAGTCAAGCCTTCACATTTTTATAAATATTAAAATATGTCAGATATTCGATGTTCATTACAATATCACAAGATGTACTTATTAAACCATATAACAATGAGTGTATTGTCTCTGTTCCGTGTTTTTAAGGAAGTTCATTTTTTTATTTGTGTGTCATACTATACAGTTCCATAGCCGTAGTGATGTTTTTCTTCTGGAAAGAGTGTGAGGTGTGAACCTCAAATTGCTATTCTGAGTTTCACTCACTCACTCAGAATAGCAATTGGTGGATCACACAAATTATTATTTATTTCGACTGCCTCGTTGGTCTAGTGGTTAGCGAATGCGGCTGCTGATCAAGAGGTCTCGGGTTCGATTCCCGGGTCGGACCAAATATTATTTGTGTGATTCACAAAATATTTGTTTAGGAGTCTGGGTGTTTTCTATGTATAATATGTATGTATTTACAAAAAAAAAGTATGTTTATGTATTTATATCAGTTGTCTAGTACCCATAACACAAGCTCTGCTTAGCTTGGGACTAGATGATGTTGTGTGACAGATGTCCAAAATCTTTATTTATTTATTTATTATTACTTGTAGGATTTGAATCCACAACACATGACCAAGTAGGAAGCGTTGTGATGACCGCTTTATCCACTAGGCCAACCGTGCAGTCAATCTTCTTCTTCCTAGCCTTATTCCCAATATTATTTGGGGTCGGCTACTAGTTCAACCAGTTTTACCTGAATATCAGTTTTTCCACGGAGCCACTGGCATCAGACCTCCGCAATCCTAAGGGAGAACTGCAATTCGAAGGATGAACTAGTTGTCAGTAAATTTGAGGGCACTGACTTCCCAAAAACGATTGCCATTGATGTTCAGAACAACCGGGACCGAAAGCTTTACGTGCACTCCGAGGCACAGGCGTTAATTACCGCCAAACTTACAAACTCCGGGCTGCTATTAGGAATTTCCTAAGAAAAACCAGCTAGGTATTGCAGTCAATAAATTAATAAAATAAAATTAAAATTAAATATAATTTTAAAATACTCTCAATGCTCGATATAACTTCGAGCAGTTAATTATAATGCACTACTCCATCAAATTTACTGGCAACATTCCCAGTAATCCAAAGATATAATACACGTACGCAATCGAGTTCCTCAACAGAACATAATGTGCTTAATGAAGGATTGCACGTCCAAAATTGTATGTTAAAATAATAAATTTCCCGCGAACTACCATCCCTGGTACGATTATGACACTTAATTGAAAAAATTCGGTTATCGAGATCTGTTTTAAGTGCTTTCGTAGAAGACTTCTCGCTGACGTAGGGTTGACAAAAATATTTTTTTAGTTTGGGCAAAAACAAAATATTTTAAATTTGTTTCGATTTGCTTTAACAGTTTCTGAATTGTTGTGTGCTATTAAAACAATTTGTATATAATTTTTATTTTAAGTAATTTACTATGTAACTTTACATTTACATACACACCCGGAAAACTTTCACCGTTATGTCTTTTACTATATACAAATTGATAGGGTTTCTATGTTTTGATAATCGCTATTGTAGTAATGCATAGGCCAGAACTAGAAGAAAATTTCGTATCATGCTATTTCGAGTCCCCCTTTACCGCCAATAGATCCAATCATTGCCTGGCAACCTGATCACTTTTGCCAACCCAAGCAATCACCCAGTCTGTCTAAGTAATGGCCGTCGAATACCCCCTCTTAGTGGTCAGTGTAAACAAGAAAATTGATTTTGAAAGAACATACGTGAGTTAATACAAGCTTCACAAGTTCACGGAAACGTTTATTTTCAGTTAAGACCGTAGGCTGTACGAGATGATTCCTTGGCACAGTACAGGCAATTAAAAAATATCTATAAATGCACAAATATTTTAAATAAAGAACCTTTAAATTCATAGTTTCATATTCGAAAAATTTAGTTTAAAAAAAAAGTATAATAGCATTGGTGCATACAGCTCTAGTACTTAGAGACACTACGCTATCAACTGCTCCTATAAATTGATCTTTGATGTCCGCATATATCTTACTCATGCACTAAACACACACGTGCACTCGTGATTGCTTGACTTTAGATTTTTTCTTTTAGTTGTATTCTAAAATGTACTAAACAATGGTTATTTTTAACGGTCAGCGAGAACTAACCTAGAGAAAGGAAAAGGCAGCAGGCCATATAGGCGTACATCTTGATACAAATAAGAAGAACCTGTACTTCATTAACCAAACCAGTGATAAAATACAACATACACAAATACAAAAACAAAATATATTTTATAATTTATACTGTGGTGGGTGGTGGAAATAGTTTTCATTGCTCTATTACAAACTATTACACAAACTAGGTATTCCAATATATACTAACTACTCGTAAATTAATGATTAAGCCAACTTAGCCTTTTTCACCTCAATAACACTATTTACAACAGAGGCGTAACAGTAATCACATAACCGAAATATTTTGCGAATACTAAGAAAGATAAATCTATAAAAGTCATAAATCGCATTTAACCTGTGGTCGGTTTGATATCGATCACAACGCCTCACATTCGCGTGCAGCCCACCGCAGTGGCAGTAAAAGTTTTGATTCAAATGAATAATGGAACGCAATTACTGGTTGTTATATTTTTTAATTATGAAAAAGAAAAGTGTTCCATTTTTAAATTTAAAAAAAAGTGTTGCAAATTATTGTTTTTTTTTTTTTCATTTAGAGTTTGCATGCAAATCTTGAACATGGGGACACACTTGAACAGGTTTTTGCTAAGATCAGAGAAGTCATAATATAGGACCATGATTTATTTATTTGCTACAATACTGTTGAAAAAAATAATTAACGCTCATATTACACCTTTTATAAGGAAAAATAGAATACCATAAAAGTTACATTTAAAGTGAACGCACTTCCTTCTTAAAACTAAAATCAATCACGGATTAACAATGGCCAGTTCCATTACGTTTGAGTGGACTCATTAAAAATACCGCAACAAATCAAGGGCGTTGGATGTCCAATAATTCCCCCCAACGTATGACTCTGCAGTCCAATTATAATGAAAACAATCATATCATTAAGGGACTCGGGTCTCTCCATAAAATTGTTGGCCCAACAATTGGAATATTGGCGGCAGGTGTAAAAAATAGATGTGGTATAGATGGGTTCTGTACATGTACTGTGTTTTACACCGGTACATTACTGCTCGGTAAAGCAAACCTAAGTATTTCTAACTTACAAGATGTATAGAAACTTAAACTTAACATATACTGAAAGTATTTTCTAATCTACACTAAAAAAATCTATTTCTAAGAAAATGGTTTGTAAGTAAAAATTCTGAACCAGTTTATAAATAATTATGTAAATATCATTATCTTTTTCTGTATCATAATTATTACCTTTAAGTAATTTAAGGACTTAATATAAATATTTGTGAAAATTTATTTATTTCTTAATTTATCATTACACAACGAACACTTTCAAATGCCGTTATTAGTCGATTCATTCACAAGGCTTGTAAAACTGCACAAGTTGCTAAATGTAAATTATTTTACTGAGACTCGAATAGAATCAGAATAACTAGATCAATTATTACACGTGAACAGCATACGATGTGACTTTTTTTATCTACTTACAAATTCCTGCATTGAGAGATTCCACAATACACAATTATTTTGTGATCTTGATCCCACATCCGACGCCAAATCTGTTTTAATCTAGTTCTAAGTTAGGTTGTTATCATTACTATCATTAGCCTATCGCAGTCCACTAACGTAGTGTAGGACGTCCACAGGCCAGGTGGAGTGATGATTTGCAAAACGGCTGGCAGGAGCTGGATTGAAGTAGCCGAGGATAGAACCAAGTGACGTGCAATTGGAGAGGCCTATGTTAAGGTGGTAGTAATTAAATCAAATTCAAAAGATATTACAATTTAATGAAAGTGCCGTATCCTTAATTCTCAGCTTCGTAACTCCAAAACACCTTAATGGACAATTATGCATTGTGTGTTTAGAGCCAAGTAGATTTAGACTGATAGCCTGCTCGTTACGTTAGTGAGTTAGGGGCGCATACAGACATAGTTGCACGCACGCAAATGCGACCACTAACAGATTTATGCGAGAAGTGATCCGAGATTAGTAGCAAGTCTGTGTGCACGCTAATTTTGTTAATGACTGCTGACGATGCACTTTGTTCATACTCGCTAGAATGTACGAAAATTACACCTTCATATTGACTGCCTCGTTGGTCTAGTGGTTAGCGTATGCGACTGCTAATCAATCGGTCTTGGGTTTGGGTGTATTCTATGTATAATATGTATGTATTTACAAAAAAAAGTATGTTTATGTATTTATATCAGTTGTCCAGTTATCCATAAGCTCTGCTTAGTTTGGGGACTAGATAGCGTTGTGAGTAAAAAAAAAACCTGAAAAAAATATATTTAAAAAAATTATAGATACAAGGGCTTAGATTCAAACCCATAAGATAATATGTATAGCTTGACTGCGTTTAAGGAAAAATGAGTGCACCCGTCTATAGTTCGTGGGTAAAACTAAAAATAAAAAATAAACACAAAAAGTTGTTTTAAAACTCAGTAGTTTCCTATTTCAGTAGCGCAGACCTCATATTTTCAACCTCGTGGTTTTCGTGTACGTGTATTCTACGACCTAAATCTAAACATTTTTCATACTGGTGTTCATAAATGTTAATATGGGTATTAGTAGTTTGAAGAGAATGTCTATTGGTTCTTCTCAGAAAATATGCTAAAGGGCCCGATAACAGCGATAGTGAGTTTTTATACAAAAGTGTCTAAAACTTCATGAGTCCGTAAAAATGAGATAGAATTTAATTTGAAGCTATTGGATACTAAGTATTTTGATACTCGTTTTGGTGATTCAAGTAGCTAAAGTAATTATTTTTATTACCGTAGGTAACGAGAAAAGGTAACTAGATAATAATAAATTGAAGTTTTTTAACACCCTATATTTTAAGCCTCAACGAATCCCTTGTATAATGAACCCTCAATCCAGTCATGATCTTAAAATCAAAACTGACCGCCCTACCATACACGAATCCTGATTTAAAATAATAATGACATCAACTTAACTCAAGTGTCACAAAAATACCAAAACGTGACAACAACAATCCGTTTAATACATATTCAATACGAGCGATTTTAACAATCGATCGTGACCGCTCGAGATCTCGATATCTCGCCGTTTTATGAATAAATCGGCAGTAGAGCTCCAGTGTACTGCATCGTACCTCATAAACGGTTTAAGCAAAGAATAGATTATATCTGAGAATTCACCAGATTCACGTTCTGTGGTTTCTCACGGTTGGTTAAGTTGACATTGTCAAAAGGCGTGGGTATACATCCTTTTTGTATTTCTTAACTTTTTCATAAACCAGTCCCTGTGGTATTCAGTCATTAATTTATAGGTTTAAAATAATCTTTTAAATAGAACTTAATTAAATAGATACCATAATTCATTAAATATTTCAAAAGTTTTTTATTTAAGTCAAAGTGACTCTACTCCGCCTGATGGAAAGACGAGTAGAATCCATAGGAGCCACCATCCTCATTTTGAGTGCATACAATGAAGCATGGTGACTAACACAATGGCGACTTATTCAGATGTGTCTGCGGCCTCCAGAGCTCAGAAGAATGATGCAGAATGAATGGGCCTTCACCATTTTATTTAGTTTATCCATCTTTTTTAATGTGTGAGCTTGCCAGTGGAAGTTACTTTGTGTGACGGAAAGCATCAGTAAAATTTTAGAAAGTAGCGGTTGCCATATTCATTGCGCATGCAGACAATTCAGTATTGTGACCGACATTATGGCAGCTTTTTGAAATATCCTGCATCATTGAGCGTGCGGTCTTGCACTCACCTACGAAACACGATAACACTGGTACTATCATCTGAGGTTGGTGTTCTGTGAAAGGTTAGTGCCTAGGTAGATGAGGACATTGTTTGCCATGTATTTTTATCTTCTTCTTTTATCTTCAAAATAAGCAAAAACACATTCTAATGACTTTGTAATGAAAAAATTGGACTGATTTTGACGTTTCAGATAAGTGGTGCCAACTGTCAAATATTTTTAGCACATTTTTGATTAAAATTGAACAAGTTGTTTATTTTTGAAGGATATTATTATATCGCTATTAAGACAATAAAAATCAGTTATCTAAGAGTCACTTAAAGCCAACATCTAATGTAAAATATATGCAACAATTTACCAGTATGTGTGTATGCAGCTTTATAGCAAAAAAACGTCAGTTATGACGGAAGGTGACACGACTGTTGACTCAGTTTATTTTCAAAGAATTAATATAACTCCTTCGTTCCCTTACTTTGAAGTAACGGTTTGTTAACAAGGAAATTATTGCTACATTCCTTAAATAAATCATAAACTCTTGAGTTTGAATATCGTTCTTACTTCATAACATTGAAAACCACTTTGGAAAAAATATTTTTAAACTTAAAAAGTACATAGTTAAAAGTCCAAATTATTTTGAACATCATATAAACCGCTATTTATACTTTAGCTGTCAAATTGCTAATCTATGTACATACTTCACAAAAAATTAAAACATTTAAAAAAACAAAAATAAAACCCAATTTATTTACAAGCGTAAAAAAACATCTTCCGTATCATCGCCTTCGATGCTATCGTATTCTCAGAACCGACAGAAAAAAGTAGTAATTCCTTGTACTGGTTACCTCATTTCAGACGAAATTCGATCAAATGAGCACTAGAACTTTTGTTTCATGATTACAGCATATTATATAGATATTGTGGGACCAGCTATGGGACATAATGGGTGATTGATGTTGAGGCAGATATTCATTCACGTCACCCGGAGATGGTGCCCTCAACTGTGCGGGCAGGCGCTGGGAGGGGTCCAGAAGGAAATCCCTTCCCTGGGCTCCTCTCAAAATATGTCGGCGCGGAGAGGTCACACTTGTGGTTTTAGTCGGTTCGAGTCCGACACACCGCCCCGGCGGGGTGACGGTCCGAGGGGATTTCCACACGTTAAAAAAAAAGATATTCATTCAGGTGGTTTAAATAACTAAAGTAATCAATACCGTAGATAATAAGAAGAGATAACCAGGTCCAGATCCCGTATACCAACAAAATATATAACATTTATTTAATACTAGCCGAGTCCCTAGGTGCTGTAAAGTGCGAGTAAAATAGCGAAGCGTAGCTGGTCAAAAAAAATTGCTTAAGTTACTTCTTTGGTCATTATCATCAGCTTTCTGACAGTGAAAGTCGAGTCAAAAATCGCTCCGGCCGTTCGAGAGATTAGCCGGAACAAACATACAGATAGACAGACAGACAAGATTTTCAAACATTGGCTTTATGTTTTAGGTAACTTAAATACTTTCGTCTTATGGCCTTAATATATACGTATGGCCTTAATCCTCTCCTGAGAGGAGACCCGAGCCCAGCAGTGGGACGTTATGAGTTGTTGATGATGATACTTTCGTCTGAATTTAGTAAAAAAACTGTTTGATATATTACATCATCATCTTCATCTGCCTAGCCTTATTCCCAATATTATTTGGGGTCGGCTACTAGTTCAACTGGTTTTACCTGAATATCAGTTTTTCCACGGAGCGACTGGCATCGGACCTCCGCAACCCTAAGGGAGAACTGAAATTCAATGGTTGAACTAGTTGTCAATAAATTTAAGGGACTGACTTCCCAATAACGATTGCCATAGATATTCATGGCAACCGGGACCGACGGCTTTACGTGCTCTCCAAGGCACGGCCGTGAATTACCGCCAAACTTCCAAACTCCGGGCTGCTATTAGGAATTTCCTAAGAAAAACCAAAAACAATTTTTGGCCCGACCCGGGTTTTGAACCCGAGACCTCTTGATTAGCAGTCGCATACGCTATCCACTAGACCAACGAGGCAGTTTGATATAACATACAGATATTTAAATTTATTTTATTTGTAAATGTACTTGTCTCATAATATTGTTTCTAAAACATCCGATCACCGATCAATATATACAAACTAAACGGACAGTAATAGCCTATTCCAACAATATACCTTCACGCTTCGTCCCAAATAGGCTAAACACAACACTAAACAGGCGAACAATCCAGCCATTAACACATAGTGTCAATCATTTGGGCTCGTGCTCGACTGGACCCATTCCATGTCAATCTTCAGGATGGCTATGGGGAACTGATGCTATCTGCAATAGGATTCAGTGACGGTGTGCACTTATAGGGAAGTTGGAAAGTACGGAAAAGATTCTTAACAAAAAAATAAAATAAAGATATAACGGTTGTTTTGAGTGTACGGTTAGCCTAGTGGTTAAGGCAGTCGTCTCGCCGCTTCCTATTGTGTCGTGGGTTTAAATCCCACGTGGTATAACACTTTGTGTAATTCACGAAATGTTGATCTAATTCTGGGTGTTCTTTGTGTACGTTTAATGTATTTTTGTAAAGACCCTCGTAACCCAGGAATTTGTATTCCAAACGCTGGAGTTGATCATAAAAAAAAAACTTTGCGTCGGTCTACCCTCAACAGCCAGAAATATGCGATAAATCAACATGATTACTCGAATCGAAGTTACATTGGTATGGTATTTTATATTAACCAAAACATTTAAGAAGAAGTGATCATGGCCAAGTGGGCCGCAAGTGAGAAGTCGCATAGCCAAGTGGCCGTAGGTGATTGGAAACGAACTCCGCGGGTAAGCAACGATGATTCGGTCAGTATCGAGATGGGTGACCGTTTGTGACATGATATGAGCGTTTCCATGATTTGGAGGTCACGTTAAGCACTCGGTCCCGCTTGTTATTATAAAGCAACAGGTAAAACTGTAATTTACCTAAACCTCCTTATAAAACATCATGCAATAAATACAGATCTATAAACCAATAAGATTTCATTCTCTACCCCTTAACTCAATTTCCAACGAAGTGCTATAAGCTAATTGTTCCATAGAGCATAATTGCCTTTTTAGCGATAATAGACCATTTATGGTCCAGCCTGGCCACGGACGGTGCCTTATAAGTAAATTTTAGTATTGAGTTTGTCACCTATTTGGAATAAAAAAATATGTGATTCGAATTTCAAACGACAAATTACTTGGGTTTTAGTTAAAAACTCCTATGTATAGAGCCCAGCACATAGTGATTTACTTGATTCATTATCCTATCCTTTTAATATTATGAATGCGAAAGTCTGTGAGGACAGTTGGATGTTTGTCACTCTTTCACGCAAAAACTACAGAACGGATTTCGATTATACTTTACAGTGATATAGCCTATATTATCAGAATAACATGAAAGTTTCTATTTATCGGAAATACACGCGGGTGGAGCTGCGGGCAAAAACAAGTTAAATGAAATAGATGTTTCCTTTCAATTCTGAGAATAAGTTTTCTTTATGGTGTTCTCAAGGGTGTTCTCATTACAAATTCTTTTTTTGATTGTCTTTCTTTTGAATTGTACCAGAGTTCTATATTTAGACGTTTACTGCGTCAATCAAAAAAGTTTTCAATCTTGTTTGCAAGAGTAAAGGTTTTTTTTTAACTCTTCTTAATCAACATCGTCATTATTGACTGCCTTGTTGGTCTAGTGGTCAGCGTATGCTGCTGCTGATCAAGAGGTCTCGGGTTGGATTCCCGGGTCGAACCAAATATTTGTGTGATCCACAAACATTGGTTTCGGAGTTTACGTGTTTTTCTATGTATAATATGTGTGTATTTACAAAAGCAAACTATGTTTATGTATTTATATCAGTTGTCTAGTACCCATAATAAGCTCTAAACTAAACAGTTTGGGACTAGATGGCGATGTGTGTAAGATGTCCGATTTTTTTTTCTTATTTATTTAAGAGCTCTTCCATTCCTTCTCTTCATCTTTTTTCTTTTATTTTTCCCTCGATTTTTTTTTTTAATATTTAAGCCTGCCAAAGTGACTCTACTCTGCCTGATGGAAAGCATGAGTAGAATCCAGGAGTGGGGTCACCATGCTTATTGTGAGGGTAGGCAATGTAGCATGGTGACCCTTACCATGGCAGCCTGGTAAGATTATTCTGCATCATTCTCCCGGCCTTCGAAGGACGAGAGAATGATGCAGAATGATTGGGCCTCCGGTCTCACACTCACCAACGAAATACGACAGCAAGAATGCTGTCATTATGTCGGATGGTCTTCTGTGTGAGGGTAGTACTGGCCGGGTCGAGCCGGCCCATTCGTGCTGAAATCAGCGTGGCTCTACTACCTTCAATTTGATTTTCGATTTGCATTATATCACTATTGTAGCGTATAAGTGGCCCACTATCAGCTTGCCTCTTCTAACTTCTAATACTACAATAGTAGATAACATCAGCGTATTCTCCTTCACTCTTTTAAGAACAACTAACTTTCTTGAACTTTATAGAATGAATAATTATTAAGGTTAAGTAAAATTTACTAAACCAAAAAACCGATTACTTTCTATTTTTCAACCGTATTCTCTTTCTTAGTTTAGTAATTGTGTGGAAAACCGCTTTATCAAGAGCCAGGACTATTTCAATTAATCTATCATCCTCGACTGAATGTAGGCCTCAACCAAGGAGTGTCAACTACCCTGATAATCACTAGCCAGGATTACGCAATATTCAAATTAAATACCACCGCGACAGTTTAAAGAATAATATTATTAATGTATAAATAATTTAAATGTATGCATGATGTAGGTGCAGCACAAAAATCGTTCAACTTGATTCATTTTCGATTCATCATTCATCTTGCCATAAATTTATCCAAAGTAAACTCACTAACTAGTTTAAAAATAAACTTATGACTTCAACGTAATCGTAACTTTTTGTAGTCAATCCGAAAAAGGTTATATCACACAGTTAATTTAAGAAAAATCGTCAGAAAAAAAATATATTGCTACCAACACGACGTCCTTAAATTCGATTCTTGAATTTAAAATCTCATTCGATTAACTTAACGGATCGAATGTTAACAATAATTTAGTTCGATCAACAATGGAGTAATGTCTCCTACTTTTTGTCAGTACCAACATAACAACACAAACCGTCTCATCTGTATTTGTTTAACCATAGAGTTTAAAGTTCATAATTTCAAGCGTTGGGGTAACTTAGTCGATTTTTTGTATTTATAGTCTTTTGTGACTATAAGAGTGCCCGATAATGCTCAATGAGTGTAAGTTATTTTGTTTCGGTGAAAAAATTGCGTTATATGAATAATGCTTTTGTCTCATTAAGCGTAAAAGGCGACCTGGGTGATTTAATACCCCATCATGCTGACTGTGGGCGTGTTTATGGGTTAACGTGTGGAGAGCGGGTAATTCATTATACGTGCAAAAGGGTATAAGGTTAAATTATATCCGGTACGTATCTGTGTTGATGTGACATACTGTGAATATTGTTTATGTGGTCTTGCCGCCCAGAGAGGAATACAATAGGATTATCCATGTGTTATACTTACTTGAAAAAGTCTGTTTATTAATAACTAGCTTTTGCGGAAATGAGAGCATTTACTCAAATATATTGTTTAGAACTTTCATGGTCAGTACCATTCCTATGCCTATCTCGGGCACCAGTCTCTCACAGGTGTACTATCATTTTTATCTAGACTAAGTAACTCAGTACTGCATACATTTGTGATGAGAAAATAAAAATTATTATTATTATTAGAAATCTGTGGGATTGCTACCATGTATCTTTTGTAAGCGTCATGATCTGGGAGTAACTGAAGATCTTGCGGGTGGGATGTGATTGGCAGATATATCGGTCTACCCTCTTTCGCAGTCTTTTACTACGATCGCCCCCGGTACCACTGTTCACTGACTCACTATTTACTCGTAACTGTTCTCGACACACAACACTAACAGTATCTTTATATATATAATTCATCTGTGAGTGTGTATGTCACTGAACTTCTCTCAAACGACTGGACCGATTTTGATGAATTTTTTTGTGTGTGTTCAAGGGGATCTGGGAATGGTTTAGATTTGCAATTGGACCCGGTAGGTGGCGCTGCGATCAAGTTCTGGAATTTTAAAGTTGGGCGGTACGAAGTTCGCTGGGTCAACTAGTATATATATATCAGATACTCACTAACAAAAAGGTACATGGTAACAATCCCGCAGATTTCTATTTTAATATTTTCTCAAAAGCTAAGGGTTCTCTATGAAAAATTTCAGCTGCAGTCAGCCATGAAAGAGTAACGTAATAGGTAGTAGAACCATGCTAATATCAGCACGAATGGACCGGGGCAGTTCTACCCTCACACAGAAGACCATCCTAAAAATGACAGCATTCTTGGTGTCGTATTTCGGTGAGACCGGAAGCCCAATCATTCTGCACCATTATGGTATGGATCACCATGCTACATTTCCTACCCTCATAATGAGGATGGTAACCCCTACTCCTGGATTCTACTCATGCTTTCCATCTGGCAGAGAAGGGTCACTTTGGCAGGCTAAATTATAAAAAAAATTCGACGCGTGAGAAAAATTACTTAATGGCTGAGACATCTCAACATCACTTTCACTATTGATGGGTTCAGTATGGACTTCTGCTACTTCCTCAGCACTATCAAACTCATGTGTCAGGGCAGAGTAGAGTCACTTTTCTAGGCATAATATATAAAAAAACGGATAGAAAGAGTATATTTTGTATCTATAATTTTAGTTGAAATTGTTTTTATATCAAAATTAATAAGAATACAAAAATCTATTGTAAATGTGTTAAAGTATGTGTTATATTAGACAACTATTTTCTGTATTGATAAATTACGCCCAGTACCAGTAAAAAAAAACATGCACCACACAATTATTCAACTGCCTTGGTGTTCTAGTAGTTAGTGTTTGCGGCTGCTGATCTAGAGATCTCGGGTTTGATTCCCGTGTCGGACTAAATGTTTGTCTGATCCGCAAATATTTGTTTCGGAGTATGGGTGTTTTCTATGTATAAAATATGTATGTATTTAAAAATAAAAAGTATGTTTATGTATTTATATCAGTTGTCTAGTACCATAATACAAGCTCCGCTTAGTTTGGAACTAAATCACGTTGTGTGTAATGTCCGAAATATTTATAAAAGAAAGGCAACTATTGACTTAATAACGGTGTCTCATTTCTCCTAAACTCCATCACGTACATCTAACTAAACAGCTGCTAACATGACTTAAAGTCGAACACATCCGTTTCCGCTTGTATGTTCTGCACCATTTAACTTTGAATAGACAACACAACAACTTACTTAGCAGGTCACATGTTTACACATTCATTTGTTTTATGTTTTACGATGTAGCTTGACCTTGAGCTTTTGATAATGAGGTCAAAACGATGACTAGACTAATCAACAAAAACTAAACAACAGTTAGAAGCTTAGTTGGAGGCGTACGGGCGGCTTTAAATATTTCCAACAGCAAGATTACGTAGCCACACATTGTTCTGCCAGTCCTCGTAGTTTTTGTTGCATTGCGTGACTTATTCGAAATAAAATAATTTAAAATTTTACGATTGCCTTCTTTTACAGAACTTTTTTTGTTCATCCTACATGTACAAGGCATTGTCAGAATTTTATCTTCTTATATATAAAATTCTGGTGTCACAGTGTTAGTTACCATACTCCTTCGAAACGGCTGTACCGATTTATATAAAATTTTGTGTGCATATCTGGTAGGTCTGAGAATCGGCCAACATCTATTTTTCATACCCCTAGGACGCGAGTGAAGCCGCGGGCATCAGCTAGTAACCTATAAAAGACTAACCTAAAAGTGATCCCCATAGTATCGTGTACCCACAGCTAGGAGAAGCCACTAATGCATCTTCACCTAGCTTTAGTAAAATTTTACAGAAAATTGCTAGATCTATCTAATTATCATCGTGATCTGATTTCATTCGTGAATTTTTTATATTATATTTTTGATAAAGCCTCACTTGAAATTTAATTTGTATTTTTTTAATATATGAATTATTATATATCAAAAACTCAAATAAGATAATCAAGTAACAAATGCAATCTTAATTCCCAATACAAAGAACCTAATTGATATCAAAATCAATTAAATAATATGCCAATTAATTGGTTTAAAAGACTAAAATAACCAATACGTCAGCTAAATGTCATCAGGGACAACGAACGACATTATTAAGGGTGACGTTTAAAAAAATAAAAAATAAAAATGAATCGCTGTCACCGCAGATGACCAATCAGATGAGTTTGTTTTTTTTGCTATGCTCTTGGAATTGCAGCTAAAATTCGCAAGCGAAATCTAATTTGACCTTTATTTCAATGGCTATAAAGCAGAGAAGTGAATAATTTAATTTACAGTATATGTAAACGTAATTTGTCATTAAATGCGGAACGTTCAAAAGACCCGCCATAATTTTCTTTGTTCCAATTTTAAAACTTCATATCATTTTATCAAAAACTCTTGAACTGGAATGTGCTCTTTTTAATAACTCAATAATTGGCAACCTTTTTTGTTTCGATTTTGATGGTTTAAAATGATATGATTGATATAATTATTAGAAATCATTTTCGTATTATTATATAAAATTTAAATATACTATTTTACTTCCAATTTAATGTCATTTATTGTTTTTCTTTTGATTTCAAGTATTTTGATTGTCTATTCTCACTCGAAATACGTTAACTGCTGAGTTTATATTTTTCTATGTAAAATGTGTATGAATTTACAAAAAAAAAATGTTTATTTATTTATATCAGTTGTTTCGTACCCATAACACAAGCTCTGCTTAATTTGGGATTAGATAATGTTGTGTGTAAGATGTCCGAAATATTTATTTATATATTTACAGAGAAACAAAGTTTTTTTCTTAACAGAGTGACTATTCAAATCCCATAAATAATCAATTATACTGATCGACAAGATATAATGATTTCTGTCTTGTCATTACAATAAGTAAATATTAATTATAAAACTAATTTACTTTAGCAAATAGTTAGAAAAAAACTTTTTGCCAAGCTAGTAAAGTAGTTGTTTTTTTTTTATGAAAGCATTTCCATTAACGTTTAACGTCAATGTTCTTAATAAATGATATGAGACAAGCAGTTCATGTGTTATTATTATAATATTCCATTAAAACCGCTATATAAAAAAAATTGTTTACGTATTTTATAGTCAAATCACATGCGCTCAATAGAAATAAAATACTTATTTACAAACTGTAGTCCCTATCACCCAAATTAAGCTGAACTGGATATTCCAAAGCCAGTTCTATAACTGTAAAAAAATCAAAGTTCTTCCCGCCATAAATTCGCTGGCCGATGACAGCTGTCATTATTTCCCGCGGTACAACCGAATTTCACTTAAGATCTTCATAATTTTAATACGAATCAAAAACGTGACTTCGACACCTCACGTTCTCATGTACAGGGTGTCCAAATTGAGCTATTATATTTTTATAGGTATTATTTTAAGATTAACAAGCGTTATTAATAAATGATAAAATTTGAATTTTGATCGGTTTTTAAAATTATATGATCTTCAGTGTGGTTGTCTTTGATTTATATTTTATATTTAAATGCATGACGAAAGTGGTAATTCAGAATGGTTGACGAAAAAGCTTGTAGTAGTGTTATCCATTACTTACAAGTTCGTATTATCTTTTATGGGCTATATTTCTCTTTATATTTGAAATTAATGAAGTTCATTTGAATATCAAAGACTGTGTAGTAGAAATAAACGTATCATCGCTATCGCTGCCTCCGGAGATAAGATAAATAAAGATAAGATTGGATAAAAGCTAATTGTTGTGTAAATAAAGAGTGGAGAAACTAGAATGCATGAAACTATCTGTGGAATTTACGAATGAATAAATGTTTTTTTTAAATTTATATACATAGAACTGTTATCTAAAGTGTTAAAAATGTCTGTTGCCTTAAAACTGTTTTGACATGTAGATATAAATATATGTCAAACTATAGTTTATTTTAAATATACCGGCTTGCAGTTGTTAATAGTATGTATCTTATAGTTCAAATACTACAATAATTTAATTTAATGTAATTACCAAATACACCATCGGCTACTCCTTCGGTATATGGACATGAAGTTCATAAATATGGCATAAATATTTACACAAAACGAATATGTTTCAGTGAATTTGTTTTTGCATACTAACGCACATGTATTTTATATATTTACTTACATTAATAGAAAGGTCAACATAACTGTAAAAGGAAGGCAAACTTTGAACATGGTCAGCGTAGTATAGTAGGCCAAAACGTCGTATCTTAAAAGAATGTCCAGCCAGCACTGGACTGTTAAATGCTGCCAATGATTAAAATGATGATGAAATTGCAAAAATATGAACATGCATGCGAATTGCACACATAAGAAATTAAAGTAAAATATAGACCCTATGACTTGACTACGTAACAAAAAAGAATTTAAGAAAAACGAAAAAGGAAAAATTTCAAACAGTAATTAAAAATGCACAGGTACAAAAATAATCATGGTGGCGCCATCTTAGCAACAATTGTGTATCTATTATTTTGATTATAGTTTCTTAAACTTTTTTGGTTTTTTTATACATACCATTCCATTTGGCTTAACTGTGTCGCGTAAATAAGCAAGAAGAAAGAAAACAGAAAAAAATAATGTTAAAAAATTAAAATTGATAAAAACGTACTAAAAATCATATAAAAGAATTTCATTACATAGGCAATTATAATCGTAACTCCATTTTTTTTAAACAAATAGTGTTGCTAATTTAATACTTAAACTGAAAACATCAAAAGAAAAAAAATTGAAAACATTAAAAACTGTCATCCAATTGTCTATAGGCACATCTAACAACAACCTGTAAACAACAACCGTAGACCGTGAGCATTTAATTGAAACTAAAGGGACTTTCGTACCCGCCAATAATGTAATGAGACAGTGTTGCGCAGGCGCTGCACTGCTGTTAATATAACACTTCATAATTTTACAAGAATTATACCATCGGTACATCGATACAGATTTTACGTGTCGAATGTCGGAATCAGTAGTGGTCATTTGGTAGACTCCTTTTGAAACCTTGGTGCACAACTCTTTTACGACTGATAAGATGTCTTGGAATTAATGTTATTTTTTCAATTTCATAATATCTCTGAAACATGATGAATTTAAAGAATAGTACAAAAATAATTTATTTAAAGGAGTTAGATTTAATTATCTTCTTCTTAGCTTTAATTCCCTAGGTTATTTGGGGTCAGTCAACTGGTTTTACCTGAATATCAGTGTTTCCACGGAGCCACTGGCATCGGACCTCCGCAACTCCACGGGAGATCTGAAATTCGATGGTTGAAGTGGTTGTCAGTATATTTTAGTGCACTAATTTTTCAACAACGATTGCCATAGATATTCATGACAACGGGGACCAACGGCTTAACGTGCTCTCCGAGGACCGGCGTGAATTACTGCCTAACTTCCATACTCTGGGCTGCTATTAAGAATTTTCTTAATAATCATTCAGTTAAATAATTACAATGAGCAGAAGGCCTTTTCAGGTAATTTCGAAATAACATTAATCATGACTCTAGTCGCCCGGTTTCAAAATATCATTCATAAGGAAAAGAACCGACAAGAAACTCCATAAGTTTACTCATTGCTATTGTATCTGTTTAGTTTGATTTTGTATGTGTTTGCCGAAACGAAAAATTGTGGCTGCCTCGTTGGCCTGGTGGTTGGCGTATGCCACTGCTGATCAAGAGGTCTCGGGTTCAATTCCCGGGTCGGCCCAAATATTTGTGTGATCCGCAAATATTTGTTTCGGAGTTTGGTGTTTTCTATGTAAAATATGTATGTATTTATAAAAAAACGTATTGTTTTTGTATTTATATCAGTTGTCTAATACCCATAATTAAAGCTCTGTTTAGTTTGAGACTAGACGATGTTGTGTGTCCGAAATATTTATTATTATTAATTATAACTGGAAATTCAAGTTTATATTATATAAACCAATGTACAATCTGTCGTTTTAATGTATTCTCGATATCTTTTGCTATTCAACTTACTATGCTTGCCTTTCTGACACTGAAAATAATCACATCAAGATTACACCTTCAATCACAATCACACATGACTAACTGACAAAATTAGAATCTGATTTAGTGATGTGAGTATTTGAGGTATAACATTCTCAGTAACATGAATGCAGGTAAATTAGTTCTTATAATACGATTATGTATATCCATTATAGGTAATTTCGTATAGTACTTTATAATGACAGCGACGGGTAAAAAATTCTAGTAAAAAACTAAAGTTAGGAGATGCCTATCGAAAATATTCTAACAGTTTTGAAACGTATCGATCACAGTAGTAAAGGATTTATATATTATATAAATTCTTGCTTTGAAAACCTCCTACTTGCGAACCCATTTATCAAGAAAAACAAAAATAGATGATACTATTCTAATATCAACATTAAGTTCTCTAAAATACACTCACTAGTCGATTGGCTTCAATTTAAACAAAAGGGTAAGTAAGGTCCTCAATCGAAACTCGCAATCTTGGGTAGTAAATGGAACAATCCAATTCGAACAACGCGTAGGACGGTCATCAAGGCTCATTAAGGTTAATATCAAATTTTGAATGAAAATCGATTTAAATGTATCGATGAAAATACCGATTCGTATCGATTATGTCCTTAAGACCACGGTTACGTAAGAAATATAATGTAATGATGCATTTAAAATGTCATAAATTATTGGGGAGCGATTTTTGGAAACGCCTCCTGTAAGTATGCGTTGCATATTTTAATCTGGTTTTATTGAGAAAATATAATACTTCAGACACTTTAGACCTAAATTCCGATCAGATAATTAAATTTTACAGAAAACTAGCTTTTACCTGCGGCTTCACTCGACGGAATATATCTGATGTAGTTAACTTCTAAAATGAAAAAATAAACAACATAGTACTTTTACCCCTTATTTTACTTCCTTGAAGGTGAAACTTAGTGTGATTTATAAAAAAAGTTTTTGGTTTGGCAACTTTTTATTATATATTGAAATTTTATTTCGTAAATAGTACATGAACAATTGACTTATTACACTAATTAATCAAAAATTCAAACAGATATGATTCATGAATACAAATTAGAGACCATATCAATATTTTGGGATAAATTAAAAGTGGCTTGTAACCGCCATTCATATGCTGTATCTGGTGTAGTAAAACTCAAGTAAAACGCGCCTTATCTTATCTGTAGGACAGTTTACGATACCCATGTGTGTATGTTTTGATTTTATTGTGTGATAGCTTAAGGGGAGTGTGGATGTGGTTTATTAATTTGATAACGAAATAGTTTTCATTTTTGAACACTTTTCAAATATTTATGACAAGTTCCAAAAGGCACATAATATATTCGAGGCAACTAGTCAAATTGTGTGAGTGATAAATTCATTTTTTTTATATTAATTTGTACATAGTACCTACGTATGTAGTAATTGTACATAGTATTTAGAATAGAAACATTTTTATCAGGAGTAAAATAATCGTAGTACTAACTCTTTCTAGTTTAGTATTAGGGTTTATACTATGTAAAGTTTTATTTAAACGTTTAATTTAGTATTACTAGATTATAGACCCAATTAGTTACTAAAAGTGAACAAGTGTCTATCTTCATGTCTGTGTCGACTCTCACTATTGACTGTTTTCTAAACAACTAGCTAAACAACTGATTGTCACTTCTCGTGACCAAAAGGCAGTCCTTTTTCTAGCACAGAGATTTAGAATTACAATTCAACGTGGCAGTGCTGTAGTTTTTTGGGAACGCTACCAGTAAGCGATGATGCGGAGGAATTCGTTGTCGTTTGTATGTAAATATTTTCTTAATTTTATAAGTGATTAGTCGGCTCCGAGCACATATAGCCTATATTACTCACAAATAGCGTAGCCTTCCATTTCTATAAGAATTTTCAAAATTGATTCAGTAGATCCAGAGAAAACAACGTAACAAACTCAAAAACTTTACCGCTTTATATAATATAATTGATATTCTCATAAGTTATTTCCTCTCACTGTATTATTTCTGTATAGTAAAACATGTATAATTAAATACAAATTACTCCCATATTTTGATAAACAAGGCAATGTTTTACACTAACCACCAAAACCTTTTGTCTGTGTTTATAAAAAAACTCATTAAGTTTTGTCCGACTATTAAAATAGTCCTTCAGTCTTGTCATCCTAACTTAGAACTCCAAAGGGCATTTAGTAACCATTACAAAATTTCTACACCTTAACAGCCATACGAGTTAATTAACCTAATTTACATAATATAACAAATTTCTCTCAGCAATTAATATTTTAATACCTTCTGCCTCCTACAAACCTTAATGAAATGTTTTATTTACAATGTAAGCGTATAGAGATATCATATTTCAATGAAACGAATAAAAAGTCGCTTTCATATAATTAGTGAATCGGAAACGTTTATGGTGGACATGTGTAAAATTATTGAATATGTTATTGCGTCGTAAATTTACGCGATTGAAGTATCATGCGTAATATCAAAGCGTTGTTGATTTATATGGCAAATTACTGTCGAAACAAATTAGCGGGTCGTTAAATTGCCTAGTTTACGGTTACTGGTTAAATGAATCTTTTGTTGTGTTAATTAAACTTTTTCTATTTTACCAAGCTAGACAACTAGCACATTAAGGGTGCGCGTCCATTGGCCCGCGCCGGACGCACGGCACGAAACGGATTTTATTTTGCATTGTATGATTTCACATAGTGCTGCGTCCACAATCCGCGCCGCCCGCACCGAACGCCGGCATTTATAAGCAAGGTAAATCCGTTAAATCCGTTGCGTGTCGTGCGTGCATACACACAAAGACATCCAGACTTAGAACAACAGTTTTTGGATCACAAAAAGTGTTGTCCCGTGTGGGGTTTGGATACACGACACTCAGTACAGGTGAAAACGTCGTGGTGAACGCTTAAGAAAATACGCATTTTGTGCATTCGATATATTTCTGGCTATATCTGCTCCATTAACCAAGTTGCAAACGTATTTCGTTCCAAAATCACTGTCACCTCTGTTCACTTGTTTGATTGGCTAATGTCACTCATTCGCGCAATCAAAACTAAATATTAGCCAATCAAACAAGACAAGCAGAACAACAGCCAAATTGCAAAAAAAATTCGGGGCAGGGGTGTTACCCTAGCAGAAGCAGGCCAGGGTGGCGGCGCGAGTACCACGAAGTGCCACGCGTTTTTTATACAGTTTTAAACTTGGGGTTTCCACTTAGGAGAGGGTCATCTGCAAGCCGTAGATGGCCCGAGGTACGTCGGGGTTCCAGGGACTTCCTTTTGAGGGTACACCTGGTTCCTCGGCTTATAGTACCCGAGGCGGCGCGGCGTGCGGTTTTAGTCGGTTCGAGTCCGACCTAACCATCAACTGGTGGTAACCGGGGGGATTTCCGATTTGAAAAAAATTGGGGGCAGGGGTAGGATTATAAAGTTTACGAAGTTATTAAGTTAACAGAAGAATGCAAACAGATGAATTGGTTCAAACACAACAATCTTAAGCGTGTGTTTACAGAACAAAACTCAAACACAAATACACACACACCCACACACACAAAACTTTATTCTGGATAGATTAGATGATGATTAGTCAACAATTATTAACTAGTAAAAACCATAATAACACGACCAAGCTTTCCCGCGCACGTGCCCATGCGATATAATTATGCTTAACAACACTATTACTTATTACTTCATTACCGGTAATTACCGGTAATTGTGACGTTAATCGGTTATTAAGACTGTAACAATTAAATGAAAAGTGGTTGATTTCAAAGACTTTTTTACTTGATAAATATATGATAAATGAGGATTGTAATTATACAATTATGTGCTATATATGTTCTAATGGGTTTTCTAATATAATTAAGTCGTTATAGTAATTCTGAATAATCTTGTATTTACACAGCTTATATTTATAGATGCGGAACAAGATCACTGCACAGAGAAAGAAAACTATTTTTCATAATTTTTCATGTAGCACTTTGTCGACGTAATCACAACACATATTCATGCAAAGTTTCATCTTTCTAACACCAACCGTTTGGGCGGGACCGACGGACAGACGGATGGACGGACATGGCGAATCTATAAGGGTTACGAGTCATGAACTACTGACTACTGAACCCTAAAAAGGTTCAAAAGAATCACATTACATTGGATTGAACTACGAGTATTAGAAAAGTGAATATTTCTATCATGGTTCTGGCATGAGTAGAGAACTTTGTCAACTTAAATGTTTTTTAACTAACTTTCTAGCTTATGTTGTTAGAGCTTTTTACAGTGAAAATAAAATGGTATAATATATTATGGTATTTGCATTACTTCCCGTACGAATACCTAGTTATAAATCATATAAAAAAGTTACATATAAATATATCAAAGTACAGGATATAACTAATAAAATATGAAAACAAACAACAATTCAATCTGCCAACCAAACAGTTTTTAAATTAGTGTAACAAATTAAAGACTTTCATTTCCTCTTTTACTTGCGCTGTGCTGTGTTTCTTTTCCAATTTTATGATTTGGGAAGTACTCTATAGATTTTAATTTTCACGTAAAATACTTAAACTGTCAAGTGTTCGTAGCCATCAATTTTTCAAAATGTGTGTATCTAGCCTTACTGGCTGCCTTGTTTGTATAGAGGGAAGCATATGCGGCTGCTCAATCAATCAAGATCAAGTAGTCTCGGGTTCGATTCCCTAATCGAACCAAATGTTTGTATAGTATGCAAATATGTTTTCCTAATTTTATTCTATTTTCTATTTCTGTATAAACGCAAATATTTATTTATAATAAATATATAATAGAATAATCTTCATTGTACACCAGTTAATTTAATTTACATTTAGGATTCCATCAGAAGTATGAACATGTGTAAACGGCGGCCTTATCGCTAAAAAGCAATTTCTTCCACGCAACCTTAGGATGGAGTAAATAGACTGAAAAAAAAAACGAATTCGCGGGCAGTTTTTGGTGCGAGAAGTACAAGAAAACAAAATATATATGTATATACACACATTTGACCTATATATAATACATATTCAGACATATCCAATATGTGCATATTTAGAAATACAAATATGTTTAACAGCAGTTCCACTACCAGAGCTCAGGAGCTGCCTAATTTAGAATCTGATTAAGTGAAATGCCTTGTATTATTAATATTATCTAACACCTAGTTAGTAGTCTAGACATAAACCTATAATATGTCAAGTTGTTCATAAGTGAAAACTTGTGTCATGTAGATTAAAACAATAATTTAAGTTTCAATTAAAATGCAATGATTGATGACCATCTATTTCATACCAGCACAGCTTCCGTAATGCTCCAGATAATGATTGATGAACACGAATTAATGATGAATGATTATGAGCTTAAGGATGTTGATATTGTGAGAGTAGACTTTTGATACAAAATTATATTCAGACAAAAATACCAAACCAATAGCTTCAAAGTCAATAATTTGGAAACACAATGAAACATTTTTAACAAATACAATTTTTATTCGATATCAAAAAACTCTTAAAACAAACACTAAAAAGTATAAACAAAACTTGTTTGAATTACTATGTGACATTTCTTCATCAAGAACGCATAACGTCCCACTGCTTTGCTCAGGTCTCCTCTCAAAGAGGGTTAAGGCCATACGTCTCCACGCTGGCCGAGTGCGGGTTGGGGACTGGCAAGACACGTTGTGGCTACGTAATCTTGGCGTTGGATGTTTTTAAGTCACCAGAAGGCCCCCAACTAAGCTTCACGACTGCTATCTTATGACAACAATCGGGACCGACTGCTTAACGTGACCTTCGAATCACGGAAACGCTCATAGCATATTATGCCACATACGGTCACCCGTCTAGGTCTGACCGCGCCGTAGTTGCTTACCCTTGGTGATTGTTTCCAATCACCTAAGGCCACTAAGACTATGAGCGCTTTTCTTGTACATAATTAGTAGTAATACATAATTAGATATAGACAAGACATGTTGATATAGACAAGAAATAATTTAAGTGATATGGTTTCGCAAAGCACAACAACAATAGGCATGTCAAAATGGCAATGTTTCGTTACCCCCGTTGCTTACCAATACAGGCATGCCTACCTCTTCCTTAAAGAGAATACTTTAGTTATATGTATACGTATACTATGTAGTGTCAACCTATCGCCGTCCACTGCTGAACGAAGGTCTCCCCCAAGGAACGCCAACCATCCCGGTCTTGGGCAGTCCGCATGCATACGCCGCCAGCCACCCTCCTCAAATCGTCAGCCCTTCGTAGCGCAGGGCGTTCTACACTACGTTTGCCTAATCGCGGTCTCCACTCCAGCACCTTTTGGCTCCAGCGTCCATCAGTTCGTCTGGAGACATGTCCGGCCCTCTTCCACATGATATACCATAAAACTATCCAAACCAAAGATAAATCAATTCAGTGCCTTAATACACACACTTCATAACCGACCGTACCTTTTTAAGTAGTTTTTCTTAAGTACCCTGCAATACAAGATCACATAGGTTTTCATTCCATTGTCTTAAAAAAAGATATGCCATTATAAAGATTAGATAAGAAGTATATATTTTATATTAAAAATGTATTACATTGATCTGTCTCCCAATGTGAACGTTACCTATTTTAAACGAATTACTTCAGATATTTTTATTTTTGTCTAAATCTAAACCTTTGTACAATACCGACAATCAAAATATAATAACGCTTATATTTAGTTTCGTCATCATCATCATCAGTCTAATGCAGTTTATTGCTAGACATAGTCATCAACAACCAATAATGTCCTCTCAGGAGAGGGTTAAGGACATAAGTCCCCATGTTGACCGAGTACGGGTTGGCAAGCGGGACTAGCAAGATACGTTGTGTGGCTACGTAGTTTGTTCGTTGGGAGTTGTTATAAACCGTCCGAAGGCATCCAACTGAGCTTCACGACTGTTGTTTTATGACTAAAACCGCTACCGACTGCTTAACATGACCTCCGAAACACGGAAACGTTCATAACATATCATGCCCAAACGGTCACCCATCTAGGTACTGACCGCGCCGTCGTTACTTACTCTCGGTGATCGTCTTCTATCACCTACAGCCACTTGTTAAGAGCGCTTAGGTAGAAATAAGGACATTCTTTAAAACTGAGTTAAAATTTTGGCAGCTAATATTAAAAACAAAACACAATAGTTATTATTACTGTAAGATTAGAAGAGCCCCGCCGGTAAAGCTAGGCGGAGAAGCTTGTCAAAAAAGTAGTCTAAGCTACTCCTTCTACTATCAGCTATTTACAAGTGAAAGTGACGACAAAATCATTCGCTTTAGATATTAGTCGGAACAAAAAGAACAAAAAGAAAATCATAATGAAAAATTGTTAGTTTGAAACTAAAAACAGATACTTCCATTTTATTAATGAAGTTGTTTGTAAAGTTAGTGATGGAAATATGTAAACTTTCATATTAATAGTGAAATCTTAAATACTTTCGCTTTTCATAATTTTCACTTAGAACCGGCTCATAACCATGTAACTCATAAAATACAATCGCTCACTTTCATTGTTTCTCTCTGTCGTTTTCCTGAATTTAAAAAGTTTTGTAATTTCAGTATATTTCGAATGATTATTTTAAGGTTTGCTAGAAATAATATTATTATTAAAATTATGTAAACAAATTTCTTACACTGTGGTAAACAGAAAACAAGTGAATAGTGTAAAGAATAATTATTATAAGTTATTTTAAAAATATCAGAGTCTTATTTCCATATATTTTTACTGGGGTTAGTCCGATGTCTCGTACTTTAGTCCCACTAGAGAAGGCGGGCACTGACTGCCTAATTAGTTTTATGTAACCCTGAGGGCGAACTGAACTCCAAGATTGAACTAGTTGTTATATATTTGAGAGTACTGATTTCCTAAAAACGACTGCCATAGATGTTCATGACAACCGATACCGATGGCTGAACGTGCTCTCCGAGGCAGGGGCATGAAACACAACCAAACCTCAACACTCCGGACAGTTATAAATATTTTTTTGTTAGATATATATACCTAACAACACTTTTGGCTCGACCCGGGAATCGAAAGCGAGACCCCTCGATCAACATTCGTGTTAGACAGCAATAAGGATCTTAAAAAAAATTATTCTTAATCATTTCATCACTCTTAATAATTACAGAACAAGTTAGCAGCCTACATGTGTATGTAAGACCCTGCAATTTGTCCCAGACAACGCTTCAACCACCCAGCATCATATGAATTCAATGCACGTCTTCATCTATATTTATCCGATCAATCATGAAACAAGAAGTATATCAGATTAATACTAGCACCACAAAAAGTAAGTACAGCGATGTATGGTTGCCATAAAAAGTGTTTAGCCAGAACAGCTTGAGATGTGTGCACGTGCGATGACGCGTGGATGTCTTGCCGAGTTGTAACTGTATTGGGTTTATATATGGTGTTTGTTATTTTTCTAACCCAATTTATATAGCGTATATAGTATGTTTTTAATTTTTTATAGCATGTTTTTAATATTGTTTATAATTGTTTTCAGGACTTTATAAATATCCTAGCTGATGACCGCGGCTCCATTCGCGTACTAGGGGTATGAAAATAGATATTGATCGATTCTCAGACTTACCAATATGCACAAAAAATCATACAAATCGGTCTAGCCGTTTCGGATAAGTCTACTAACAAACAATGATAACTAACTTTTTAAACTGCCTCGTTGGTCTAGTGGTTAGCGTGTGCAACTGCTGATCAAGAGGTCTCGGGTTCGATTCCCGGGTCGGACCAAATGTTATTTGTGTGATTCACAAATATTTGTTTCGGAGTCTGGGTTTTTCTATGTATAATATTTATGTATTTACAAAAAAAAAGTATGTTTGTGTATTTATATCAGTTGTCTAGTACCCATAACACAAGCTCTGCTTAGCTTGGGACTAGATGATGTTGTGTGTCAGATGTCCAAAAATATTTATATATATTTATTATTTATTAAACTAGTGTAAGCACACCTAAATAATTATGAATCTTGCCTATTATAAAAATGTAATAAATATACAAGTAGCAGTTAGTAAGCTCTAATCGCTATATGTACGAGAATATTTATTACATATTTAAAAAAGCCTACCACCAATTTCGGAATGTACCCTTCAAAACAAAAAAATATTTATTAAAATCTTAAATCTTATGTAAACAGATAAATAGTCATACATAAAAAAAAATGGCGTCTAATTGTGTATTTCTGTTTTGTTTAAAATGATAAACTCTGGGTACATCAAATCAACTTTTTCATATATGCAAACAAAACAAATAAAATTTATTTAACATTTTGCATTTTCATCATCATCCGTCCCCAAAATTTTTTCTACAAAAACTATTCCTGTAGCGTTCGCATCCAAAGGCTTTCTGTAACCTTCAACAGGTCGTAGGATTGCTTTGTTGTGGACCCATCAACGCTGTGTTTTCTATTCCGCTATCACCACTCTAGAACTTTATGAACTCACTCAACCATAATTAGTGCAAGCAATGTGTCTCGCACTAAAGTTCAGTAATTTTTCGGACCATATCGGTCGTTTTGGTTCATCTATAGATCTCTTCATTCCCAATTCAACATTCTCAAGGTATAAAATATTAATCAGCAATTTGTCAGCACCTCTTGTATTTACTAAGAAACATTTACAACTGGTGTCATATATTATCCAAGGTAAAGTGAGACTTTTTGATTTATTATTAGTAATTCTAAGATCAGAACGATGAATATAAGTTTTCCAGCATCCGCCACCGTTTAGGTCTTGACTGGTTTTTGTACCTTTCTAATTGATATACTACTCATATTTGAACTCCATGTTGAAGCAATAGTCTGCATTTGGAAAATATGGTCCGCAGAATATGGCTCTGTATGTTTGTGTGAGCGTAATCTTTGCTTCGAGATAAGTTTCTTGTTATGTAGTACCGATATTGGATAAGCACAGTTATGTGGCTTCTATTAATATGTATCGGGCGTTTTAGAATCAGCCCCATAGCCAAGTTACAAACGTATTTCGTTTTATATTATATTTATCTATTCTCTTGTTTCAATATTTTGCCAATATTTTGTTTGGATCACGTGACTGATTAAGAATACAAAGTTTCACCATACCTATTCATCCCGCGGGTGTCGTAAAAGGCGACAAAGGAATAAACTACGCAAGACGACATCAATGCAAAGAGAAGGAATACTTGAAACCAACCCTATACCAATCCGTCTGGCCAGCGTGGTCTAATAGGCCAAAACCTCTTTTCTAAAGAGAGGTCTATGTCCAGCAGTGGACTGTTCAAGGCTGTTGATGATGATGATGACGTGACTGAGTAAATAGAGAAAATAAAAGGAAAAACGTTTGCAACCTGCCTACGAGGCTGGTGTCATGATCTTAGTATCAATATTGAAGTATTAAGTATTGACTGTCTCGGTTTGAGGTCTCGGGTTCGATTCACGTATTACTTGCTAGATACTTTTAGAAGTCACGTTCATAGTTTTCATTCGAACTTAAAAAAATAATAATTAATATGTAAATAAAACCTTATCTTCTATCCTAATGTGGACGAGTCCTTAACAGCACGAATAGACCACACAACGTATAAAATAAAATGTTTGACAGAGAATTTCATCTAATTTGATAGATCATTGCCAATTACTTATCTTGGAAAGTCCTTACAAAGCTTGACGATCGAATCACCGGCTCTCGATAAGGCAAAGTTTGTAGTAAAGGGTAAAACGGTAAAAATTATTATATAGGTCAGATTTACTCGACGGAGTGGTTTGATCTAGACTTTAACCTTTGCTAGGAGGATGGCGGGTGGCATGCTACACTTGTAATAAAATGGTTTGGATGTGGCATATTTTTATAACAAGTTATTTGGTATGGGCATTGATTTAGTTTTCCTTGGTATTATGCCCGCCAATACATGATATTTGCATGATGTGTATATAAAACTATTGAGGGTCGTTTTTTTTCCTGACCCTTGTATAAATTATATCTCAACACGCATTTATTTTCTTGCACGTAATGCCATCTAGGCCTAAACCAAGTAGAGCCTGTACTGTGGAAACTGGATAACTAATATAAACACGTATTATACGATTTTTAGGGTACCGTAGTTCATGACTCGGAACCCTTATAGATTCGTCATGTCCGTCCGTCCTTTACTTACCACCCAAACGGTTGGTGCTAGAAAGACGATGTTTCCACGAATATGTGTTGTGATCGACTAAGTGTTAAATAAAATTACGAAATATTTATTTTTATTTTTTCTCAAATCTACCCCGTGTACCAGCTATCAGTATCATTAGGAAGGCCTATAAAAAACATTGAGAGGCTGCCAAGACCAATTTTACGAGATCTTGCGAATTCTTTAACTTTAACCCCCAGCCTTCTAAAAACTCAAGATCATACTTCATTTTATGAACTTTAAAGGAAAACTATGACGATAGTAGGCCAAAACCTCCTTTCAAAGGAGAGGCCTATGTCCAGCAGTGGACTGTTAAAGGCTGTTGATGATGACGACTTAGAAAACTTTGTTATTTCAGGAGTAATAGAAACCTAACTTGTAAAATACCCTTACTTAGAAAACTTCGTACAAAAATAATGAAATAATAAATTAATAAAGTAATTATCACGGACACGATCTTAAAGGCACTTACCATTATGGGTGACTACGGAACCCCATTTCTATGTGTGGCCTGACACACTTGGTCGCTTTATTAATATAATAACTATTTATTTTTATTTCATTTTATAATAAAATATAATAACTATTGAAAACAAAAATCATGTAAAAACTCGTCAGCTCCATTATTTCTCACTTCACTATATTACCGTGAGAAAGACTTGGCTCGTGGACCAGACCCATCCAGTTTAGTGAATCGCGAGATATCGCCCAAACGGCCGTTTGGACCGATTGTTGATTTATTCGCAATCGCCGTAAATGTAGCACGAAGAGCGTGCTGAAGGAGCACGACAGAAAATTATTATTGTACTTTGTCAGTTTTGATAACATTATTTACAAAATTTATATAAATAATTAAAATTGAAATGTCTGTTTTTAATATCTAATTAAGTGTTGTTTACTAAATATTGAGGCAATGGGTTGCAGAGTAAATAAAAATGCAGTGGATTATGGAGAAAAGATGTATTAGTTTATATTAAAAAATATTAGCTTTTACAACTTTACAACACGCACATCGTTCTTTTTAGGTTAAGGTTATGTACCAACAACAAAAGATATGTCAAAGACAACAACCTCTATATTAGGCTGCGTTTACACTCTATATAAGGTTGCGTTTACACTATCAACATACACTGTTGGGTTATATTGTTCATTCAACACTAAATGCATATGAAAGTATACATGGTACTTACATCGAAAAGGCAATTTTTGAATTTTTTGTCTGTCTGTTTCTTTGTTCCGCCTAATCTTTGGAACGGCTGGACCTATTTTGACGGGCTTTCAATGGCATATAGTTGATGATATAAAGAGAAACCTTACTTGCGGCATTACTCGCGATTTATAACATTAACCGCGGGTAACACTGCGGTGCTAAGCTGGTCTTAAATAAAAAAAAGAAACATCAATTCAATCAAATATATATGATTCTTGTTTTTACTTATTTGTACAGACAAAATTTCAGAAATAACTTAATAAATTTCAGAATTTTCAATGTTATTGGTTGATACATACGATACACATTACGATTACTATTTTCATTTTTTCAACCCTTTTGAAATCTTGCTATTTCTACTATAGCTTTATTTCATAACTCCAAGTACACAATCAAGCGTCCGCAAAATCCGTATTGAATACATTCTTAAAGATTTAATGGAAAATTTTCTGAAAAAATAAACATTATAGCTGTTACAATTTCGTTCAAACTGACTCGTTCCATTGAACTGTTCGAGCTGATTTCGCAATGAAGCAATAAAATTAAGTACGTACACACAAAGAAATCGCCAATTCATTTAATATCCACAACGTAACTTTCAAGACAATTACTAGTACCTATATTCGTTTACCAAAACCCATATGGGTTTGCAAGTGATTATTTGGTCGAATATAATGTCCTCTTAAATGTTACGGCTCCAGTTAACATTTATGACACTTAATTTTGTAGGGTAATACGTGATACATCGGAAGCGTAATAACAAAATCGTGTAACGATATGAGCTTGGGGTGATAGGGTGTAGCTCAAACACTAAGTAAAAGCGGTTACAACTGAACTTATAGTTCAAATAAAAATTGTCGCTTCACCCAATATCTGTGGTAATATTATTTTTAATGGATGAATATGTTTAAAAAAAAATTATAAGGACATAGGCAATTTGTTTTTTTTTATATTTATATTAGGCTACTAAAGTGACTCTACTGATGGAAAGCACGAGTAGAATCCTGCGGTTACTATACTCATTGGTCACTATACGAATGTAATGATGCATTGAGATGTATTTCTAATCATTGAGCCTTCCCTCTCGCATTCATCAATGAACATGACATCACGAATTCTGTCATTTTAGGTGCGTCTTCTGTGTGAGGGTGGGTATCCCGGTCGAGACGGCCCATTCGTGCTCAAATCAGCTCTAATAAAATAAAATACTATTATATAAAATACTACTATTATACGAGAGTAAATACCTCCTTCATTTGAATTTTTTTTGGAGACTCAAGAACATAAGTCCCGTAAGAATCCCGCTTTGTGTATGAACTTGAACCAAACCCTATCAAAAAATATAAAATTTTATGCGTTACTTGGTGATCGGATTGACCGTTTCAACGCATTGTAACTTATAAGTGTTATTGCTTAATTTGACTATCGTATCAATCTGCGCTTAAAGGCCCTTTCATATGAAGCGAATATAGGGAAAAAAAAGACTTCCAGTAATAAGGGATACTCTGTGTTGAAGAGCGTCAGAAATAACGTGTACATTGACTTTATCTTTAAATGTTCTGAGTTTGTTTTTACGCCAAAAAACATAATAAGGATATGTACTTTGGCAAACATTTACTATTCTTTTGATATAATATTTACAATATTAACTTAAATAATATTTACCATATTTATATACCGCATCATCGCTTACTGGTATCGTTCCCAAAAGACTATTATTTTTAGAACTGAGCCTCATAGTGGTTTTATTTTACAACTGTTCTTGGGACTGTAGCTAATGTTATATGTCTCAGATGGATAAAGGATTGATTACGATTTCCTTAAGACACCTTTTACATAAAATCATAAATGCATTGGAGAGTCACTTCCATCTCATCAAAGAAAAACATCTGGTTTTTTTTCATTCGAATAAATTTATGATACTTTAATATTGATTCAACCTTTTAGTTTTAATAAATAACAATTCCAAGTACAAACATTAAATTAAAAATACTGTTACGTGAATTATGCTTACCATTCGATTTCATACCATAAATCGAGCCGAATCGAATCGACACCGAAAACATTTCCAATCGATTATATTAAGTTGGTATTGTTGCAGATCATATTTTCCGATGTCAGTTCCATTGCAACATTATGATATTCGTACGTGTCTAGACATTACAAAAGATCCAAAATCCTCGAACTACTAAAGTGAAATCTAAAACTATAAAATTTCAATTATGGGGGAGCCATGATAAAGCCAGATGGTTCGTCCATCCTTGACCGCCGAGAAACCTCAACAGCACTAGAATCAGTAGAAACCTTATACTATTTTTTTAGAATAGAATAGAATTTTAGAACGGGAACTATTTAATTGGGTCCTTAGTCAAAATAACACATTGAACCTTAATGTATTGGTTGTTTCAATGTGGCTGCCATTCAGGTTATTGATATGAAGAAATGCAAAATGTGTTTTTTTTTGGGACTTTTGAATTGAAAGCCTTTGATGATTTCTGGAAGCATTTAAGCTTTTGGGAAGTATCTATTTAAAAAAAAAATGATAACAGATGAAGCAGATTTTTTTTTAAATGTCTTTTGTCATTTATCTCATTCTTTTAATCTATTTTTTTTCTCCTCGTACCTAAAACTACTAATGAGTTTCGTTTTATTTTATGGTAATTTTTATCCATTCTAAGGTTGTCTGGAAGAAATTGATTGTTAGCGATAAGGCCGCCATTTTTAAATGGTCAATATGTTTACCTATTGTTACGTTATTTTATGGAAACAGTATTCACTGATATACAATAAAGTTTACTCAATCCTATTCTAAAGTCGAGAGAATTCAGTGAATTGCTAAATTTGAGCAAATAGTTAAAATCACTGTCCGTGTGGTGACGGACTAAGAATACAGAATATCACCACCCCTATTCATCCCGCGGGTGTCGTAAAAGGCGACTAAGGAATAAACTACGCAAGACAACATCAATGCAAAGAGAAGGAAAACTTGAAACCAACCCTATACCAACCCGCCTGGCCAGCGTGGTATAGTAGGCCAAAACCTCCTTCTAAGGAGAGGCCTATGTCCAGCAGTGGAACTATTAGGGGATGTTGCTATTGCTGCTGAGCAAATAGTTTAAGCTCTTTATACTGTCATTCTTTAGAAAATGTGTTGGTTTGTGAGTGAGAAATGGCTTTAAAACTAATAAGTGTTCAGTATATTTAAGTAATTACGGTCTAGCCTTATAGCGGTGTTAGATAAAGAGCGGACATTGTGCGCTCATTAAGGTCAAGTCTGTCACTACCATTTCATATACATATTTCTTTAAAAAAACATTAGGAAAATGAAATGATGCACCATTACTTCATTCTTACTCAGTCATTCTCAAAAGATTTAGTGTTTAACACTCCGTTATTGCCTCTTTTTTTTCAAGCTGACTAAAGACATCAAGTCTCTTTTTATTAACTGATTAAAAAAATGGAGTGTCACAACTGCGTATTATTAAACGCACATAAAAAAGCTGTTACTTTGATTTACATACAGTCATTTTAATTTCATTTATGTACAACTCGATGCCCGCGGCTCCGCACGCATACTAGGGGTATAAAAAGTCGATGCTAACCGATTTTCAGACCAACCCGATATACACACAAAATTTCATACCGTTATATATAAGATAAAAATCAACTTACCTTTAACTAAAAGAATTTATCACTCGAACAAAATAAAAGGTGAAAATTATCTCGCACACCTATTTGGACGACTATCGTGTTCTTCTTACCCAATAAATTGACTTCACTCGGACCAATCAAAGGACAAGCTATACAAAAAATATTAATCGTCTCTAAATATGGTAATTTCCTCTCATTTGGAACAGTTAAACCGCTTCTTTTTATAGAAGTTCTAAGTAATTTCTTAAGTGTAAAGTGCTTTACCGACTGGTTGAGAGGTATATATATATATTTTATACAAACATACATACTTACACGTCTTGTGTCTGTCCCAGAGACGATGGGACGCCATTAGCCACGATCCTGGCATACAATTCGCACTATTTACACATTCATCAAGCCTTTCATACGGGAACGTCGAAGGTGCTTTTAATGAGCCACCTTTTCAGTATACAGCCGATGTTTTCAATGTCACACTAATAGTTTATAAGCGAAAGATTGACTGTGGTTGTTTTTTTAATTTTTTATACTCAAACACGGGGATCAATTGTGATCAAATTTAGAATGGAGGTAACTGACATTCTGAGTTAATATTCTATATATTATCTATCTATCTATACAATGTATGTAATATGAAATGAACAGTTTTTTTACTACTTATTTTTTTTGTGTCTGTCTGTTTGTTTCGACTAATCCCTGGAACGGCTCATCTGATTTGAACGGAACTTTCACTAACATAAAGCTGATGACCTGAGGAGTACCTTTTTTTTTTACACTAGCTCCGTTTCGCAGAATTACTCGCGAATAACAACAATAAACGCAAGTATCACCTTGGGACTCAGTTCACTACGAATAAATGTAATGTTTCCGGGACATCAGCAAAGAATTTAAATCATCGTCATCAACAGCCTTTAACAGTCCACTGCTGTACGTAGGCCTCTCCTTTGACAGGAGGTCTTGGCACACGAGCCTAACGCGTTGTTAAAGGGTTTGTTTCAAGTTTTCCTTCTCTTGGCAGTGATGTTAGCTGCTTATTTTGTTCCTTTAGTCGCCTCTTACGACATCCATGGAATGAATAGTGGTGACACTTTGTATTCTTAATCCGTCACCACACGGATAGAAGCATTTAAATATATTTTATAAATTGCGAGTAGCACTCCAAGACACACAAGTGTCTGTGAATATACCTATCTGATTTCACAATGATCAGTTTGGTACATACAAGAAAATAATAAATAAATGCCCAGAAACTCAATTGTTGTAATGTAGAAGTCGGATACATTTAGTGTTTGGACGAAAACCTATCCCGATATGGCTAACCTCACATGCACTACTCTGGGAAGTACTCGCACCACGAGATTTAAAAAGGTTTTCATCAAATATACCGTCTTAAATAAAAAGAAAACAAACTGAATCAGGTTCATCTCGATATCATACGTGCTACACAGCCCCATACATCAAACAAGACGCCATATTATAAAGAGATCAAAAGCCTTATAATTAAATCAGTTAGCAACGGTGACTTGCGGTCTACACCGGAGCTTTTATACTTTTTTTTCTTTTTAACTTTAAGCTTCGAATCATTATCGGGTTATTGAGATGTCTATGGTACATTCACTTGGCTGAGAAATAAACAGCGAGGTGAAGATGAATACGGATATCACTATTCTACAAATCCTTGGTAGCATTAATTATTAATATTTACTTGCTTACATGTCCTCTGTATTGTTTATCTACGAGTTAATGATAAATTTAAATAAATAATTGTTTCGGACATCTTACACTAAACGCCATCTAGTCCCAAACTAAGCTGAGCTTGAATTATGGGTACTAGACAACCGATATAAATACATAAACATACTTTTTTTTTGACACAGAAAACACCCAAACTCTGAAACATATATTTGCGAATCACACAAACATTTGGTCCGACCGAATCGAACCCTCGAGACCTCAAGCTCAGCAGTCGCATAAGCGCCACCGAGGCAGTCGCTATGCAATGTTAATGCGGAGACATACATGGCTATTTCTTTGTTTTATTTTTGAATCTAAAATTGTTTGTAAACAGTACTTAATGATAGCGGTTATCTAAGCCTGTGTGCAATAATCAACATAACTTTATAGGTGTGAAGAAAGAGATTCGTAACTTAAATTCTTCTTCTTAGCTTCTTTATTCACAAGATTATTTGGGGTCCGCTACTAGTTCAAACGGTTTTACACAGAGCGATCTGGTATATGACCTCCGAAACTTTGAGAACAAATCTTTAATCTAGTTGTCAGTATCGTTGAGGGCACTGACTTCCCAATAACGATTGCCATAGATTCATGACAACCGGGACAGACGGTTTAACGTGCTATACGAGGCACACGCGTGAAACACCGTCAAACTTCCATACTCCGGGTGATTATTAAGAATTTCTTGCAAGAAAAACTCAACAACACTTTTGGTCAGACCCCGGATTTGAATCCAAGACCTCTTGATCGGTAGATACATAATTATGCTAACATACGCAGCAGGTTCTATGACTTGATTGAAGTTGTTACATTTTTATTTATTTATTTAAGTTAACTTCATTTTCATTATAAACTTAATACCTATTTACAAAGTGTAAATTTCAATTATAAATTTAAGATTGACGTTTTAAATTTATGCCTTATATAAATTAATGAGTGTCTATTAAAAGCATATTGTAGAACTCGCCTGAGGCACTTTGTTTATAATCTAGTTTATCTCGAAATGACTGATCTAATAAGCCAAAGGTCAGACTGCTCCGTAATAACCGGTAATCAATTATTGTTTTATAATTTATTACTATGTTACTATATAATATTATTTGGAGTGGGTACAGTCAAGGGTATAAATAATTGGTTTCAAAAATGTTAGCGCAAAACTAAATTGTAATTTACATTTGTGGAAAATATGGCTACTTTTTAAAAAATATAGAGGAAATTGAAAGTTGAAATCTGACAAAAAGAGAATAGACCTGCAACCCAGGAGTCAGAAGCGAGTTGCTGGGTCATATAAGCGCAAGGGACATAAAAAACAAAACTGAGAGGAAAAAATCATTAACAGCATTAGTTTACTGCTACAACAAAATTGATTTTACTATTTACAAAATTACTTAAATAGGTGTATTCAAATCCCTTGTCTTATTAACCGCGGTCAAAAAGATATAATTTTTTCATAAAATAGACGTCTAATTAAAAAGGGCGTTGTATTTTAAAATGTGATCTAAATTATTTTAATCCAAAATGCACTAGCTAGTACTGCAACAGACTGCATTAAGTAAAAATAAAATGGTTTTCTTGTTGGAAAGATAATTTAATGGATATTCGTGTTAATGCAAAAAGATGTGCAAATTGAATCAACCTACATTAATATTAACGACAGATACATTCCGCGAGGTGTACACAGCACGAGACTTCCATTAATCAAAGTTGGCAGAAAGATTAGAATTTCTTATTGAAATTCGTATTTTTAGGACTACCTCTAGTAAGACAAAACTTCTACAAGTTTTATCTTTCCTTTTCATTTTTATCAACATTAGAAACTGGTGGACGAAGTTTTCAATTTTTATACACTTATAATCATAAAACATTTGAACAAACTAGTATCTTTTCAAAGACAAAAGAAATACGTCTTTGAAAAAGTATAAAAAACAAATTTTAAGTGCGTTATATTTGAAGCTGTTATGGCAAAAATCGAAATGAGGTATTTCTATAACATGAGGGAGAGACAGTTTGGACATTTGCAAGCTGGGTAAGGTACGTCGGAGTTCTAGAACTTCTCTTTCTAAGGTATACCCAGTGCTCCATCTACTGGTACTTTCTACTAATAGGTGGTATCCGGTGAGACATACAGGCATAAAAAGGCGATTACGCTTTAGAACCTTCTGATTATTTAAATGAAGATCAACGGTAACCTTACACAATCTTACTCGTACAGTTGGAAGTGGTTCATTTAATCCCATAGTAAAGTAGATAACATAAAATGACAAATATAACAATTTCCACACGTATTGCATATTTGTTTCATGCAATACAAAATTAAACCATTCATTTCTTCCCATTGAATTCAATAATGAACCGTCGTATATTCCAAGTATTACAAAGAAATTCACTTAACATATAAATTAAGGCTTTCACAGACTTTGATTTAAGATTGCTCTAGCCTAATGAGGTATGCGGTGCGTCGTCGCTAGAAATGCTATTGACTAGTGGAAGAAATGCTTATATTTTCTCTTTCATTGATTTTAAATTAAACTGAGCTACTGCCGACCTTTGAGGCGAATGAATTTTATTCTAGATATTGAGTCGGTGAACCTAATACAGACTGAATGGCGCACGATGTGTGGCAAGTGCCGAGCAAGAGAAGTCGACTAGCTATCCAAGTAACATGCAATTTGAATGTACTAGAGATCTAGCAGTTGCATATAATTACATACAACAGCAAAGCTATGTTTCAGCGGAGTGAGTGTCTGGTGTTCTGAGCTACAGTCTCACGTCTAATTCAGACCAGACCAGTCCTCTCATAGTTAGTGTTTTGTAACACAAACAGTTTGCACTGTGATGTAGATGTGTAAATTTATTAATTGTATGAATTGGTAAATGAGAAAAGAAATGAGAAAGACAGAGAGAGAAAGAATGAGAGAAGTCTGTTAGCGATAATGACTAATATAAGCAGAAATACTTAATTACTAATATATTTTACATATCCAATTTATAAACATATTTTTATTGATATACTTTTTATATATTAATGTAGAAACCAGTTACATGGCGGGATTTATTCGCGATAATGAGAGTTTAAAAATGAACAGAATTTTCATTTCCCCCCGTTTTCTGTTCCTTTTCTTCCAATATTTGTATCAGAAATCAATGCCGCTATATAACAAAAACTATGTTTACTACTCGTAAATTAATGATTACTAGAATATTCAAAGATATGTATCTCACTCAAAGAAACCCAGACTTTTCTTTGATATGTCTGGAAGAATAATTCTGTGTTGAGTTTCAGATTTATAAGCCTTAATAAACATTATTCCTAAAATAATATTAAAATTATAACCTTTTGTGCAACTTGCTCATTTTGCAGTATGGCTACAAAATATGATTATGTCCTTCTTTAACTTGAACTTTAGTATAGTACGTAATGAGACAATAACATTATATAGTCTCAATAGTATTTATAAAAGTTTATGGGCATAATATAATTTACAATATGCGTGTACTGGACCAGAGCATTAGCCTTGATTGTTAACATCATCAACAAAAACCCTACACTTTTTAGGAATCCCTAGAGAACAGTAAGTTTTAAAATAAAGTTTTTTTTGATACAATTCAGATGTATTTTCTTTGAATAGGTTTCCTGAAAATCGAATTGGATATCGAACACTTTATTATTTCAACCATATTAACTGCTTTTCATCAACAGTGCAGTTAAAAATCAGTCTTTATCTTACATGAAACTTTAACCTAGTTATCACAACTAAAAATCCAAAAATTTTGACGAAAGAATAAGAATATCTAACAATATCGAAGGATGTTGGAAAGGAGTTCAAAAAAGCGTATTTACTAAACGTTATTACATTAAAGAATAAATACATGGCTAGTTTTCAAAGCCTTGGCATGAATTACAAATTAAAACCTTCTTAGCTTCTTCCAGAGTAGCTTAAGCTTATCCTGAAAAATCAAAGGGGATGCCAAATTTATAATAATTGAATTCAGTACAGTGGTTAAGCCGTTAAAGCCTACAAAACAGGAAGACAAAGAGAAGAGTAACTTTCGAATTCATAGTATTAGTACGGAAGTATGGATTTACTAAAGTAAATAGTAAAGAAGATACAAGACACATCATACTACATGGTAAGTGAGATGGTGTAGGGTTTTGATTGACTGATTATTGACAACTGGATAAGCTGTTTACTACATCGACTGGCTAGTGATTGGCTTAAGCGGCTGCTGATCAACAGGTCTCGGGTTCGATTCCCGAGTCTAATTAAAATGTTTGTATGATCTGCAAATATTTGTGTCGGAGTTATAGTGTTTTCTATGTTCAATATCAGTTGCCTAGTATCCATAATGCAAGCTCTGCTTAATTTCAGACTGGATGATGTTGTGTGTCAGATGTCGGATCATCATCATTATCATCAGCATATCGCAGTCAACTGCTGGACATAGGCCTCTCCCATTGCACACCACTGTGATCGATTTTGGGCTTCTCGCATCCAGCTCCTCCCAGCCATTTTACGCAGGTCGTCACTCCACCTCGCCTGTCCTACACTACGTTTACCGAGACGCGGTCTCCACTCCAGAACTCTTCTGCTCCAACGGCCATCAGTTCTGCGGCTAATATGGCCAGCACACTGCCACTTCAGCTTGCTAATCCGGTGAGCTATATCGGTGACCTTAGTTAGATGACGAATAATATTTATTAATTTATTTTTATTTTATATTACTTTTTTCATACACATTTAATTGTGTACTGAACCAGTAGTAATAAAGAGCAACTTTATCAACAGGTGACTTTAAAATTTAAAGCATAACGGTTATTGCATCCGAAATTATAACGAGCATGTAAAATATTGTGCAGCACCCATTTCTTTGATATATGACCAGTATTAAGTACGGAACAAAATGTTACAGGGAGCTTTACCTTCATACCTCATAAATGTAAGGCATTAAGCACTTTTTTTAAAGAATAATATTCACGCATCACTCTTAGCCTGTATCATTTAGGTCGAATCCTACATTTATATGGATTTCTTAATAGGGTTGGCTTGAGCGCAGTCAGTTCGCAAAGATTGATGTTGGAACTTAAGTGTTAAATATTATGTAATATGGCTTACTTAATCTATTAGATCAGAATATTTTGTTAATGTGTAGATTAGTATTAGTAGACAGTTTGATAGTAAACTATTATAGGTCATAAGTACTAGAAATGTTTATCGCTTTTTCACATGCTAGCTCAGACTTAGGTAGGTAGGTAGCTCTATTAAAAAAAAATCCAAGCTTCTGTTATGATATATAGTTGCATGCAACCCAGTAGACGGGTCAGTGTTCAGTGACTTGACTTTCTTCCTCCGTCCTGGGAACTTGCTTAGAAAGGAAGAATAGCTAAACATCGGATTCCTTTGAAGCTCCACAGCTGTCATGCTGATGCCACCATCAGCCTGCACGAATCTATTCATTTATACGTACGGTAAGGTATCGATATGCAACCATTACTTCTATTGTTACTACAGTTTCAAGTATACATGTACTAGCAATAGTTAGTATAACAAGTTAGATTAAAAATCGATTTATTTTTTATAACTGAATCTATCTACGAATCCGATAAATAAAATTGGATTCAGACACACTATTCCCACGTCTGCTAAGCTAAATCGCTATTTTTAATTACACATCAGTTTACGATGCATCTAAATCTGCCAGCATATTTACAATACGAGCATTAGCTGCATAATTTCAATATCAATAAGTGCACGGAAGCTCTAGTGTTGTGAGGAATCGATTTATTTATGAATCGTATTCACACATTCCTGTCTAACGTGCATAGTGATTATAAGGGTCGCTGTTGATGTACACGTGGCAAAACTGTTAGTGAAAATAAATTTATATTTATTTTGAGTTATGAAATGATTTTGTTTAATTTTATTGTTACTCAATTACTTATAGAAAGTAGAAATATTTTGAAAGAAAAACGATGTAGCGGTCTTTACATTTTTTTCCAAAGCAAGCAGTGCAAAATATTGTTCGCTTACACTCGAAACTTGCTATCTGTCACCCCAGCAGAAGCAGGCCATGATGAAGAAGCGATCTCTACAAAGCCCTCGCCGTTAAATTTTAGAGTAGTGTTCCCACACAGACGGTGGTTATCTACAAGCCGTAGGTGCCCCGAGGTACGTTGGTGTCCAGAAACTTCCTTTGAGGGTATACCTGGTTCCTCGACTCATAGCACCCGAGACGGCGTTCGGTTCTAGTCGTCCGAGTTCGATATAGCCACCAACTGGTGGTATTCGTGGGGATTTCCTCACGGAAAAAACAAGGTTACACTCGCAACTGCAACTACCTAGTAGATTGGATAGGGTAGAGCTCAGATAGTTCTGAAAACTACAGGATAATTTATATTGCCTCTGATCCCTTATGTTAGTGATTGTAAACAATCTATTTGGTTCTCGATTCAGCTGTATGTTTTTAAGAAATAAAATTTGAAGTATAGTGTTCTGTTCATAACATAAAAAATGCTAGACGATATCCAGTAGATTTAGTTTCTTTTACAACATTTTTATCACCTCACAGAATGTGTGTGTGAATCTATTGTACAAACTATTTTCACAGCTCGCGTAAAAGCATCGCGGTCTTAACAGATCGGAGAAGCAACCTAACACTACACTGGCCGGCGTTGCAGTTTGAAATATATGCCCTTATTTACATGCGCGCCGCCGAGGTGCCGAGAGTTATGCATTTGACCTTACTGCCCGCGCCAGACGCGAGAGAAACGTTTTTGAAATGTTTTGTGACCTAAATTGGAAATAGTTTCGTGTATATTGTACATTTTTTTTTTTCTCAAAAACAAAATGAAAATTCACAGTACACAATTTCAATAAAATAAATAAATTAATAGATATGGGTACTTAAGATAAAGGCTTAGCTTATCTTCAAGAAATTATTCTTTTCTACTATCCTAGCAATTCTTTTTCATAACTTCTTTTTCTACTTTCTTACAATACAAATCTCTATTTCTGTTATATGCTGTTTTCTTATATCTTTCTCCTTGATATTTTTTAACTCTTGGCGATAGTAAGAACTCGATTCATTTCGATTTAACTGTATCGTCAACATCGTACTACTACTGTAAAACCCCTTTCAACGGCAACCGCCATAAAAATGGATTTACATACAAAAATATCACTTACATTGTGCTACAAGTAGTCAGTTCTCACAGTCGCCAGTCCAACTAATGTAATTTACTACCGACCCAGAATCGACTCATTCATATAAATGCATTCTCGACTTAATTCAAATCGATGCGCTATTCCCGGCACTGTCTCTCTTTACGTCAAATAAATATTGAATTTTAGTTTCGAATAATGACATCGGTATGTCAATGGCGCTCTAAGCTTTGCGGTGCCCGATTTGTGACAATATGTATGCGCAAGAGATTCCATATGATTATACAAATGTGGATCGTGAACTAATTTTGAATATGAAAGTCATAAATGATCTTGATTTAATGTCTTAATATAATATCACGGCAATGGGCTATAAGCTATTTTGCCTCCTACTCGCTTGAATTATATTAAGATAGTGCCTACTTACTTTTCTATTTAAGAACGGTATCAGTTTTCAAATTAAATTACTAGTATCACTGTAAAATAATAAGGCCACATGGTTAAGCCTTATTCTATATTTCGTTTGAGAGATAGATATATATCAATTGGTATACATTGTATTTAATTGTATATCTCAGGAGAGAGGACATCTGAAGCTAGATGACTAACGAAAATTATAATTTCTAATATAAAACCAGTATGTGTTATTTGGTTAATCTATACAAAGTTGAATAAAATTAAAGCGATTTTTCGTAATATCAAATGAACATATGAAAGTCTTCTACCGTATATTATACTTTCATATGCATTAGCATATGTAAGTATAATATACGGTACTTATATCAAAAAAGTAATATTTTTTTTGTCTGTCTCTTCTGGTTAATCTCTGGATTGGCTGGACTGATTTTACCGCGGGACTTAGCTAGTATTAAATAGATTTAAGCATTATTCAAATCTCCATGTATCTACCCCTTTCCTTCCGCTGCCTAGTTCAGAGACCATTAATATTACACAGCTATATTTTTAACTTCATCAACAGCCTCTAACAGTCCACTGCTGGAGATAGGCCTCTACTTGGAAAGGAGGTTTTGGCCTATTATACCACGCTGGCCAGACGGGTTGGTATAGGGTTGGTTTCAAGTGTTCCTTCTCTTTGCATCGATGTTGTCTTGCGTAGTTTATCCCTTAAGCGCCTTTTACGACACCCAAGGGATGAATAGGGGTGGTGACACTCTGTATTCTTAATCCGTCACCACGCGGATAAAACTGACTTAATACGAGTATATATATTGTCGGTTAAATTATACATATATTAAACACAAAGAACAACTTAAATGGCAATAAACTGTGGAATTACATACTGTGTCGGGTCTTATTCGCACTGGACTAATTTCTCGATAAATGGTTACTGGAAACTTCTCCAAAGTCACTTTTTAATTGGCTAGAAGTTCTTTCTTTAATATTTAAACCTACCAAAGTAAAAGCTCAGCTTGATGGTAAGCATGAGTAGAATCCAGGAGTAGCGGCCACCATCCTCACTGTGAGTGCATACAAGGCAGCATGGTGACCCATACCATGGCGGCTTAGTGAGATATTTATGCATAGAAATCATTCTGCATCATGATCCTGAATGATGGAGCCTCCAATCTCACACTCCCCAACTACACAAATGCTGTCATTTTAGGTTAAACTTCTGTGTGAGGGTAGTACTACCCCGGACGAACCGGCCCATTCGTGGTGACATCAGCGGAGCTCCACTACCTATTAAATGATCTATGCTCTGTATTAAATATGGCTTGAATTAAAATCTTTTTGTAAGAACATTTACAGTAATATTATTACATATAAGCGTTTAAACATGTTAACATGACATGTTGCTCAGTACAAAGTACGAAAGAGTCTACACACAAACCGTGATGACATCATCGCTACATTATTTAATATATGTATCGGTGAGAGTTGAACTTTTTTATTCAAATTAATCCATTGCCATAACAGAAATTGAATAACTAGAGCCGAACAGCAAAAAAGAAATTATGGTTCAATATAAAGCTTGTTATACACAATACTTTGATTGAATGGTACAAAAAAATGGGTTTACTACAACACGTGTAGAGGATACTGTGTAAAAAGACTGTGAGATAAAATAAAACGAAACAAGGAGCTAACAAGAAAGTATAAAAGCTATAACCTGACTAAAAGTTATATAGCTCATGTCATACGAGCTAATTTGTACGAATCTATTGATACCTTACTCTAGAACATACCAACATACATCATCATCATCATCATCCGAAAGACGAATACTGCTGGACATGTACCTTCCTCAAGTTCCTCCACAGTAACCGGTTCTGTGCTGGCTGCATCCAATGTTTTCCTGTAACTTTAAAACTATCGTCGTCAAAACTCTGACCCTTATATTTTCTTCAGCTAGGTCGGGTAAGAAAAAGAGAAATAAACGTAAAGATATAGGACATTTGACTGCCTCGGTGGTGCAGTCATGGCATATGCGACTGCTCTGCTTGAAGTCTCGGTTTCCATTACCAGTTTGGTTCAAATGTTTTTGTGATCCTGGGTGAGTCGGTATGTTTTCTATATATAATATATAAATAATTATATCAGTTGTCTAGTATACACACACACAATTTGTTACTAACGCTGCAAAATCCAAACTACTATTTTAAGTTTGGAGTGACTTTCAAACAGTAGTTCATGTAAATAAAAATCATTTAGTAACTCCTGCGGTCTGAACCAGCCCTATTATAGAACTAATACAAAAAGAGACCTCCTTACTTGTCTTATTTTTCGCATCAATATCTCCTGACAGTAAACACTGACAAATGACTGATAAACCAGGTGAAGTAACTGATGTATATCTAAGCGGTTCGATCCCACGTACATTAGAATTTCAGATGGGAATAATGTTTATATTTAATATTAAGTAGCTGACGATAGACAGTAGCTTGATGTATGCGCTAGTGATCAAGTCAAGCAACTTGTAATTCGGATGTTCCTCGTATCTTACGTACGTTTGGATGGATGTCTGTTGCTCAATAATACTAGAACGACCAAACATATATAGATATGCCATTTGACACAGAGGTTAGATTACATTGTGGAACAGCACATAGGCTACATGATATTACAGAAAAACAAAATAAAGACAGTAAGTCACCAAGTCTACGATCCGGATTGAAACTACTTTCATCCATCTATTTGTTGGATGAAAAGTATTTTATATGAAATTTAATAATAATATATTAAATGATAAATCGCGGCGGTAAGCATCTCCTGGCCATACTATTATTAATTAAAAATTCAATAATGCTTTTTCATTAAACCCTATAGGAGTGTGCCTCGTTGGTCTAGTGGATAATCAAGAGGTCTCGGGTTTAAATCCTAGGTCTATCTAAAAAAATTTTTTTTAAATTCCTAATAGCAGCCCGGAGTTTGAAAGTTTGGCGTTGATTCATGCCCGTAAAGCCATCGGTCCCGGTTGTCATAAACGTCTATGGCAATCGTTATTGGGAAGTCAGTGTTCTCAAATTTACTGACAAACTATTTCAACCTTCGAATTTCAGTTCTCCCTTAGGGTGCGGAGGTCCGATGCCAGTCGCTCCGTGGAAAAACTGATATTCAGGTAAAACCGATTGAACTGGTAGCTAACCCGAATATGATATTCGGAATAAGGAGCTATGAAATAGATATAGGAGACACCGGCTTTCAAATAAAAACAAGAATTATCAAAATCGGTTCACCTAATCAAAAGTTCTGACAAACAAACTAAAAAATACTGACGAATTGAGAACTTCCTCCTTTTTTGAATTCACGTAAAAAAACGGCTGACTATTATGGACTGTGTTGCTATACATTATGACTCAAAACGTGCATTCTAAAATCCCCAAACCGATCGTGGCCTGAAACGCACTTGAGTGCTCTGGTTTGCCATCGCCCACCAGTAAATTAAACTAGTTTTTACTTTCCAAGTTTTTTTACATTTAGGCCTACTAAAGTATCTCTACCTGATGGAAAGCATATGAATGAGCGCAGACATTTTACTCGTTTGGTCCGCTCCGCTCAACTCTTTTTCAGTGGAAACACTACTTATTGCGAGTTGAAATGTCTCATTAATGACTCCGGTCTGAGTCCGCAGCTCATTTTTACTCTTTTCGCCCTCAATGTCTTTTACACTCGACTCTTTGTTGGTGGAAACACATGTATGCAGTTTTGTATTGCGAGGTAAAAGGATTAATTAATGGGTCCGTTGCGCTCGCGGTGGAAACCGGGCTTCACACTCACCAACTTAACGATAGCACGAGTGCTGTCATTTTAAGGTTGGTCTTCTGAGTAAGGGGAGTACTTATTGGGTCGAGACGTGCCCATTCGTACTGAAGTCTGCGTGACTCTGCTACCTTTACTATAAAACCGTCAAGCAGACATGAATATAATCAAGAAAACTAGTTGTCGTTGTTGTTAGTTGTCAAAAATGGTAAATCTACTGATACCATACTATTTATTATTACTAGCAGTAAACCCGCTACTTTAGAATCGTGATCCGTGTTAAACCCCAAATTAAGTAATTATTAAGGCAAAGTAGCGTAGGCTACATGTTTTAGCGTATAATGCAGTTTCTCTGAAAAAAAACTGTATGCACAACACGTTTTGTGTTGAATTCACACCGTTTGATAAATTATTGGCTGAGAAAATGTGTATTACGCCCATAAAACACACTGTCGTATCGTATCGACTGCATTTTGGGACAATTCTTCGAACTCAATGTGTTAAATTCTTGCCTGTAATACCTAAAATGTTCAGTACATCCAAATACTTTAACAAGTGTACAAATTTATTTCTTCATAGTGATTCTTTTAAAACTGTTTCTTGAAGTTGATATCTTTAAAATATTAGTAGTAAAATCCCTACTAATATTATAAATGCGTAAGTAATTCTGTCTGTCTGTCAACCCCAAATAACATCTGATCCTACAGATGTTTATTCTTTGATTTTTACTCTTCTTTGTTCCTACTTTATAAAATATTACACTAACGAAATCCAAGTAGCTATACTTACGAAAGTATAATATACAATAGTCTTATCTTTACCGCAATCATCAAGTCAACAGCGTCATACGATCACAGTTTTGATTTCACCGCCATAACACTTTATTGTTGCGGTTCTACGTGACTGTACTTATTGTTGTTCCTCGAACTGTACGACAAAGCAACCTAGTTCACGATTATACGTGGAAAATGATGACTATATACCTACATCGTACGATATTTTATTGGTTATGGTGACTCCCGCAGTAGCAACAGTTTCTGGGTCTCGAGGAACTATGTCAACATGTATAAAACAAATACAAAGAACACCTTAACTTTGAACAATAATTCGTATATGCGCCCAAAACACTCAACTCAAGAGGGAACGATAAGTGACGGTTTAAGCCACTTTGCTATCCCTGCAGTAAGTTCTCGCTTGATTTGTTTCTATAACGGTAACTTTAGGCAAAAATATCTGGTACAATAAAAAAAAATCTCCAACGACTTATTTCTTAATGTACAGTTATCATAAAAATACATTTTACAGCGTCCACATTGAAGTCTTCAAAGGTCACATTAACAGCCAGTTTTTCTTTCCTTTGCAGTGATGATGACGTGTGGTCCGTGTGGTAAAGGGTTCAGGAAATAGAGTGTCTACACCCTATTTATACCATGATTGTCATAACAGATGACTGAAGGAAGTCAACTACCAGGATATCTTTAAAGATTAACAATAAGAAATAGGATGAACACTTTTAGGTATCTTCATAACAGCTTATAAAGATATCATTCCAGCTACAAGTATCATCATTCATATAATTTACTAGGTTTCTTCCGCGGCTCCATTCACATGTATGTCGGTTATAGAGGTCAAAAGTAGCCTATGTCCTTTCTCAGGCTCGTCTATCTGTATATCAAATTTCATTTAAATCGGTGAAGTAGTATTGGCGTGAAAGCGTGATAGATAGACAAGCAGACAGATAGACAGAGTTTCTTTCGCATTTATTATATTAATAAGAATTAGGTATTACGGGATATCACTCAAATGTTTATACAGAATAACTATATCTTCAAAACAAATCTTTAGTAAAAGATATCGTACATATAAATTTCTCAGAGTTTCTATTGTAAATACTCGTAACAGATATTATATGTTGTTATTAGACGAATGTGTACCTAATTAAACAGCTCATTAGTGCGTCCTGCGTACGCGCAGTTATTGATACAGGGCTGTGACTAGGTGACCAGTCGTGATACTATTTGAAATATTTGTATTAAGGGTTGGCACTCGTCAGTTTTGGTTAAAAATTTTAAATTTCATATTTCATCTCTTTAATTAAACTTAACATAATAATTTATTCCTCATTAAGTAAGAAGATATTTCGGACATCTTACACACAATGTCATCTAGTCCCAAAGTAAGCAGAGCTTGTATTATGGGTACTAGACATGACGAATAAATACATAAACATACTTTTTTATACATATAAAACACCAAAACGCCGAAACAAATATTAGCATATCACACAAACATTTGATCTAACCCGGGAATTGAACCAGAGACCTCAAGCACAACAGTCTTATCCGCAACCCCTGCGCCACGGAGGCAGTCAAATATATAAAAGCAGTCATTGAATATCAATCGCATCATTGGCTACTAGTAGCAAAACTAGTAGTACATTCACACACTTCTGTGCTACAAAAAACTCAGCTTTCCACTCAATTTCGAGAAGTTCCTAATAAATAAAACTATCGTAACGTACAAAATACATACCGTATTTAGGCCAGAGAATACAACAACAACGTTGGTATAATCAACTTTGCTGCTAACAAGTGGAACTTAGTGTTAAAGAAATACATGTTTATATTTATTTCAATGATTGTTGTAAGTATTCGAACTCAAATAATTTTGGGAATAAAAAGGACTAGTAAAAAGATGTTGATGATTAGGTTTCAATTCAGTGTATGAATTTTAAAGGTCAGTGTATTAATCTTAATGTATTTTTTTATATTTACCTACCAACTCAACTCTGATTGATGGAAAGCAGGAGTAGAATCTAGGAGCAGGGATCATAATCCTCATTGTGAGGGTAGGCAATGCAGCGTAGTGACAGTGCACCATAGTTTCTGCATCATCCCGGCCTCAGTCAGCTGTTTTGCAAAATCTAATAACGATAATAATTCGAAATAAATATTTTTTTATACAAAGTTTCACAATAGGTACATAAGCCTTTATGTACCATGTTATAGTTAAGAGATTGTCGGTTCTGCAAAGGGAGTGGTCTAAGTGGACTGCTATAGAAAAATGCTAGAAGTAGATGATGATGAATACATCTATTACTTAACAATAGTTTCATTCCCATATGTTTGCATTCAACCCCCACAAAGAAGACTTAAAAGATTTAATCTTTATAATACTGTCCCTTAAGTAATTGGTAAACTACCCCCTGCGTTGATTTATTAATTAGATGTTCTTATCTTAAATATGCACCAATTAATAGGTACCTAGAACACCGCTGGCTCATGCCAACATGACAGTTATCGCTGCGTGTTGCCATTTCAAAAATAAACGTTTTTTTTTATTCAATTCATGAACACTAGATGCTATTGAACTTGAGTTAGCTTACTTCCGTTCAGAGGCGCTAATTGTAACAACCTATTGTATTCTTGTTTTTGGAAGGAACTGATTCCTGTTATACAGCTCACGAGAGTTTGGGAATCAGGGCTTGCACTTGTTTTATGTGCATCTTTTGTAACAATAAACCATTATTACATATTAGTAAATTAAAAGCTGGTCCTTGCATTGGCTGTTTGCACGAATGAGATAATAAGTTGTGCAATATTTGCAAGATCTGCAAATATATGTTTTTGTATCAAAATTAAAGTGATAACCCTGAAGATACAGGTATCATGGTTGATACAGTTTAATAATTCTCGTTTACAATTTTCTTAGTAATTACAATCAGTTATAAAGATATCTTAACTGGCTGTTTTAATTTACTGGTATTACTTACATATACTAAAGTAAAAACAAATTCCTTGAGCGTAAAGGAATTCGTGGCACTTGTAGGTATGTATATATTAAAATAGAAATCTGCCGGATTGCTACCATGTAACTTTTTGTTAACGAGTATCCAATATTTAGCTAAGTACTGTTGCAAGCGCCATGATCACTTTAACTCTTTCTAGGCTTTGGTAGTCACTTATCAATAATCATCTGATCTCTACATCTATATATATACAAACAACTAAAATCAAAGAGTCTGTGTGTTAAGTTTTTTTAACTATATCCATATGAAAGTATATATACATTACTTACATAAAAAAAAAATATAAAGTACTTTCATGAAAAAAAATAAAAATGTATATCTGCTTATCGATCTATCTCTATATCGGTCTGTCTAAATGTTCGGGTTAATATCTGGAAAGGCTGGATTTTGACGGGATTCTCACTGGCAGTTAGCCAATGACTTATGGAGTATCTACTATTATTTTAGGCCAGTTTACTCTGCAATTTACAGGAAATACCGCGATTTGCACCTAGTAATATATAAAAAACCTTTAGCATTCATTACTGTAGCACCTGTAACAAAAAACACCTTTTTAAATGAATGACCATTTCAATAAATAAATTATTGGACCTGCTCAAATGCCTTCTTAAAAACAACTTATATAATTAAACACATATCTACAGCACTGAGAGTGATCAACCGAAATTCCATTCCAACTAAACACACTAATCATACCATTGTATCCAAACCAGACCAAAAAGTTATACCACTCAAATGCGTGAAGATCAACACAGCGCAAATAAACCCGTCAATTCCGAAAAGTAATTATGTCGACTAATTGCGACATTTCTTGGCGATTAAACGACAATGTGCCCGGCTTTATCTCCGACATGTTGTGTGAGTTCCAGTTGTATTTGGTTCCGTATGCGGCATGTTCTCTCACAAAAACACGCTGTCACCAGTACTTTATGAGATTGTTAGATAAGAAACCCGTGATCAAAATTAAGAAATTCAAAGTTCAACTTGGATACTACTAAGTACTAATGACTATTTATCCGAGACTAGAAAGAGTAACGAGTGCAAACCTTCTTTGTTAGTTTGGAGGGACGGGTGTCGTGTTCCTCCAACACAAAGGGAGGATCCTCCGACCAGGCGAGCTGATCATGCCTGGTGGACCACTGCCCAACAGTTGATGTTGGGATGTTTTTTTTTTATTATTATTATTATAATTCACAAAACTGATGTTCAATCACAAAAACACAACAAACATGACTACATAAATATACTGATTGACATCTACTGGATGTGAATCCTGCATGCATATTATGTGAAACCAAGTATCTTAAACAGTTCATTTGAAATATAATATAAATATAGATATTGCTAAGGTTGAGTTAAACTAAACATTACAAAGAAAATTAACTTCTTAAAAAAAAATGTTGTATATATGCTAATCGGCGCGAGAATGTCTCTTTCGCGATTCAGGATTAGTAGTTACTCCGTATAGATCGTTACGTGTTTTCTTCGTATTTCAATGTTGCTTCGGTAGATGGCGCTGTTGTATGCTTGCGCTGCATGTGGAAGTCGCCACATAAGTAGGTACATATCGTGTCATTGGTCATTGTTACTGTAGCTGTCATTTAATGAAATGACTGACGGAAGCCTCGCTAATTTCAGCACGAATGGACCGGCTCGACCTGGCGACACGAATGGGGCACTACTACTTTCACACAGAAGACCATCCTAATTATGACAGCATTCTTGATGTCGATTTTTGTTGGTGAGTGTGAGACCAGGCTGCCATGGTATGGGTCACCATGCTGCATTGCTTACCCTCACAATGAGGATGGTGACCCCTACTCCTGGATTCTAGTCATGCTTTCCATCAGGCCAAGTAGAATCACTTTGGTTGGCTTAAATATAAAAAAAGTATAGGTCGTTGTCGTGTCATTGGCTATTGTAAGTTAGTTGTCATTTAACGAAATGACTGACGCATGGAAGGTGAACAAACTCATTTTTTTATTACTTAATATCTATAACTTAATATATTGTTTGAGTATTTTGAACTTCTGCGCTTCGTATTCCTAAAAAAACAACATTTGAATTTCTTGAGCTTGTAGAAGAATCTTAAAAGTTTACGCATCGCGTACTGAACCCAAATTCTTTACCAAAACTGTAACATGCGCCGTCCATCACAGGGCAATTTGTGCTACCATAACCTCATACCAACAGTAATTATGTTTAAACCAGAACACTCAGGCATTACGTCCACTAGGTGTTTTCCTTTTTTTTCATTTTACTTTCTAGATGTGTTAGTGGCCAGTTATTTTAATAACCTAAATTTGAGTTAAACTGTATTTTAGTAAACCAGACAATTAGTCTAATTAAATCCAATAATGGCATAAAGTCACTTCGCAGTCATTGCGACTACACATTAGATTCAATGCTCATGATTTCTATCTGGCAGGTATGAGTAGAAACTATTACTAGTGAGACAATGGGGTCCTTATCGCAGTCTTCAACCAAAATGCGAAATGTTTTTTTTAAGAGCCAAATGAGTAATAACAAGTGCTTTACTAGCTTTTCACAAGGGATCGCAGTTAGACCTCACATAAATAAAGAAATCAAACTGCCCCATTTAACACAATCCTCGGTCGTGATATAATTTGTTTCAATTCCCTGTAAAAATTTGAAATTTTGAGTTCCTACTACTGTGATATCATATAAGTATACACTTGTTTTTTTTTAATTATTGATTACGCTGTAAAGTATTACATCTCGTTAAAATATTCTGAGTATACGGATCTCTTTTCCAAAAAAAGCCATCGATTCATCATAAGAAAATATGAATCGTCCACGCTAATGCACAAGGACCTTAACTCTGAATGCATTCTCAAACTTTCAGTTTTACTAAAAAGGCTTTATATTTATTGCTTAAGCTTAAAAAAGAATAAAGGGCGATCCCATTGGCCCGATAGACGTGAAACTCTCGGTTTAATGCGCACCCATTAGTTTTAATGGGACTCCACCTTAACCGTTACGGTTTATTTAATGAAGTAGTTTGCAAAAACTGATTGATTACGTGATTTATTTTATGCAATTTAGTTTTAAATTTCGAACTTGTGATCTATAAAGATGGCGGGTCACTGAATGTAGATGGTATTGACCTTTAACTACCGACGTGGGGCCTGTGAGGCCGCGGCAGGTAGACACTTTGTTAGCTTTATCCCTTCCTCGTGCAGGAGAGCTCTGTATTCTTCAGTAGTTGCGAATTTAGTTGCACCAACGCCGTTGAGTGTGGTAGTAGTGCCGGCAAATATAATTTCAGTAAGTTATTTCAGTTTGAAATTCCGACGCGGCCTCACAGGCCCAACGTCGGTAGTTACGTGACTTTTTTGTTTAAGATACGGGTAACATAAAGTGCCATGTTACAAAAATCTCATCCACAATTTGAAAATTGATGTAGCTGGGACGTCAAGAGGTAAACAGTCTTTATCTATAAATAATTCACGCCTTTCCAAAAGACCACGATATCCCATAAATCTTTTGAATTCGAATAATGAAAATTTTACTGAGAGCTTGATTGCAGAAGACTCCAGCAGATCGGAAGTAGAGGACATCGGACACAATGTTATACCAGAAATCAACGATCACGATATAGAAATCTGACGTATACTGGCATACTGATATATATGAGGCTATAGCCCAGCCCCAAGCACAGGCCGAAGTTATTTAGCCGCCGTTCAAGACGTTGGCCTATGACACTTTTTTATAGAATTTTATTCACAAATTTAGTCAATGCCTATATATTATATAATAATAAATATATAATAAATAATAAAATTTATTTCATTGACCAATTATAATCTTACATATGTTACAGTATAGGACATTTGATATAAAAGTAGTTCTTAAGGTATTAAATAGGCTAAATTACATTAGCGTATAGTTTACAAAGTCTATTAAATTATACATGCTTACATAGGAATTTATTTATTTATTTTTTATTAAGCTCAATACTCAAGCTACTTGCCTGAACTAGGGTAAACCTGTGTTTCAGGCGATTGCTTGACTCAGAATTGAGCTGTTACTTCTCTGTTACTACTTTTTACAAGATTTAAAATATAAAAGATATTAATTAAACGTAAAAATTAAGTACTACAAATGCGTCTACCTAATAAGCAAATGATAATGGCTGATAAAGATTACCTACTTAAATGTTTCTAAAATGTTTTCTGTGTCTGTATAGTTTAATTTACCTATATACTCTGTTAGTGCGATCTTGCAATTTTTATTATTTAGGCTGTATATGTTTAGTACCTTGTTAATTCTGTTGTACAATAGTGGTCCTAAAAATAAATAAAATCTATGAGTGAATCTATGATTAGTTTGAGGCCTGGTACATACTATGTCCTTTCTTCTCTTATCCAACGGTATGAAATTACTAATGGAGAGTTCGGTGTGCTGTTTTAAAATTGTGTGCAGAATAAATAACTGTCGAACTGTTAGTACATTACATGCCATGTGAAGCTGATGTGTGGGAAACATGAATGGTCGGGATGTTGCTACTTTGAGCACTGCTCTTTGGGCTCGTTCTAAAGGCAATAATATTGACTTGGCCGCACCTCCCCATGATGATATACAATAAGTGAGTATAGTTTGACATAATGTTAAATAAACTTGCTTTATTAATGTGTTATCTGCTACATTGTGAAGATACTTAAATATATATATTAGTTTCCTTGTTTTTGTTCATAATAAATCAATGTGTTTGCGAAAATTCAAATTTGTGTCAAGAATGACACCTAAGTACTTCACATCATTGCTACTTACTAACGCGGGACACTCACATGCACAATCAGTTAATGTTTTGCAATTATGTGCGTATATATTTAGGTTACTAATAGGAATATTTGTATTTCTCATTGAAAATAAAATGTATTTTGTTTTTTCTATATTTAGGGTTAGTAGGTTCTTATGTAGCCAGTTAGTCACTATGTTAAAGCCCCCCTGTGCGATTTGAAAAACTTCACTGCGAGATTTCGCAGTAAATATTAGAGCTGTGTCATCCGCGTAAGATACTATGCAACCATTAGGTATCTTTAGGCTACAGAGGTCATTTATATACACCAGAAACAAAGTACAGCCCAAAGTACTACCCTGGGGAAAACCATAACCGTCGGTACTAGCGTGACAAAAAATCCACGTCGGTAGTTAAAGGTTAAAGGAATGCACAGATGTGTGTGTGTGCGTGTGTGTGTGTGTGTGTGTGTGCGTGTGTGTGTGCGTGTGTGTATATATGTTTGTTGATTCAAGTACATTCCTGTTATAACAATCGTAGTTATATAATACTCATTTAACCACATTATAGTTACATTTTAAAAAGAAAGACTTGTAAAGGGCCACTAAAAGCTATTAAGACCTAGGTCATAGGTTTGATTTTCAGCCAGAATATAAAATAGTTGTGTGACATACTAATATAAACATTTCAAGTTTTGTTCTCCATCCTTTCTGCCTCTAGACCAGACGTAGAAGAAAGTAGAATCTAGGAGTTGATGTCACCATCCTCATTGTAAAGTCAGACACTAGAGCATAGTGACCAACACAATGGCGGCCTAGTGAGATGGTACTGCGTCATTAGGCGTCTGGTCTCATACTCACCAACTAAATATGACAACACAAATGCTGTTTTTTTAGGTTGTTCTTCTGTGTATCATCCTCCTAGCCATTGTTCCCAAGTTTATTTATGGGTCGGCTACTAGTTCAACCGGTTTTACCTAAATTTCAGTTTTTCCACGGAGCGACTGACATCGGACCTCCGCAACCCTAAGGGAGAACTGAAATTCGAAGATTGAACTAGTTGTCAGAATATTTGAGGGCACTGACTTCCCAATAAAGATTGCCATAGGTGTTCATGACAACTGGGACCGACGGCTTTACGTGCTCTCCGAGGCACGTGTGTAGTAGAGAATAGAGAAAGAGAATAAAGAATAGGAAACAAAAAATATTTACAACTTCGCTAGGGAGGCAGTTATGTTGAAATCAGCGTGGCTCTACTACCTTATTGGACTGTCTTGTTGGTCTAGTGGTTCGCGTATGCGGCTGCTGATCAAGAGGTCTTGAGTTCGACTCCCGGGTCAGACCAAATATTTGTGTGATCCACAAATATTTGTTTCGGAGTCTGGGTGTTTTTTTATTTATAATATGTATGTATTTACAAAAAAAGTGTGTTTATGTATTCATATCTGTTTTTTAGTACCCATAACACAAGCTCTGCTTATTTTGGGACTAGATGACGTTGTGTGTAAGATGTCTAAAATATTTATTTATTTATTATTTGAGATCAGCCAGACCCGTTTATTTGATGTGGAGTTATATACAGTAGCTTTGAATATATTGTAATATATGTTATTATAATTGTGATAATTGTAATTATCGCATTTAAGAATATTGTCTGGACTTTAAAAGAGACTGTGATCCCTGAGTTTGTTTCGTCCTTTCTTCTCAGAGCTAGTCCAGTTAGGAAAGGCCGAACTCATCTGCTCAAAAAAAAAAAAGTTTAACTTGCAAAAGTGTTCATGTAACCTAATTGCAGAATAAATGATTTCATTTCATTTTCATTTTGTGAATCAACTTATAATTTTAAAACAAATTCTTCAAAGTCATAAAAAATGCCAAATTCAAGACATAGATCATCCTACTAATATTATAAACGCGAAAGTTTGTGAGTATGTATGTATGTATTTCTTTTTTTTTTTTTTTTTTTTAAAGACAACTCCCGCATTAGGAATATAAATTCCTGTGTCGCGGGGGACTTACAAACATACATAAAACGGACACAAAGAACACCCAGACTCAGAACAACAAATTGTGAATCACACAAAGTGTTGTCCTACGTGGGATTTGAACCCACGACACTTGGCGTAGTAGGAAGCGGCGTGGCAACCACTTAAGCCACTAGGCCAACCGTGCAGTCAGGATGTATGTTTGTTACTCTTTCACGCAAAAACTACTGAACGGATTTGAATGAAACTACAGTAATATAGCTTATATATCAGAATTACAAATAGGCTATTTTATACTGCAATAATAGAGATACACGGGCGAAAACTAGGCGATTATAAAAATACATAAATCGTAGATGTCAAAATGTATCACTGTTTATCTCCTGTCAAAACTTAACAGGTTGCTATGCATAACACACTTTCATAGCATCCATAATGATATACGCGGGTAACACCGCGGGACATTCATTCATTCCGAGGACGCAAGATGCCATCGACAGGTTTACAAAATTTGAGTATTATGCTCATTAAGAAAGCCAAGATCTTTTTGTACCATTCGGTAGATCTAACACAATACAATTTGAACAGTAATCATAAGACTTAAGAATCAGATTCTATTGTAGGAGTCGACTGCAGACTGCTACTTCATTTGAACCAAATCGGATTAGTATGAGATTTATTTACAAGTCAACGTCTGTTATATTTGTTTTGATATAATCTTATTGTTGTACTTATAACCGAATAATTAAAGTATTTAGGTTAAGTAGGAGGATTAAATAAATATCATATCCTCCTAGCCATTATTCCCAAGTTTATTTGGGGTCGGCTACTAGTTCAACCGGTTTTACCTGAATTCCAGTTTTTCTACGGAGCGACTGGCATCGGACCTCCGCAACCCTTATGGAGAACTGAAATTCGAAGATTGAACTAGTTGTCAGTATATTTGAGGGCACTGACTTCCTAATAACGATTGTCATAGATGTTTATGACAACGAGGCACGGGCGTGAATCACCGCCAAACTTCCGAACTCCGGGCAGCTATAAGGAATTTCCTAAGAAAATCCCAAAAACACTTTTTGGCCCGACCCGGGATTTGAACCCGAGATTTGAATACTGATGTGAAATGTACTTCTTATTAGCTGGGTCCCACGGTGTTCCCTGCGGTTATGGTTATAAATCGTGAGTAACGCCGCAGAGCAAAGCTAGTCAAAAAAAATATCTTTACTTCATCAGCTTTCTGGCAGTGTAAGTTTCGTTAAAATCAATCCAGCCGTTCCCGAGATTACTCAGAAGAAACAGACAAACAAGAAATTACATTTTCGATGTGAGTACCTGCCGTATATACTTTCATATGCATTTAGTAAAAAAAAAGATTCCGACGAATTGAGAACCTCCTCCTTATTTGAAGTCGGTTAAAAAATGGTTTATTTGACATCACATACACTATGTTTTTATTTATTTCTATATATATATATTTAGATTTTTATTTTTAGTCGATTTTGAGGAGCTAGTTCAATAATATAATTTAATGTTCATTTTAAGTTTTTATTTTCTGCAAACATTTATTCTGGTATTATGTATGTATAATACTTTTAAATCTAAGTTTTAATTTAACATTAATATCAAACCAAATCAGTCGATTTACATAGTCACAAGAAAGCAAATATCAAACCGAAACCAGGTTGCAAGTTCTTATACTCAAATGCCTGAGCCATGCCCATTCATCTTTAAACCAGAATAAACGCAGATTCTCAATTCTTAAAATGTATATCTAAACTCACAGCAATCGCAACTCAGATAAAACGCGATCGCATTGCGCAAGATTTAGTCATAATGCGATTATACCAAAGAAGATGATATCACTTGATACCAGCTAAGTTATCGCCTGTTTACCGTCCAAGATGTTAGGCGATATGTTTCTGGATTGTAAGTGACAGAATGTGGGGCTTATTTAATGCTCTGTGTTTAGTATCCAACCTTCTCAGATCAACTTAACAAGTGATATTGAAATATAACTATGTATTGAGCTCAGCTGTATACGGCTATACGTAGTGAGCTAGGCTGCTTTCTATATACGTATTTTGAATGTGAAAGTAAAAAAAATATTTAGTATCTAAAGCCTCTGGATACAATATATTATACATTTACCTAAAATGTTTTGGACATCTAACACAGAACATCATCTAGTCCCACAATTAGCAGAGCTTGTGCTATGGGTACTAGACAACTGATATAAATACATAAATACATATATTTCTTTATAAATACATACATATTATACATAGAAAACACCCAAAACCTCGAAAAAAAGATTTGTAGATCATACATATAGTTGGTCCGTCCCGGGGATCCCACCCGATACCTCTTGATCAGCAGCCGCATACGCTAACCACTAGACCAACAAGGCAGTAAATGTTTAATCTATCAGGGCATCTTTTGATGTTAACCCTCCTTGAGTATGTGTATATTTCGGGACGGATATTTTTTATTTTTGAAAAAAACCATCCCAGTAACTTTCCTTACATTGACATTATTTCAATGAATACACTGACTACAGTAAACTTAGCTTGCAGATAAGTTAAATGAAATACCACCTCAATATTCCTTCATGTATTTATTAAGTGTGAGTAATATTATATTATATATCCAAAGAGGTTCTGTATATTAACTTTAAACTAATAAATCTTATAAAACAATCTGTACCTCATAAAATTTCGTTTTGAACTTTTGAACTTCATCGGTTGAAACAAATAAGAACTTAATCTCAAAATATATGATTACTAGCAGAGTCCTTTTTTTTGCATTTATGATATTACATACCTACAGACACTCCAATTTTATTTATTTGTATAAATAAATAAAAACACGAATGCCCTTATTATTAGTAGATATGACCAGAACTTGAGGTCTCATTCCGTCGCTCGTAAAATGCGATGGCTCAATTTTGGAGTCTCGTTTTCATTGATTTATGGGGGCACTAAAATGATGTATTGAAAAGTGCCAATTCTTTACCAATGGTATTGTGCAAAGGCAATTTATGGGCTCTGGACCTAAATTAAGCCATTCGTTGCATGTTTATGATGTGTTTCGAAAGAAAATATAATAAAATAGTTTTGAATTTATAGAACAAATTAGTGCGATTTTTCGAACTTTGAAGTTTATGACATCATCTAGGTATGGTAACATCCGCTCCTAAAAACTGTACATTTGGCAATATTTAATGGACATTCGCTGTCAATCAAGAGATACATATCTGTTCGATAATTGTATGTTTATTTTTTTTCTTCTTCAGACTATAATGATGGGAAAGATTGTGGGGAAAAGACGCGTCGGAAGAAGGAAAATGGCTTCGTAACGTTAGACAATGGACCGGGATCGCCAATTTATAGGAACTGTTTCGTTTGGCGAGGGACAAGAAGAGATATGCGGAGCTGACGGCCAACCTCCAGTAGTGGAGAGGCACTGAAAGAAAAAGAAGAAATTTATGGAAGAACATTCGATCACTAACAAGAACCCAACTTCATTGTGTTACCAATGTATCAATGTTTTGTTTTTTAAATGCCTTCAACATAAAAATGGTGATGATGATAATTGTAATATTAGAAATGGTGTATAAGTGTATACTAGTAATCTAGGTACACTTCTCTAATCTTATAAAAAGTATACTACACATTTTGTACAAGATAAGCAATCTCCTGAAACCCGGCAGTGGAACATTATTTATTTATGATTGATTGAAGTAATCCCCCTTACCGTGTGAGTATCTAAACTTAATATTATAAATTCGAAATTAACTGTGTCTTAATCTTTACTGCGATAATTCGATTAAAAAAAAGTATGTTTATGTATTTATATCTGTTGTTTAGTACCCATAATACAAGCTCTGCTTAATTTTGGACTAGATGACGATGTGTGTTAGATGTTCGAAATGTTTATTTATTTATAATCGACATATACGGGAGAATTCATGCGCAAAATCCAGTACAGTCAATTTTTAGTACTAACTCTAACACCTTCCAACTTGTTTTACTATTTTAATTCTATTACACTAAAAAAACAACCATTTAATACCAGAATCGCAAGGAACATCAAAAATTCCGTACTTATAATTTTTCTTTAAACATCTTTCCAATTATTTGCAGCGACTGGAACGATAAGTCGCGTTTTAAGTGCGCGTGCGCATCGGACGTCGTAAATATGATCGCGATCACACATTATGTTAAGGACGAAACGAGATCACTTGGGGCTGCCCTTATAGGATTCGAACGTGGGTGGATATGGTAAAGAATCTTTACCTCATTGTTTTATGAATTAAATATTGAATTATGAATATATTCGGTGAATAAATTTATACGGAGCATCTGATGAAGAACGCAATTTAATAAAACTTATGTAATGAACAAATTCATGATATATAAGATTATTCTGAACTCTGGTTTTACGAGTCTTGAACAGACATATTTTGTCACATAAACATAGATATGTAATCAAACTTTACCTGTTAAATAGTGTGACAATGCTAATAACTACAATCATTTTGTTAGGAACCGGTGAAAGTGAACCTTAAAGAGTTGAGAAAATTCGTGATTATTTCACTCAGGTTTGTTTTTGTCTTTGTGTAGACCATTAATTTTATGTATTTAATATCTAAATAACACTCTCCTGTTCTCATTATAAGTAAAAATCTATTATCATGTCAGTCAAAAAACTGAAAAACAATAATAATTATATGACAAAAATCTATATTATTAAAACTGTTCATCTTAATTTATACTTAATAAATCAACGTAATATACTTATCCAGTACACATAAATTCCTTGCCGCTACACTTACGAAACTTGCCCCAATATTTTAGAATAAGAAAAAAGCAGTACCAACTTTATAACTGAATGGGCCAATAAATTGAGTTAAGTCGAACTCATACAAGATAATAACGTATCTTGTTTAAAATGTGGAAAACGAGAACAATATATTGGCGGGACATTGTTACAAAAGCCGCCATTTTTGATATACATACAATAGGTAGGCATTTGTATCTACCAATTATTCAGGTGTCTACATGTGTATATTCAGCTTTACAATCAAAAGTTTCTAGCATTATGGCATAATCTCATATTAAGTGTTGTGACGAGATTCGGAATTACGAAACTTGATTGATTTATTTACGATTGTCAAACATAAGTTACGATCAAATTCTTTAAACTTGGCGTTTGAATAAATATTAACTGTTATCGTATAAGTAGATTAAAACTGGAAATCGATGAGACATATAACGCTGTTCCTATCTCCGTCACCTCAAAAATTATAAAAAAAATAAGTTTTCATTTATTTCTCTTCGATGTGTCCGACCTTTATATGATTTATAAAGACTAGTGGCATTACATGAGCAATAAATAATACTTTAATTCTTGTTTTGCCGTCAAAAATAAGGACTCAAGATTATTCATGATATGAAGTGTGAGGGTCAAAACTTAATTTGTTGGAATTGTTAATTTCCATGATTGGATCGGGTATGGATCCAGATTTCTTTAAATTTATTATATCAGATATTGCAATGCCAGTGTATTGATTTTGGTGTGATACTTTTACTCAACTAATTTTATTCTGAAGTTCGAGTTTTCTGATACTTTTTAAAGATCCATTTGATCATCAATTCACCATAATGTTTTGTGTGGACGTCTGTTCTAGTATATCGCGTGTTGATGGATCAAAAGTACATAATATCGTCACCTCCTTCAATCCCGAGAAGTCGACTTAGGGAGCAAACCACATAAAACACCAAAGAGAAATGAAACTTTATAGAAACCCTGTACCGACCCGTCTGGCCAACGTGGCATAATAGGCTAAAACCTTCTATATAAGAAGAGGCGTAAGTTTAGCAGTGGACTTTTAAAGGCTATTGGTGACGATTAATGATAGCCACTGTGAAGAAATAAGACGTAGTAATAAGCATCCAAAATATACATATAAGTAACCTTGGTAGTCAAGTAGGAATATATAGCACACATGTTATGATATATATATTTTTAATCACAATTGTATACTAGAGATACCGATTGTAATCGGCAATTAATAAGCACTTTGATCTCAATATCCTGGTTGAAATATACAGTTTACTGGTGTGAATTATATATATTAAGTAAATGTGAACGGTGATGTCCGAGGCGTTTATCGGAATGCTATAATTATTGTTATTTATTCATATTGTCGTCGTTTATCACTTTTAAAATTGATGCCTTTACAAATGTAACAAGAGAACCTGCGGTCAAGAATTTCGGTTTAAATATTTTTAGTTCCGTACACAATTTATGAGAATAAAATTATACTCTCTATAAATAAAATGTTCTAGACGTTTTAACTTTAAACTCCAAGTGATATCTCAATTAATCGGTTCACTACATCCTAAAGTACTACGGACTTGGTTTATAAACTTCATGGCTTAAAATTTGGAATGAAATGTGGGCATCCCATGCAAATTTTTTGATTCTTGAGGATGGTCATAGACTTTATGCGCGGGCGTATCCTGAGGCAAAAGCTACTAGCTATTAAAGTAGTAAATGAAACGAAATAGGTTGAGATTGTGATTAAATGTTAACACTGAGTTAGTTTTAACTGCGTTAAGTTTAATTGTCAATTTTTTGTGCTTTCAAAGGAAATAAAGATGATCGATATTTACACCCAAATTAAAAATGCAAAGCCATAACAAAAACTATGCGATTGCAATGTTCTTCTCCATGGTCCAATTTAAGTTTGTACGGAAATGCATCCTAATTAGTTCAACAGTTTAGACTTGATAGCGTAACAGACAGACAGATAGAGAGATTTATTTTAGATATTAATATGAAAATGAATTTAATGTCATTTTTTTATTAAATCTACTGCTTCAACTATATTAATTTGTAGTTTAAAAAAAATCACAAGTAAACATTTAAATTTTCAACTCATAAAATTTGAAAAGATTTTTCTTTTCTGTGGAACTCTAATAATTTAAGTCGTACATCACAGTGTGATTACAGGGCCCTTTACAGATGAGTTGAAAACTACTTAAATGTTTAATTTATGGGTTCAACGATATCATTAAGCGATTGTAGCCATTGTACAGAGATGGATGAAAAAGAAGAAATAATTTAAAAAAACATTGATAATTCTAATATAGAAGGAGAGGCAAATGAAAATAGAAAGACATGTAATTTCGTTTAAAATTTACAATGTATAAAAAAACAACTAAACTCATTACAGCGCCATCTTACTAATACACACCGAACTACACAGTATTTGTTAATTCTGTATCTCGATATGAATAATTCTTAACACAATCAATATAAATACAACCTCCTAGAACTAACTCCACGGCCTGTCAGATAAAATTACCTGGCCTGATCGGAGAATCCTTCCTTTGAGACTTGAGGGTAGGTATGACGAGGTGTTTTTTTACTGACGAGTCCAGCCCTACTCCCACAACCCGATATCATGACACTAAGAAAAGTTGCTACTGGTATACATATCTATTGTCGTTTCAAGTGCACTAAAGATTTTAAGACCAGCTTTGCTCGCGTTTACAACAAAAACTGCAAATAACACCACGGTCATGTTAGCCTTTTATTATCAAATAGCTGATAGTTGATAATAAAAAGCTAACATGGACTATATTTTATAAGCTTTATAGTTTGGTTATTTTTATATAGTTTTGTTTTATTCACAATGAAATCAACCATTGGGATCAGATTACAATAGGAATCGTCGCAGCTAACGGTAAAGCAGCATGCCGAAATCGAATGCACCGTAATCACACCTTTTACGATTAAATTGAGTTTTTAATGTTTTTCTAGCAAGTCTGGTTACTAGTTTTGAATATAAGAAATAGTTGGTCCAGCAAAATTTGTAAATGATAAATGATGATACATTATATTTATTTCTGTAAGTAAATCTTTTAAGACATTTTTACAAGTCGGACTTATAGCTAGAAGGCGCCGGCATTTCCTACGACTCACTCTGGGAAGAAACGCCGAAACAAACCACAGAGGTGTCTTTTTTTTTTTTAAGTCCGTGTACAACATTAAAGAGAACTATGTGAGTGCAGTATAGGGTCTGGGTTGGCCTTTTGAAGAAAGGACCATAGTTTTGAGTCGACCTGTCCATACAGACGGCATACGGGCCCCAGCCATCGATGTAGTCAGGACCCGGAACACGAAGGATGTAACCTTGTGAAGGCTTTTATAGAATTTGTTTCTGACTCGTAATCAGCAATAGGAGGCCTTGAAGGACGGTAAGGCCATGTTGTCTACTTGGCGGCGTTTTGGTTGGTATTATCAGATGGTTTTCCATTATAAAAAATCTGTCTATGCATGTTCTATAACCCGTCTTGTATTGTTTAGTGTTAGAAAATGCAGTAGAATAAAATTTCCAGTTGCGATTGACTGATCTGCTTATCTGGTCGAATCTACTGAAGAGATTTGAATTTGCTTACACTTGTAGACTAGAGATTTAGAAGGAAGGTTTAGAGATATATAAATCATGCGGGGACAGTCAGGACAGACATTCCGTGTGGTGACGGATTAAGAATACAAAGTGTCACCACCCCTATTCATTACCGGTGTCGTAAGAGGCGACTAAAGGAACAAAATAAGCAGCTAACATCACTGCCAAGAGAAGGAAAACTTGAAACAAACCCCATACCAACCCGTCTGGCCAGCGTGGTATAGTAGGCCAAAACCTCCTTGCAAAGGAGAGGCCTATGTCCAGCAGTGGACTGTTAAAGGCTGTTGATGATGATGATGATGACGGGGACAGGTCCTCTATATTCTTAAATATATTCATTCTTAAAAAGATACGACATATTTCTATTAAGTAAAACATTATCACAAACATAGAAGTATATTTTAAATTACACATATAGGCCAGGTGGAGTGATGATTTGCGCAAGACGGCTGTTGCTGTTGCTGGATGCGAGAAGCCGATGATCGAACCAAGTGGCGTGCAATTGGAGAGGCCTATGTCCAGCAGTGGACTGCGATAGGCTGATGATGATGATGATGATGATAGTAACATAAGTTTTGACATCTTGTGGGTGAAAGAACCAGCTCAAATTGTGATGAATGTGGAATTTTTGATGATGTCTATCACATTTTAAGGGAATACATATTTCCTCTGAAGGTGATAGACATCATCAAAAATGCATCAAAACTAGGGCTGAGAGAGCGACTTTGATAATTAGGTTTAACGTAAATGTTATACCAGATTTTCCAAAGTATATTGTAAAAGCCTCTATCAGAAGCGGCATTGTTAGTTCATAAGCTCTATGAACTATAGCCTAAATTGCAGTATGTTATTTTTATTTGTTATAGTTAAGGTAGTTTTAGAATTAGTATATAGTATGATTAGAGTATAATCGGGTATGGTCTTCTGTGTGATAACAAGTCCCTAAAAAATAAAGATAAAAATAAAAATGCATGTACATTAACAATATATACACAGTACTTATTATGAATATAAGACATCATAAAAGATTTATTAATCGTACGAATCCCTTTAAGGCTAGCAAAAAGACAATTAAACAGTCAAAATGGATCTTAAACGGTATTAAATTGATGCAAGTAATAAAATTTAAGCACCTGATCTGATTAAAACGGTTCTCTGGAATCACTTGTGTTCCAATGCGACCGACATTCACAACGGTTACATTAATTTGTAATTCTTTAAATTGTATCTCATCGCTATTTGGAAGTGGTAGTGTAATGGGGATGTTGCAGCTTTTAATTCCATCAGTTATGGTGGAGATTAAGAGCCTATAATTAGTAAGGTAGAATTCTTACAGATTGACTTTTACTTGATATTATTAAAGTGGTTTACTGATTGGTGGTTTATGATTTTGTATGCTAGATTACTGTATTCTAATCGTGATACATAATATTGTCTTTGACTGTAATTTGTCTGTAAATATGTACCTATAAAAGGGATTTCTAGTAATTTGATTATAACAGTACTGACTTTGTCTAGTTTGACCTTCCAAATCTAGTGTGGATAGTAGCGAAGAAGTAATGCATCTATAATAATAAATTATACTCAATCATTACCTGGAAGAGCCCAAGACGTACGGGACACATGGGTAGACGACAGACGAGATGGCAAGATGACATAGTAAGGATGGCGGGACAGGAGTGAATGCAAATCGCTCAAGGCTGAGATAAGTGGGATCTTTTGGAGGAGGCCTTTACCCGAAGATTCTCACTAATAAAATGTAATATTTATGCTAAAGAGTTCTATGAAAAATATGTTGTTTTCAAAGTAAGAAATAAAAGGCATTTATAATTTTTATTTTATTTAATGTACCTATACTAGATAAAGACTTAGACGAATAGGCTTCTTTAAATGGTAAGCCATTTAACTTCCATAAAAAGCTCCCTTTTTGCATCACTATCATCCAAAAGTCTTGGAGTAACTATATTACGTATTTTATAGAAACTTGATATAAAATATATGCTGCTACGATAATAAATAACATTGACGACCTCGCGATATTAATTTATTACCGCACAAAAACGTTTATAATTGAATCTTCGTAAAAGCCCACGTATTGTCGCGGTAACAGCGTGAAATACCGTGAAATTATAACTTTACTACCGAAAACCAAAGGTCAAATTTATAGCCTTGGTTGATTTATACTTTTTGTTAAAGATTAATAGTCCGCGAATTTGTTCGTTTATAATATGAATTATTTTTAATCATTAACCACATGTTGGACCACATTGCTGCGCATAGGGCTTTTTAAAAAGAGGTTTTATTACCATATCTATAGTGTGGTTAGAAGTGGTGACATTACGTATTCTTAATTTATTACCATGCGAGTATATATGTATATTATATCATGAAAGTATTATTTCCTTAGGTCAAAGGTACCGTAATTTCTTTCCAGTTTTAAAATAAATAAATATTTCAGACATCTTACACACAACGCCATCTAGTCCCAAACTAGGCAGAGCTTGTATTATGGGTGGTATTTATACTCGATTGGTTAGTTTATATATTAATGTAAAGTGGCAAAAGCTTTGGACACATAATATTTATGTATGTACCGAAACAAATATTTGTGAATCGCACAAACATTTGGTTCGACCCGGGAATCGAACCCGAGACCTACATAGTCGCATACCGAGGCAGTCAATTGTTCCTTTTTATGTAGATACTTGATGCACGTTTTTAAAACACGTTCAATAAATGCTGCTAATATTATTAGAGCAAGTGAAATTCTGTTGGCACAATATGGCCGTCCGGCGCCCCTAAGCAACTACATAATCCAATTAGCAAGTCACGGTAGCCACTGTGTATAATAAAGTCATAAGCAACACAGGTAGCAGTAGGGGCACTGCATTAATCACGGATTACTGCGAGCTTAGATGCACTATCTCTTTGTCCAGGACTCCCAGTGAGAGCCTAAGATTATGGCATCAACAGCGTATAGGTTTTTACCTATGTTTCTGAGAGATCTGTGAGTTTAGTCATTGCTACACTTTTTATCCAAGAGATAATAAATAGATTATTCGTTTTGTGATAACATAATACAGCAACACACACACAAACACACATGTAAGTTGTTAAACTTCATCTGAAAGTTAAATAAATTTTGAGAATATCATTCTGGCACTACAAAAATTACTGCCTGCCCAGTTAACAAATCCTTTTAGTTTAAGCAAAAATCTTACTTGTTTTAATGGTGCTATAATTCTGTATAGGATATAATTTATATCCATGAACTAGTTCAAAATATAGTTAACAGTTAAAAGTAAAAGTTAAATATTTAGTTTGTTATCCATAAACAACGTTTGGTTATAAAGTATCAATTTAACGCTGTCCACTGCTGAACGAAGGTCTCCCCCAAATAGCGCCAAACATTTCGATCTTGGGTAGTCCGCATCCATCTTCCTTCCATCCACCACCTTCCTCAAAACGCTCCAGGGCACCCTACACAACGTTTTCCTAATTACGGTCTTTAATTAAGAACTTTCACAATAACAATCAACGTTACTGGTGCTGTTCTATTCTATGAGAACAAAACAAGAATATATATTATGTCGACTACAAATTCAATTGCTGTGACGCTTCTACACTTGAGTGGTAACAAATAATCTTTGTCCGTTATTACGCTAAATAATATATGAGACGATTTATCTTAACCGAATAAGTAGTTGGTAATATTTTACAGTGTATTGTGTCGCTAAACTTACGACTTCCGGTCCGCGGCGGACTCAGTCGCGCGGCTTATCTCCAGATGAGATATTAGGTACTATTGTTATCTTCTACGCTCTGGGAATATTACGAATGTTCCTCTTCAATGTTTATTGATTTTATTTTCTTTGGGCAACTCACTGACTTTGTGTATCGAGTTGTATAAATAAATGACCTGTAAAAGTATTAACTAGGCTTGCGAATACTTAAATCGATTACCATAACTAGCAAATAATTTGTAAACTGTATTTTTGGATGTAAAAAGAATAAGTTAACTAAGTTAGATTACAGTCACTGCTTGGTTTGTTAGTCTGGTATAAAGGCAAGAAATATTATAAGCAAAGTGCTTCAAAGATTCTATCGTATATCTACTCGTAATATATCTTTAGTAGAAACTTCATAGCTTCAGGGTAATGGTATTTTATGCGTATATTTAAGCCTACCAAACTGACTTTCCTATGCCTGATGGAAATCTAGAGTAGACTCCAGGAATGGGAGCCACCATCCTCATTCTGGTACGCAGACTTTTACCTATTTTTTTCTATTATAGGGGGCAAACAAGCAGACGGATCACTTGATGGTAGATGATTTCCGCCGCCCATGGACAAAGAATATTGATTATAACTTCCATTTAAAACTAGTTTCCATTGATTTCCAAGACCACACAACAGCACACGAGCCCCGAAGATATAGATCAGTACAAATCACAACAAATACTACGTCATGTCAGAGCTAATGGCGAAACCAATAATTATGTATTAATTAATAACCACAGGGTAGTTATTAGAATCAATGTGAACGTTCTCACGTTAAACTCATAATTGTTGTGATTAATCTATATTTTGACAGGTGCTCTGTGGTGTGAGATATGCTGGTTAAAACACGCTCAAAGAATTTAGGAGATCGCTTTTTAATACTTCATTTAAATTGTACGAAGCATTTATGCTGAGTGCTCATACACAAAATCTGTTTGTATGTGTGTTTTGGAGTCTAAAGGTATGATGGATACTAACGTACTCCTAGGCGATTACAGCCACGACCAGTCTTAGAGGCCAACTAACTACACAGGAGATGTTATAGTGAACAAACATGTGCACAAATACAGGGGCACTCTTTATTCCTTCACTCACATAATCCGATGCGACGGTTATCCAATACGACCGGAAGAGATGAGCCCTCCTAGCCAGTTTATCGTTTTCTATTCTATTTCTCCATTCTCTTGTTTCATTGGAAATCACTCAGTCACGTAATCAAAACAAAATATTAGCCTATCAAACAAGAGAATAGAGAAATAGAAAAGAGAAAACGATAAACGTTTTCAACTATATAGGCTAGGAGGGCAGGAGTAGCACTGGCAGCTTTACGAGCTGTCCGAGGCACAGGGTTTTCAACTCGAACTTAGAAATTACAAGCTGTTACTGTTATTAAGCGTTATATAATTAGAAAAATCTTAAAACACTTTTTTGGTCCGGCCCGAGAAGCGAACCGGAGTTCTCTTAATTGGCAATCCCATACCCTAATAAGCTAGAGCCACATATATAGCATACTTTCTGGCCTAGCTAAGTTGCAAGAGTTATCTGATCTGCAAATGCCGTCGCCTCTATTCTCTTGTTTGATGTGATAATATTTTTTTTAATTACATGACTGAGTGACATTAGTCTATCAAACAATAGAGCGATTGCAGAAAGATAAAACATATGCAACTGAGTTAGAAGGCTGAATACCTACTTTTATCTTAGCATTGTCATTCTACTTAACGAACTGTCAGTCTTCTGGAAACACTACCAGTGGGCGTCGATACGGGGATATGTTTTGATTTTCGTATGTATAGGTACATTTTAATTCTCTTCAAATTACTTATTTTCAATAATGTAATGTGTAATCTTATCTTAATGAGTTCACACATTTATTTTGCGCTTTAGAAACTGCTCTAATAATTCTGATTAAATTTCCTATTCAGATTAAAATATTGCTGTTTATGAAGTGTTTCTTAAGATGCGATAAATTGTACAAACCAAGGAAAATACCTACGTAGAAAGAATTCGTTTTAATATATCACTTTTGAAATTCAGTCCGTAAAACACACCTTAATATAGCAAATATAGATTAGGAACAATAATCTGGAACAACGCATATAGATCTATTTACAATATTCTATATTCGTGGGCGGTTCTCTCGAAATAAATCAAAGTTTATGTGTAGGTGGCCGGCACAAGCGCAACCCATAATTATCAATTAACCTCGCGTTACAGTCATGTTCACATTCGCTCTCATAACACGGAACAAAATGCAAGTCCAATTTTTTGCACCAACTTCGTATCTTTAGTATATATGTCTGTAATTTACTACTGCCTTCCTCACTTGGTCTTCCTTTTCGATTAATTCTAAGTGCAAGGAATTGAAAATTCGAAGTAATTTTTGGTTAAATATATGTTTAAAGCAATTTGTTATCCAGTCGTCACCAAAAATATTGAGGGTGGCAAACTATGAGTCAGTTCCCCAGATTGAAAGTCACTACTGCCGTAGAAAGTCATCCTGTAACTTACCAACGTAACTTAACTTGAAAGATCCAAGTGCGTTGATGCTCTATGAATCTCACTCTCCTATAGCATTGCGTAACTATCTCTGCTGCATTCACCTGCAGATGTCGCAGGTTCGATATATACTCACTGTATTTATATAGTTATATATTTATGTATAGACTTTAATGTATTTAATATTTATTTTACATACAAAAAAAAATCTAGAAAAATTAAAATAATTTAATCAAAATAAACAAAAGGGCATGATAAAGCTTTCGTGACAAGCTTTTGTACCATATGTTTTAAAAAGACAAATAAAACGAAACACATATCTGAACAATACTTTTTATTAAAATTATTAATTTTTAAAAATAAAATCTCAGACCTAACAGTAATCTTATGCTTAGATATTTAAATATCCATATTTAGGCTCAATTTTTACATAATCTATAATGATAAAACATTATACTATACATACAGATTTAATACACTAACGTACATAAAACCACGTTTACACTAGAGAGAACTCTGCTTTACTAGCTGTTGGTGGCCCAAAACACACTGAACAACAACATAGTGAATATATAAATTATAAACTTGTCTGGATGGATACCATAATGATTTTATCTACACCTAGCTGCTTCATATTGGACTGACGAACGTTTTCACCAACGTCTCCTAAATTTAAGGGCCCATTTATAGAGAGTTAGGTAACCCATAATGATATTTTAGTTTTCACTAGCCTTTAAAGATGTTTTTTAAAGTTTAGTAGCTATCTACTTTAGGGGATTTTAACTAAGGAAACGGTTTAAGTATTAATGGTAATAACGAGTATGAGTATTGTGGATTTGTTCCATATATGGCACAACATATTTACAAGATGTTTTTCTGACTCTGAGTAATAATAAGTGTCCATTTAATTTACGTATGTGAATTTTCCCTTGACATAAGCTATTATGGAAGTTATATGATAAAGAACATATAATATTCGTGGCACGTATCTTAGTATCAGGCAGTTTAAGCCCTTAGAAAGTGCTTACAGGTCTTGTTAGGGCTGGAAAGTATTACCGAAGTCTAGAAATAAAACTTCAGAATTCTATCTAGTGACAACGTGTTCAAAACAGTCAACACGTAATATAAACACAGATTATATATTATGTATTCCTACGATTGCACTATCAACATTTATGAGCATCTTAATTACAGCTAAATCTAAACATTTAATATTATGTAGGTAGATATGTTTATCAAAGACAGGCCGATCGAAAACTATTAATTTCAGTAAAGTAGACTAAAAATACTGATAATTCTTTTATTTTCTTATTTTTTATGAAACATTTTAAGGGTAGATTGAGTATTCCGAGCGACGTTATCAAAATATTTCAAGTTGGTGGGATGTTTATATAATTCTAGTGACACGATACGTTGTTGCTTACAATGAACTCCAAAATTATCTAGCCAAATTGTACGTTTTTTTTAATCTGTGTTTTGCTGGCGTGCCTAAGAATAATAGTTAACACCACGCCTGGCCCAATAGGAGCCGAGCATGAAAGAAAAGAGCGCAGATGAAGATGCGTGGGTTAGATATACCTAATTGGTTAGATATATGGGTTTCATATAGAATTTAGCACCAAAGGAGTTTGAGTAATTAAGATTCGCTGGTTGGTGGAAAAGGTTCGCTGGAAGAAAACTCAGGTTTGGGTTAAGCTCGCCTTTGTAAATGTAATCTCCTTGGAAATGAAGTAAGAAAATTTGTGTACAATAAAGAATTAAGACTACGGAATAACTTTTAAAAAAATATTAGAAATAAATGTATTTGTATTTTTTTATGTATTTTTTTGCTTCTTAGCTTTTCGCCTCGACACTTTTTCTTTAAATTTGTCTAGGAAGAAAAAGCTACCAATTGAAAAAAAAACTATTCGGTTCATAAATGACGGAATCCCTAAGTAACGAACAAAAAAATCTAATTACTTCTTGAAATCGGTTACAAATAAAATATCAATATTAAATGCAGATTATGAACTAAATATTAGGATCTCATTCTCATATTACTATTATTTTTTTTAACACATATTAATCATTCTAAGAATTTGAAACACAATATTTACAATTGTTACTTATTATTATTTTTATTTGAAGTAGATAAAATAATATTAGTTGGGTTTCACACTAAACTAATTTTTGGCAATATTCGACATTGTCTTGAAATATTTGATAAAATAAATAAATATTAAAATCTAAAACTAATCTGGATATAATGACTGGATATGAAAGTAAAAAGGCAAAACTAAACTTATAAATTATTTTCAATGTTTCTGGTATTCAGACCAGAGCTAGCTTTCTCTTATTATAACACCTACATTCTTGGGTGAGCAATTCAGTAATACACTCATTGCTATTTTTATTTTACAGGCGCTTTTTTGTTGAAAGGAAAAATCAATGTTGATTTGTAACATTACATTGTTATTTATTTTCTTGTTTGTGTAACTATAACATACTCTTATTATTCATGACTTTTCTAAAAGTTAATTTATTATATATATTAATATTTTATTTATATTATTTTCTTATGACTTAATTTTCTAGAATACCTAGGCATTTTTGGCGTTTACTGAGTATTGCATAAAGTTTTTTTTTTAAATTAGACTTCTTGAAATTGAAAATACTTTTTAATTGAAAAATCTAATGTCACTAAGTTTGCTTTGAAATGAAGTAAAATTTATTTTAGGTTTATCTATGTATCATGTACTCTTCGGTTTCAATTTGATCTAAGTATTCCTGTGGTAGGTACAAGACCTTGCTTAAAGCAGGTCCTTATAAAAATATTAATAAATAGTAAATGTTATATCATTCAAATAGAGCTTTAAATTATGTCGTAATTATTATAAAATTAAATGTTTTTTCACAGCAATTACTTATTTCCTTAGGCATTATATTATTTATACAAAAAATATTTTAGTGATGGCATTTTTTGTTGCGATCCTTTTAATGTTTTATTATATTATTTATTTTCATACTTGCTTATTTCTGATTTCTTGCATTTTCATTCCTTTGTTCGTAAAATAAATTTATTTTCGTTCTTTTTCTGTTTTAATCTTCTCAACGGCAACTCACATTTACATGTCATTTTAATTCTCGACTCCGATATACCGCTTAAAATTCATTCATTCTTTCTACTACATGCTCAATTATGTGATTTCTTTCTTTCTGTAAAGCTTAGTCTTTTCTTCTTTCACAATAACCTTTTCCTTTTCTGTCGTTTTGCATTTTTCGTAGCTGTCATGCCTTGTTTTCAACTCAGCCCATATTGTGCACTACGAGACTACGACTCATAGTCTACTTCGACCCATAAAACACAATTCACATTCCCGCATTGGGTGTTTTTACAAAATACGTTACGAGTGTGCCCTTTCCTTTGACGTAAGTAGGGCCGCGACATTCGCAAGTGTATCCTGCGCTCATTAACACTCTGTAATTAAAGAAAATTTTCATTCATATTTGCAGAAAAAATTAAAGTATTTATTAACTGGCCAGAGGATTGCTAGTTTTATAAGAAATATTGAATCCTGTAACGCATTTAGAAAAATTGGGATAATAGTCAAGAACAGTCGTACAAAATCATGGTTACCCTAATTGTTTAGGCATATTGAAATAAATCTCAAAAAAGTGCAATTAAGAACACATGAAAAATCTGAAAAATGTTACTTAAAACTGTTTGTCTGTCCTTAACTTGTTTTATATTTAATTCCACCTCCATAAACAATGTATGACATAATATATTGACTTATTGTTACATATGTATAAGGTACTCACTTAGCTGTATCTTCAGTGACTTGTATCCTGCCCATGACCCCGGTAGAGTCCATCCTCGAAGCGACATTGACCGTGTTACCCCAGATGTCGTACTGAGGCTTCTGGGCACCAACCACACCTGCTATAACTGGGCCGTGGCTCAGTCCTGTAATATTTAGATGTCAAGGTTCATCATCATCAACAGCTTTAACTGTCTACTGATGAAAACAGGTATTATCTAGGAAGGGAGTCTAGTCTATTAGGCGCTGAACGCAGTTAAATAGTTTACAATAATAACAGTTGTATTAATCCGGCTCGAAAGACCAATGTTGAATTAGATGAAAATCAGATAGTCTAGTTTGATGCATACTGAATTTTTAACCAATCACAAGTTTGAATGCTGTTAGTATTACAATCGAGTAGATGTGAAATAAACTCACACTAGGTTTTCTGCTGTTCAGAGTTAGTTAGTTTCCAATCATACAGTGATAATTAATGTCTCTATTGTACTTTTTAAATCAAATCTGTACTGGAAAAAGTGTTTTCAAAGCGTATGGCTTTCTATTTTATAATGCAACATAATTCAATGTGATTTAATGTGATAAAAAAACATACCTATCCTTAGTTTGAATCTCTGGAAAGATTCCCTGTTGATTTGATCCAACATTGCCATGAGTGCGATTGCGAATTCAACTAATATTCCAACCGAGTGTTCCTCTTTAGTTGCCGTGTCCTAGAACAGTAAAAAGAGTGTTTAAATGAAAAACAATACAATACGGAGATGAATTTTTCTATGTCTAATATGTGTGTATTTACAAAAAAAGTATGCTTATGTATTGATATCAGTTGTCAAGTATACAATACAAGCTCTACTTAGTTTGGGACCACAAGGCTTTGTGTGTAAGATGACCCAAATATTTACTTATTATTATTTATTTAATAATAAAGCTATAACAAAATAGGAGGATTTCCAATTAGATTAGATATCAATAAACATATCTAAGTATTGCTATTATTGACTCTGTGACAGCATATACGACTGCTATGCTTGATATCGTATGCCGCTGCTGATCAAGAGGTCTCGGGTTCGATTCCCGGGTCAGATAAAATATTTGTGTAATCCACAAAAAAATGTTTCGGAATCTGGGTGTTTTCTATGTATAAAATGTATGTATTTACAAAAAAAAGTATGTTTATGTATTTATATCAATTGTTTAGACCCATAATACAAGCTCTGCTTAGTTTGGGACTAGATGATGTTGTGTGTAAGATGTCCGAAATATTTATTTTATTTATTTACATCTTGGGTTCGATCCTGGGACCAAATGTGTGTAAGTATGAACTACAAATATTTGTTACAAGTTTGTCTATTTCTTACGTTTTATATGTACGAATGTTCTAAAACGAATATATATAATATATGTATGTACTCTATAAGTCAATCTAGCTAACACAGTACAAGTACAAGCACTATATACAAAAACCTAGGTCAGTATGTTTATGTATTGATATCAGTTGTTTAGTACCGATAATACAAGCTCTGCTTAGATTGGGACTAGATAGCGTTGTGTGTAAGATGTTCGAAATATTTATTTTCAATTTTTTTTACCTACTAGCTTTCAACCGCATCGACGTTGATTATCAACGTAAAAAGTAGCTAGTTACCTTTCTCGGACTTTAGACTACCTGGATATAAAATTTGATTTCAAGTTTATCGCAAACAGACAGACAGACGTGGCGGAGGAATTTATTTTATAATATGTAGGCCTAGGGATATGTTTATGTAAGTTAGGTTACGTAGTCACTCACATTTTGTTCTTCTTTCCCTGGCCTCAGTCCAGACGCGATCATGTAGGTGCTTCCTATCGTTTTTATCTTCTCTATGCAGCTGAACTTTGGTTTCAGGAGCAACTGACAAATATCAATATTCTTCATTAAAATAGTGTTCAATGTAAAAAAACTGACTACACGAAATCGTTTGAGAAAATAAAACCATACGTCCCCATGAGAACCGAGTGCGGGTTGAGAACTGGCAAGACACGTCGTTGCTACGTAATCTTGCCGTTGGATGTTTTTAGACCGCCCGAAAAGCTCCAACTAAGCTCCACGACTGTGTTTTATCAATCGGTCCCGCTTGCTTAATTAACGCGACTTCCGAATCACGGTAACGCTCATAACATTACATGCCACAAACGGTCACCCATCTAGATACTGACCGTTGCTTACCCTCAGTGATCGTTTCTAATCACCTAAAGGCACTTGGCTATGAGCGCTTCAACTTTTAAGTTTGACCGTAGTTGGATAATTCTATGCTTGAATATAAATTTAAATGTTAACACCTTTATATGACGACATTTATTTATATCCAGCAATGAATAAGTATTGATGATGGTGATGATTCGATTTCTTTGCCTTAACTGGTGGTTTGCATTTACGACTACTGATCAATGGATCTCGGGTTCAATTCACGAGTCGAACCAAATGTTTGTTTCTAAGTCTGGGTGTTTTCTATGTATAATATGTATGTATTTATAAACAAAAAGTATGTTTATGTATTTATATCAGTTGTCTAGTACCCATAGTATAAGCCTTGCTTAGTTTGGGACTAGATGATGTTGTGTGCCAGAAGTCTGAAATATTTATTTATGATGATGATGATGATGATGAATATATCACATTACCTTATCGAAATCACAAATTATTTCGTTCAACAACCGCAGACATTCCAGGCCTTGCTTATTGACGTCAGTTTCATCATAAAACTCTTTGTAGTTAGGAATAGATGCGAACATTACTGCTATAGTTGAATATCGTTCGTGATATAACTCGGCCTGGAATAGAAGCCCATAATGTAACTTATTTCAAACAATTAATATAACTTAGTGCAGTGGTAGTGTGTGTTTACTGTGCTTGAGGTCTGGGGTTCAATTCCCGGGTCGCTCCACAAATATTTGTTTTTATGTGTAATATGTATGTATTTACAACAAAAAAAGTATGTTTATATATTTATATCAGTTGTCTAGTAGACGTTATACAAGTTTTGCTTAGTTTGAGACTAGGTGATGTTGTCTGTAATATGTCTGAAATATTTATTTATTATTTAATTACTAACTAATTATTAACTAATTATTAACTAGAATTAAATAATAAGGCAAATTAGCAGGGCTAGGCCCCGCTGATTTCAGCACGAATACGTCGGCCTGACTTGGCAGTACTACCGTCACACAGAAGACCATCCTAATCATTACAGCATTCTCGCTGTCGTATTTCGTTGGTGACTGTGAGAACGGAGACCCAATCTTTCTGCATCATTTTCCCGGACTCCGGAAGCCGGGAGAATGATACAGAATTATAGGCCGCAATAGATAGCCATGCTGCAATGTCTACCCCCACAATGAGGATGGTTACCCTCTACTCCTGGATTCTACTCATGCTTTCCAACAGACAGAGTAGAGTTATTTTGGTAGGCTTAAATATAAAAAAAAATATGAAAATAAATAAAATAAAGATGAATTACCTCAGACGCAACAAAAGTCAAGAAATGTTCGGCCACGTGAGCTGGGAGAATATTTTCGAGAAGAATCTGCAAAGACAAGGAAAGCGAATAAAATACACGAAGTCGTAAATAAGCATTGTTATGTCTTTGAATGTAGTACAGTATATGTTTATTATATAGGGATTCAATTACACACTTCTTTTTTTTGGTTTTGTACTATGTAATAATTTAAGAACGGGGCTCTCTTTTTTAATTTTTTATAAAAGCAACTAGGTACCCCATTAAGAATATAAAATGTTTAGTTGCGGGGGACTTTACAAACGTACATGAAACGGACATAAACAACACCCATACTCAGAACAACAATTCGTAAAATCACACAAAGTGTTATTCCAAGTGGGATTTGAACCCACGACATTTGGTGCAGTAGAAAGCAGCTTGGTAACAGATTAAACAACTAAACCAATCGTGCAGTCAATTGTTTGTCTAATAAATAACTAAATGGTAGAATAGTTAGAAATAAGTCTCTTTGTAAAAAGGACTGAACAATTGCAGAGCATCATCAAGAATTTCAGATTTCAAATTGCCGTACTAACCTTGTTAATTCCTCTCATGGTCTCCACCTCCTCTTGTTCAAATTTGAGTTTGTCCTTCCACAGGAAGTCAGTCCGTGAGGTGAACTCAATCTGTCTGTCGAGGATGTGCAGTAGAGCTGCGAGGAACACCAAGATCAAGCCTGCCTTCGCAGCATACGAGAGCAACGTGAACCTATGAATTTACGAACATTTTATACAACTAATGGTTGCCAAGTGATTGAAATTCGATTATAAAACTAGCTTTCGCTCGCGGCTCCGCCTCTCCGTATCTCTATTATTGCAGTAAAAAGCACTAAGCCTATGTGTTTTTCTGATATATAAGCTATATTAGTGTAAAGTTTCATCCAAATCCGTTAAACAGTTTTTACATGAACGAGCAACAAACATACTCACAAACTTTCGCGTTTGTAATATTGGTAAGAATTCGAATTATAAGTGGCAAAAATATGAAGGTTCTATTGTCAAAGACTGTAACTTCTTTAATCATAGAATTCGCCAATAGATCAGGGTAGAAGTCTCTTAAATTAATAAAAATAGATGTGAGTGCGATTCACACGCGATAGAAGTGAAACTTCAGTAAATCGACAATAGAATGAGATGAAAAAGTGTGCAATATACATACACACCGACATTTGCTCTCTCGCTCTCGCTCACTAATTTTGTATTTGTGTCTCTTACCTGTCGTTTTTCCGTTTCATCCGGTTTGAAATCACAACGATTCTAAAGAAGTTTCACTTCAAAAAGTGAAAATAAATTATAGTAGGATAAAACCAATTGGAAAAGGAGGAGAATATTATAAAAATGAAAGGAAAAATTACTAACGGGCGATCTGAGATCGGGAAGGGGAAGGGGGAGGTTTAAGGGTAAAAAACGACTTATCTCGATTTCCGCCAAAACTACAAGTCCTATGGAAAAAAGTAGAATGGCAGAGTTTACACTTTTTTCACATAACCTCATTTTCTATGTAAAAAAAATCAAAAAATCAAGTTTTGTTCACATGATCTATTTTGGAACACAAAACTTACTCATCATCAATTTCCCTCTGCTGGTAATCAGAGAAGAGTTGTGAAGAAGCGAAGAGCGAAATATGCGTCACCAGAGTCACGATCATCAGAACTAATTTGAGTACGAAGCCAACTCGCAGGAACACTGAGATGGATGCCAGCGTCAGTACTGAACTGTACAGGTAACTCTGAAACAGAAATATATCTGAGATTAGGACGAGATGATAGTTCAATTAAATTAACAACCCAAAATGTCCCACTGCCGGGTTCAGGTCTCTTCTGGCTCTTGTCTGGAAAAAATCACCGAGGGTAAGCAACATGGGCGCTGTCAGTACCTAGATGGGTGACCATTTGTGGCATGATATGTTATGAGCGTTTTCGTGATTCGGAGGTCACGTTAAGCAGTCTGTTCCGGTTGTTATTATATTATAAGATAACAGTCTTGAAGCTTAGGTGGAGGCCTTCGGGCGGTTTAGACCTGTTGTGTCTACAACATGTCTTGCCAGTCCCCAACCCACACCCAGCCAACGTGGGGACGTATGGCCTCAACAGTTTCTCAGAGAGGAGACCCGATCCCAGCAGTAGGACGTTATGGGATGTTGATGAAATGACACTTTTTTACTTCATCTTGAACCTGTTTAGTGTATTACGAGAGACTTCAACTGCAATTCAAGGATCGAGTTTTTGAATATTAAGTACATATTTCATTACATTACTTGTTTAGAGTTGTCTAAGCACTAAAATATTTACAAAGAGTACGCAATGTTCACTTACAGGAACAATATCGACGTCCACGTAGTACTGATTGGTAACGTCTGCAGTAAAATTACTCTCAAGGTCTATGAAGCTTGTGGTATTCTGTAAGTCCATGGGTCCAACGTATGTCTGGAACTAGAAATTAGAATAATGATGATGAATAATTTAGCTACAAGTATTTAAAAATGTGTTTTCACATCATGAACTTTTTCCATCTTGTGTAAAAGTAATTTTCTTGAAACTCTTCCACTGACCGCGGAATTTAACCTGTACCAGTGTGATAACTTTATTTTACAATACTGCCTCGGTGGCGCATTGTTAGTGTATGCGACTAGTCTAGTCTAGGGTTTGATACTCGGGTCGAATCAAAATGTTTGTGTGATCCACAAACATTTATTTCGGAGTTTGGGTGTTTTCTATGTATTATATAAAATGTATGTTTTTACTATACAAAAAAAAAGTATGTTTATGTATTTATATCAGTTGTGTAGTACCGATAAGTCATCTAGGCCCAAGCTCTGCTTAGTTTGGGACTAGATGACGTTGTGTGTAAGATGTCCGAAACATTAATTTATTTATTTATTCAAAATATTTCCAAGCCCAATTTCATTTAAATCGATGCAGCAGACACTCAGTTACTTTGGAGTTTAAAAACAAAATGACTATACTCTGTTTTATGGTAAGCATGAGTAGAATCCAAGGGCAGTGGTTACAATACTCGTTGACAATGCAGTATGGTGACATTAAGTCTTCGGTCTCACTCACTAACAAAACATTCGCTTGAAGTTGTGAAAGGGAGTATCACTCCAGTTGAGACGAATCGTTCATGCTGAAGTCAGTGTGGCTACTACCTTGGATATGATTTTGCTTAAATCAAAGGCAATATATAAAGTAATATCTTACCAAGTTAATAACCGCACACGATCCTATCAACACTACTGATACCAGGAACATCGTCAGTCTTATGAACTGGTTACTTGATACCACCTGGAAAAATTATGAGCATTGATTGAATATGAATATTTTAAATAATTACTGTAAGGATAATTTTGCAAAACTATAAGTAATTGATTTCAGAGAGAACATAATAGATGAAATTGTTGATTATAAATCTTTAAAGAAAGTTGTATGTGTTGTATCTCTGTACTCGATATTATTTTAAAAGATTTAAATTTTCAACAACATTTTTTTTTTAAAACTACAACCATATAAAACTTATTGATAAAATTAATGTCTTCAAGGTTATTACTGCAAATCTATTAGTATCTCATTCAATAAAATCGGTTCAATATTTTAGGCGTCAGTGGAATATACAAACACACATAGACTGCTAAAACTTACCTTACCTTTTCTTTTTATAGCTTCGTCGCAATCAGGTAAAAATGAAATTTCGACGACGACAATTATTTCTAAGTTATTTACTTAACAGTAAGGTATACTTAATTTTATATTTCATTTTTTTGGTTTCTCGAGTCACTTATGTGATTAATTCTTCAAATAAAAAACAAATTCAATCGACATGAGGAGGATCGTAACACACAATTTGATATTATATCACCTATTTATCTTAGCTAATGATATCTTTTTTTTAGGCCTAAATCGATCAGAGAAAGTTGTGTGCAAATGGGGAGAGGCCTATGTCCAGCTGAGGACTACGATGATGATGATGGTGATGATTTATCTCATAGTAATATCAGTGACACCGACCTGGCCAGGTTTCGTACAGTTATCAGCGTACAAATCGTCAGTGAGGGCTGGAACATCAGATATCCGCTGTAGCCCTCTCGCCAGGGCGGTACCGTCGTACCAAGATAGGTACACAAACACCAAAAGGGTGAAGAACGTGGGCCCGAAAGAGGCATACAGGACGATACTTCTGAAAAATTAAAATTGTGATTAAACTTACTATTTATATTGCTGCTAATGAAAAAAGTGAATGGATCGAAATCTTGTCCATTTAGCTTGTATTTTGTACAATATTCTTCTATATTGTCGGCTCAGACACGTACGCGCCCACTCGCTATCGTCGTTAACAGTCGACTTAACTGTGCCACTACCGCACGTGAGCGGGAGATGACTTAATGCTTTCTTCTCGTTCATATACAGATAGTACAGTGAGCGAGTGAATGAATGACTGAGTGACACATATCCTACAATTAGTTTCCTTGTTTATTTATAATACTTCCTCGTTATTTTCTTTGAGGAAGAAAGATAGTAGTCGTTGAAAAGTTACATATTTAGAAAATTTTGAAACTAATTTATATTCTATTTTTAACGATGTATTAACTGTACATATTACTAAAAATCAAAATAATGTAGAAAAGGCTAAATAAAATTATAGACATCTATTTGTCTATTGTCTAAATGTCTATTTGTCTCTACTCTACTCTATGTATACTAATTTTGACCTGTTGTAAGAGAAAAGTCTATGTACTGTTTTATCAGTTGTCAACTAACCATAACGTAAGCTCTACTTAGTTTTAAGATAGACGTACTAAGCTTTAGATAAAATATGTAAGATGTCCAATATATTTATTTATTAACTCCGTTTAGATTACACTGATAAAATAAATGAAAATAAAAAACTTCTTTAAGAACAAACTAATATTGAAAGTCACTAAAGGTACCATAGACGATCACAGTACATACTCTTTATTTTACATATCTCCTAAGGCCTAATATTACAATGTCATGGAATTTACACATTTTGTGTAATGTGTAGTGCGTGTATGTAAATTTTAAAAGGTGATGTGCAAACTTACTTGGGGACAGTGAGCAGTTGAATGAAAGCAATCAAAGCGAACAGTAGAGCTGCGCAGGCGACGTTGTACTTGAACTGCTCGTCGGCTTGGTTGCGGTACTGCCGCTCCTGGGTGCTGCTCTTGAACCATAGCGTAACACGGTTCATGCCTTCTGAATTGGTGCTGGAATAGAAAATATTGACCCCAATTTTATTCTACTAATCTAATGATACAAATCATTAATAATATTTATATATAAACAGAACAAATGATTGTGGTTTTTCTCAATTATTTGTCCTGGGTGAGAATCGAACAGAACAAAACAGATTTAGCAGTCTGCATTATTAATTACTAGATACAGGCCAGTAGCCAATGTATAAAAGAATCCTTGGGCCCGCAAAGGATCAGATTAATTTTAACCATGTAGCTAATTACAGCCATTATATCTTTAATAGCTATAAATATCACGACTACATAATATTTATTTTAAAGTTATTCATAAATTGCGGTTGCATTCTATGTCTATGCCAAGTCTTTATGAAATTCAGATGTTATCATTTATGTAACTTATATAAAGGTGTAAAAGAGAACCTGCAGTCACAGCACGTGGTTCGTTGTGGGAGAAGATTCTCTTCAATCATCGCTAAACTCTGAAAAGAAGACATTTATATTTTTTAAAGACGTATATACACATAAAATTTTGATATTTAAACTCACTGAATTAATAAGACAATACGATCATGTTAAAAGGTAATTAAAAAGTTTAAATCTTCTTTAAACTTTTACAATACAAACGTGATTTGTGTATTTCCGTAACCAACACTAGTTTTACGATGTGAGCTTGTGAAAATGTTGTTAATGTTTAATTTTATATATAAGTATGGATAAATTAAATAGGACGCCCACAGGCCAGGTGAAGTGACGATTTGGGCAAGTATGGATGGACTTACTGAAATTCCTATATTCTTGGCAAGAGTTGAATCGGTGATGTTGGCAAAAGGTTTATCTGCGCCCCAGCACTCCACGTATTTTGTCATCTTACTAGAGGGACGAGAGCGCGTTGGTACTCCGGGAGTAGCTGCAATATACATCAAAGATATAGTTCATGTTGTATAAACTAAGAACGACTGGATGAATTTCACTTGATAACTAAAATCAGGTATTAATCTGGAGAAAAATGTTATGAAATCGTAAGTGAACCTCAATTAATCATTTCTGAAGAGAATATCGAAAAATGTAGAATTTTGAAAAAGCTCTGAGAATATTTAAACTTCAAATATCGAAAATAATAATGAAACAGATTATACACAAGTAATTTATTTTAAAATTGGATGTTGACGTAATCTCATTCTAGGAAATTGGAAAGGACGAACACTTATTGGGTAAAATGTTAACGAGACAATGAACGGACTGATTTCTAGATTAAACACAACTGTTCAAATGTTGCATATGAAATTAAGGACTAACATAAAGATTCAACGGAAATTGTACTTAACAGCCGAAAGAATAGAAACGGTTGTGGAGTTTCAGGTGGGCTTGATTGATCGCTATGGTCACTATTTTGTCCTGAATCAAATATTCAAAATTATATTAAAATTTGAAATCTCTGAATTCTTATAGTTTCCCCAGATAAAAAGAGCACTTATCAAAATTTGCTTACAGCTTTTGTTCTATTGGCTAGTTTTATTGGCTAGTAGTAGTAGTTTTATTGGTTAATATGGATGTAATCGATAAGTTTAAATATTCTTTTAAAACAATATATATAATATGATATATTATTTACGTTAGCAGTAAACCTATGATGAGAACTACATTATTATTTCTTTAAGATTCCTTAGAGTCATTGTAGAAACATTTTGTGATTTAAATTTCCTGTATAATATAATTTGCTGAATAAATTCGCTAGTGAATTTTTATTATTACCTTTTTTGTATCTGTTCCTAAATTCCTAAATTCTATTCCTACATTCCCCTTTGGATCTAATATTTTAGCTACTTTTATTGTATACACAAGGTATAAATATTTACCTGTTCCCATAATAGGGCTGATGGCTCCGATGATAGATCCACTACGACTCTTTGGCTTCACAGGGATGACAGAACCGTTACTGAGCCCTTCTCCAGGACTAGTGGCTTGTGTGTTGTCAAATGCTACTTGTTTAGGTCCATCTCGCATGGATGCTCTTCTGCTCAGGTCTGTTTGATAGAGAACTAGAAAAATGTCATTTGCCAGTATACTGTTCCGATTTATTTATATTTTTGTACTAACGCTTTAAGGTTGAGGCAAATTACAGGTTAACAGAACCTGATATTTCTTGACTTAGATTATATTACTTTAACAATTCTTCTGTACTTCTGTTTTTCACCTACCTCCTCCTAAACTACTTAATCGATTAGGATAAAAACTTGTATCTATATTTCCATGGGTTTGGTGATTTGAAAACGCAATTAGATCTGGCAGGTGATGTTGCTATCGGCAGATAACATTAATTAATTCTAAGGCAGTATAAAAAAAATATTTTGTTTTATATTTTAACTAAAAATATATTTAAACTTGATTTCTTCAGCAAATGACCCTGCCACTACACTTATGACATACATTTAAGGAATTAATACAGCATGACATAGTATTTACCTCCTGGGGTTGTTCTCATGGACTCAGATCTCAAAACCTTGCTTGGGAAGGATTCCGTTTCAACGAAGCTGTTCTGTGACGGTGCTGGACTAATATTGTCCCTGGGTTTTGTTGGAGAGACGTCCTGGTATAGCGAAGACACAACAGAGGCTTTCCTGTCTACTGTACACACTGAAAGACGACCGTTTTCGGATGGTTTCTAAAAAAACAAGACACGTACATTAAATCAAGTCATGTTATTTTAACTTTTAAATATTCTCCTTACTTCTCCTTAAAAAGATACCTGCAGCATTAGGATATGATTCTGTATTGCGAGGAACTTTATAAACATACAAGAAACTGATACAAAGAACACCCAGACTCAGAATAACAATTTGAGAATCACACAAAATGTTATCCAGTGTAGGATTTGAACCCACAAAACTTGGCACAGTAGGAAACGGTGTGACGACCTCTTAAACCACTAGGCCAACCGTGCAGTTTTCGTGTATTATGATATGTGAATATGAAAACCTGAGACCATTATCATCATCATCATCATCAGCCTATCTCAGTCCACTGCTGGACATAGGCCTCTCCCATTGCACACCTCTTTGAGCGATTTTGAGCTTCTCGCATCCAGCTCCTGCCAGCCATCTTGCGCCAATCGTCACTACACCTGGCCTGTGGGCGTCCTACACTGATTATCACTGTTGGCAAATATGCATATAAATAATATATGTCACGCCCTCACCGGGCTGTGATCACAGGACAATTCATTACTCGTGAGTGAGTGTTGAACTCCCGATGCTGGATGAAGTTAAAAACATACTTAAAAATAAAAATCCAAAACTCTAGTTTCTTATACTTCCAGAAAATCTCGGACTGTAGAGAAATATCCCTTTAGCATAACTCGTAGTGTAACTTATGCAAAATCTCTATGTCTTTGTGAAGTATCAAAAGGTTATTGGCGATGTGTGAGCTGAATTGCACTTAAATCTCTCTGAAAGAGAGTTGTTTTTTAATTATACCCAATAAGTGATTTGTAATCTTTTGTATTTTTCACCTAAATAAAAAAAAACAAGTGAAAGGTTCATTTGGTGTGGAGTGCGTATTTATAGTTACTGATAGAGAGCCACTTTCCTAATGAATAAATACCCTGACTTTCTAATCTTAGTTAAACCTGGACAGAGTAATTGAAAACGCCCGAAGCAGTAAACACGAGAAAATCACGAGGATTAACGACAATTATCGAGTACAATTCAGATTAAAAGGAAAACCACAAAACGATTGAACTAGACTTTTGTATTTATAACGTATTTTGAAGACAATTTGTATCTATAACGTATTTAAGAGGTACATTACAATGAGATTATAAAATATTTGTCTAAGTGCTGGAAAACTAGACAATATTTTGTGTCAGCATAAAATTAATAAAGCATGAATTTAACAAAACCGCAATATACATTTGAACACATTTTTTTGTTAAAATTCATACAAAATGTTAATATTTCCAAAGTAAATGATAAATAATGATAAATGATATTTAATTCTGTAAGTAAATCTTTTTAGACATTTTTACAAGTCGGACTTTATAACTAGAAGGCGCCGGCATTTCGTACGACTCACTCTGGGAAGAAACGCCGAAACAAACCACAGAGGTGTCTTTTTTTTTTAAGTCCGTGTACAATATTAAAGAGAACTATGTGTGTGCAGTATAGGGTCTGAGTTGGCCTTTTGAAGAAAGGACCATAGTTTTGAGTCGACCTGTCCATACAGACGGCACACGGGCCCCAGCCATCGTGTAGCCTAACCGATGTAGTCAGGATCCAAAAAAAAACTGTATATTCGTATACCCGGAAAACGACACTGCCGCCAGCAGGACACTTGAGTAGGCTGTGGAAACACTCAGAACCAACAGAAAATTACTAAAATCTAAACTAACATTACAAGCCTACACTATATTCACATTTACAAACTTACACAAAGTAACTCTATCTGTCTGCTTATAACGCTTTTACAGCTAAACTGCTGCACGCATTTCAATGAAATTCAGAATAGGGATACCTTAATTTGTGAGTAAGAATAAGGGCTACTATTTGCCGCGATAGCCGCCATACAAGCAAAAGCTATTATAATAGTAATTCAAACATTATTTAGAGGCCTGATTTAATTTCACTCATTTAACAAAAAGCAACGGAATAATTGACTTAATATTCATTGGCATAAAGTGGTATTCTACGTCGACTTGGCATTGCTCTGGTCGAATCAGTTTTACACCTTATTGTTAGAATCCATACAATTTTCTTTTATTCTCTATTGTAAATTTGTAACAACGTGTACAAATAAAGAGTTTTCTATCTATCTATATAATATGATTAATATGAAAGTAATTCTGTCCGTCCGTGTGATACGTTCTCAAGCACTGAACTAATTTGGATGAAATTGGGTATGGAGAAACTTTGATAGTCGAAGAAGAATATAGGTTACCGCGATAACCGAAATACACGCGGGTAAAGGACCGGGTATAAGTTAGTATTTGTACAATTTAAACATTCTCCATAAGAATTCTTACAGAAATAGCAATAAAGTATTTTAATGCATTTAGTTGCAGTCTTAGTTAATAGGCACTTACCATCCCTGATTGCTTTAACATCGCTCTGATTAAATCATATTCTACTACAGCCCACTCAACCGTCCTTTGAGTTCAGTAGATAATAATTGAGGCCGTACCACTGTCATGTTAAGTAAAATAATATCAAAGCATAACAAATTTTATTTTTTAAATCCAGCAAAGAAAGTGTCAAGCTTATATGACTTGTTGTAAAATATATGGATTAATTACGAACTGTTAAATTGTCCTATTCAGCACTTATAAAAAAACACAGAACTGATATTTTGACAACTATTTAATAACTGAAAGTTTACTCACACACATGTTTGGACACAGAATTCCTACTTATGAATTAAAACATACGCGACTTGGATTATAACAGCGCGATAGCCCTGGTGAAGGGCAGAGTAGACCCGGAGTGTATTCTTAGCTATCACTGATAGCTAACCGGCAGGCAAAAACCTGGTCCGTAGCTGGGGAGCAGTTTAGCTAAAGAACAACCAACTGAACGAATTTAGAAAAGTCTTGCGTATTTATAGCATAATTATTGTTGATTTTTAATATTGTATTTAAATAAATCAGCAATAATTGCAAGTCAGCATTTTACTATAACAAATAGTGATGTGACAGAGTAAATAGGGACGTAACAGAACGTAACCAAATAAAATATCACGTAGTTATATACCTGAAAATCTACACTACGCTTCGTTGCACGAGGGCGGGCGGTGTGACAGAGTTGCCGATAATTCAGTTTGTCGCTCAAGTTCCCGTCAACTTTAATATCATCTCTCGAGGCACAATCTAGAGCGACTGCTGTCTATCTAACGGCTGATTTATTAGTACGTATAACCTTGGAGCCTACGATAATATTTAAGCTCTCATTTGAAAACACTAACAGACTGGTATATGCTATAAAAATGCATAATCATCATATCTGGATGGGTGACTGTTAGTGGCACGTACGTGGTCTCGGGTTCGATAACCGGGTCGGACCAAATGTTTGTGTGATCTGCAAATATTTGTTTCGGACTTTGAGTGTTTCCTATGTATAATATGTATGTATTTACAAAAAAAAAAGTATGAATATGTATTATATATTATACACTTGTCTAGTACCCATAATACAAGCTCTGTTCAGTTTGGGGACTAGATAGCGTTGTGGATAAAATGTTCGAAATATTTATTATTTATTATAGTTAGTTCTTTCAATACTAGGCAACTTTTTACCACGATGACCGAAATACAAGCACGGGAATCCGTTCAAAACTAGTATTTTAAAAGTAAGACTAAAGTATTACATTATTAAATCGTATTGAAGTTTAAATATTAGTATATTAAATGTATATTCATATTTGATAATATTATCTATCATTATGAAGACACGAATACGCGCCTCGAGGCAAACTAAACAAGTAAATCCGACAAGATGAGAGAGCTCTTAGAAATGGTATAACTCTATTATTTAGTAAATATGCTGCAAATTTGGCCTGATTACTAAATATTTCAACCCTTACTTTGAAGTGAACTTAATGAATAATCTGAATGATGAATGTGTCATTAATTTAAAATTAAGATTCAGCGGTCGGGAAATTAAACATTTTTTTGTTTTGTTACTGGAGGTATTTAAAAGTTTGTATTACATTTAAATAGTAGAAAAAAATAGTAGAAAATAGTTTTCTTCTTATAAATACTTATTATAAATCTTAGAGTTTTCAAAGCAGTGTCCACAGTGTTATGACATTGTCTAGACTTTAGACGGTAGGCCTAATGGTATGAGCGGTTTCTACTTCGTCAAGTGCTGTGGTTTGAAAACCCATATAGAAAAACGCTTTGTGTAATCCACAAAATCCACAAATTGTAGTTCTACGTGTAGATGTTTTTTGTGTTCGTTTCATGTATGTTTGTAAAGTTATGTTGCGGAATAGACATACGATGTATAATCCTAATAAACAAAAAAGGTGTCTTTTTTAAACAAGAAACTATAATTGTCCAACATATTTAGAAAAATATCAATGGTTTCTTACAAATATTTACCGATTATTTCGTTTACTGTACATTACGAATGAATAAATAAATATATTAAAGGAAAATTATGATGATGGAGTTGCGACTAGCAACTCCGGTAGCCAAAATTACTTTGGGGGGATTAAGACTAACTCCCTTAAGCCCCCTACACCACCAAAACCCTCAAATTCGGGCGACTCGTTTTAAAATCCATCCCTATATTGCTACCTAACGAATTTGTTACAGAAAATACTCGTCTGAGAGAAATTGAGAAGTCCATAAAACTGAGAAACTATAAAGCATTTAAGCCAAAAGTTTATGGCCGAAATTTTCATTTATTATTGTAAATATCTTCTGAAGGTATTTATTATCGACTATTTACGGAAACAACACCTACGTATTAATCAAATAGTGAGACACTTTGTGCCCCAACAGAATTGGGTGAGAAAGAGTAACCAACTCAATGAAAATGAATCAAAGAAACGATAAAAACCTAACGCTAACCTAATTGAAATCATAATAATGTATTTTATATACAATAATGCCTTCTTAACTAAAATATGTGGTGAATTCCCAAAGCTCATAATATCGATATTAGTTTGAGCAATTCGTATTAGCTCGTAATAAATGTTTCCAAAGGGTCAAAAGGCAAAATATTTCTTGCAAACAACCTTTCTTTGTGTCTACAATATTACAAAAATGTCTACTTATCCCAAGACACCAAACATATGTAAACATGATTTTACTGTACAGCAAAGAATTTATTTCATCAAAACATCAACTTTTTATAAAATATACATATTATAGACGTTTTATTAATTATACATTTTGTATAGCATCTACCATGTTTGGCTCTGCATCGCCCTAAGGTCGACTGTTAGAAAATGTGCATTAGGAATAAATAAATAAAATTAAAAATATATAATAATAAATTCAAGTATACCTACAGGAAATATAAACCCGAGACAGCCGTATATTAAGAAATAGTTAAAAAATGTTCGGGTTTTTGAACGTAGTTTAATTTATTAAAAATTTAGCATTTTAAAGTTTACATTCATATATTTACTACTTTACTCTAAATTCTACAAGTCAGAAATTTGTAGCAGTATATCTCAGACATCAGAGATGGTCTTGGATACATGGATAACCATGTTGAACCGTATTTGTTGTTCTATAATATATTGAACATGTCATCACAATTGGATTTGCAATGATACGACGGATATTGGCAAATGGTATATCTCGATGTGTGATTGAACTGCGTCGTTACCGTGTGATGAGATTCTGCGACTGTTCCCGATTAACTTACAGCTGTTAGTGTTCCACATGAGTTGGTATAATTTTTTATCGATCATTTCTCTTTTGTTTAATATATTGACTATGGTTTTAATAAAATAGGAAGAGGTGTTTTGGTGTGGAATCTTTTTTAGGGTTCCGAAGTGTATGACTTCGAACCCTGATAGATTCGTCATGTCCGTCTGTCCGTCCGTCCGTCCGTCCGTCCGTCCTCGACTTTCCGTCCAAACGGTAAGTGATAGAAAGATGAAACTTTGCATTACGTCGACAAAGTGCTTCAATAAAAATATGAAAAATATTTTTATTTGCGGTACCTCCCTTACACGTAAAGTGGGGATGTTTTTTTTTCTCGCGACTACCCCATCATGTGGGGTATTATTAGATTGGTCTTTTAAAAAGAATAAACTGTTTTTAAGATGATTTTTTTATTTAGGTATGCGTTTGCGAGAAATTCCACTTTAAAGGCCACTTTTTTTAAAAACAGGGCGTCCCCCCCCTCTCTAAAAGGTAAACGGCTGCCTCAAAAATGTAGGAAAATTCGTGATAGTGGTCCATTTAATGCACTTTAAAGGAAAACTATAACGGATTACATGACTTTGTTAGTTCAGGAGTTATAGAGACTTAACTTTTACAATGCGCTTACTTGGAAAACGTCATACAAAGTTAACGTATTAATACGTAAACATAACAATTATCCATTGAATACGATTTCTAATCCACGCACCATTATGGGTGACTGAGGAACCCTTTCCTGTGCGTGGCCTGACACGCACTTGGCCGATTTTTTAATTAAATAATTTGGATTGGACATGGGTTATTTTATACAAGTTTGCTTCTCTTGACTCAGTTAAAAAGGATAATTTAAAAGTGGTTTATAAGTACAATGCTCGGCTACTCATAATAACTTGCTTTGATTGATGATTGTATCGTACTTAATATTCAGAAAATATTGCATTCGAAAGACAGAATACCACGGTTTGAATTCTTTGATTCTATGAAGCATTTAAACCGCGGTGGATTGACGGTGACCTAATTCAAAAATGTAATTATTAAATTGCAACGGATTTATACAACAGTTAGATTTTCCCGCAGTGTGTACGTTATTCTGATGTATAACGTTTACTGCCTTTTTCCCCTCTTGTGAAATTTTCCAAAATCTTTTCCAGTAACGGAACAGTTTAATATTGAATATAATAATTAAATATAATATATGCGATACAATGATGATAACGTCACAGCCGATAACCGCAGAAGCTATTAACCCTTAATTACTCGCACAAAGAATATTACATTACTGCTCGCATGGGGTCACAGATGACCCCAAATAGTATGAGTAGTTTTTAATATATTTTGAAATATATAAGTAAATAAAACTATTTTATTATTAAAGTACTTTAATTATTCTATAATATCTATAAGTAATAACATGATATACTAACTAATTATACAAAAACAAGTTAAACTAAATGACTATCAATAATCAACAATTTGTACTAAGGTATTCTGAGGTCATAGTAAATACTAGTATTTTTAGGTACTCTCTGAATCACCATTGTTACACAGTTGACAGTATATGTCAGAACGATCATTGCACACAAATCTTGTATATTTCTAACATTTTGTTGGAACGAGTTTTGCAGTGGTTGGTGGGACGCGATTTCCCAAACTCATGCACTTCCATCAGACGTGTTATTACCTCCTTAGGAGTTGTTCTGACTTCTCTGGCTCAGAACCTGACCCTCCAACTTCTTTTTTTATCAGAACCTCCTTCATACTCTACCAGCTATTGCTCAAAGTGCTGTTCTCTCCTATCCATGACTAACTCTGACGAAAAGACTAAGCTCTTAGTAAAACGGTTTTTTTTATAATTTCACTGCAAGCTGTTAAAAACATATTTTAAACAAACAATTATTCATTGAACATACAATAATACAAATATAATTCATAATACACAAAAAAAATACATAAAATAAGAACTTACCTCTTCCAAAAAAGTTACGTAATTACTCGCATGGGGTCACCGCTCAAGAGTGTAGCGGCGAAGCCTTCCACTTTCATGACTTGGTTGTTACTAAAACACAAACTTAGACGCGCATTATGAAGCTACCGAGGACGCGGAGGGAATCAGGCCGCCACAAGTGCTTCATTTTTTAATCCAAAAATGATTTGACCCCATGCGAGTAATTAAGGGTTAATCAAATGTCGAATTTAGGTGCAGATCGGCTATCGGATACCTGATACTCATTTCCGTTACATTGTAACGAATAAAAATGACACCTACTAAAGTGATAAGATTACGGAAATTCCTGAAGAGTTATAGCGTTTTTTTTCAACCAATATATTGATTTACTTCAATATACGATTTATATATATAAATAGAATAGTGGCAGGCATCAGATATATTTTTTTTAACGTTTCATCCTTTGTATTTATAAATTGATGTTACTTTAGAAATAAAGATAGTTTTTTTTTTCATTTTGCACCGTATAAAAATGATACTTTTATGATACTTTTGCGTAAAATGATAGTATTTATCCTTGATTAGTATTATAGGTTCCAATTTTAACTATTTGATTCTTTATTTTAATTATTTGAAGCCCAAAATCGATCAAAGTGGTGTGCAATGGGAGAGGCCTATGTCCAGCAGTGGACTGAGATAGGCTGATGATGATGATGATGATGATGATGATACTTTATTGGATTTTAGTCACTAGATATTGCTGAAGGTTTCTTTGATGTAATCTCATTACTCGACCCTGAGGAATAGACTTTTCATAAAACATTAAAATTCCAAGAAATGAACATTCAGATTTGTTTTAAAAATTTTGAGCACAATATGATAAATATACGTCCTAAAGTTGTGTAACCACAGTAACATCCATATCACTACGTTTCAATTTCAACAATTGTTCGCGTTGCAAAGAAACCAATCTATCATCCTGGATAGAGGTGCTAATTTATAGAAGGTATACAGCAACTGAAGATAAATTTTGTTCAAGAAGAAGATATCATCAATCAAACGTAAACTTTCCTTATCAACGGTAGAGCGTCGCGCACATGAAAGACGGCTATTGTAGTACAAACATTTGTTAAGTTGTAATTCAGGAGGAGAGAGCTTATATTGTTGTTCAGCTATTTTATAAATAATATATTTAAACTATATACTAGCCAATAGTTATGTTTTTGATTATTTGTTTCTAATACAATAATACACAATTTGAAACCCTTGCGGCCTTACAGAAATTAGCCATTAGAAAGCTTAATATAGAAGCATAAAAACTGGCGAATCAACATCATCAATAGTATCGATAGTCAGGTCAGAATCAGTGCAAGATTGGAAGGCCAATGATACAGACGCAACTCACTAGGCCGCTATAGTGTGGGTTACATAGGATTAAAAAACAAACACAACAAACTCATACACATAGAACTCTGTATAAGAGTTTGATGGTTTTTTTTACAGTCAAGACATTTTGAAGAACTTTATTTTTTTATATTCATGATCTATATATATAAAAATGAAACCCGTTTTCCTTGGTCACGGCCGGACCGATTTCACTCATTCTTTTTTTATAATATAGCTTGATGTACAAGGATGGTTCTTAGGAAAAAAAAATAAAAAAAATATTTGATAACTTTTATTGGAGGGGTTCCGAGAATGCAAAATAATTGAGTGACGTTGAATCGACTGTTAGGCGGTACGAATTTCGCAGGGTCAGCTAGTAACCAATATTTTCCCACTTGTTACCTGCCTTCGTTTCCTCATGTTTTTTCATCTAAAAAGTAAAATTGCAGTGTTGACATCAATAAGCTTACCCCCTGTTACTTAAGTGGGTAAAATTGTAGTTGACACAATGTAAACGCTTAATGCGTCCCTGTCCACTTATTTGGGGTAATACATGTTAGTGTTTAAATCTTATAAATTTATTATTTGAGTAACAAATTTATAGTAATCATTATGTCATTAATAAAAACCTTTGGGCTAAAATTTTTATATGGTTAAAACAAGACATTTGTAGCTGCTTATAGTAACAAACTGCTGATTGTAACTGCAATTTTTATAACTTCCGTAAAAAAATGTATAAAAGAAAATCAAGCTCATATTCAAAGTGAAATCACTTTATTACCTTCAAAAATAAGGTTTGTTATTGTTGTTAGTTTGGTTTTGTTTTGACAATTTCTGATCCTTCACAGCATTTTTGATTCTTTGTTAATGTTATGTTTTTTTTTGCATTACCTACATAACACTTGGGTTCCCAAGAAATATTTAATGATGTATTAATTAAATAAATTCGAACAGCAGTTTAAAATAAATGAGGTAATAAGGGATATTAGTCTGATACAATATGATTCTTTCATGGCAGTCGGAAAAAAAAATGTAACTAATTTATCATTATTAAGAAAGGCAAATTGCTCAATTCCCTTTTAAAGTCACGGTTACTTTGTCTTTCTTGTTAATATTACAGTACCTTCTGTACTTAACTTGTTAATTTAACGATGTTTTATGACCTCTGTGTTGGTTAAATTCAAGGTAGAAAAATAAAAATTATATGCTTAATGAAATACCAATTTCGTAGTATAAACGTTCTAACGCGTGTTCAAACAAGCAAATTGAAGTATCATATAAGTTATAGTTAAAATAAATAAAATATAAATATTACGGACATATTATCTTACATACAACATCATCTAGTCCCAAACTTGTATTATGGGTACTAACTGATATAAATACATAAACTTTTTTTTTTGTAAATACATACATAATATACATAGAAAACACCCAGACTCCGAAAAAAATATTTGTGGATCATACAAACATTTGGTAGGACTCGGGAATCGAACCCGAGATATATTGTGTTTGAGTTGTGTAAGGCTATAATTGTTTATATTAATATCCACACAAATACTTTATTACTCACCTTTGGCGGTATGATGAGATAAGTTTCGACTTTGTGGTCAGCTAGATATCCTTCCCTGGAAGCCCCGTCTCCAGGCTCCACTTCAAATCTTCCACCCAGTTGGAGTAACGTGGCTTTTGTGATGTGAACTCGACTGGAAATTATAAGATTATCCATAGAATTTTTACAGCTTCAGAATTTTAACAAAGCGTTATTTTTCAAGGTAAATTTTTTTGCCCTTCGTCAGTGCTGCTTAGAATGTTCAGATATTTTTTTGCTCATTTTTCAGTTACGAAGATAAGCGTAACAATACCAATTTCATTAATCTGTTCATATTTTCATCAAATTCTTTAAACTCATTTTAATGCAAATTTAGGGGATTTTAAATTAGATAATACTATTTTATTTGATTAACGATAAACGATTTAACGATATGATTGAAAAGGATGATGTTTGAAAAACAAAATACTACTCTAGCTACACATAATCATCATCAATCATCAACAGCCTTTAACAGTCCACTGCTGGACATAGGCCTCTCCTTAGAAAGGAGGTTTTGGCCTACTATACTACGCTGGCCAGATGGGTTGGTAAAGAGTTTGTTTCAAGTATTCCTTCTCTTAGCAGTGGTAAAATAAAACCTTTTTTTTCTCTCCCTGGATCCCCTACGTACCTCGGACCATCTACGGCCTATAGATGGCTCTCTCCTATATGCACTCCATTTTCACCCTATATATAAAATGCCCATTGCTTTTTTTTAATAGATACATACATAACAAAAATATGATATGAGTTAATATATTATATAAATGTTACAATCGGCTGTCTAATCACTCACGGCAATTTATTTTTTGCAGACAACCTTCATACGAACATTAGGTACTGGAAAAATTTAGGATAGATTACACAAAACTAATGATTTAAATAAATTAACTTAACATTCATATACGAACACACACCTATTCACATTATACACATTACACACAGAATAATAAATTCATAAAACCAAACATAAAATGAGGTTTCTAAAACCATTTTTCGGTTTAGGTACCCGATTATGAGTTATTCAACTTGAAAGCGCATTTTTTTCTAAAAACTAAACGGCTGACACAAAAATCTGTAAAAAATCATGATAGTAGCCCATATTTTGAACTTTCAAGGAAAACTATAGCTTTGATAACTTTTCTTTTAACATTTGAAAAACATCGTACACAAATAAAGAAATAATAAGATAACATAACAATTGTCTATTGGACCCGATATTAAATCTACTTACCATTTTGGGTGACTACGGAACCCTATTCTATGCGTGGCCTGATACCTACTTAGCCAGTTTTTTATAAAAAAAAGGTACAAATTATTTATAGAATTCCCTGGTATAGATCATTTATTTAAACTTTAAGGCCCTGCGCGCACGGGAAACTTTTGTCACTGTGACTGTTTTGTCACTTTCATTATGTCTGTAGAATTATATGGAGATGCGCGCACGTTGCGACGTGACAATCGGATGACAAAACTGTTTTGTGCCTGCGAAGAAGCCTGCGACAAAACTGTCACCGCGCCGCTAGATTTAGATACAAGCGCGCGCACGGGTGACGAAACAGTTTCTGCCCGTGCCCTAAGCCAAAAGCGGAAAGCGGAAAGGACTAACTTTTTATTTATATTTTCAGACAACAGGGGATTCTGTTTGAAATAGCATTGTAATCAAAACAGAAGTGTCTCCTAGCGTTCAATCACCACAATATCATAAAGGGTCTAAGCAGTATGTCTTGAAGTTGTTCTAATAAAATATTCAAGGTTTTCTTCGAAATTACTAGAGCTTGAATTGTTTTAGAGAAAATGAAATATGATATAATTTGTTTAATTTAACAGTGGTTGAAAGATTACCAGATGTTATTTAATTTTGAGAATGACACAATGATCGAAGATTCAATGTTTCGGCCCAAAAAAATGAATTTTGTACTGAATCGATTTTTACCCTTGAAAATCGACTGTCGATTTTTTTGTTGGTATAAAAAAATATTTACAATAGTTACAATTAGCTGAATGTATTAATTTGATAGGTAATAAAAATAATTCTTATAATCGAATTCCTTGAACTAAAAAATCGATGATTTTACTGATAAGAGATCCCACAGATTGTTTAATGAATATTTTTGTTTTTCATAAAATGGATTTATATTTATATTGTAAATACAGAAAAGATATAGAATCGATCCTTTAGAAATCGTTTTTTTCAATAATCGATTCTTCATGTACTGATTCGAATCGAATCAAAAATCCCTACAAAATAGTTTATCCTAACACCATTTTCTGTGCCCCGCTCTCCGCTTACTTTTGATGCCCGCTGGCGATAAGCGAGTTTTACAAATATATAGTATATAGAAGAAGTGGAAAGAAGACCAGCACTTTACGAGAAAAGATTAAAAGAATATTCTGACATATGATAAATACTAGGCATGCCTTTTAAGTTCTGTCGATTCCATATTTAACGGCAGTTTTGAATTTGGAAGAGTTCTATATTCGAATGTGTTTAAATATTGAATCTCAAAACATTTTAAATACCCCTTCTTTAAAGTGGAATAAATGTTATAATTAGTGGTTTGAGCGAAGGGAAAAGTGTACTAAACTATGTGGTGAATACTTTGAAAATATGCAGTAATTCATTAAAACTTTCTACACTCATTCGAAAACTTTTACGCCGTATGAATTCGCAAATAATGACTGTCTCCTCCAAATGCATATCGTTAAATGAACCATGGATTTACAAAAATGTTTCGTGACTGTCATTCGCCGTGTGCGCACTCAGATTTTAAGACGCGACGCGACATGACAAAAACTTTTTTGTCGCAGCGACAAAAGTCACCCGTCAGCGCACTGCTTAATTGAAACTGTTATACAAAATTTATATGGGTTACTGTGTTACCATACCGAAGTTTCCTTTCTGATGGCTGGGCTAAACCCGACATGTATGCATTACATTGTTATAACTCAGAATAATAAATATTTCGGACATCGTACACACAACGCTATCTAGTCGAAAAATAAGCAGAACTTGTATTACAGGTACTAGACATCTGTTATAAATTAATAAACACACACTTTTTTTTAAATATGTACATACATATTAAACATAGAAAACACCCAAACTCCGAAACAAAATTTTGCCGTTCACACAAACATTTGGTCCGACCCGGGAATCGAACTCGAGACCTAAAGCACAGCAACTGCATACGGAACCACTGCGCCACCGAGGCAATTAAAAAGTATATACATACATACTTTGTGTGTGATGTTTTGTTATAATTGTTATGAGTAAGTTTATGGTGACAAACGATTGTTCTTGTATGTGAGTCGAAAATGTCGTTGTATGAAAATTTCCCAGTTCAAAATATGAAAGACTATTTTTAACCGACTTCAAAAAAAAGGAGGAGGTTCTCAATTTGTCGGAATCTTTTTTTTTATGTATGTTCAGCGATAATTTCGTCGTTTATGAATCGATTTCGAAAATTCTTTTTGCATTGGAATGTAGCCTACAGATGGTCGTCACCATATCGGGATTTGATGATGGGATCAGAAGGAAATCGAGGGAACTCCTCAAATATCATAGGCACAATTTTCGCGATTTGGGTACTCGGAATAGTTTTTGTTTGAAGTCATCGTTTCTTTTTGTTAAAATTATACATATTATCCGGTCCACGGGCCTGTGTTACTCTATGCTTATTAATATTTTTTATAAATCATACTTACCCAGCAATACCACCAGACTCCATATGGTTAGCCAGTGTGACGTCATCGCTCCAGACGTCAAACTGCCATTTACGTAGACCAAGTACGCCACATAGAACATTTCCCGTGTGGATGCCGATACGCATATCCACATTGAAACCCGTAGCTTCACGGACGAATCTGATAAAGAAATATTTATAACTTACAATGAGTTTTCTGCTCGTGTTCACTGATTAATTTATTTATACAAGTAAATGAAATTGGAGTTTCTGTATGTAACATCTAATGAACAGTTAACAGAACATAACATCTAATTTTGTTTTTTAATTTTGTCTGTCTGTCCGTCTGTTTGTTCCGGCTTATCTCTGGAATGTCTCGACCGATTTTTACAGCGTAGGACACAGCTATTTCCAAATAAAATGGATAAAATCGCAAAGTTAGCATTGGCAATCAGCCTGATCAGAAGATGTACCGGAACCAGATGGTAAAGAATTCTTAAGATAGGCATCGGCACAGTGATTAATTTCTGCATCATGGGTTTTATGGGCTGCTTTGTAAAGCTGATATATAAATTATCAAAACCATTATTAGCTCATACACCGTATAGTTGTATTCTTTGATGTAATTCGTATGTGGTGGTCCACTTTAAACACCTTTCATTTACAAGACTTTTCTGTCTACTAAATAAACACACTTTTAAACTAAAAAGAAGAAAGAAAATTTAATGTAAAAAGCGTGGGGCGACGTTATTGAAATATTTTCAGAAAGCACCCCACGCTTTGTTACATTAAAATTATTTTCTACTCTTTAGTTTAAGTGTGCTTGTGGGTCAAAATCACACCTATATCGGTTACAAACATACAGGTGAAGCTAATAAGAAGCTTAGACTGCCTCGTTGGTCTAGTGGTTAGCGTATGCGGCTGCTGATCAAGAGGTCTCGGGTTCGATTCCCGGGTCGGAACAAATATTATTTGTGTGATTCACAAATATTTGTTTCGGAGTCTGGGTGTTTTCTATGTATAATATGTATGTATTTACAAAAAAAAAAGTATGTTTATGTATTTATATCAGTTGTCTAGTACCCATAACACAAGCTCTGCTTATCTTGGGACTAGATGATGTTGTGTGTCAGATGTCCAATTTATTTATTATTTATTTTATTATTGTAAAAAAAACTTCAGACGTGTCACACCCGACCGTCTGATCTCAAACTAAACAGAATCTGTACTATAATATGATCAACCTAGTGAAAAACATTAATACTCTTTTTCTGGGTAGGGATTGCTCTATGACCTCCGAGTCTGGGTCACTAATCACTAAACCCACAGGCCAACCCAAAAGGTCATAAATAGCCTAATTGCTTCATTTATATTCGAAAGCATGGCAAACAATGACGCTTTTATGGTTATTACTTTTAATGTATATGTAACTTTTGCAATCAATTCATTTACATTGTGTTTAAATACAGGATAAAATCCAATGTTTTCGTATTCAGTTGAAGTAATGCATGAAATATAAACTACGACGGTAAAAAATAATTCCATGACAAGCAATATTGTGTCTTAAGAGTAAAATATTACAGTATTTGTGTATTACAACTCATTTATATTTTAAAACTAGATGACACCAGCGACTTGGTACACGTGGAATTTAACTAAATCAATTGTTGTGTAAGCCTAGTCTTATTTTCTAAAATAAAAGTTTCCTAAGATGCTATTTATGGATTTATGGTTTTTATTACATTACGTCAGCTAGTCCCAAATTAAGCAGTGCTTGTGTTATGGGTACTAGACAACTGATATAAATACATAAGCATACCTACTTTTTATTGTAAATACATACATATCATAAAAAGAAAACACACACTCCGAAACAAATATTTGTGGATCACACAAACTTTTAGTCCGACCCGGGAATCGAACATGAAACCTCTTGATAAGCAGCCGCATACGCTCACTACTAGACCAACGAGACAGTAACGAGATAAGCTGTTTATTTGAAACTACTAGTCGATATTTCAATTTAATTTATTCATATAGATTAGACATTATTACCTTATAGCATCAATCATCTGCAAGCCCATATTGACGCAGTTATACGCATGGTTGGGTCTCGATACTGGCAACCCCGACACGCAGTAGTAGCAGTCTCCGAGTATCTTGATTCTCATACACTGGTTCTCCTGGTAACAAATAATATTCATAATTAACTTTATATAGTATTAGACAAAGACTAATTTGTATTCTTAGAAGGAGCTCAGTGCAAAAAGACCTATGTTGAAACTTTATTGAGGGATCATGTTCAAGACAACATTTCTGTTACTAAAATTATTTGGAAACCTATTGTTGTAAAAAATAAAAATCGGCCAACTGCGTGTCAGGCCACGCACAGGAAAGGGTTCCTCAGTCACCCATAATGGTACGTGGATTAGAAATCGTATCCAATGGATAATTGTTATGTTTACGTATTAATGCGTTGATTTTGTATGACTTTTCCAAGTAAGCGCATTGTAAAAGTTAAGCCTCTATAACTCCTGAACTGACAAAGTCATCTAATTCGTTATAGTTTTCATTTAAAGTTCATTATATGGACGACTATCACAAATTTTTCGGCGGGCGGGACGGCCTGTTTTTACAAAAAAGTGGCCTTTAAAGTGGAATTTCTCGCAAACGGATACCTAAATCAAAAAAATCGTCTTAACAGCCCCTTAATGTTTTTAAAAGACCTATATAATGATACCCTACATGATGGGGTAGCCGTGAGAAAAAAAAACATCCGCACTTTACGTGTAGGGGAGGTACCCTAAATAAAAATATATTTCATAATTTTATTGTAGCACTTTGTCGACGTAATTACAATACATATTCATGCAAAGTTTCATCTTTCTAGCACTTACTGTTTGGACGATAAGTCGAGTTGTTGTAGATCTTTTAAGTACCTACAACTTTGCCATTTAACTTTTTTCCTTGTAGTTTTGGCGGAAATCGAGATAAACCGTTTTTTACCCTTTGTTCTATATATTTAGCCATCCAATCTGACTCTACCCTGCCTGATGGAAAGCATGAGCAGAATCCAAGAGTCGGGGCTACCACACTTGCTGCGAATGCGGACAATAATGTATCGCGGCCCACACTATGGCGGCTTAGTGAGATGCTTTTTCACGCCCCGGTTAAAGGACCCGAAAACCTCCCCCCCCTTCCCGACCTCAGATCGCCCGTAAATTATTTTTCCTTTCATTTTTATAATATTCTCCTCCTTTTCATCCTACTATATTTGTTTTCAAAAATTATCTACTCTGGTCTACTGGTCTATATGTCATTTACAAACTATCATTATGGTTGCCATGCAAGTGTGTTATTCCTAGCAACCTGTGAAGTTTGACAGGAGGTAAACAGTGATACATTTTGACATCTTCGATTTATGTATTTTTATAATCACCTAGCTTTGGTCTTTGTATCTCGATTATTGCAGTAAAAAGTAGCCTATGTCCTTTCCCAAGTTCAGTTCTATCATCATACCGAATTTCATTAAAATCGGTACAGTGGTTTAGGCGTGAAAGCGTAACAGACAGACAGACAGAGGTACTTTCGCATTTATAATATTAAGTAGGGATTAAAAAAAAAACTACTCACTAGATCTCGTTCAAACCAATTTTCGTTGGTAGTTTGCATGTTAATGTACAACATATATTTTTTTTAGTTTTATCACTCTCTTATTTTAGAAGTTAGAGGGGGGGGGACACACATTTTTCCACTTTGGAAGTGTCTCTCGCGCAAACTATTCAGTTTAGAAAAAAATGATATTAGAAACCTCAACATCATTTTTGAACACCTATCCATAGATACCCCACACGTATAGGTTTGATGAAAAAAAAATTTTTGAGTTTCAGTTCCAAGTATGGAGACCCCCAAAATGTATTGTTTTTTTTCTTTTTTTATGTAAAAATCTTAATGCGGTTCACAGAATACAACGACTGACCAAATTTCAACAGTATAGCTCTTATAGTTTCGGAAATAATTGGCTGTGACATACGGACGGACAGACAGACAGACAGACAGACAGACAGACAGACAGACAGACAGACAGACAGACTTGACGAATCTATAAGGGTTCCGTTTTTTGCCTTTTGGCTTCGGAACCCTAAAAATGGTGCGAAATATACAATTCTAACTTTGCATTATCACTACATGAACTTTTATTTTCAATTGTTTAAAAAGGCTTGAAATTAATTGCGAAATCCTGTGCTACATACGAGTACGAGTATACCTAGTCAGGCACTTCTTTTAAATAACTATTCGACTGTTTAATTCATAAAAAATCGGCCAAGTGCATGTCAGGATACGCACAGGAAAGAGTTCCTCAGTCACCCTTAGTGGTACGTGGATTTAAAATCGGATCCAATAGATAATTGTTATGTTTACGTATTAATGTGTTAATTTTGTATTACGTTTTCCAAATAAGCGCATTGTACAAGTTAAACCTCTATAACTCCTGAACTAAAAATGTCATCTAATCCGTTATAGTTTTTCTCTAAAGTTCATTGTATGGACTACCATCACGAATTGTTCCAGATTTTTTGAGGCCGCCGTTTAGCTTTTAGAGGGGAAAGAGGAAGCCCTGTTTCAACAAAAAAAATGCGCTTTAAAGTTAAATAACTCACAAAGGGATACCTCAATAAAAACATTGGTCTTAGGAACCTCTAAATGTTTTATAGACCTACCTGATACTCCACACGATGGGGTCCCCACTTTACTAACCGAAAAAAAGTATTTTTAGTGATTTTATATCAGCTCTTTTTCGACGTGATAAAAAGACATATCCATGTAAAGTTTCGTCTTCGTCTAAAAATTCAATAATTTCATGAATACCTGACTAAAACTGTAATATTGAAATGTTTGACATAGAAGTGACCTGTTATTTTAGTGTAGAAATTTCTAAAATATCCAGTTGTTTAGACATAAAGAATATTTCAAACGCGTTCTAAAATTTCGAAACAATGTTCTTATAGAACCGCATCCAACCGAGCATATTTTAAACTCGTAAAACAGGGAGCGGAGAATAATATAGAAGAATTACTTAAGTTTCCTCATGCAACATATTCCATGAAAATATGCATATATTATGTCGGTAATAACATTCTTCTATAAGCATTCTTTTACCTTATGCTGTATTATGATTTTATTCTTTTTTCCGTGACTCTAGCTATGTGTGTATCGGTTGTTGCAGTAAATAGTAGCCTAAATCATTTTTCAAGAATCAAGGAATCTCCGTTGTAGATTTTATCCTAATACATTCCACAGTTAAGTCGTGAAAGAGTGCCATGTAAGCGTAATAGATGGATAGATTATGATTCGAACTTGTAATATTAGTATGGAAGTAGATATGAGCCTGGGTAACAAATGCGGGTAAATATATAACTTTATTTCTGAGTTTCTCTTGTAACCTAAAAAATTATCACACAATTTAACATCCTTCTATCCTCTCCTGGATCCTCATAACTCCTGGTCCCTACTCATGCTTCCCATCAAGCAGAGAACATAGAAAAAAAATACAAGTATACAAAAGATTTATCAACAGAGGTACTTCTGTGCACCTCTTAAGACTTCTAATCCACCAAAAAGTTGGTTGGAAGGGCATTAAGTTCCTGGGTATTAAGTCCGCCGAGGTACTTAAAGTTTCTTAGTGTATAAAGTTTGTAAATAAAAAAAAACTAAGTAATGACAATGCTTAGTATATGTGGGGAGCTTCACAGAACACCGGCATTTAGCAGTCCCTTCTAAACTTTTCAACGAGTAAGAGACATAACCAGAGACCTGCCCCTCACTCTTAACTTTTCCAACGCAAATATCACTATGACTGGTTTTTAGGCATGACTCTCCTACAAAAATTCGTTACTTCAGTAACTTCACTTAGGCAACAAGTGACGTCTGAGAAAAGTAGTATATATTTTAGTTTGTGAGCATAATCCAATTTTAGCCAGTAGACATTAATTATGGAAATTAATTAAAGCCTCATTCCATTAATGCACTTAATATTGTTACGCTCTCAGATAGCCAAACAAAGGGCACTCAGCTTCGGTGCTATTGTATGAGGTGTTTGTTGCTTTTCGGGGATAAAATCAAGATTAATGAACCTAAACTAGATTAATTGAAACTATGTGTTTTTGCTGTAATAGAAAGTCGTAATATAATTCATAAAGTATATAAGTCCTTCTAAGCTTTATTAAGTTTATTTAAGTAAATTTTGGAATTGCTTTAGAATTACGACGACAGGTCTGGCGGCTGCAGATTCAGGTTGGTAATTCAGAAGCTAAAATATTGAGTACTAGCTACCCGGCAGACTTCGTACTGCCTCAATCGATAAATAGAAGACCTAAACTTTTATATAAAATAAACTTAAAACCAATAAAAGGAATCCAAAAGGAAAAAAAATGCAATTCAATTTTATATATTCACCTTCTAAACTTTATCTGGACTTCCACAAATAATTCAAGGCCAAAATTAGCCAAATCGGTCCAGTATTTCTCGAGTTTATACTAGCTGACCTGGAAGACTTCGTATTGCCTCAATCGATAAATAGAAGACCTATACTGTTGTATAAAATAAACTTAAAACATACAAAAGGAATCCATAAATACGAGACGAGACTAACGAACAGCAATTCATTTTTATTTAAATAATAATATAGATTAATAAGCAAGATCGTCTAGATGTAATTCGTCTGAATGAGACTTACTCTTTGAAGAAATGTCGAAATAAACCGCAGAGGTATCTCTTTTTTATTAAATCAGTTACTTTTTTTTAATTCTGGTCGCTAATATGCAGGCGTTTAGTATAATTTGTCTCTGTCTACCCATTTTGAACGTCTCACATACTGCTTTTGCCATTTGTTGTGGACTAATTGTCACTGCACCTGGCCGATCAATAGGCGTTCTATAATACGTTTTACAAGAGATGGTTCTTCAGGGTTAAAAAAATGTATGTATGTATGTGTATATACGTATAAAATTACTAAAGTAGCTTCACTCTACCTGATGGAAAACATGAGTAAAGTCCAAGAGTGGTGGTCACCATACTTACTACGAATGCCACACTATCACTACCTTTTAAAATTCTTCTATGATACAGAATAATTTTAAAAGGTAGTGAGTGTGGCATTCGTAGTAAGTCGGTCTATCACTCACCAACAAAACACGACAACACGAATGCTGACATTATAGGATCGTTTTCTGAGAGAGTGTAGTACGGCCCCGGTCTAGCCGGCCCATTTGTGTTAAAATCAGCGTAGTTCTATCTGAATTTCACTTTATATTTATTGACACGGCTCGTTATTAATTATAAATTATTTAAGATGACGAAACTTAAATAGATCATAATATTATTTGTTTAATATACTAACATCACCAGTATTACTAAAGCAATTTCTATCCTTCTTCCTAGCCTTATTCCCAATAATATTTGGGGTAGGCTACTAGTTCAATCGGTTTTACCTGAATATCAGTTTTTCCACGGAGCGACTGGCATCAAACCTCCGCAATTCTAAGGGAAACTGAAATTCGAAGGTTTAACTAGTTGTCGATAAGTTTAAGGGCACTGCCTTCACAATGACGATTTCCATAGACAACCGGGACCGATATAAATGAACATAGTACAATTTAACTACAAACTAAAGCAATTTAAATATTTTACTTAAATATATATCAATTAGAATTTATGTATGAGTACCATTTAATTAAATTGTTTAGCTAAGTTAAACATGGAGCGTATAATTGAAAATAAATCAATATATGTCCACTTCAAAAGCTAACTATGAAATAACATAAATTCGATCAGACTGTGGGTAGTAATTCGTCCAACATAAAACTTCTTCAACTTAGTTTATAACTATGGCCTACTATTTATTATTTATTTCCAACCATCGGTTCTCAAAATGGAAATATGTAAATGTAAAAGAAGAAATCAAAAAAGTAGCAAAATAAATAAATATTTTGAACGTCTGACACACAATTAAGCAGAGATTTGTGCTATCTATTCTAGACAACTGATATCAATACATACAATACATACATTTTTTGTAAATACATACATATTTTACATAGAAAAAACCCAAACTCCGAAAAATATATTTTCAGATAAAATTTCTGTCCGACCCGGGAATCGAAACCGAGACCTCTTGTTTATTACAAAAAGAAAGGATATATGTATTTATATCAGTTGTCTAGTACCCATAGTACAAGCTCTGCTTAGTTTGGGACTAGATAGTGTTGTGTATAAATTTCCGAAATATTTATTTATTTTGATTTTTAATTAAAGTTTATATTTTACCCTATTAAACCCTTCAATAAACAATTAATGTAGTGCAAACAAGTGTCTTGAATCAAGTGCCGTAAAGTGTAAGGGTCAGTGGACATTATAGTTTCATCTTATACAAGTTATAATAGTTCTCTCAGCTTTATTGCTCAGTTTTATTACATTGTACAAACCATTATAACAAGACCTTCTAATTAATTTCCATTTGAGTCACTTGTTTACCCTTCAATTTGTTATATCTGATACTAATATAGATGATTAATTTTTACTTTATACTCCTCCCACTCGTTGCGAACTAATTACAAGGGGGAAAGCTTTTAGTACGTATTTTCCCTCATTAAATTAATTCGCATTTAAAATATAATTAATTATTGGATTCTGTTTAAAACAACATATTTAAAGCGATGCTTGTAGGAAAGGTGATAGTAGTAAGGCAGTCTATGTTTGTATGGTCCTAACTTAAACTCCTAAATGACGCATTCATTATAATGAATGAGGTATCAATAGATTCATAATAAATTTAATAATATAGTAGGAACTATGATTAATTTTAAAAACGACTTTACTTTTTAAATAGAAAACTCGTTTCAAGAAAGAAAGCTCCATTGAGAATGCCAAAGTGAAATAAATGTCTTTAGGCAGTTAGTAACAAAAGCTCAACAGATAAAAATTATAAATAATGATAAACCTAAATGCGTAACATAATATATTTTGTCCCAACCAACTTAATGATTCTAAATTGTAAGTATTTCTGTGTATTAATTTAAATTTTAAAAGAAAATCCGTTTAAAATTATTTTATACAATTAACATTACACTGCATTAAAATTTCGTGATTTGCACACTTGTCATTATGTAATTCTTATGTATCATGTATGTAATATACTCGTACAAAAGTAATTTTCCCTGTGGTCTGCGGGGAAATTGAGTATTGTGACTTGTGACATAAAATTTAAAAGAATATCGTAACATTGAACATCACCCAACTGATTTGTCTACTAATTTTTATCAATTTTCTCGTCATTTATTAGGCCTTTTTAGACACCTATTTAGTGAAGTGTGTTTAAAAACAAAACTACTTTTGAAGAAGAGCTAACAATGAACTAGTTTTCTAAATTGATTACATATTTTATTTATTAATAAAATGATTAACTGCACGAATTATCTTAAGTTTTTATCGCTAAGTGTAAAATAATATTAGCTTCACGACTGACTACCGACCGACTACTTGACGTTTCAAAAGTGCCGTTGTATGGTTTATTTGAAATAAAAATGGTTTGATTTGATTTGTCACAAACTTTTTTAGATTAGTTCAAGAAGAACGATTCTTTCATATATATTTTTCACGAATCTGTAACCATTGCTTTCAGAAGCTCTCAAAAGAAGTAATATAAAGTATTCTTGCATAGCTATTATTACTTACGTGTTATCATCGTAGACCGTCCCTAAAGCTATTAAGATAGTAATTGATATTTTATAGTTTACGTTAGAACATCAACAAACAAGCATAATAATTGTACTCGTTGAAGTGTGCAGAGAGAGTACAATATCGTCTTACACATAAACTGAACTAAACCACACACTGGTAAACTTTGAGCAAACAGAGGGTACCTATATAGTACCTATGTATGTAAATTGTACTTTGGAGGGTCTTATGTGTAACTCTCAGAAACTCAGTAATTAGTTAATACTTTTAGTTTTGAATCACCAGTCTTTGTTAGACGTTCGTTCGATTCCTATACCTTCGAATGCATCGGTGGCGCAGTGCGAGTGTATGCCACTGCTGTGCTTGAGGTCTCGGGTTCGATTCCCGGGTCGGACCAAATGTTTGTGTGATCCGCAAATATCTGTTTCGAAGTTTGGGTGTTTTCTATGTATAATATGTAAGTATTTACAAAAAAAATGTATGTTTATGTATTTATACCTACAGTTGTTTAGAACCCATTATACAAGCTCTGCTTAGTTTGGCACTAGATGGCGTTGTGTGTAAGATGTTCGAAATATTTTATTATTATTACCTAATATAAACTAGCTGTCCCACGCAGCCCCGTCTGCGTTTTCTGTTGCCCGTAATGTTATACCGCATAAGCCAACCCTAAAAAATGGACATAATTATGTTGTAATGTAACCAAAATGTAACCAATGTAACCAAAAATTGTAAAAACAATGTTGGAAAAGACTGTCCATGGAGTTTCTTGTCTGTTCTTCTCCATAGGATCTACGAATTGGAACAGACAATATTAGCTTCACGACTGACTACCGACCGACTACTTGACGTTTCAAAAGTGCCGTTGTATGGTTTATTTGAAATAAAAATGGTTTGATTTGATTTGTCACAAACTTTTTTAGATTAGTTCAAGAAGAACGATTCTTTCATATATATTTTTCACGAATCTGTAACCATTGCTTTCAGAAGCTCTCAAAAGAAGTAATTTTTCCCCTTTTTTTGAACATTTTTCATATACTTATTCACCGCTCCTCTTGGTCGTGGCTTAAGATGTCCGAAATATTGATATTTTTATAGTTACACAGGCTATACCTAGTATAAGCCTGTGTAACTATAATATAGTTATAAATACTATCATCATCATCATCATCATCATCATCATCATCAATACTATACCTAGTATTTATTTGCGCAAGACAGTTGGCAGGAGCAGGATGCTAGAAGCATCGATCGAACGAAATAGCGAACTATTGGAGAGGCCAATGTCCATCAGATTTGGTTTTAATATATTACTTTATTCGTAGTGGTTAATTATTCACTCTTAAGATAGTGGTGGGTGACCGCCTAGTAAATCCTAGATTAAACAAAGTTATAATCTTGCCTTCAGTTCTTACGATGCCGGATCCTTAGAAATGAGTTACATTAAGTTACATAATTATGGACATTTCGTTCAAAGTTTCTGTAAAAAAATAGTCAGAATATGCCTATTTACTTATACACCAATATTTCATTAATGGTATTAATTTTTAACATGCTAACATTTGTGTTCAAGTTTGATGTTAATAAATTAGCAATGTATAAATACTTTTGTGTCCTCACGGGCGGGCTGTCACACGCGAATGAAGTCACCTCCATTGTCATTGAAAGGTTGTAAAATGTTCTATGAATAGTGAATATCAGTTTAATTTTAGCTATAATTTTATTTCTGTGATTGTATTTCAGAATGTGTATGTGTTTATGTGTGTGTGAAATATATCATCACTACATAATTATTATAACATAAAGTCCTCCGCCGAGTCTGTCGATCTGTTTGTTCGCGATGAACTAAAAACAACTGCACCGATTTAAATTGAATTTTGTACTAAAGCCTGAGAAGGGACGTAGGCTACTTTTTATCGCGATAACCGACATAGACACCGGTGGAGTCACCGGTGAAACCTATTGGTTTTATAAAACTAGAAAATACATACAATTAAAGTAATGTTTTTAACCCCCGATGCAAAAATCGGGAGCGTTCTTCGGTGCAATCAGTTGGGAGTTTTCTAATTTTTTGTAATTTACTTGTACATTTATGAATGGTTCTATTAATTATTCATATTGCAAAACATAATATAGTATATTATATATAAAGTAAAACTTCTGAGATCAACTGCCTCGTTGGTCTGGTGGCAAGCGTATACGACTTGCTAATCAAGAGGTCTCGGGTTCGATTTCCGGGTCGGACCAAATGTTTGTGTGATCCGCAAATATTTTTTTCGGTATTAGGGTGTTTTCTTTGTAAAATATGTATGTATTTACAAAAAAAAAGAATGTTTATGTATTTTTGTCAGTTGTCTAGCACCCATATAAATAAGCTCTACTTAGTTTGGGGACTAGATGGCTTTGTCTGTAAGATGTCCGAAATATTTATTTATTCAAATACACAAATACACAATGGATTTACTATTTTAAAACAATATATAAGAAAGAAAATAATCCTTTGATTTCAAATATTTCTAAGAAACTTTTAAACCTTCAATTGTTAAATAATTAAGATTTGTTCACGAAACACGAGACAAACAATCAGTGCTGCAGAGTCGACAACCATTGTATTCCGTTTCCTTAAATTACTGAGGTGATAATTTGAATCTTTCTCTGTAGCTTGTCGCAATCTTTGTTTAGACAAACCAAGCGACTTCAACTTCAGTTAAATGAATTTTGTTCCAGAAATACGTGGAAATAATATACTTCAAACATAAATCTACACTTAAATATTTATACTGGTACACTTCAACTGCCCACATAACGTCGCTGTCTCGTCCCACAAGCTTTCTGCCCTAATCTTTAGAGTTGTTTAATTATTTATATTTATTTATTTAATGTAGTCAACGTATTCAAGAGATGCTTACAACAGAATATAATATATTCTGTAAGATATTGGTTTGAAAACTTATGTTTATACATATTTTTACAGATATTTTTGTACAATATTAATTAAATTTAAAATCTACTTAAAACTTTCAAATAATACATAATAATTTATTCATGAAATAAATTATTTATTAACTCACATAACAATAATAAATTAAAATGGTACGTGTCACAATTAAATAGCACGGCCTTGTCCTGAACTAATTAGTCACTCTCAAACAAAATGTACAACTTCATAGTCACAGTATTCAATTAAATTAATTTCAATAAACATTGCAAGAAAAAAAAAACAAAGGTGAGTAAAATTTTAATTCCCAGTATGTCGTAGAGAATGTTTTCTGTTCCTCCGTGTAACGCATTATCGCATTGGTGTCGTAAGAGGCGACTAAGGGAGCAAACTACATATGAAATATTAGCCAAGACAGACTTAGACACACACACTCACATACATACATACATACATGCACATACTCATACACACATCCACACACAAACACACGCACATAAACACACACGTATACAAACCCATATATTTTAGTTTTCATTCTATCCAGATTGCATTTGTTTCATTTAAATTGTTCTTCGTTATGTTAATATTTGTAACAAGGCACTAAGCGGAACCACTGGTTCTCAAAATACAGGTAATCCTAATTTGAGGACCAGGGGTCATATATATAATTGTCTGCCATTTACTTGATTTACTATTGTGAATGAAATAACTGTGTGAATTATTATTGTATAGTTAAGTTTTTGCAATAAACTATTATTATTATAGGAGTTAAGATAACTTCACTTTAAAGAAGAAAAACTTGAAATAAATTAACAAACATATTACTCATCTGGCCAGCGTGGTACTGTAGTTCCATTCTCATTTCTACGGAGAGGGCTATGTCCAGCAGTTAAATAATTAAATGAAACCTATCTTATTTCGAAACGAATAAATACGTTCTTATTTGTGAAAATTTATTGTTATGCTAAGTCGCAAAATAGGTCCTTTTCACATGATAGAACAAAATAGTTCGTATCAAATTATGTTAAAATTAGTATCATCTCGCTGTCTCTCCCTCAGTTACCTTTATGAATATTCCAGTTAACGCTTATGCAAATGTTTTAGTTCTTTTTCCACTTTGTGCATGCCAAACAGATGCCGCACTTCGGTTAACTTTTTAGAATTGTGTAGGGACACAATGTGCATATTCTTTTACTATGTTATTAAAGAACAATAAAGTTTCAAATACGCTCTTGCTCTATATATAACAGTAGGTATTATCATTTATTAGCTTTCGCTTGCGATTCTGCCCGGTTATCGCGGGAAAAAGTACCATATTCCTTTGTCAAGCTTTAGACAATCTGGGTACAACATTTCATTTAAATCTCGGTGCCTCTCCACTACTGGAGGTTGGCCGTCAGCTCCGCATATCTCTTCTTATCCCTCGCCAGACGAAACACTTCCTCTACGTTGGCGATACCAGTCCATTGTCTAACGTTACGAAGCCAGGACATTTTCCTTCTTCCGACGCGTCGTTTCCCCTCAATCTTTCCCATCATTATAGTCTGGAGTAGATGGTAACGCTTCTTGATACATGTCCCAGATAGGCTACTTTTCTTCTCTTGGTGTTTTTCGTGAGTTCTCGGGATTTCTTGACACGCCGAAGTACCTCTTCATTCCTGACTTTTTGAACCCAGTTTATTTGGAGCATACGCTAGTAAAACCACATTTCTAAGGCCTCTAATTTTAGGCGCATGTGCTCTTTAATAGTCCATGCCTCACAGTCATAGAATAAAATTGGCCAGGTGTAAAACTGAAGTATTCGTACTCTAAAATTGACATCGAGTTTTTTGTTACAGAGTATCTTTATCATTTTATTATTGACAGACGCACGAGCTATTTCAATCCAATCATTTAAATCGGTGCAGTGGTTTTTGAGATTATCGCAAACAGACAGACACAGCCGTGGACTTTATTTTAGATTAAGTAGTGATTTATGCATGATATACATAGGTATATGTTTCAAATATTCAGTACTATTTATGGTGTTGTTTCCTGGATGCTAGATTTATGTTTGTAGTTTATAGGTTCGAGCACATTATGCCGGGCCGCAGCGTGTCGGGGCGGGCCGCAGCGCAGCGCAAAATGCTAACTTAGCACATTAGTGACGGGCCGGGTCGCAGCGCATTGACGGATTTTGAGTACAGTGTACTGCATGCGCAACTTCTGTGTATTTAGTGCAACTGTACCTTATGGATAGCTCTGACGAAGAACTTTCTTTTTTTTGCCTGCTGTTAGAAGAAGAACAAGAAGTTAGAAGAAGAAGTATCAAAAAACGCAAATTTCGTAAAATAACCTTTAAGGTTCGAGCACATTATGCCGGGCCGCAGCGTGTCGGGGCGGAGCGCAAAAATAGATGATTACTGTAATCATCTATTAGAGCTTTGTATGTGACAATTATTTACTGTTTGTAGGATTCTCTAACTGAATTAGCTACATATTCATCAAAAGAAGAAGTTCTTTAAATTTCTTACCTGAGCAATTTGATCGAATCTTCCAAACAATTCGTTGAGTGTTTTAACTAGATCTGAGGCGCTGAGTCGTTCAGACAGCGGTGTAAAGTTTACGATGTCAGCGTACAGGATGCTAACATTGTTGTACCTTTGAACGTGCATTTCGTGAAACCGGGTTTGTTTGGAACTGTCTACACAGGCGTCGGCCATCTTGAGCATGATTGAGCGTTTCACCTGCAACAATGAAAGAATAGGTTACGTTTGTAGTAAGTTTTAATTTAATTTTAACTTTAATAAACTTATCTACGAACAAATAAAAAGTAATACTGTATAAAAATATTTTCTTGTTTAAGCTAGAAGTAGAATAAATAATTAAAAAATGTCTCTAAAACGGGTATTTTGCACGCCATCTGAAACTAGCTTGGTATGCGATTATGAGGTCTCGAGTTCAAATCAGGTCGGGCCAAAAGGTGTTATTGAGTTATTCTGATTATAGAAATACTAGCCTTCGCCTGCGGCTCTGCCCGCGTCTATTTCAGCTATCGCGGATTTTTTTTTATAAAAAGTATCATATGTTACTTCTAATACCTCCAAGAATATATGTACAAAGTTTCATGATGATCGGTTGAGTAGTTTTCGCGTGAAAGCGTAACAAACAAACTTACATTAACATTTATAATATTAGTAGGGATTTATAAACTGCCTGCAGTTTAGAAGTTGGGGTCTGCCACCTAGAGTACGTCAAGGTGTCGCTCCCGTTCCTGATCTCTCCCCGATCGTGTCGAATAACCGTCACACCAGATTGTGATAGTAATAGAACAGAGAGTGCACCTGTTTTTGTGAGCTATAAATCTCATCATCAGCTGTTTCAAGTCGAGGGAACAAAGAATTGAAGCTACGTTGTAGCGCGATACGAAATTAGCGAAAGCCAAGTTGCAAACGCTTTTCGGTTTGAAGATCTACGTAGCCAAAATGTGTCTTGCCAGTCCCCAAACCGCATTCGGCCAGCGTGAGGACGTGTTGCCTTAACCCTGAGGACCTGACCTTAAGACCTGAGCCCAGGAGTGGGACGTTATGGGTTGTTGATGATGATTATAAATAAATATGTAGTTCTAATCAAAGTCCTAACAGGAATGTCAAAGCTTCTAGAAATATAGGCTTGATTTGATAATATTTATGATAGGTCTTTATTAACCGGGTTAAGATGTTTTTTATCTATTCAACTAAAAGTATCTATGTAATCTTTCGATAAGATACATTGGCATGTCCTCAACTTTTCAATGCGTCTCATCTGTTTCCGCAAACAATAGCATTCTCTCTTTATTATCTGTGACTTATTGTTTTGTGATGGAAAATAGTAAAGGAAGGTCCTTATTTTAGTTACATTAGGATTACGCAGCTATCAAAACTATAAATTTATACCATTTAATATTTTGTCTAGTTTTACTTTTGACGAATAAAAAGGTAGAAAATTAAATAGTATACTCGAACTTGTTATTATAATGTGTTTTTTTTGCTTTTTTTAGGGTTCCGTAGCCAAATGGCAAAAAACGGAACCCTTATAGATTCGTCAAGTCTGTCTGTCTGTCTGTCTGTCTGTCCGTCCGTATGTCACAGCCAATTATTTCAGAAACTATAAGAGCTATACTGTTGAAATTTGGTCAGTCGATGTATTCTGTGAACCGCATTAAAATTTTTACATAAAAATAGAAAAAAAACAATACATTTTGGGGGTCCTCATACTTGGAACTGAAACTCAAAATTTTTTTTTTCATCAAACCTATACGTGTGGGGTATTTATGGATAGGTGTTCAAAAATGATGTTGAGGTTTCTAATATCATTTTTTTCTAAACTGAATAGTTTGCGCGAGAGACACTTCCAAAGTGGAAAAATGTGTGTCCCCCCCCCCTCTAACTTCTAAAATAAGAGAGTGATAAAACTAAAAAAAATATATGTTGTATATTACTATGAAAACTACCAACGAAAATTAGTTTGAAGGAGATCTAGTGAGTAGTTTTTTTTAATACGTCATAAATCGTAAATCGCAATTTACCTTTCATTCAATCAATACACTAGTATAAAAACATCGATGAAAGTTACAACGAACTACAAGAACTTTTGTATGATGTTACTTGCTGATACGGAACCCTTCATGGGCGAGTCCGACTCGCACTTGGCCGCTTTTTTATTACCTATTTCATTTCTTCAATTTTTTTTTCAAGGAATCGTTTCTTTAATATGAAGAGACTAAGTTAATTAACATCGGCTATTTGTTAGTGAAAGCTCCGTCAAAATCCGTCCATCCGTTTCAGAGATATGTTGTTTTTTTTTGGTTTTTTCGGAAGATGGTCCCCGGTTCATCTCATCCACATTTTTTTATCATTAAATTAATTACGACGAAGACTTCAAGACTGGAAGACTTTATAATTGAAGACTTTAAATACTTGACATTGACTGAAATAGCTGATATTCGGCTGGTTGCCATTTCACTAAAAGAAAAAGAAGAAGCAGTGATAAGTTAAAAAATATACAAATTACATACCCTTAATTTTTTACACAAACATTTTTTAAACAAAATAAAATATAATTAATTTTGGTCTAATTTCGATATCCCAGCGACTACTAGTTATTTATCTATTTATGTGGATAAAAAAAATACCAAATGAGTGTTTGTATAGCGCCTGTCAAAATTGTGTGAGCAATATGTATTTCTACACAATCACATTGGAGTTCTCTTGGGCAATGTTGTTCTTTTCACTCTATTAGGCGCTTGTCACTACTTGAAAAACATATTTACTATCTTAAGAAGTTATCGTTATAGACGTATTCAATGAACATAACAGAAATAGTAATAATGTGACCTAATACCTTTCATAGTGACTTTGAAGGATGTTTTATACCTATGGCTAGTACCTTCGAGAAAAATATAATTTGCCTTTTTCATACCATTCAACAGGGTGTGGCCTTTTTGAATTGTTATCAATTCGTAAACAGTTTCAAAGGAATAAATACATAATAACAATAGTTCGTGCATCTGATTTACAACGCCAATCTGAATTACATTTGTTGAATTAAACAGAGCGTGTACTATGGGTACTAGACAACTGATACTTACTGAAATACATACATATTAAACATGAATAACATCCGAACTCCGTAACAAATACATTCTTGCAAATCATACAAACATTAGGTCACATTAGGACATAATATTTGGATTGTATGATTGGCAAGTATATGTTACGATCGAACTCGAGATCCCAATTACAGCAGTCGCTTAGTCTACCGCTGTGCCAAAGAGGCAGTCAATAATAATATGAGTTTCTAATAATAGTATGAAAGCAAATATTGCGGGTTCAAATCCTACACGGGATAGCACTTAAATTGTTATTCTGAGTCTGGGTGTTCTTTGTGTCTGTTTCTTGTATGTTTGTAAAGACCCCCGCGACCCAGCAATTTATTCCTAATGCAGGGGATTTATATAACTAATAAAAGGCAAAATAATGTAGTGTCGGTAAAAAAAAACCCTAGCAATATTCTAGTAAGTGAAATAAGTAATGGTTTGTCAATACCAGGAATGTTTACATACTAACAAAATATTGACTCTCACCACTGACACCCTCATTTAAATGATTCAATCCTTGCCATAGTCATATTTGCTACACAAACTTGACCTAGATGACGTGCCATGTTTCGTTGGAAAATAAATAAAATAGCAAAAAATAAGGATACTAGATATAATAGCATGCAATAAATATTGTAATCCAAAAGTTTTGTAGTGGAGGTAAATTAATAAAGGTATATTTTCCTTATATTTTCCTTTTAAACAAGATACGTAACACTTTAGCCAAATAAGGTTTTGTTTTGGAACGTATTTGAAATTTTTATTTTATTTATTAAGTAAGCTATTATAACAATCAGTTTTAGTTACTTTTTAACCGACTTCAAAAAAAAGGAGGAGGTTCTCAATTCGTCGGAAACTTTTTTTTTATGTATGTTCAGCGATAATTTCGTCGTTTATCGGGATATGGGGAACTCCTCAAATATTAGGCACAAATGTCGCGATTTGGGTACTCGTTAGAAGAAGAGAAGTTTCGATAGAAATTGGTTCCTTTTTGTTAAAATTATTAAGTTTTATATTTTAAATTAACCACAGGTGTAACTAACTTATTAAATGACATGTAAATTGAATGAATCGATTAATAATAATGAAACTGTCTATTAAAAAATATGTGAGTTAAAAATATATATTTTTTAATATTAAACAATAAATTTTTTATTAGTGTTAAGCACAAATGATGCAGAAACATTTAACTAAGCCGCCATAGTCTATGTCACCATGATGCATTATCTGTACTCATAATGAGGATGGTGACCACTACTCTTGGCTTTTACTCAAGCTTTCCATCAGGCGAAATAAAGTCACTTTGGTAGGCTTAAATATATGAAAAAAATTGTTTCTCTGTTTTTAAAGAACAATAATTCTTTATTAGTTGCTAATTCTTTATTACAGAAACAATTTACTTCAATAATGCTATACACATACTAGCACAAGTCAACATATATTATGAAAAATACCAACCACCCACCAACTCCAACACAAAGGGAGGATCCTCCCACCAGGCGAGGTGATCATGCCTGGTGGGCACTGCCCAACAGTTGATGTTGGGATGTTTCATATATGCTAATCGGCGCGAGAATGTCACTTTCGCGATTCGTGTTTTCTTCGTAGTTCAATGTTTCTTCGGTAGATGGCGCTGTTGTATGTTATTCGCTTGCGCTGTATGTGGAAGTCGCCGCAAACACGTAAAAACCTCAGACTGATAAATCCCAACAACTCATAAAAGTTTTTCCTAAACGTTCTGAAATATGACGAACAGATAATGACATATGTTTTTTCTGTAAAACAGAACAAAAAACGACAGAGGGAAAACACATAAAATTAAAAACCACGCTACAAAGTGTCATAAGCATGATTCAGAGGAATCATGCTTGACCCACGCAAGAGTTCACAACAAGTGGTGATTAAGACCGGATTCACCAAGAAGGCGTGGTGATGCGTTGTTTTACGCGGCCGTCTGGTGGTTTTGTGACGTCACTGTGACGTACGTACTGTGTGCGAATTGGGGACAATCGGAGATATGTCTGCATTTTAATTATTTCAAACATGTTTTTCTGCAATTAAATGGAGGAAACATGGTAAAGCTTTACTCTGTTTAATGCAATACGCAGTAGGTGCAATGCTCGTAATTTTAGAGATTTTTGGTAAACTAATGCTTAAGAAATGAACACATATATATTCGATCTTTAAGGGTTTAAGTTGGAAACCAGCACTTGGTAATCCATGTGGATAAGTCAAGGCTGACGCTTAGACTTTTTGCTTTCGATGTTGTAGTTTTGTACAATTCTTTAATAAAAAAATAAATAAACATTAAATTTATTCTATCCTGTATGTTTTGCAAATTAGAACAATGTAGATGTTTTTTTTTTATTTTCCTGTAGAAAATAGGTCTCATTAGGTTCATGATAGTTTCTAACTTATTTAGCAGAAACAAAGGTTGCTATTGACTTATAGATTGAAATTGGGATTGAATTCAAGAGATAGGCCAGGGATTTTCCACCTTAGCAGATATATTTATTCAACACCCTACATCTTTGAAGGAAGTCGATACTCATTTTGTGCTTAGCCTTTATTGTTTGGGTTCGGCTACTAGTTTCACCAACGTTTTAACTGAACAGTTGACCTAGTCGGTTTAAGCGGTCACACCGCTTCCTGCTGCACCAAGTCTTGTGGGGTAAAATCCCACAAACTTTGTTCCACAAGTTGTTGTTCTGAATGTATATTCCTAATTCGGAAGTCGTCTTAAAAACAAAATAAAACCAAAGTAACGCTCATTCTGTTACTCTTTAACGACTAAACCGTTCCTATTGCCATGAAAAATTATAACTTTGACAAGTACCGTTCCACACATTACGAGACGTGTGTCTGACGTCAGAACGGTCATCACGACTATCACGACCTGTCCTACTTTCACAGTACTGTGATAATTGTAATTCCGTTATGAATCTCAAGGACAAACCTCGGTTGGTCAGCAAAAGAAACACATTACTCAATTATTGATTAACAGATCAAAATGGACGGAAAGAGTTAAGTGATTGAAGAATGTTGTGAAGTCACAACGTAGCTTAATGACGAAGTACGACAAAGTACCCCAAAGATATCATAATCCATAGAATAATCAATAGCTTTCATAGGTTAACATGGTATAATTTATTTATAAAACTATCTTAAGTTGTCTTCTTGTTTTATATATTTCAGAAAACCTCAAACACGTTTGCATGGTTAATCGATGACGTCTCTGCTTAGTTTGGGACTAGATGGCGTGTGTAAGTTGTCCGAAATATTTATTTATTTATTTGGACAAACCGCATTAATTAATTATTTTTTTATATGAAATATGAAATTTTTCATATGAATATATATTTATCATCAATTATGTTTACAATGTGCCATACGGAAGCGTGGCAGGATACCAGTCACTTTTTTATAATAAAAATAAATAAATTGTAAAGAATCATTTAAGCGTTTAAACGAAAACAACTAACTTTGATTATTATCTTTATATTTCCTTAGTATTACGGAGATACTTATTGAGTTGAGTGAACAAAATGATCATGATGAAATATTGATCATACATTTCGAAATTTCCTGCGAAAACAGACAATTATTATCATCAAATGATTTATAGAAACAAGGCAGGCATTTAATATCAAAGATTTGAGATCAGGTATGCCTGTCTATTTGTCTGTCTGTTACTTTGATTCTTAAGGTATGTACATAGGTACCTTTTTTCCGTGATAACTGACAAACAGGTGGTCGTACCTGCGAGAAAAATAGTATTACTTTAGTAGCTTTCGCCCGCGGCTCCCGCATGTTTAGCTATATTACTGTAAAGTTTCATCCAAATCCGTTCAGTAGTTTTTGCGTGAAAAAGCAACAAACATACATACATACATACTCACAAACTTTCGTGTTTATAATATGGGGTTTTTCAATAGGGATGATGTGATTTTGAAGTGACTTTACGGCCATTTGTAATGATCAAGATCTGTCATTTATTTGTCATTGTATTCAGTGGTGTTTACAATTTCATCATGGAGAGATATACGCAAGAACAACGTTTACAAATTATTCAGTTTTATTCTCCTATTGCAACTTTTCGTGCGCTTTTGCCATTGAATGGTCGTAATAATCGTCCAAGTGTGCTCGCTATTCGTCGAATTGTTGAAAATTTTGAGGTTACATTTTCTTTACATAATGTTCAAGTGCCAATAAGACAAAGAACCGCTCGAAGTAATGCAAATATTGCTGCCGTTCAGGCAAGTGTTGCTGAAGACCGTAATTTGTCGATTCCAAGACGTTCTCAACAATTGGGACTGTCGCAAACCACAACCTGGCGGATTTTGAGAAAGGATTTGGCTTTGCATCCGTATAAAATTGTTCTCACTCAAGAACTGAAGCCATTGGACCACCATAAATGTCGTGAATTTGCTGATTTTGCCTTGGAACAACTTGGAAATGATAACGAATTTTTTAAGAAAATCATCTCCGATGAGGCTCACTTTCATCTGAGTGGTGCGGTAAATAAACAAAACTGTCGATTCTGGTGCGAAGAAAATTCACAAATTATTCATGAAAAACCATTACATTCACCTAAGTTAACAGTTTGGTGTGGTTTTTGGTCTGGTGGAACTATCGGTCCGTACTTCTTTCGAAATGAAGCTGGTAACACCGTTACTGTCAATGGAGAGCGGTATAGATCGATGATAACCAACTTTTTATGGCCGAAATTAGAAGAAGTTGATCTTGACAATATTTGGTTCCAACAAGACGGGGCTACGTGCCACACAGCAAATGCAACAATTGAATTATTGCGAGAAAAGTTTATTAGTAAGGTTAAGAAGATCGTTTTTTTTTGTTTTTGTTCAGAGGATTCATCTCATCCACATTTATTATTATTAAATTCATTACGACGACGACTTTAAGACTTTACAATTGAAGACGTTAATTACTTGAAATTGGCAGAAATAGCTGATGTAATTCGGTTGGTTGCCATCTCATCAAAAGAAGATAGTATGTTAATATTAGGAGGATATTTAATACTCTTTTGGAATGAGTATATTGAACACAAAACTTAAAAATATTGTCTTCCATACAATACATATAATAGGAAGCGTCCCAATATACCGGAAAATCTCAGGTTGCCAGTGTATAATTTAGATTAACAATAAAATATCAAACAACATTCATAAATCGATTGTTAAAATCGTGAGAGTGGGACAACATATGATTTACACACGCAAATGGTTGTGAAAATCGAATACTTCCGTTAGAACTGTAAGAATGAAGGTCTGAATCAATCATGGGATATTCAAATATCAAATTATTTATGATCAATATTCTGTTGCATTTAAAGGAGACAGATTCTTCTATTCATTTAAGTCTTTCACGTTTGCCTACATAATTTTGACTGCCTCGGTGGCGCAGCGGTAGCATATGCGATAGAATATAATGTGCTGTGCTTGAGGACTTGGATTCATTTCCCGGGACATACCAAATGTTTGTGTGATCCTCAAAATATTTGTTTTGAAGTTTGGGTGTTTTTTTATGTATAACAAGTATGTATTTAAAAAAAAGTATTTATTATATCAGTTGTCTAACCATAATACAAACTCTCTTGATTTGGGACTAGATGGCGTTGTGTGTAAGAAGTTCGAAATTATTTAATATAAATAACAATTATAAAACGTATTTATTTCTTCAAATCATGAAATGATGTCTGAATATAAAAGACTGTTCAAAGTTTTCAATTCAGCAGAAAATAAAACAAGTGCAACAACATGAACCAAAGAGAAGCAAGCCAGACAATTATACATTGTTTCTTTTCTTCTTGATCTGCTTTTGCAACCTACTTTTATCTAATCTCAACTGATTTACAAAAAGAAGAAAGTGCAGTTTTCTTAGCAGTCAAGTTGATTGACAATGATTATTTGGAGACATTCAAGTAACTTCAGGAGTCATTAAAAGACTTATACACGATGTTAGAGTACACTTCCAAAAGGCATACTTTTTGAAGGTAGTAGATTCACTCTGATTTCAGCATGAATCCAGGAGGCCAGATCATTCTGCATCAGAATTATGCAGAAACAACTGACAAGGCCGCCATGGTACACGGTAACCTAACCTAACCTAACCTCACAATGAGGATGGTGACCCCTACTTCTGGATTCTCATACTCATAATTTCCATCAGGCAAAGTAGGATCACTTTGGTAGGGTTAAATATAAAAAAAAAAACGATAGCGCGAATGATGCTCATAAAACACTTGTATTGTCATGTGTCTTCTCTTACGGTTATCTTGATATACTGGTTGTACAAATTTTACACGATCATTGCTCATCAACACGTCACAAAACTTTTCTTTTCAATAAGGATCATTGCTACGTGCCTCGGAACTTGTACGACGAACCAATATGTCTCGTGCACGTCATTATAACGGTGCCGAATCAGCGGCCCCAAAACAGATATGACGGACGAACGGAATAAATCAAGAATTGTGTCCACGCCAAATATAGCCCTGTCAAAGTGGATGAACACGAACGTATTGGAATACGGTTGTGGAAGAACACTTTCGTGGAATATGGATAGAATCACAATTTCAATGTCATTCACAATGAGTAAATTTGCGAGCAAGTATTAGAAATATGAATCACAAATGCAAATACTCTTAAAAACTTGTATAGTTTTCTAGGAGAAATTAGCATTAAAGAATTTATAAAGAACTAGCTTTTGCCGGCCGCCCCACCTGTGTATATGGCAGTTATAGCGGCATGAAGTAGCCTATGTACTTTCCTAAGGTTCCAGCTATCTCTATACCAAAATTCATTAAAGCGGTTTAGACGTGAAAACGTAACAGACAGACATACAGAGATACTTTCGCATTTATAATATCAGTACTACCCTGTGTGTAGTAGAAGTGGTAAAAATATATTATGGCTAAAGCAAACCGTGGTAAAACCTCACTTCAAAATGTGTCATCTTATACAGTTGACGAATTTTTAAATGATAAAGAAAAATGGATTTGACTACTTGCTCCTTATCATTTTATTCTACTCATGTGAATGTTGTTATCACACTGTTTAAGAGCATGATTTTACTTTTGTAAGTAAAGTCACTATAATTTGCATCAGTCCTCTAACATGGTGTATAGTATATTAGTGGCAGCACCTTACCCCCATATCAGGTTTATAAACATTAAAATTATGTAAACATTGGCGATTTGAAAGGAGTGGCCGCGAGTTTTTATTGCCATGTTCTTTTCTCCGGCTCTACCTATTGTTTGCGAACATGGCATAAATGTACATGTAGAATCTTGACCTGTCACAAGAGATGTATTGCATCCTAAGTGAATAAAGAATTTTGAATTTGAATTTGAATTATGTGTAATTATACAGAAAATCTGTTTTAGTTCAACTATTCCATAATTATGAATGGAAGTAAAACAGCAATGGAATGTAACGCATTTTTATAGAATTAAAAGCGTCATGGACAATTTTCAAAGCCACGTGTAATAGATTATTTGGTTTCGGTGCCTTTTGTTCTCGATAACCGTGTTTTGTATTGTAATTGAGTTCAACACATCGTGTTTCTTAAAAAGTATATTTTTTTTACATTATCAACTATCTCAAAGACAATAAATACCAGCGAACGTTTTAATGACAATTGGAGAGCCAAAAAACAAGTTACACAAGTATTCAAGTTTTTTTTTTATTGTATATTTTTCCTTTTAAGAATCTCGACAATAGTCTTACACGTACCAATAATGTATGTTCAGTTTAATAACAAAATATTTCATCTCTTAGTTTCAGGGTCAAAGTACTCGCTGAAGTATTATTAAATCGAATAGTTTTAGTTTTAAGTAAGCCTTTTCAGGCACTTTTAATATGAATATCAATCTGGAGAAGAACAGGTAAGAAACTCCATAAGTTGCCCTTTTGAAGTATTTTTTTTTAACTTTTATGTTATATTTATATTAGAGCGTGTGAAGAATTTTTGTACGCGTCACAGATCTAAAATGTATATCTTTAAATTAGTACTAAAAGATATAATGTAGGAAAGGAGTGAGAATATAAAGAGTGAAAAAATATAAAGCTATAAGAAAAGAGTCTATGCACTATAACAAAACATTGAATACTATCGCAAATCAATCGAAACGTAATCTCTAACTAGTATTGATAAGAGAATATCAATTATAAATTTAGTAATATTAAATTGAATATATTCTATTACAAGCCGTCACCCGCGGGTGTCGCGCATATGTCCTTTCTCGGGTTTTAGACACTCTGGGTAAAAAAATCATCAAAATCGGTGCACTGGTTTTTGAGTTTATCGCTTATAGACAGACAGATAAACGCGGTAGAGGACTTTATGTTATAATAATATATGTACCTAGTGATATGATAGACATATATGTACAATAATTATTCTAAGTATTTTATAGTGATAGATTCAAGGTCGCAAGATATTTAAATATTTGCATTATAATACAGTTTTGTGAGTGGAAAATTAGTATATCATTATTCTCTTGTTATAAAAGAGACCTAGTTGAATCCTTAATAATATTTTATGAAAGTTTATGTATGTATGTCTTGCTGTATCACGTAAAAACTACTTAACAGATTTGGATAAAACTTTACAGTAATATAGCTTATATATCAAAAAAACTTTTTACTGCAATAATCGAGATACACCGCGAAAGCCAGTTTTAAATAAATCTGGTATTGCCACAATCCTTTTTGAACATTTCCAAATATAAATAATTATAAAAGAAATGTACATTGACAAGATCGATGTGTCACCAGTGCATCATCTAAATAGAAATGTGTAAAAAGCCAGCGATAAATGAAATACTAAACGTATGTCACGAGTGGCCTGCTTTAGATAACAGTTTCAACGCTTTCCTGACATAGTTTAATTCAAAGAAATTGTAAACATTTTAGAGTTACAGCTGAAAGTGATAATTTTTGTACTTATTTGGAAGTCCCACTGTGCAGTTATAATATTGTGCTAGTAACACAGTTGAAATTTCTCAAGGCAGGCCGGTTCAACTTCGGCAATGCTACCCTCGCATGTAAGACCAACCTAAAAAAGAATAGTTTTAAAAACTAAACAAACACGCTTTTAAAATATAAAGTAGAAAATAATTTTAACATTTTTTTTTTAATTCAAATTTTTAATTTTTTAACAAAGCGTGGGGGTTAGTCCTCGATACATCTACGAAATCTGGCCGTTTAAAGTGGGTCAAAATCGCACCCAAAGGAGTCGATTACAAACAAACATACAGGTGAAGCTAATATAAAGCGTGTAAAAATGATTGTATTCGTGCTGTTGTGTTTCGTTCTTGAGTGCCAGACCAGATACTAGGCTGCCATGGTGTGGTTCACCATGCTGTATTGTGGGCACTCATAATGAGGATGGTGACCACCACTGTTAGATTCTACTCATGCTTTCAATCAGGCAAAGAAGTCATTCGCAGGCCCATTTATGAAAATAAAAGTTGACGATATTTTATCTAATAGTACCTAATAACTAAGGATTTGATGTTATTGATATGTATTAGATATTAATTCAAGGTATCATTCTGTATAATATTCATCATACGGAACCCTCTTCGCTCGACTTCCACTCACACTGTGTTGGTTTTTATGAAACAACTCAAGCAGACGCGGTGATAAGGTTTCAGCTATATTTAACAATTGTGTTATCGTCAAAACATTGTATAATACTGTTTTTTTTTGTTTTCGTCAGCGATTTGTTATCATATCATTGTCAGCGCTGATTAAACATATTTTTACATATATACCTACACATTTTTCAGAAATATAATTTTGCTTCAATGAGATTACAGAAGGAAAATATTAAGATTAATTTATTCTAACACGTAGACGCTTTTACTATTTTAACAAGAATGTTCTATCTACGTCATTATGAGACAGAGCCTATATATATAACTATCTTTAAATATATATAACTAATAACTACGAGTATAATCGTTTGAGGTTTTTAAATTGACGCACGATGGTTGTGGGACTACGTGACGAAACGCAAGTATCGATAGTGGCCTGTTGAATGTAATTAGCTTTATATAACGTCATATTAGATGTAACACACACTTTTACTGCGAAGACCGTGAAGACATACGGCCTTATTACACACGCATGACATACCTATGACCTTGAGCTTTTCAACCTATTTGCTTACACGTCTCTCCGTATAAGTAATGTCCTTTGCCTGTGAGTGCCTACTTTCCTTGCACATTTTCTTTATTTATTATAATCCTAAATTAATTAAACTTCTGCGTCCTTCTACATTCTACCTAGAACTAAAACTGTGGTTTGACTTTCCGGTATTGTGTTTGTGAACCCATACCTGTTTATGACCTGCTGAACTTATTGTGTGTGCTAAATAATTGCTAGACTTGAATCGCGAAGTCGGACTTATTTGTTTATCTGCCACTACATAACCAGCCCATACACCACCTATAGCCTATTTGATAACTAACAAGTAGAAAACCTTTGAGGATATAAGCATGTGACTAAGTAACTAAATCACCGTCACCTGTCGGGGATATGATCCAGATCATAGTTATTGTGGGAGAACGGGTGTAGTGTTCCTCCAACACAAAGGTAGGATCAGGCGAGGTGATCATGCCTGGCGGGTCACTGCCCAACAGTTGATGTAGGGATGTTGTATATATGCTAAGAGAGAATGCTGAGAATGTCACTTTCGAGATTCAGGATTAACTTTACTCCGTATAGATCGCTACGTGTTTTCTTTGTAGTTCAATGTTTCTTCGGTAGGTGGCGCTGTTGTATGTTATTTGCTAGCAATGTATGTGTCGCCACAGTTATTAATATGCAATTTTCAATTTTTATAAGTATATCTTTTATTTATATGTAGATGTTTTATTTGCAATAAAGAATGTATCTAAAAATTCGTCGCTATTTTATTTTAAGAATAAATAGATATTAATGGTGCAATAAAGATTATCCATTTGCCTATTGACACTGACTATGCGGACTGTATTTAGGTAACAAATATTATTATACCCCTAAGTATTTTATACAAATGTAACAGGCTTAGAGGTAAAATAATAATTTTAAAATTACTTATATACATGTACATGGATATGCTAGCCTGGCAACAGGTTGTAATGTCCTACCATGTTAGGTAAAGTAAGCTATAACATGCAACAAGCTTCAAACTTACTCAAATATTCATTCGCGTGACTCAATAAAGTGTTGGGGAAGATTATATAAGGGTTGATGTACGATAACATTGTTCAAGGATTAAAAGTTTTTACACAACGAAGTATACAAACTACTAGATGGCTTGACAAACGACTTATTATGAGACTACTTAGGCTAGGCTGCATTAAAAGTCTAGACATCGTATTGTTTGAATACACACAATATCTCTTCCTGGATTCCTCCTATCTCAAAGTGGCACATGGTTTCATTTTGGTCGGTTGTATTCCGACACACCACACGCTTCAAACCACGGGTGACGGCTTTAGTGAGTTTCCACACGTTAAAAGAAAGGCTTCATTGTAAAATTTAAATAAGGGAATTTCTATTTGTATCCAAAAATGATATGACTAGTAAACATTTCTATATTACAGACTCCGCTCGCGTCCTAGGGGTTTGAAAAATAGATTTTGGCGGATTCTCAGACCTACTGAACATGTATATAAAATTTCATAAAGATCGGTCAAGCCGTTTCGGAGGAGTATGGGAACGAACATTGTGACACGAGAATTTTATATATAAGATTACGATACTGACGTAAACATATCTTTGTTTGATTAAGACAAGACTAATGGTATACGTTGACTTAAATCTATGACAAACACCTATATTTTTAACCGACTTAAAAAAAGGAGGAGGTTCTCAATTCAACCTCAGAACTTTCGATTGGGTGAACCGACTTTGATATTTTTTTATTTGAAAGTTGGTGCCTCCCATGTGGTCCCATTATTAGGAAATTCTGAGGATCTGATGATAGGATCCTAGAGAGATCTCCTTAAATATCATAGGCATACCTGTCCCAATTGAGGTACTCTGAATAGTTTTTCATTGAAATGGTTTTTTTTTTTGTTCAAATTATTATGGGATTATTTTTATTAATATTATATCTAGCGATGATTGCTTAGCATCAGGAGAGTAGTCTGCTCGTTAACTCTATACTTTATCTAGTTATAAGACTGGAACCAGAAATAGTCTTTCATACTATTTACTTACGTTTAAACATAATAAACATAAGTTTAAAGCCCGCCCCGGCTTTGCACGGTAGATTTAGTATAACAAATATTGTAAACTTCTCAAATTATATATTAAAACTGTCCTCGAGAAGCAATCTATCCATTGCTGAAAAAAGTGCAGTTGGTTATTGCAAACAAACAGACAGAAACGGTAGTAGACTTTGTTTTATAATATGTAGTGTTTTTTTTTATCTAGTTCCTGAAGTTAATTAACATAAAAGAGCAATAGACTTACCCTTCGTTATATACATATAACTAAGATTATAATTGACTCTAACCAAAACAGTTTGTGACTAACTGTTCGATAAACTTAATTGATTTCAGCCTATTCACCTTATTAACCTATTTTTAAGGTTTAAGGACAATTCATTTTAGAGCTTATGGTACCTAGCCACACTACCACATTCTACGATAAATCGTTTACGGTACAGGCTGTTAGATTATGGAATGCCTTGCCGATTTCCATTAGACGTGCCCAAACACCGACAGTATTTAAGAACATGGTCAAAGATCACTACTTGAATTCATAACACTCAGAATAGTTGTACATGATTTCATAGTTATTAATAGATTTGTATACTTATATTTAAATTATTTGTATATATTTATGTGATAATATATAAATGGTATATATGTATATGGAGTATATATGTATCTGTGTGTATTTTATTAACCACCATAACTACGCTACACCGAAACTACCCTTTATTTATTTTTACCTCCTGTCAATTTGTCCATCCAAAGGTTGCCTGGTAGAGATTGCATTTAGCAATAAGGCCGCCCATTGTACATACTTGTAATTAGTGTAATACTTGTAATTGGTGTACAATAAAGTATATTCTATTCTATTCTATTCTATTCTATTCTATTCTATTCTATTCTATTCATAAACGAGCAACCTCAAAAAAGTAGATTTAGTTAGCAAAGTGGCCCCACCAGAAAATGAATCACTTCCAGAAACTAGCAGTGACTAGAATGATAGGTTTTGAAATGGTCCGCTATAATATTCATTTTCGTTGGGGTGGAATTTCTATTTTTTGTTTTGTAACCAGTAATAAGGATATTTAAAATTTACTAAAAGTATATTTAGTTCACCTATGAGAGTTAAGTTAACAGAGCCGTGCATAGAGGGCGAAACTTTATTTTATATTCTATTTTTCATTGTATACACAAAACAATAACACAGATAAGTTACAGAATATGTAAATGTAATAATTAGCTGTTTTATCGTTCAAGGCGATTTCTTCAAGACAACCTTTATGGACACACACTTTATGCAATGTAAAAGGTTACAAAACTTATTACGTGTTCCCATCAATTCCTATTAAACACACATAATATTGTTTATGTTTTGACGACATAAGTTTATGTTTTTCCTTCCTTATATCTTAAATACACTGAAATTAATAATAATGCGAGACACATTAGGTAAACACCAAAACGTTAATTAAAGTGCTCGAATGATTACATGAGGCTTTCCGCCTGTAACTTGAGTGGAACTTATATAGCACTCGGTAAATATGGGTATATTTATTACGTTGCTGTCCACTCCTACAATGATTTCAATGTTTGTATGTAAAGTAACAACGAGGGAGCATGCTAATGACAGACAATATTTCTTAATTTCTTTATACGAATAGTTTATAATAAATGATGTTCAATAATAATATTTATTTACAAGTTTCGGGAATGAGTATATAGTAGCTAGTCCGAAAGTAGGCAATGGATAAAAAATTAAGAGGTAATAGATTATTTTGATATGGACATAGCATACGCAGGGATGAGAAAAAAGTCGCGAAAAAAGTGTTAAGGATGGAAGTTGAAGGGTAAAAGAGATGAGGAAGACCAAAGAAAAAGGAAATGACGAGTGATGGAGAAAAATAGAAGGTGGATAAAACATACTGCGCCAACTCCAAATTAAATTGGAATAAGGGCAGGCAGATCTTTGAATAAATACATACATTCTTTATTTTATTATTTTTTAACCCAAACTACACAAATTAAATCAGAAAATTGACGGAATTCATTTATCAGGCAGTTTTTTGTCGATTTGCCTTAATTTTCAGAATTGTGTAACTAGAAGTTTTTAATTACGAGGTTAGTGAGAAACAGTGATACAAATATATGTGTATACCCATTTATATACTTAAATACATATGAATGTATAGGTACTAAGTTATATGCGAATATAAATAATGTTTTTATTTCTTTTTACGTGTGGTGGATTAAGAATACAAAGTGTCACCACCCCTATTCATTCCATAGGTGTCGTGAGAGGCGACTAAGGGAACAAAATAAGCAGCTAACATCACTGCCAAGAGAAGGAAAACTTGAAACAAACCCTTTACCCACCCGTCTGGCCAGCGTGGTATAGTAGGCCAAAACCTCCAAAGTAGAGGCCTATGTCCAGCAGTGGACTGTTAAAGGCTGTTGATGATGATGATGATTTCTTTTTATTACCAACCAAGATTCATACATCACTTTAACTATTAAAATGACTATATGACTAAAGACAAAAGAAACAAGTGATAAGCATTCTGTCATCACTTATGACAGATATTGAGGGGATTCACCGTAAATAGGTAGGTAGGTACAGTTTTACTTGTTGACTTACTAACTATCTAAACAAATCTTCGGAGTCAATTTAATCTTCTAATTATATTATTTATCGTTCCTATATCGCTCGTAATCTATGTACATTTTATTATACGACAATTTTGTAATGTGCATCGCAAAACTTAAGTGATGGGCTAATGTTGAAATTTTCAGTAACTACTGCTTGCGAACGACGTCAAGATATTTGTAGTAACCATCACGGACTACTTACATCTATACACTTATTCAGAAGAAACCGACGATACGACATGGGTTTTCCTGAAGTTATCCTCGAAATCATAGAAGTTACCATACAACGAGTTACCATACAGATAGATAGATAGATAGAAAACTCTTTATTGTACACCGTGTTACAGATTCACAATACAGAACAGAAACGATTTACATGTAATGTACAAAGGGCAGCCTTATTGCTAAAAGCAATCTCACCCAGGCCACCGTAGGGTGGAATAAAATGATTTGGAAAGACAATAGTTGACGGTGCAATGAGTTTTGAAAAATTATAATCTACTAATGTTTGGCAAATTTGTTTGTTTGGCAAAGCGTATAATTGTGCTCATGCATTTGCTAGGCTGGCTCTGCTAGTAGTCCTTCTTCAAATCGAGAAAAAAGAAAACAAAGGTCTTTGCCGAGGGTTAGGCATAGCACATTATTTCTATTTCTATGTTTTCAGAGATGTGTTGCTTCACTGGAGTACATAAATATTTTGTAAAGAGAAAACTACATATTTTATTATATATAAAACCATTAACCGCATTGATATTAAATAGTTTGTGCAACGAAAGATTATTGTTATAAAAGGTATCATGCTCTGCTATCTTCGTCCATTAGTAGAAGAAATATATGTCAGGATGGTTATAAATGTTTTAGTGATAAAGTGTGATATGATGTACATATCTAAGATAACAGTGTGGTGTATTGACCGGGTTAACCGGGTACATTATGTGCTAGATAATAAATAATTTATGTGTATAGTGATGTAACATATACTACGTTTTTTTTTTCAATTTCCGCATTCGAATAGTATGTCTAGTATTCGCTATTACGAATGTAAAACAAGTTGAATTACCCTAGTGTAAAAATATTTTCAAAAATTTAATCTTATCAGTACTGTTGCAATTTCATTCATTGTTTTAAATTATTAAACACATTGACCGAGTAACTTTATCAATTTGTAAATATTAATGACATTCAATGTGTCTTCAATATGCTCGAATGCGACTATAGTTACATGCCTAGTGCATACTCGAGTAACGTTTTTACATGACTGTGCCTAGACGATTATGTTTTCCGATTCTTTGTTCTGGTATATTTTGAAGCCAATAATAGTTTTGGTATTTGAGTTAATATAGAACACGTAACAATACATATTTTTACACAAAGAGAAAAAAATATTTGTTACAAGATTTACCGCTTACTTGTGTTTTTTTCTTTGCTTTTTCCGATTTTAATATTCTTTGTAAATTTAAATTTTTGGTAGTTCAAAGAAATTGTTGTCCAACAAACGATATATATTTAGGGCATGATTAATAAACACTAAAATATAATGAAACTTGAAAACCCTTTTGTTTTAAAACTTAAGTTATTTAGAATCAAGAGCCATAATAAATGCTCATCTAGTTAGATGATCATGTCTTTGGAGAACTGTGAACTTTAAAATAAAGAATGAACCCTGAGTTCTGGTTGTCTTCAAGCAGGAGTAGTTATTGTAGTAGTATTTCTTCTCAGATAAGACTGCAATACCACTGCTTTAGCAGTATACTCCAATATCTATTTATAAATATGTGAAGCAAAAACTTTGTACCCCTATTTACGAAAATCGTGTGGACGGAGGAGTATGAAATTTCGCACATCTATAGTTTATGTGGAGGAGGATTGCAGGATGCTATCATTTTTTTTAAAAACCTATTAAAAATATAAAGTTTAAAAATACATTAAATCCATAAATAAAACGTCAAACATATAATAATGTGTTTGATACACACACACGCATAGATACTCTTTTGTCTAGCCTTGGCGAAATCCATGATTATAGAAATGGATCCATGAAATAGAATCCATGATTATAGTCTTTGACAAGAGAACCTGAATAATGGTGCCACTTATAATTTAAATTAATTATGGCCAATTCAAGATTCATCTTTATAGATATCTTCTAACCTATGTTCAACGACCATAAAATTTTCTTTCTTAAATATTCCCCTATAAATAGAATCGAAGAGGTGCATGTTACGGTTCAATAGAACCTAAACGAAGCCTTTCTTATCGCAGTTATCGTTCAAATCCCGTCATCAAGTTGGTTGACACATATTCAAGATAATGCCAATAGCCTCAAGATTGTGAAAGGTCACCCTGAGCCGAATGAGTACAGTGAAACATTCACCACAATATGTCAACATACTGTCAATGGATTATTTTAAGCACTCTGTATTAAACAACGAGGCAATTAGGAGAGTGTTATATGTAGAAAAGGTTGGTTATCACCTTCATTATCAACAAAATTTCATTTTGATTGAGATAAAATAAAGTAGAAAAAGGTGACTGATATTTTAACTGATTAGAACATTTTTTGTATATTTATTTGCTTTACAGAGAGGCACGCCACTAAAACATATTTAAAAACAAAATAAAAAACCTTGACTTGTTATGACTTGTTTTTGTTTTGACTTGTTGCTAATAACAAAATTATAATAGCGAGATGTCCTATTTCACTTTCTTGTAATAATGTTGCTGAAACATTTAACGATTGTGTAACATAATGAGCCTAAATTGTTACTCAAGTTTCTTGTAATACTTATATAAGCATTATGATAAATAAATCTAGATTTTAGTGTTTTACTGTCCAGTACTATAATATTTTTCATAACAGTACTCACTTTTACTTGCGTGTGCGCCGATTGTCGCGATAAAGGACTATATATATGCTTTTTCAAGAACCGATTCATTTGTTTTTTTTACAAGGTCAAATTTGGCAAAAATTGTTTGTAGCTAAACGGATAATTTAACGATAAAATGCTAGGACAAAATGCAGTCTACAAAAAATAAAATAACGCTTCTTCCCCTAAGATTCATTATTTCGAAGAAAAAGTGATTCTAAGATTGATTAAAGTTGTATTCCCTACACCGCGCACTCGTTTCCACTGCAGCTAAAGCAGGCACCACACTTCGTTATTCGCTATTCGTTATGTGTCTACGCCGTATTCGCCCGAATATTTGTTATGCGCGCAAACAACAAACACGCCACCACACTTCGTACTGGTATATCAAATAAGGCAAATATGTGTGTTGTAGAGATGTGTCATTGTCATTTTTATGGTGAACAAAACGAAACCATACGAACGAACGAAACATATTCTTTTAATTTCCTTTTTATTTTATTAAATTCACAGAAACAATACTTAAATGAAGTCTAATTATTTTGATCATATAATAAACTAATTTAATCGTTTAATCGATTTATTCTATTTCAAAAACTGTTTTATAGTCTATGGTTGTTAGTTATGCACAGGGCATTGTCATTTTTAATGGTCAATGAACGAACGAAACATATTATTTTAATTTCCTTTTTATTTTATTAAATTGACAGAAACAATACTTAAATGAAGTCAAATTATTTGGATCATATGATAGGTTATTTTAATCGTTTAATTGATTTATCTATTTCAAAAACTGTTTTATAGTCTATGGTTGTTAGTTATGCACAGGGCACTTCACTACCCGTCCGAAGTGTGGGCAGTCGATGCGTGTATTCGCCTTATTCGTGTCCTTTGAAGTGTGTCAAAAAACCGACAAGTCGACGTATATGCAATTCGCTATTCGATGCGTACGAATAAAGCGAATATTGGCGAATATACTCTCCACACTTCGCCGTTTGCGCGCGAATAACCCGCATAACGAATAGCGAATAGCGAAGTGTGGTGCCTGCTTAACGTTGTTGCCCTAGCAAGCTTATTCCACGATATATTTTATTTAATTCTTTAGAATAAAAAATATTCTCATTCAATTAATTCTTCTTCTGTTTTTCTATTTTCTTCTTTTGTATCCAATGAGTACAAAAATACTGGTAATAATGAACCAATTCACTTTTAATTAGATAAAAAAATTACTGCACATAACATTAGTTAATTTATTTGCATATTGTTATTTTCCTCATTGAATATAAAATTAGAAGGAAAATATACAAAACAAGTATTCATGACTTCGGTTACGTAAAGTGTTTGTACCAAAAATTACAGGTATAAATCAATAGTTAAGTTTTTTTATATTATTGTACTCCGTTTGGCATTCTTTTAAATATTAATTTTAGTGATAAGTACGGTCCTGATTGAACTCAATCAAATATATTATAAGCTAAGCAGTAGGCGCCACTGTAGAATTAGGTTCTAGCTGTCAAAGTTTTACCGCTTAATTTTGCACCTCACTTTCTTAGTTCCGTTTTTAAAGCACAGACAAACATCCAATACTAGAGAAGCATCTCAAAATTCCTCCATAGCATGGATCACTATAATCAGAAACAAATATTTCCATAACATACAAACATTTGGTCCGCTGGGTTTCAAACTCTAGACCTCAAGCACAGCAATCGGATACACTGCCACTGCGCCACCGAGGCAATCTATCATTCACCGCATTACAAGTAACAAAAATCTTTCATACTTATAAACTGTAATATAATTTAAAAAATATAAAGATACATTAAAACTCATAAGTAAACATTACGTAACTTACAAATGACGTATTATTTAATTAACGTGAGCTACATTTCACGTAGAAAATTGATGAGTAAAACAATTCTAAGAAAAATCTAGCGTAATATGAGAGCAATCACTGAGAGTTTGTTACAGTCACCGAGATAACGGTAGCCAATAACGAGGCCATTCTGATACTAAAGGAAAAGGAAAACAGAAAAACAGTGTTATCCAAAAATAGTTGGACTGAATTTGTGTGTCTATTGTTTTTAATGGTGCGGAAGATAAACATGCGGGTGTACTCATGGTACTTACATCACCTGCAACAGATAGAGAAGTGTAGTCTCTAGTTCGTTGCCCGTTTGAACGTGCCGACAGATATTTGAAAAATTAAGAAAAATTGTTTTTACTGTAAACGGGACTTATTCGCGATAATATTATAAAGGTTACGATACCTTCTGTTTTCCGACTTTTATTATCGCGAATAAGTCCCGTTTACAGTTAAAACATGAGTATGTGTAAAAGTCGCGAAAGTCTAAAAACAGTTAAGAAAAATTATTGCGATTTGTTTTCCTAAGTACCTAAGCTTTGCTGCTGAGCACTTGGAAGTACGATTAATAATCCAATTTCAAAAAATGCATTTCATAACAGTATAGCTATTTAACGACAACATTATTTGATTGCCTTGTTGGTCTAGTGGTTAGCGTATGCGACTGCTGATCAAAGATCAAAAGGTTTGACTCCCGGATCGGAACAAATATTTGCATGATCTGTAAATATTTGTTTCTCGAGTTTGGGTATTTTCTTCTATCATAATTATACAAAAATACATATATGTATGTATATCTGTTGTCTAGTACCCATTGTAAAAACTCTACTTAGTTTATGACTAGATGATGTTGTGAGCAAATCGTCCGAAAAAAAAAAATGTCTGCCGTTTTTACAGAAAGTGTTAAAATGCCGTGTGTCACTTTACCTTTACGTGAGCATAAATCCCAACCTAAAATAAAAGAAATAAAAATCTGATACACAACGCCATCTAGTTTCAAACCACCAAGCAAAGCGAGTTGCTAATCAAAAAATATCTTAGCAATCTCTTCATGTTTTTAAAATACCTATCTATTGATAGCCCACACGATAGGGTAGACGTGAGAAAAAAGATCGTCCCACTTTACGTGTAAGGGAAGTATCCCGAATAAAAATATTTTTCATAATTTATTTGGAGCACTTTGTGGACGTGATATAACACATATTGATGTAAAGTTTCATCTTTCTAGCACGGACGGACGGACATGACGAATCTATAAGAGCTCCGAGTCATGAACTACGGAACCCTAAGCAGGGCAAATGTATTTTTTTATACTTGTTTTCAAGAAGCTACTTAATTTGGAACTTTTGTGAGTCCCAAGTCCGAAATATTAATATTATTTGATTAAACTTGACCACAGTACGTAATGCTCTTTAAGGTTTTAAGAACTTCATTAAAATACAGTATGAGCCGGTAATTTACAGTGGAATTATTATTAATGAGTAATAGATCTCAAAAAAGTAAAGAAACTACAAAATTACTCATCACCTATATTATCAACGTTTGCTAACCCTATCACGTTTTATGATTAATAATGCAAATTTTCTATTTAAAGGAACAAGGTTAAACTTAATACATAATTAATTTGTAACATATAATTAAATATTTTCACTAAACTCTACAATCTTTCCATGAAACTCTCTTTAAATATCATTTACCCATTTACTATGTTAAAATCAATGACAGTCAGTATTTAAACTTTATAATTTGAATTTAAAATACGGTAACTCTACTTTCATCACATGTTGCGATTTTTTTGTATTTAATTTCGCTCAAACAAGTAACAATAAAAACATCATCCGCCATTAGCCTTAATATTCCAAGATTATTTGCGGTCGGCTAAAAGTAACAAAATCTTATCCTAGCATTTAAACTACGTAGAATCTTAAATGAAGCAGACAAAGAAACGTTTACCTGAACAGGTATGAGAAAAAAAAAATCAATTAAACTCAGTAAGTAAACAATGATAGTAGACATCCATCCCCCCTTCACTCAAACATGAATCATCCCACTATACGATACACGCTGGTGTGAGACTACGACACTAGCAATAGCAAGTGAGCTTCACAATCGTTTGACGCATCGACGCACGCGCACGTTGCTACTCTTGAAAAATTATACAGGGTGTATTTTACGACAAAAAAAGAACCTTTTCCTGTATGATGTTCATACATTCTCGGTGATAAGTGTGTGTTGTTTGAATTGTCATAACTGTGTTTAGTGAAGTGTTGTGATATTTTTTTTTTCAAAATGTTACCTAGGATTCAGGGCTTGGTGAGTACTCTCGTAAGTTTTAATTTTTAATTACTCTTAGTTAATATATAAAGTCTGCATGCATATTCTTGTATACGTTGCAAAACGTGTGAATGTTGTTTTATTTACGAAATATCTGGTTCTAGACATAGTCGTACTGGCTTTAGCTTAGTGTCTAAATCGTTAAGAAATCTCTTCATCTTTATCCTTCAAAGTAAATATTTTCCTTATGTATTTTAAAAATAAATGAACAGGCATAGTAATTAATATTTTTACTTGAGATAATCTTTCAATATGTTATACCACGAGAAATTTGGTATCAACAAAATAAGTAAGCATAACAAATAAAGATGAAACTTTTCTTTAACCAACTATTCATTACAAGTAATGTAACGAAAACGTGTGTAATTCACACATGCTATAAATTGCTATGCAACATTCATTGTTCATTGGACACTACCTGATACAAACTTATATTAAACTATTTGCATTAATGAAGCATCAAATTTTGCTATTACTTGTAAAATAATAAAAAAATAAATTAATATTTCTTACAAAATAGTTAACTACGATATGAAATAAGTAGATCACTCACGTGGTATTTTTCCAAGTCATAATAGTATTACGAATACAAGTCAAATTACCTAACAATAGAATGCCTAGAGAAAGAAATAAGGAAGTAAAAGAAACAATTAACAACGAAATTATGTACAATCATTAAACTACTGCTTACATATTTGCCAACGTTGGCACATTCTTTAGAAAAATGACAGTTACGAAGTATTTACAATATAATTAGTGATGATTCGTATTAGTTATAATAAACATTATGCAAATTGGTGCAATGGCTGACTTAATGCCCATTTTAAGGCATGTTGGCCGTGGACAACTTCTTGCGGCTCTATAAATTTCTTCCGTGAGTCATTCTCTCTAGGTGGCCTCTTCAATTATACTAAACACAATACTATAAAACACAGTACTATTATGCTCAATACAATATTACAATACACCTATACAAACCCATCTATATTATCACGTAGAAGCTTAAAATAGAAACTGATAACGGGTCCAGTTCATTGAAATACCACGTCCCAATCGCAAATTCACTTTTTTAAAAGTAATATAAAAGAATACCAATTATCTTTCAATGAAAGGTCTATGCCGTGTATAGAATTTGTCTACACTTATAATATGAGTCAGATTGTAAAAAATCGAGTACCTATCACTTATTAATATAAAGAAAGGAGCTTCCAAATACGAGTTAGAAAGTCAATCGATAACAAAATGAATATAATCGATTATCATTTGACCTATATAAATATGTATCGATCATGCAGAGGAATGTCTATCACTACGTCTTAACGATTTCACTTCGAAACGGTACAATACGGATGTCAGTCACGTACGTGAACATTTACAATAATTCACACACACATATTTATATCGATTAAAGTATGTTATAGATGAAAGTATAAGCATTATTATTAATGATTCAACTCCTTGGAAATGCTACTCAAATAACAGTTAAGGTATTGTGTCTCTCAAGGTGTAGATGCTCATGGATGTCATTTACTATCTAAGGGGGACCTAAATAGCAAAAGGAAAGAAAATTTTATACCCATCGTCCAGTCAAAGGTCTAAGTTCAGTAGAAGAAAAGCTGTTGACGAAATTTAAATCCGAAGTTCTGTTAAGCATTAATACTTGATGATTACAGCATGAGAAATACAGCATGAGGAAATGTTTCAATAACAGTCAAATCGTTATGTCAGTTGTTATGGTCACTCGGGTGTTTGCCAGATAGAGTAATAAAACATCAGGTCTAACTATGGTGTAATCCTTATGTTCTAGTGAACAATGACCATTAGTTCTGTTATTATTGTTGAAGAAATGTTGAACAAAAACACATTGAGCGTGTATTGAGTTCAATCATAATCATCTTTGTGTTCCTCATGACATGAATAGAAAATATGTATTTTATTAACGTTGTTTAGTACGGTTTTAATAGTAACTAAGAATATTTGACCTTTTGAATAAACGTGTACAAACATCGTCTTTTAAATTTTTACAAGTTAGCAAATCTCACCTGTCTAAGCCAAATAATGTCTTCGGTTTGTTTTATACTCGGATCGCGTCAAAGAAAATCTTAAAATTCAGTCTCTTTATATATATTTTTCGGAGTCTTAGCTTATTGAGACAAAATTTGTTTCATATTTTGGCTACTTATAATATTTATTATATGACCGCTTCGCTACAACTGAACCCAATTTAAAAGTTGATAGACAAGTTCTTTAGAAAGTACAGTTTAGTTGGCTTTGAAACCAGGTGTTGTGCATATAATCTGTTTTTATTGTGTGTAATGGGTTTCACTATCAAAGTCATATAAAATATGTAATCTTATCATAATGTTAGAGTTTGTAGGTGTGTCTAACTAACAAAAATAGCATGTATTAATAATTCTGCGTCATTCAAATTTTGTTGTATTATTTGTTGTTGTGTTTATCAATTCTTATATCTTGTTTTGCCAGACTTGTGGACTTATATGAATTTATTAATTTTATTTTATTAACTAATAGCTATTTAGACTTTGAATTTTATTACGAGAAAACAAATATGTTGCTTAGGATTTAACATTAAGTAAATTAATTATTGGTGTTTTAATGATTTATCAATTTTAAGTTTACGTATGTATGTCTATTGCTCTCGCGGGTGTCGTAAAAGGCGACTAAGGGATAAATTACTCAAGACAACATCAAGGCAAAGAGAAGGAAAACTTGAAACTAACCCTATATCAACCCGTCTGGCCAGCGTGGTATAGTAGGCCAATACCTCCTTTCTAAGGAGAGGCCTATGTCCAGCAGTGGACTGTTGAAGGCTGTCGATGATGATGATGATGTATGTCTAATTCCAGTAATGTAATTTGGACATTTAGTACCTACATTTAGTTGTGGTTACATATTTACTTTAAATGCCCCTGGAAAATATTGTAAAATTACCAAATTTACGTGTACTTCACTTAGATAAATAAATATAAAAATAGAAGTTCATGCTACCTAACAAGCAGGAATCGTCGTAAGGCCAAACATAAGATGAAAATTAAAGTAAAAATTTCAATTTAGAATGTCATTGTTTTAAAACGAATATGTAAACATCTTTGTATCGTATAGATTCTTTTGCGACAACAATCATTTTACTACAAATACAATGAACAAAAAGTGGCCAAGAGCGAGTCGGACTCGCCCATGAAGGGTTCCGTATCAGCAAGTAACATCATATAAAAGTTCTTGTAGTTCGTTGTAACTTTCATCGATGTTTTTATACTAGTGTATTGATTGAATAAAAGGTAAATTGCGTGTTACGATTTATGACGTATTAAAAAAAACTACTCACTAAATATCGTTCAAACCAATTTTCGTTGGTAGTTTGCATGGTAATGTACAACATATATTTTTTATAGTTTTATCACTCTCTTAATTTAGAAGTTAGAGGGGGGGGGGGACCAACATTTTTCCACTTTGGAAGTGTCTCTTGCGCAAACTATTCAGTTCAGAAAAAAATGATATTAGAAACCTCAACATAATTTTTGAACACCTATCCATAGATACCGCACACGTATAGGTTTGATGAAAAAAAAAATTTTGAGTTTCAGTTCCAAGTATGGGGACCCCCAAAATGTATTGTTTTTTTTCTATTTTTATGTGAAAATCTTAATGCGGTTCACAGAATACATCGACTGACCGAATTTCAAAAGTATAGCTCTTATACTTTCGGAAATAATTGGCTGTGACATACGGACGGACAGACAGACAGACAGACAGACAGACTTGACGAATCTATAAGGGTTCCGATTTTTGCCATTTGGCTACGGAACCCTAAAAAGTCCTAAAATATGCTATAAATGTACTTATACTTAACATTCAATACATGTACCTATTTAATATGTCGCACAAAACTACTGCGTTTTTGCTTACTGTTGAATTCAACACAGTAACTCATAATAATTCTCATGAAAATATAAAGATACGCAATGATATTTTTTTTATTTGTTATTATTTCTCAACGGTATTCTCTATACACTATATTGAATATTATTTAATAATTAATTAATTAATTTAATAATCTATCAAATCATATCTTTACTTTTCTAAAACAAACGGGGATAGAAAGAGAACTTAGACAACCTATTTAAAAAAAAATACAAACCAATATACTAACAAAATTTGGTCACGACTGATAAAATTATACGTCACATATAAGGAAATTTGTAGTTAAATAGTAATTCTATTCTATTCGAGGAAAAAATAACCGCCAACATTTAGTTTAAAAACCATCCCGTGTTTCCCCGTCTACACTGCAATAATTGTGCCAAACAACTCGTAAAACCATACAAAATAATACCAAAGGAAAACTAGACACTCGTAAAACTACATTAAATTTTATGATGTAATTTATTTCTTATTTTAGTCACAGTACAAACTTCAAATATTCAACTGGCAAATAGAAAACCTTTACAAGACAATGTGGAGAATGAGTTACTGTAAGATTAGTAGAAATTGTTGAAATCTTTCCTGTGCCGAGCAGTCAAAGACTGGAACTCACTACCAGCTCACGTGTTTCCTTGCCACTATGATCCGGGGTCCTTTAAGCGGGGCGTGAAAAAGCATCTCACTAAGCCGCCATAGTGTGGGCCGCCATACTTACTGTCTGCATTCGCAGCAAGTGTGGTGGCCCCCACTCCTGGATTCTGCTCATGCTTTCCATCAGGCAGGGTAGAGTCACTTTGGATGGCTTATGTATAAAAAAAAAAAAAAAAAAAAAAAAATTGTGTAGGCACAACAGACGTGAAGCACTATTTACGGTGAAGATGGCATTGTAAAGAGAAGAAAATTATAAAACTAATTTTGTTTATTTGTCCTTGCTTGTTTACACTGTTGTCAGTATTTTGCTTACTTATTACACAGTCACACGCATTTTATATCTGCCAAGAGTAGTACGAGGTGTTTTTGAGTCAGAAATATTAATTTTGATAATTTTGTCAGACACAGACTGTGACATCATAGCTCTCAAACGAATGGACCGATTTCTATGCGGTTTTTTATAATTCAGAGTAGGCAGAGTAGAGTCATTTTGGTAAGCTTAAATATAAAAAAACTAGAGAATATAGTTATAGAATGTAGCTACTCTAAGATTAAAGCGAAAACCGATGAAAGAGCTACCTGAGCTCGTTCATCGGTTTTATTTAAACGAGACTCACAATGGTGTTGAGGTATTAAAAGTGTTGCGTGACTGTTCTAGTTTCAATAAATACTACTATGTATGTATTACGATACATAAGTCTTGAATAAAATAATCGACTAGTTGCTTGTTCATCATCATCATCAACAGCCTTTAACAGTCCACTGCTGGACATAGGCCTCTCCTTTGAAAGGAGGTTTTAGCCTACTATACCACGCTGACCAGACGGGTTGGTGAAGGGTTTGTTTCAAGTTTTCCTTCTCTTGGCAGTGATGTTAGCTGCTTATTTTGTTCCTTTAGTCGCCTCTTACGACACCCATGGTATGAATAGGGGTGGTGACACTTTGTATTCTTAATCCATCACCACACGGACACTTGCTTGTTATATACTTAAATATAACTGCCTCGGTAGCGTAGTGGCAGTGTATGTGACCCCTGTGCCTGAGGTCTTGACTTCAAATCCTGGTTCGGACTCAATGTTTGTATGATCTACAGATATTTTTTAGAGTTTGAATGTTTAATATGTACAATATGTATTTACGAAAAAACACGTATATAGTATTTTATTAATCAATGTAGCTTTCATATTACAAGCTCTACTTAGTTTAAAGCTAATTGGCGTTGTGTGATATATGTCGGTATAATATCATCATCATCAATATTTATTTATTTTCTTAAGAGTGTGATTTCTAAAAATCTTAAAATCAATAGCTCGAAAGACAATATACATTGTACCTCTATCCATAGATGGTACTAATCTGTATAACCCGGTATAATTTTTACTAACTATTATAAAACTTTTATCTGACAGAAGGGACAAATTTTAAGCACTTCGACCTTCTCGGATTAGTCACGTATATTTAAATCAGAATTCATTTTATAACATTCTTTTGTGAGCCTAGCTAACTAATTATTATTTTTGCTGTGTCGCATGTAAAAATCGAGTCTTGATTTTATTTAAAAACAGTCGTTTCTTGAATACTGAGTGGAAGATCTTTGAAAATGTTTTATTAAATAGCAATTATAAAGTTCTTTATGTATTTTGCCATCAAACGTTCAAGTTAAAACTCATAAAAAATCAATGCTCTCATATTGTTGACTATTATTATGTCATTTTTAACATGCTTAGGGTGCTTAGGATTTTTTATTCGTTTTTTGACATTAGGTTATGTTGTAAATTTTTAATAAATACTGCTTACAGTAGGCCTACTACAATAGGGTAAGTACTGTATGCAGTTCAATAGTGTATATATTAATATTTTGTCGTCATAATCAACGTTAGGGGACGACACCGCGTTGTTCTATTCTAAATCAGATGCCACACGGAAAGTCCATGTGTTTTTCATATTACCACGGGTTTGTATTATTTTTATAGTTTATACTTATTTTGAAACTTTCCATGTGTTTTTAATTGTAATTTGATTTATCTCTTCTTTATAAATAATGAAATATAACTTGAAGTTGAATTTAATTTAAAGGATCATCATCATCTGGCATTTTGGCATTTGGCATGGCGTTTAATTTAAAGGATGTTAATAAGTAAACAGATTTTTAATTTAAGACCTTGAACATATTTATAGTTCTATAATTTTCTCTCAATCACATAAATATAATTTACTTTCAACGTCTCGCTTAATTTCATTAGTTTTCTAATACATAGAAAGCAAAGTTATAAATTATAGTTCAAAATGTGTTTTATTTTTAATTACGATACGTTATTCTCTGTTAGTGCTGGTCAGAATGTAATGTTTTTTTTTAAATTAATATTTGGTTTTCTTCTCAAATTATTTTCAAATTTCTAAAAATATTATTATTTTACAATACCATTACGGTATTATCCTTAAGAGTAGAGCTAGCATCGTAAACACTTCTAAAACTGCTGATAACGGCTATAAATTATGTGTGTAAAGATATTGATTGTGAAATCAATAATGGTATTAATTAGTACTAATAGCGTCGTTTAGAACAGGAGACACATTAAATTTAATGTAATTAATGCATTAGCGTTATCAGTCTAATACATTTGGCTAAGCAACTTAAATAGTAGTGAATGAAATGTAATTTTATAAAGACCTAATTAGTATGTCCTTTTAGTTTAACGCTAATTGATTAAAAACATTTTTTGTTGTATGTTTAAGCCTGCCAAAGTGAAAACTTTAACTCTACCTGATGTAAAACATGAATGAAACGGTGGTCACCTTCCTCATAGTGGATGTAGCTAATGCAGCATGGTGACCGACACTATGGCGGCCTAGTGAGATGAACTGTGATTAACCCATTTAGTTAGAAAGCATATGTCTGCCTCTCTAAAACGATGTCCAGCACATAATATCATATAAAGAAAGTATGAAGGTGCTGCACTGATGGTGTCAACCACTCTTGGATTCCAATTATGCTTGCCATCAGACAGAAAAGAGTCAGGCTGTAAGAGGCTGTTGATGATTATAATGAAGTAGTATTAGAGCAGAACAAAGTATAATATTAGGCAGGCGTTTCCGAAATGAAATACTTACATAAAAATACTAAAATAAATGCTTAAATTATCATAATAAGGTAGGTATATGATTTGAAATTCATCTGTAACATTTAAAGTAAATAACCTTCAAAGACTTTGGGATTCTTTAAATATTGTTTCAAATATATGTACCTTTATGTTTATAGGTTAAAGTTATACGTTAGTCGTGAACAAAGTCTGAGTGAAGCCTTTTAGAGTATTTATGTTTATTACGTATTTACTTTGCATTGTGTAAATAAAAATGGCGGACTTTTACAGTTGTACAAAGTAAGATAAACCTTACAACATCAAATATGAGGTACAACCTTTATTTTTTTAAATTAGCACCATTCATTTTCGAGTAATTTAACAATATATTAAAATGTCCACTGATGAAAAAATAATAATCTAAGTAAGAAGTTTTCACTTAATTTTAGAACAATGGAAAACTAACAAATGCATACATTAATACATTGAGCGACTATTGGCTATATATACTTTATAACTTACTATAATATTATGTATTTTAATATGTTATATATATAAATATATAGTTCAGACTGATACAGTAACTTAATTATATATTATTAAAAATCTTTCAATAGGCTATGGAAAATGACGTCATAACAAAATATTTTTAAAGGAATAATAAAACTGTAGCTGTAGTAAATTAAAACGAAGTCTAAACTTTACAAAAAAAAGACACCGACAGAAGTAAATTAAAGAGATATAAACAATTCACATAATTATGACGCCGTGTTTTTCCAACTGCGTAAAGGATAACTGGTTATGTGCCATGTTGGTCCCACAGTGACAGTCATTGAACTTGTTTAGCTCAAAGGATGTGTTAGACCACTTCCTCATAATAAGGTTTCAATAAACAAGATACAAAGCCATTACTGCCATTAAACAACATTGAAATTTAGTAAGCATTTTTATTAAGTTTCACAATCATATACAAAATTTAGCTATAAAGCTAATATTTCGTAAACAAGAATATTATACAACATTGCATTATAAACTGTGATTCAGGTAAAACCGGTGGAACTAGTAGCCGACCTCCAATAATCTTGGGGATAATAATATAAACTAGGAACATGATGAATATTGAACTGTGAACAATAAATATAATTTAAATAATAAATTGTAAATATATAAACAAAAAGAGAAAATATTTACCAAAATAGACCTGAGGATGGGTTGTCTACGAAGCCTCAAGCAGTTCAAACTCGCAATAATAAACTCCTGAGCTAAGTAAAGTAAGTACCTATTATTAACGAAAATAAAATAATCCGTTCTCAGAACAATATAAAATAAAGGTAAATGATATTTGTGTTAAAACTACAACAAGTACGTATTTAATAAAAGCATTATTCAAGTGTGGCTGTTAGATTCCAGAGATTCTCGCGTTTAAACAAACAATTATAATTAATGAATGAAATGTGTATTTCTAAATGTTATTAATAACAGTTCAAATAAAATAGTTGATGATAAAATGAATGATACACCAATAACCTATTATGTTATTCGAACTGAACATCATATTCATGCAGACGTTTGTAATTATATAATGGACAGAGAGCCAGCTATAATTAATTTATTACTAACACCTAACGATGAACCCATCTTGTTTACAATAGTGTTGCTATTAATGTTTACTGAATACAGGAGTAGTTTGAGTGACTATGATAAATTAACGTTATATGAAACAGTAAGACACCCTATTAAGTTTATAATATTATAGGTTTTATTAATACCTGCAATAAATGCGTAAAACTTAAGCAGGACAGAATGTTTTTTCATGAACAAATTGCTTACAAACATTTTTTTTTTGTGAATACTCAAAGAAGTAACAAACGCTTTCGTTTCTAGTACAATAATTTTCATCTGTATTTTATTCTGGTAAATAAAAAAAATGTTTTGTACATCAATATCTTCATCATTAGCTACGAGTATGAGATGTTTAAGTGCTGCATAACTCTGAATTCTTATCTTGTTCTATATTAATTAATATAATGTTTAATTAAAATTATGTTAGCAGTGTTTAGTTATTTAATATTAATTTTCGCAAGTTTAAGTAATTTTTTCTAACTCTTTTTGTTTTACAAAGTTAATAAAGCAATCGATGAAATCGATCGAAGAAATTATATTTATAAAAGGTTGAAACGCCACGCTGCATTGTAAGCTATCAGTCTCATAGACAAACAGTGAACAAATGTAAGATGAACAGCAGAATACACTACACTAATGCTTACTCCTCTTCGTTTATGAAAAAGGTAATAGTACTGATTCTGTTGTTAATATCACTAAACTATTGACATGCACGAGTATAGTGAAAGTTAATATTTAAGAAATTTAAAATTGTAATTAAATGAGATTAAAGTATAAAATTCTATGACAAATATAGAGTATTTTAGTTCACCAACGTCTGTTATAAAACCTTACAACCTGAAGTCGTACACAACATGTCATGTTCACGTCGTTGTTTATTTTTAACACTAACTAGCTAGCGTTAAAAATAACCCACAACATGTTGTATGCAGTACATTGTACCTATATCACAGATATAAATATTAAATTGTCCATATGCGTTGGTTGCCATGCGTTCATAATTAAACATGTCGCGAACAGGTGTTGTATGGTACAATTTCTTGTGTATATTTTTTCTACAACATTCTGAGTTCTGTATAGCGGCTGTCTTGTTGATTTTTATTGCAAAGTATTTGAGAGTAAAGTTCTGATAATGCCTGGTTTTATTAATAATTGCACTGAATGTGTAACACTAAAAGGGTAGGAAGTTTTTAATGGTCAAGTTGTTTTCATTTCTAGTACAACAATTTATTCAATATCGTAAGAAGAACCTACTTATAAATTATTTATGTCACGTTTTTACCTCCAAAGGACGATAAAACGAACACATCTTCAAAAAATAAAACATTCTAGAAAACTATCGGTACAAAAAGTAACATGTGATTTGAAAAAATAACACCACCTTAAATCCGTATGCTTTTAACACTAAGTCTAAAATCACCACTAATATTATAAATGCGAAAGTAACTCTGTCTGTCTGTCTGTCTGTTACTTTTTCACGCCTAAACCACTGAACCGATTTTGATTAAATTTGGTATGAAGATAGAACTGAACTTGGGAAAGGACATAGGCTACTTTTTACCGCGATAACCGACATACGCGCGGGCGGAGCCGCGGGTGGAAGCTAGTATAATATATTTTAGGTTTGTTATTTAGAATCTAAGATATTGACAGCTGACGTCACGACGGTCGTCATTCTTATGAACACCTAAGTACTGCTTACACAGCTATACACAGCTCTCTTGACTTCTTAACTTAAAGTTATGAATAAATTCATAATAGATATATATAAGTATCACAATTTCAAAAGAATATTAAAATATAAATTTGTATTAAATTGTCGGAAATTATACCAATGTAGAGTCTGCCTTCTTTCAAGTTAAGTAAACATTATTCAATTTCAAAAATATCATAGGATTTCCTTTGACACTTCAAATAAATATCATTTATACTTAAACAAATTATACAAAATCTTGAATAATATCTGTTTACGATACCTCAAGTGCTGACATTATTAGGAAAGGTACCAAGTAAAAGGTATTCGTATACCAGGTGATGTTATTTGTTCGTTAATATAATACAATTTAGACATCAAAGACTTTCGATGCCTTCGGAATAGTCCTGTGATGCTATTTATAATTTTTTATTGAATTTCCCCGAGTTTTGATTCTGACAACAGCAAGGAGAATGAAAACTTTGAATAAACTCAATATCATCCTGCCTAGCCAGTGTGAAACAGTAGGCCCAAAACCTCATTTCCAAGGAGAAATCGACGTCCAGCAGTGAGCTGCTGGTGAGTGTAGTGGAGGTACTTGTAAAAATTTGTGAATCAAAGTCTTAGTCATTGGTATATCAAGCTAGATATCAAATTTCTAACATCTGTATTGGATTTATAGTTTTTAATGTTCATTGATAATCACAATCTCACTTTATAAAGATAAGATCTTCTGTAATCAAAACCACGTCAATTATTTTTTTCCTATTATAAATACAACTTCATCATCATCATCATCAACAGCCTTTAACTGTCTCCTACTGGACATAGGCCTCTCCTTGAAAAGGAGGTATTAAATACAACCTAACCTATTTTTAACCAATTACGCGGATTATTTGATCAGCTTCTAGTTTATACTAGTAGCTTATTATTATTTATTATGTATCCATATAATATATTATTTATAATATCTCAGCTGTTATTGATAAATCAATTCATCAATATAACCAGTGACGAAAACAGGTGACGTGACGAGGTAATTATAAGCCTATGAAGTAATAAATAATAAAACCAATTGTAATGCACCAAGTATCATATTTAAATACTTCCTACAGCGACATATTACAGTGGCCTTGTGGACGACATTGGGGACTCCATAAAGAACCAACTGTGACAGTAACGGTGTCTACCAACAAAGAAACCAAATGAGTACCTGGGTGTACCCATTTAATAAAAAATATTTTTAAAAAAAGTTACTTGTTGCGTATCAATGAAACATGACATCTATTTTAAATAAGTCATGTGATGAGAATAAATTAAGAAAAGTGTGGTGAGTTATAATATTTTAATATAGGTATAGTAAAAAGTTATAGGATTTCAAATCCAATTGATTATAGATACAAATTGAAACAAACCTGTAAAATATCAACATTGAAACTCACAAGCTAGTGTTATAGAGCAATAGAACAATCAATAAAAACTTATAAAATACATTTCAGTGTATGTCTCACAATGCCCAGGTCTTATTTATTTCTGAAAGCTACTAAAAAAGCGGGAAAAAACGATAAAAATGACCTTGTTGTAAGTAAATACCTACAGTGATAGTCGAAAGGCTACCTTGAGTTAGTGCCGACACAACTGAATGGTTCAGGATAACAATAAATTATAGAAAACGAAGGTTTTAAAGTATTAGTATTGAGGTTTATTACGATACTAGCAGAGTCCCGCGATGTTACCTGCGGCTATTGTTGTAAATCGTGAGTACCGCAGAGCAAATTTTAGTTTTTCCACGGAGCGACTGGCATCGGACCTCCGCAACCCTAAGGGAGAGCTGAAATTCGAAGGTTGAACTAGTTGTCAGTATTTTTGAGGGCACTGACTTCCCAATAACGATTGCCATAGATGTTCATGACAACCGGGACCGACGGCCTTACATGCTCTCCGAGGCACGGGCGTGAATCACCGCCAAACTTTCAAACACCGGGCAGCTATTATGAATTTCCTAAGAAAATTTCATAAAACTTTTTGGCCCGACTAGGGATTTGAACCCGAGACCTCTTGATTAGCAGTCGCATACGCTAACCACTAGACCAGCGAGGCACTAAAAAAATATATGACTATACATATAAAATAATCTGTACCTATTCAATTTATGTCAATAAAAAAAACATCAGTTTTTGATCTTCTCCGTTACTTCCTCCTCATTCTACAACTCATCAGTATTCACTTTGTAGTCGGTTCATTTCCCATGCGAGATAAAATAACCTAGATAATTATGCAGGTAGTTAAAGTTTTGTACGTGCCGTGAATATTTAAACTCTAATACTAGAACAGTCGTTTTAGAAAGCACTTGAAAAGACTGCAAACTTTACACATATTTTATACTTAAGTATATGTACGTTAACATGTGACAGCTACATTCAGAACTGCCATTCATTCTCGACACTTCACTGGAAAACAAACCTTAAGAATAAAATAGACCGTATTATATGACCAATGCCTTTATTTTGATAAGCAATAACTTTTGAAACTAAAATTTAAATCAAGCAGTGTCAACAATGTCATTAATTGTAGCTCGTTTGAACAGTTGTATAATAACGAAAGATAAAAATGTATTACATATTATTTTATTTTATCTCATTTCCGTAAATGTTCTCGATGATATATTTTATTAGTTTTTTGTAGTGGTATCACCCATATTGTGTCATGTTTTGCTTATCGCATTGGCTTGCGGTCTTTTTAACAATAAAGTTTTTATTTATTATAAATAATTTTTAGTTATTATAAGATATTAAAATTATTGATACCGGGAAATTGTTAGTGAATGCTAGTGAGTTGAAATTATTTAAGTTTTACAGAGCTAAAGTCTTCTGAAGGCAGAAATATATTGACTCTACCAGATTATTACAATCATCCCACTCTACTTGTACTACAGAAACAAATTCCATGCAAAACCCCGGGCTGCGCAGACGACAGAAGTTGCACAAAACCGGAATTTAAAGAAAAAGTAGGCTCAGGTACTTCATAAAACAACAACTATAAGTCATAAATATATCTATAAAATTGTTTCGAAAACTAGCCGGAATTAAAATGCACGTATAAAATAGAAACGACTTTTTGAAGTAAACAATTAGACGCTTTAATATAAACCTGTTATTTTGACTTTATGTATAGAAATTTAAATTTTATTCGTTAGTGTATAGTATAGGTGATTGTTTAGCTACATCAAAAAACCGATATTATGAGTTAATAACAGACAAGGACATACAACAAACAGACGACGAGACTCAATACGAAATTAACCTTAGCGGTAAACGAACTCAGAATCACCGTAAAATGGTAATTTAGCTGTTAATGTTCATTACATTAGCCTAATTATACCTATTTATACATATGTTTGTTTATAAAAGACACCTCCGGCGTTAGGAATACATACTGTGACGCGATGGCCTTTATACATAGGGAACATATACAAAGAACACCCAGACTCAGAACAACAATTTGTGAACCACACATAGTGATGTAAGCATCCCATTCACCCATTTGACTATTAAACTCACAACACTCAGCGCATTAGAAAACAGCGTGTCGACCGCATAAGTAACTAAGCTATCAGTAGTTTTTACAATTATAGTTATGTTTATCTCTTGGTATGTTTAAGTATGTGTGTGCATATATCTGTGCGTGTAGTTTATATTAATTTCTTCAAATCTCAATTCACAGTCTACTATTGTCTCTCAGATACATTTTGCTCCATCCTAAAGTTGCCCGGAAGAGATTGTTGGCACTAAGGCTGTTCTTAGTACACTAAATATCTGACTATTGTACTCTGTAATGGTGATGTGCAAATAAAGAGTTTTCGATATTCTATGTACAGTAATTTTATAGTCTAATAGTTGTCAAGTAACACTCATATAAAATAAAATAAAAAAAACAATGTTTATATAGGAAGGTTAAATCTACCGCCATTTATATGATTTGCATTGACGTAAGCACATGTCCCCTTTATCTCTATTAACTAGTAGGTATTATGTACGTCACAGAAAGCTATCTATTCCATTTCTTTTTTGAGGTTTAATTCTAATAACAATCATTGAAAAAACTTGTTATACTTGACTCGCAACTTGTTATTGATGACTAGCTAAAATTATGTAGGCGCAATCAGGTTTTTCTATGTAAACAAGATATTTAACGATATTTTGACGATAACTGCATAAAGAAGGCTTTAAAAATAATTAAAATTCGAAAACAAATGAATAATCATACATTAAATTGAAATCAGATTCAAAACTTAAACGATACAATAAATACTTTTTTGAATATATATCTGCATATTTTTTTTTACAAAAATACAACAAGATATTGTTAAAACAAATCTTTACATTTTAATTATAGCAACACCGAACCAAAGAGAATAGACATAAAATGACAAAGAGGTTCAGTAACATACCACGTCAATGAATCACATCTCCCAGTTTATTATAAACTTAATGCAATACTGTCTTATTGTTCGGCCATAAAGAGACATGTGGAGGCCAAAAAACAATGAGTATAATGTATTCTAAACATTTCCACAAAACAATATCCACTCGAGAAGTTCAATAAAATTCTCATGCCGTGACATCCACATGTAGATAAAATATAGTTCAGTGCCATCTAGCGAACTTGGATTGAATTATGCAGTAATAACTAGTACTGCATGGCGCAAGTAAAGTTTTTGTACCAGTAAGGTTCATGTCTTCTTAATCAGGTATTAGACCGTAGTCTGTTAGTCATATAGATATTAATACAGTCATGGTTAGAGTATTGTCCCTTTGTGTCTAAAGGACATCGTACCCCACTCTTATCTCGTTAAATAGTGACTCATTGTTCACTGGTTAAATTTTCCCTTACAGTTAAATGGAAAAAGTGAACAGGTCTATAAATGGTTACTGCAGGTATTTCATTTTATGGATTACGTTGTATTATTATGTTCATTTTGATTTTCCTTTACAATTCATTACAATTATTGGTAAGGTATTACTGATAAATAATAATTGTAAATGTAATTGAAGTTAAACTATACGTTTTAGTATAGATTTTAAGGGAAGGTGATAACTAAAATATATACAGGCTTATTTTTTTTATTTAATACCAAAATTATTAATTCAAAAGTAACTCTGTATGTGTGTCTATAATGCTTTCATAGCTATACGGTGGGTCTTGAGAAAGACATATAGGCTAATCTTTGTAGCGTTATCCGACTTATACAGTGTAAATCTTCTTTAGTTTACGGTTTATAAAACAAAACAGTTATGTACATCAAAATTGATCCTCAATCATATATTAATATCTATCGAGTACATTATTGAGTCCAAACTATGCAATAAGTAGGTCAAAAGACAGGTTTTAACTCAGATCTTGATACATTGCAAAACTTTTTAGGCAATGCATAGGCAAGCACTATACCAACTAATGAGTATTTTGTAATGCGTCTTCATACTTAATATGTAGTAGTAATAAGACTAATTATTACGGACGAAAAATTTATACACCTCAATAAAATGAAAAATAATAGCATAATCTAATATTACTTATCCTTTTCTCGTGAAGAGGCAATAGTTATCGTAGAGAATAAAAAATATTCAGATGTATATAAAGAATTGGAAATATTATCATTACATATGATCAAATAAAGTCATCCGCCGCTTATATTTGTCTGTCTGTTCTCGATAAACTCAAAAACCACTGCACCGATATAAATGAAAATTTTTACCCACACAGCCTAAAGCCTTATGTTACCGCTATAACCAACATTTACGCAGGTGCAGCCGATATAAATGCAACAAGAATAGGTATGTAATTAGGTTTATACGATAAAATTTAATAAATCTCTAGAGTAAAATCAAATGGAGTAATTTAGATTTTTATTTTAAAGTTCACAAAAAATGACTGGTTAGTTGACTATCTCATATTTGAATAATTAATAGACAACGTAAGACCAATTTGTTTTTTTAATTTTGCGATTCGGAATAACTAAAGGAATAAAATACTTTTAAAGCATTACAAGTACTATACTCTAGTCGTGATAAAAATGTTGTCAAGTAAAAGTTTGGACATAAATTCTCTTTCATTCAACGTTGTATAAATATTTTTCGAGAATTGAGTGCAATGACGTTCAGTGTTAAGGAAAATTATTATTTTAATTAAAACTATGTGCCATTTGAAATCCGCTGTTAGAGGTAAGCCCGTCCCGATGACACAGTCATCCGGAATGAGTCACACGCCGCTGTTTGTTCCCGAAATAGTGTGTCTGTTCCGTCTATATACAGAACTTCAGTTTACGATTTTACAACATAAACCAATTAGTTTTTGTTGTGTAACTTCCGTAGTTTATTTAGGGTATTGTAATTTATTGGCGTATTTATAGGAGAGTCCTAAACATCAAAATAATTTATATTTGGTCTATTAATTGGCTACGAAGATTAAAATGAATTTTGTTACAAGCTTACTTTTATGTTATTGCAAGTTTTAATCCTAAAAATAACAAAAAAATTGTTAAGTATTTTCATCATCATCATCATTAACAGTCCACTTCTGGACATAGGCCTCTCCTTGAAAATGAGGTATTGGCCTACTATACCACGCTGGCCAGACGGGTTGTTTTCAAGTTTTCCTTCTTTTTGCATTGATGTTGTCTTGCGTAGTTTATCCCTTGGTCGCCTTTTACGACACCCGCGCAGGATGAATAGGGGTGGTGACACTCTGTATTCTTAATCCGTCAATATTCGTATTTTATTGGTATATTATATTTTATTATAAATAAAATATTAGCGTTTGGACGTGACTGCGCATGCGTATTTCTCGACCATTAGTCGCGAAAGCGTAACCGGCACACAGAGTTACAGTCAAATTTATATATTAGTAAGGATTGAACAAACAAACCCCGCACCTCACTCCCTCCATTAAAAGCCAATATAGAATACTATCACAATGGGTTAAGGTCACCAGTTGAGGTTAAGTTAAAGTAAAGTTACAGTTAAACACTAAAAATACCATATATATTTTATTCAAACAAATCTATTCGCATCAACACGCCTCTCTATAGATAGAAGATTTTGGCCTACTATATCAGCGGTTAGCATACCTTTTGTTTCAAATTACGTTTTTAGACACCACTGACATCACTCATTAAATGAATAGATATGGTGATATGCCGTACTCTTAATCTATCACCACACGTACAATAAAAGTTTATTGAAAAAATAAATTATAAATATACTTCAATACAAGCGACTGCTTAAACGCTAGGCCATGATAACGTGTTAGACAAGTCTGGTATTAGAGCCAGAATTTTCTTTATTATTTCAACATAAATTTTCAACAGAACTTAAAATCATAACAATGTATATTAATACTGAGCTTTAAAACAACAAAAGATTTAGGGCAGATGGGAACAATTGTTTGATAAAACTTAGATGGTTAAAAGTTTCACTTTGTTTGTCTAAGACAAGAACGTTTTCTTTTGTTGGCATTTTAATACTGTATCATACAACGAGATAAATCGAATGTATGTTGTGAACTTATCAATGTTCATGTTAATTTTTACAACCTACCGTTAGAATCACATTACTATGGCAATTACTGGTGAAAATAAGGTAGGTATGTTAAACAATTCACAGGAATAGTTTAAAGAAAAACAGTTTTTTTACTTAAACCTAAATTATTCAGAATAAAGTTTTATATTATGATTTTGCAATAATTAAACTGCCTGAGTATATTATCTGCGATGTGTTGCTATTCTTATATTATATAACATTCATATCACATAATTAATGTAACATAATTATATGATTTGTTTTTATTCTTAATTACGACTTTTCTCTTCGAAACCTTGTCTTTTAGCAGAAAGCAACACTACGCAAGCTATTGTGACTAACTGTATACTTGTGGCTGGGTGTTCCCAAGTCATTCGACTTCTATTTAAACAAACTCAACTATATATTTATGTAATTTGTAGGCTGCAACTACCTTTGTCAAATCATCGATATATACTACGTTGTATAATATTCCCACGCTTCACAAATCTATTCTTATCAGCTCATACAGACTGTTCTAGATTAAATCCAACTGACAGTATCTTATTAACCTACTTTAAAACGAGTGGATTGTTTAAATTTCGATAAAAATGCTGGCATAAAATTTTTGTAAACAATAATTAAAATTTAACATTTCTTTGGTAATATTCGATCTTGTAGTTCACGACAGTCTTAAAAATACACAATACATACAAGCCTATATTCCAAAAGGGTACGCAAAGGCCATCTAGGTTCTGTCAACTCTCATTTTATTCATAATTACAGAACCGCTTTTAAAGCCAATTACAAACAAACAAAATAACAGTCTTATAGCTAGTACATTCTTATATTTTGTACAGTTTTCCGTACTATTAGTTAAGCAGTGTTATTTTCTTCACTTAATCTTATCTCTACTCAAACATGATAAACTTTCCCTGACTGTGAATGTGGCATATTGACATACATTTTACTGATAACGAACGTTTAGGAGTTCAATGACATTATGTCGATAAATCATATATCGTGTATGCTTAATCAAAAAATAACAGATATGAAGAGGGAAGTAGAATCCTATGTCCTAAATTTTAAGGTAAGGTAACTATATTCTCATTACTTTTAAATACACTGCAGGTATTTCCCCCGAACTAATATCACGTTAATTTAAACAGAAATTGGTTACGCCTTAAGTGTCTAGGGGCAATATAGTGTCCTTGCAATGAAGCGTAACATTTTCTTTTAGATTAAATTAACCTTTTTTTCTGTTCCGTAAATTTGATATAAAGAATCATTTAAAAATATATAGTATAAAGTGCTAATATTTTTTTAAAAGTTACTAGAGAAATGCATCTATGCTTATTAGGAACTTAAGTGTAAAAAAGGTTTTTTTTTAATTGAATTCATTGTGTATATACAATACAAGGTTTTGATGATAGATAAGACTTGTTATCAAACGTGTTTATAAGTTCGTTCACTTTTGTAATAAGGTTGTGACCTCTATAGATAACATATAATTTACATATATAAAGTTTTATTAATGTAATCATTGAGTAATTTTATTTCCTTTGAGCTAATAAATACCATGTTTAGTGGTTTAGAGTTATCAAGTAAAATGTACAAAGTAAGTCACTACTTATGACAGACAAACAGATGCATAAAGCTACTTTTGTAATCTTAATGACTATTTAAACACAGATAAAACCTATAATTTTAACAAAAAGGAACCGACTTCAATGAAAAACTATTCCGAGTAAACAAATCGCGACAATTGTGCCCATGATATTTGAGGAGTTCCCTCGATTTCTCCTTTTCGATTCCTTGGGATCCCATCATCAGATCCCGATATGCTGACGATGGGACGTCCTGTAAGCTATGCCTATTCCAATGCAAAAATATTTTTTAAAATCGGTTCATAAACGACAAAATTATCGGTGAACATACATAAAAAAAAAAGATTCCGACGAATTGAAAACCTCCTCCTTTTTTGAAGTTGGTTAAAAATACTGTACAACCTAAGCCTAATAGTACATTTCCATATTTTTTATTTATTCGTCGGGCGCTCTTGAAAACAGTTTAAAAATTGATTATCTATAGAGATTTGCAACAATCGGATGAAAGTAAGAAATGTATATGTATTTCTTTCAATTATGTCTCAGACTGTATTTATACATCAAACTCAGTACTAAACAAATACTATTAAAAACTATGTGATAAATTAGAAAAAAATACAACCTATTCCACATCCCTCCGGCCACATCCTATCCCTAAACGGAAGTAACCCACTACATATCCTTCTAAAACCTGTTCGGTGGATAATTAATATGAAGCCGCCGAAGTGGAAGTCCTCTCTCGTAAAATGTGTCCGCCTAACCCCGTGTAATCTTTTAAACGGCAGTTTTAATTAAGGTAAAACTGGTTTACTTTGGTGTAGTATCCGTAAAACGCTCTATTGATAAAGGGTTATCTATATAAACTATCTAATCTAATATCTAAGGTTTCTATTTTGGATATGTTGATTGGAAATTAATGGCCATAGTTATTTTGGTACAGTACCTCTCTATTAACATTAACTTTCGTTTCTTAGTATTAATAATCGTGCTGAATCTTCATGTCATGAATTTCAGTTGTTTGATATGTCACAATTTATCTGAAACTTTATCATTTATAGTGAACTTAAAGTCCTATCATGCAAGTATTAGAATGTTAATTAACCTAACGCAGTTTTCAAATTATGCATTTCATCTAATTCGTGTCATAATTTAAATTTTAAAAAAGTCATCTCAAGACGATTAATTATCAATCTATAAGCCAACAAGCTGTATCTCTCTAAATAACTGGTGTAGCTTGGAGAAGAATTCTTACGAATACCTTATAAAAATCCATTATAATCACACGAGTAACAGTGATGTGATCCATGATAAAGAGAAAAATATTATGTTTGAATCGCTCAGCGTCTATTACACAACCCATATCGAAAGCTAATCAAAATGTAAACGATAAAAAATCGATTTTAGTTGATTATAATGGAGTCAGGTGATTTTTTGCTTGTCTAATCATTTGTCGCTTGAGTTAAGATCATAGTGTACCTACTTTTAATAAAGAAAATCGGTATTTTCAATGTCATGCAAAATAGTTTGAAGTCATATTTGCACAGATACTACACGTTCGTAAGAGGTAGACAAGGGTAAATAAACACTTTGTCTATGATTAAGAATATCGCAATCATAAGAAGCAAATCTACAAAAACTAAGACTTTGGGGATTAGATAGTAAATGAAAAGTTTTTTTGAGAAGCTTTTGCTTCCTTAAATATCATTTTAAAATCACCATTAAACACATGCACAGCAAACGCGTCCAATGAAATTACAATTAGATGTGCAGCATTTTTTTCAAAGCTTCACCTCCTTTCTAAGGAAAGGCTGATGACAGTGGACTGTTGAAGGCCAGATGGTGTTAATGACATTTATTTAAATTGCATCAGTTTCAAAAATAATAACATGTAGTATAAACTCAGACATACAATGACATCATACATTTAAAAATATAATTTTAATCATATTATTGGAATTTAATGAACAAGAGGCACTTGTGAGATTTATTGTTAAGCATTTATTAACATCAAATAATTCAAAAACCAATGGTAGCTGTTTTTGAGTCTACTATGATTTCATTTAAGATTATTTCATGGATAAAAAGGCATTCAAAAATTCATAATCTGCATATATTATGTTATTCAAGTCAATTCACACTGTTGGTTTGAAAAAATCTGTAAAATACTCGTACTATATTTTTTTCATAAAGTTCGTTGACACATCTTCTTGTTTTATTGGGTGAAACTAATTCTGTTCGTAATGATTTTAACAATCTTCACTTAAATTCAATGTTTTCTGAAAACTAACATAAAAATTTGGACTGAGAATATTTGTGAAATTGAGGTTTTTTTGTTTTTTTTTTTTCATTTTTTTTACCTGACTAATTGGAAGTCAAAAGTAAGGGTAATAATATTGTGGTAGTTTGTATATGTATGTTTGATCATAGCGCCTAGGTTACTAATCCTAATGAAATGTCAATATATTCGTAATAATGGCTTGGGTAACGTAGGAGGAGGCCTTCATTCTGCAGTGGACGGCAGTAGGTATAAGTGGCATAGGCTGTACAAATTTATCATTTGATTACCAATATTATATAATATTAGAACGTAGATAGATTGTAAAAGATTATATACCAAAGTTAAATTTACTTAAGAGAGCCTTCGTATTCAAAAGACTAATAATAATCTAAAAGTCATTTTGTTTTCATGACATTTTGCGCAAAAGTTCAGAGGTTAAAATATTCTAGAAATTTCAATATTTTTTGAATTCTTTGTCATAAAATGTCATTTATACATTCACGACAAACAGTTGGTGATCGTTGATGAACTCTGCGTGTTGTAAGAATCTCAAAGTAACATTGTCATTGATGCCTATTACAAAAGAATTTAAAACTCTACACACAACGCAACTGAGTTTACTAATCTTAGTACAAACATAAACTGTTGAATTTTCACCTCAGGAAGTGGCGTACTATTGTTTCCAATTTCCTGAGCTCAAACTATATTCTGCAAATAACCATAAGCAAAATCAAGTTTGTTCGTAAAAGTGACAGTTTTGCTTGCCAACTTGATCTAATTATACAAACTTTGTCAGTGTAAGTTTGTCATAGCCTGCGGTTAGACGCAAATAGTTGTAATTTTTTGTTAGATAGTGAATGTAATAAAACTTTCAAAATTATACGAAGGTTGACTGTGGTTTGATAGTAACTGTAGAAATTTACTTCAGTTAAAGAATTGTCAGGCAATATTTATTAAGTAGTGTTGTTATAATTAGTAGACCAAAATTTTGTACTTAAGTGAAGTGGTAAAAAATCAGTGATTAAAATGCGTCGACTTATTTACTATTCGTCGTTTTCTGACGACGAAGACGATGATTTTTATGATATCAGGAACTATAGAAGCCTGAGACGCGAATCTAAAATGCTAATTCTAAGTCGCTCGGTAAGTTTTTTTATTTGTTTGCAATAAAAATCCATTCAACTTAATGTTGTTGTATACTATAAGTAATTTATTTAAAATTAATATAAATATCAACCTAAGACATAGGAAAAGGGTCTATAGTAATAATGACAAAAAAAATAATGAGAATATCAACGTGCAGCTTCTTACTAATTTTAAAGTAAACCAAAGTTCTAATGTAAAAGTTTTACCGAGTGTCCTCAGGAAATAGTACTTTAGTTAAAACGAGATATGTTTATAGAAACGAATGACAACATAAAAATAGTATTTGAGTGCAAAACTACAGCGAAAATGAATACTAATTTCGCATTCTTAACAATGCATCGGTTGGATGACATTACCCGATGGATATGAAATTGTTTCTTGAAAGTTTCTTGAAGAAACAATATGTAATACAAACAAAAATTAATATTAAGTTAGGTATAACTACCTACTATATAAAAAATTGCTCGGTATCAAACTCTTTTGCGTCAAACATATTGAAGCACTATCGAACACATCCATAAATATAAAGTCACAAAATAAACGTTGTTGCTTGTTGTGGGAATGTCAACACAACTGGTTATATTGAGTTTTTTAAAATTACAAAACCTGTTATATAATTACTAGTTGAGTAAAGATAAACAAACTGTACATATATCGTGGGAAGGCCACACTTCGGCGCAGATGGGTCAGGTTCGACCGGTGCGATACTATGACTTCACAGAAAGAAAGTCTTAAGCATTTATGAATTATTTAATCCGCGTGGTGACGGATCAAGAATACAGAGTTTTACCATCCGTATTCATCTCTTCGTTGTCGTAAGAAATGACTAAGGGAACATAAGGGGCAAGACAACATCAATAAAACAATGTTGTTGTGTTGATGTTGACACTTTTAACACAAACCCTATACCAATCCGTCTGGTCACGCAAAAACCTTTCTAAGAAAAAGCTTGCAATGATCTATTAAAAACTGTTGGTGTGATGTAAAGCATTTCTAACATTGTTTTTAACCAAATGGAACATTTCTATCTCTTTATAAATAGTGGTAGACAGTAAGTCACAACTCTATATTTCACACACTGTGTTATTTTTAGTAACTTTTTTTTTCACAAAAAATGACAAATTATCCCAACATCTGTATCTCACCAGTGCCACTGTTGGTCCACACACCTCACGCCATAAAGTGAATGTACGATGACCTTGTCGGGCACGATCAGCCGTGTTGCGTTGCTGTCCATTTTGTAACTGAGCTATACGCGAAATTTGATGAACTCATTGTACACGAGTCGTTTAGACATTGAGTAATTTTGAGACAAATGATCTTAAAAATTGACTTCTGGTTGAAGAGTACTACCATCTCTTAGAAAAGTAACCGAAAAAGAGAACTCTAGTGCAAACGTGTTTTGTTGGTGGGTGTGAGACCGGTCCAGCGATGCAGAAACACCTGAATCAAATGTGGGTCACTACTCTTGGATTCTGCTTGCGCTGTACGAGTACGTCAGACAGAGTAAAGGCACTTTGGGAGACTCAAATGTTAATAAAAAGGACAAAATAAAATTTAATGATAAAAAAGAAAGAAGTTGATAAATGCAAATGTTAAAAAATAACAAATTAAAAGAATATCAATAGAATCAATATTGGTTGAATATCTAGAAAAATAATGAGACTTGTATTTGGTTTGATGTGGATAAGTTGTACCTACTTAAGTTCTATTTCTGTGATGTGTTAATGGTATTTTTATTACACGTTGTTATGTAGTTCAAGTACCATATAAAATAGAAGGTACCATCTTATAAGGAAAACGTCTTAATTTGCCTTAGCATTTAATCTTCTTTATAAAGAATTGGCCTAGTTTTAGAATTGAATTTGTATTTAGTAGATGCAATTGCAAACGTGGGTATTTTTTTTATTACTTTGCACTAAAACATTTTTGTTCTTCTCGTATACCTTTTGAAATGATTCCTAGCAGCTTTGCTGTTTCCAAATTTTATGAGAGATTTGCCCAATGTGTAATGTTTCAAATTGTTTTGCTAAGTTATCTGCCTGACACAAACCCAGAAATTTTAAGGAAATAAAGGTTTATGAAGATGCCACTATAAGACAAATAGATGATGATGATTTTTGACCATATGTATGATCTTAATCGTCTAATGTAAAGAAATCGAATATTGCTAATAATACTTTATGATCAGTAATGAATTATCGATTTTTCTTCAGTTTATTGCTCATTTATTTACAATGTAACAATCCAACAGATACAATTACGTAAGGGTATAATGACCAGTAAATCGATACTGAAGTCTTTCGCCTTGAAGGTACCGATCATGCTTCACATGCATGCTCAATCCATGTTCTACCGGTGATAAGTAGTTTACATGCAAACATGAAAATGTCGGTTTGTCTGTTAGCATATACTAAAATATGTTAATTTATAATATCATATTTGTATATTGGTCGTGATTGTTGCTTTACGGAGCGTTTTGTAGTTCAACGTTCTTGAAGTTGCAATGATGTATGTATTTTTTGTACTGACGATTTGGTTGTTTTTTTTTTTATATAATTTAGCCTATCAAAGTGACTCTACTCTGCCCAATGGAAAGCATGAGTAGAATCCAGGAGCAGGGGCCACCATATTCATTGTGAGGGTAGGCAAAGTAGCATGGTGACCATGGCGATCTGGTTAGACAATTCTGCATCATTTTCCCGGCTTTCGATGGCCGAGAGAATGATGCATGATTGGGCCTCCGGTCACACGCTCACAAACGAAATACGACAGCAACAATGCTGTCATTATTAGGATGGTCTTCTGTGTGAGGGTAGTACTGGCCCGGTCGAGCCCATTCGTGTTGAAATCAGCGTGGCTCTACTACCTATTAAAACCATTATAGCAATATTTTCTACACTGTCATATGTAGAAATAAATAGCGACGACATTTATTTCGTCATGCTCATTAAAATAACAATTTTTAAGCTAGAATAATGGATGGAATGGAATATTTGAATGGCAAAGAAGGTCTTTTTTTTAACTAAAAGGTGTTTTCAAACATAAATAACATTATTATTTTAATTAAATTACAACAATCACTTTGTCACAGTGCAAAGTTTCAAAGTTATTTGAATGATTAAAAAATATGTTAATCCATTTTTTATACAGAGCGACAAACAGTAGAAATTGTTTTTGATCTAATTTGAAATATTATGCTCAGACTGGAAATATGAAAATCCACTAAGTATTATTCTCCTTTATAAAACACAATTGCTTGAAAATATCTTTTGTATAACTTTTTCGCGGTAAATTTTAATTATGAGAATATTATCTTAGAATTTTTTTCATGCTTTAGAATTCTCAGCGATAGTTATCCTGCATTCCTATTATGATTAGGTATAAACTTGTGAAGTATAGAAATATTTTTTCACACTCTCCCGAGAATACATAAAGGTAGGATTCAGTTTATCTATTATAATATATGACTTTCGTTAGTAAACCTCCAACATTGCATAGGTGCAAAGAAACCCGCATATTCAACTATTTGTATTGCACACCGAGAAGTTACAAAATACAGTTATAAGTATGAACTCTTGTCAAAGCTGAGCTATCAAAAATGAAAGTATCGCATTTGTTTCTCTTAGTTTAATTAATAACTAGTACTAATAATATATAATAGTGTGGCTTTCTATTGGTAAAGGAATTTTCAATATCGTTTCAGTAGATTCAGAGATTAACCCTTGCAATGTTACAAACTCACAACATCAAACACAACAAATTTTGACAATTTAAAGTAGGTACATATACACACATAGATTATGTATTCTTAGTATTTTAGTTTATGCTTAAAGAAGATCTAAATTTTTATGGCAGTAATTAGCTTTACATGGCAGTATATGTAAACTTGAAGTCACTTTACACTCAATACATTTATGGTAAATACTTGAGACATATGAGAATCTGCATCTAATAATACATTATTCATATAATAATTTTCTTAAATTGTAAAATGATAGGTATGGTAATAAATTATCTTGTCCAGTTTCCGCGTTAGAATATCAATGTGGTATAAACTTATAAACATGGAAAATAAGCATAATTCAAATTATGTCTATCCAAAGAAACTCCAGACTTCCGTGTGGTGACGGATTAAGAATACAAACTGTCACCACCCCTATTCATTCCATGGGTGTCGTAAGAGGCGACTAAAGGATCAAAGCAGCTAAGATCACTGCCAAGAGAAGGAAAACTTGAAAAAAACCCTTTACCAACCCGTCTGGCCAGCGCGGTATAGTAGGCCAAAACCTCCTTTCAAAGGAGAGGCCTATGTCCAGCAGTGGACTGTTAAAGGCTAATGAAGAATGATGATGATGATGAAACAATGGACACAAAGTATAAACATAATTTGTACAGTAAGGTCAGCCTTATAAAAAGCCAATCTTTGCCATGTGTATTCAAACAGCGAGCAACGATAGGCGCATCGAATTTGAATTTATAAATAAATAAATGATCAGCTACTTTTGACATTTTCGTGTTCAACTAATTTTAGCAGTGTTATTTCACTAATTTTGAACTTTTTAGATAATCATTCGATTCTCATGCTAAACTTCGTTAGATTTTAGAAGAAGAATTTATTTATTTCTGATATTTTAATATTGTCAGCTACTTTTGAGGCTGACTGTACATACAGGTACAATACTGAGCAAGAATTGAATCCCGAGTGCTAATATTATTAGACAAATTTGTAGCCATTGTGATATTCATTTCATCAAATATAATATAACAAGTATAGGCAATATTTGCAGGCGATTGCTAACTCTCCGCTATAGTATTAACGTGTTCATTTAATAAGTTAGTTGTTAGCGTCTTTACCGCAATACTTGATATTTAAGGTAAATGTTCTTCACGTGCTTACATAACTTGAACAGCTGTAGTTTGTTTAACTTATATTTGTTACTATGTAATACTGCTTGATAGTAAATTATTAGGTTTATTTGAATTCAGCTTGATATGAACTGTGTTTAAAGCAGACTTTAGCAAAAGATTTTTGAGAGTATCCTTACTAAGGTACGAATTTTTTAAAGTGCTTTGACTGTCCAAAAATACTATATTTCAAAGATTACTGTATTTTTTTTATTCAAAAACTAGAAAATGTTACTATTAAAATAACTATGGTTACATAAAACTAACTTTAAGATAACTATTAAGTACCTCAGTACAAACAGCGAAGTTTTTGTTATTATTTTATTTTGGTAGTATAAGATCTTTACACACATGGCTTGTAAATTTTTTATCTATAGAGTCTCACGAGAGTTAATGTTTAAGGGACAAAATTAAATGCACCCTACAGTAAATTTTAAAAACGCAGCTCACAATGGTAAACCGGCTTATCGACACTACGCAACAGTTCAACGACTGAAACAGACACAAAGCAAGGTTTGATTTTCTGTTCAAAGTGAGGAAACGAATTTAACTCATATTGAGTTGTTATGGGATAGGTTGTTAAGCCTTTTCGATTTGTGTCATGGCTGGTAAGTTTTAATAAGTACCATTAAATTTACCTTTTGAGTAAGGTGGGTTTTTAAACTGGTTTTAAAACTTCGGTTCGGGTTACGGTTTTATTGAAATTGTACACAGCATTGAGTACAAAATTTTGTACCTGAAATAAATTTAATTATTAATTATGTATTATATATTATGAATTTACCAACCCATCTTATTCTGTCTCTTTTTAATCAGGCTCGGCTCCTATGAGTCTTAAGGTTCGAGCACATTATGCCGGGCCGCAGCGTGTCGGGGCGGGCCGCAGCGCAGCGCAAAATGCTAACTTAGCACATTGTGACGGGCCGGGTCGCAGCGCATTGACGGATTTTGAGTAGAGTGTACCGCATGCGCAACTGTTGTGTATTTAGTGCAACTGTACCTTATGGATAGCTCTGACGAAGAACTTTCTTTTTTTTGCCTGCTGTTAGAAGAAGAAGAAGAAGTTAGAAGAAAAAGTATCAAAAAACGCAAATTTCGTAAAATAAACACGTACGCGCATGCACACCAATCCGCTTGCTATAGCACACTGTGACGGGGCGCAGCGGGGCGGGGCGGGTCGCATCGCACGGACGCAAATCCGCGTCGCAATAATGCGAGCCGCTGCGGCCCGACACAGTGTGCGATACTTCATACAATTTGTATTGAAGCGATTTGAGCGGATTTTTGCGCTCCGCCCCGGCACGCTGCGGCCCGGCATAATGTGCTCGAACCTTTAGACACGATAGCAAAACACATATTTTAGAAAAAAAACGTGAAATTCGACGTTATAAAATCAGCATTATATTTAACAGATTAATATGTATGTAAATATAGTGTGTATTTATAAGGAATAAGTATGAAGTTACACATGATGTGATACTTCTAGTTAACAACAAAAAACTAATTTTAAATTAAATATATATAAATAAATATTTCGGTCATCTGACACAACATCATCTAGTCCCAAACTAAGCAGAGTTTGTACCATTCATTCTAGACAACTCATATAAATACATTTATACTTTTTTTTGCAAATACTAACATATTATACACAGAAAACACTAAAACTTCGAAATAAATATTTGGTCCGACCCGGGAATGGAACCCGAAACCTCTTGGTCGGTAGCCGCAAACGCTACCCACCAAAACAAAACATCTTATATCGTGTAATACATTATTATAATATTCAAGGTCTGATTCATTTTCCAAGCTAAGCAAAAGCTAAAATTAAAGCTAAAGCTGCTTAATTCTTTTATTCAACCCACATGACGTCAGATATCCTTACTTTACTGACATGACATTACTTTCATGACAAGCCTCTCTATTATGAAATATTAGATTTATCAGTCAATTTTCAAATTCAATTTGTCATTGTCTTAATAACATTTCTTCCGTCTTAAATATTGTCATAAACGTGTTAAGATTTTATATATTCTACGGATTTTTTTATGATCCTAAATACGAACACATTTTTCTGCAACTGGCTCTGTGATTTATTATTTTTTTATGATTTATTTTAATATTTTAAACTATTTAATTAAATTTATAAATAATCAGCACTGCATAGACCTTGTCTTCATATATTATGAAACTTCATAGTTCGCACTTTTCACATTCTCATGGCCAAATAAAATATGATATAAATAAAAATATAAATATCAATAATTTATTTAGTCACTCGTATAAATGGCACTTCTACACAACAGTCATGAGCTTAATATTTGTTACCATAACAAAAAGAAACATATCTATGTATGTGTACTATAAATAATAAATAAATGAAATAAAACAAATTATTATTACATAGATTTAGAAATGAATGAACAGACGGACATTATTTTTGACCTGCCAAGACAATATATTTTACTTTTCACGCATTTCCATTAAAAAAATATTACCGCAATGTCAATATGGTCTTCACTCTAGTTAATTACTGAACTCATAAGTGACAGTGAGGTCAAGTTTTTTACGTTCTCGAATTCTGATGTGAAATCGATACTTTTGTCCACTGTTTGTTTGAAGCACTTTGGACGCGGATCATCAAAATAAACCAAATATAAAAGCTTTTAATAAAATGATAAATTGAAACAATTGATACTAAAAAAGTTTGGAATATGTGAGTACCATTTAGTGATTCCAATATTCTTAGAATCATGACAAGTGGTGGTTTTTCAATTCGTTTTTAGAACCAATATGTTTTATTGAAATCTTAAACAATAATTATAAAGACTTCTCTTACTGTTTTCATATTTTGTTTTGCTTTGTTTATTCTTAAGCCGGCTCTACACTCGCGTGTGACGTCGCGCCGTGAATAAACGGCGTGATCCGCGCGAGAACTGTGTCCCTTCACACTCGCAAAGCTTCACAGTCTTGTTCGCGACTTGTTCCCCACACTGATCGGGGAACGGTGCGAAGCGCGAACGAGAAGGTGTGAACAACATCTACACTCGTGATTCGCAGTTGTCGCGGGCTTTCGCGGCCGTTCGCGCCGCGAGTGTAGAGCCGGCATTAGAATAATAATCTGTGTAACCCAAGAACCAATTATAAGGCCTCATAATTGTATACATGCATGTACAAATTTATATAGGTACTAGGTACTATTATATAACAGACGACATGTCTTTCGATGAAGTATCTAAAAACATATTATTCCTTTACAGTTCCACTCCGTTACGGAGAAGAGATCTCACAATAATGACTGCGGAGAAAATAGCGTCACAATAGTCACAGAAAAGAAAATTGAAGATGATTCTTCGGACTCATCAAGCTCAGAGAACGTAGAAATAGAAGGTATGTATGATATAAAACCAACTATATATTTACTAGCTGTGCCCCGCGGTGTTACTCGCGTGTTTTCGGGATAAAAGTAGCCTACACATGTGATTATCTAGAATTCATTTCTAACTATCATTATGATTGCTATGCAATTTTGTTATGCATAGCAACCTGTGAAGTTTTGACAGGCGATAAACAGTGATACATTTTGACCTCTACGATTTATGTATTTTTATAATCAGCTTTTGCCCGTGTATCCCGATTATTGCAGTAAAAAGTAGCCTATGTGTTATATAAACTACATTAGTTTAAAGTTTCATCCAAATCCGTTTAGTAGTTTTTGCGTGAAAGAGCAACAAACATACATACATACTCATAAACTTTCGCGTTTATAATATTAGTAGGATATTATTAGGATGTATGTGGTGATGGATGAGTAACGACTTCATGTCTTGAGATTCAGCTCGCGACTCAACCCTCATGTATGTCACTTATCGTAGTAAATTATAGCATATATATGTCTTTCCTGAAGTACCTATCAATGATTCAAGCATTCCTAAAGTATCAAATTTTATTGAAATCAATGCAGCCATAAAATCGTTACAGACAGATAGATTTAATTTGCAATTTATAACACATATACTAGCTTTCGCCCGCGGCTTCGCCCGCGTGTATGTCTGTTCGCGGGACAAAGTAGCCTATGTCCTTTCCCAAGTTCAGTTCTATCTACATACCAAATTTCATTAAAATCGGTTGAGTGGTTTAGGCATGAAAGCGTAACAGACAGACAGACAGACAGAGTTACTTTCGCATTTATAATATTAGTAGGGAATAGTATATATAGTCTGAATGTTGGATATCACGGTGATTTCTTAAAATGAAAACAGAACAAACTTACATTTATAATATTTGTTGGGATTTCGATTAGGTGTACACTGGATTTTCTTACCCTTTTTAAAATCCTCTAGACTTCAAGACTTCAGGTAATACTTCAGTAAGACTTCAAATGTACGTAGAAACATCTATAAAAACGGACGGCATTTTCCTTTTAATCACGCAAAATTATGACAACATTGTGCAAGACAACCTTATTTGGTAAGAGTACATTAAATAAGGCTGTGTACGTTTAATTAAATGAATCATTTCGTTATACTTCTACTGAACATTTGGTGATCAATATATTTAATAGTAATGTATGGCTAAAATATAAGCTTCCTTTTCTGTTACAAACAAAGTATAATTTTATATTATCAGTAAGATTATAAGACGACACTGTCTAGACTAGAAACCGAGCATTAGATAAGCCTAATTATGTACGTTTTAGTGTGTTTTGTTAAGACTGTGGTTATGAACACCCAAACTTGAATGTGATACATTCTTACTTCAATGAAAAATACATTTCTAAAATAATAACAGTTTTTTTCTCACTCCAAACGTATAATATCACTAGTTGAGTCCACAACTACATCCACTTAAATGTCGATTATCGCGACGAAAAGTAAACTATGTCCTTTTAAAAGGTCCAATCTATTTCTATATCGAAAATTACCCTAATTAGCGATTTAGAAATGAAACTATAACAGGCAGATATTTACTTCCAAATTTATAATATTAAGTATGCATAGAATTCCTAGTCATTTAAAATATTTACATAATATGTTTATATTTATTATATTTGCGTATTTTTAAATCGTGTTCTTCGTAAATTGCGTATACTTCAAAAATAAAAAAAAATCCCTCATTATTTATCCAATTCAATCAACATGCAATAAAATAATTAATTTTGTATCAAAGATTTATGAAACGTATCTGCATAATGAGAAAATAAATGTTATTGGCAATCGTTCGCAACACTACCAATACCATTAATGTACTATTAATATAATCAACGTGATAACCTAGCTTATACCTCGAACCTATATAAATATATATTAAAGAAAAGTCCATTGAATGAAAAACACAAAATAGTCGTGATTATTCTTTGTTTTAGTAAACAATGTTACAATATTCTTTTGTTCCTATAAAACACAGCTTTCGTCGTGTTTCACTTTTATTACAGTTTATATTTATAATAATCAATAAAATAATAATCACCAGAGAAAATTAAACTGTTTTAGATCAGACTTTATAAAGCACAATAGGCACTAATGTTTTCCTATTACAACGTTTAAAGTTTGATGTTTCGTATGGTTGTTAGAATTGCCCAAATACATGAACAAAATAATGTGTCTTATCAGTTGGATAAATTATTCTAATTATATATACATAATTATACATACAGCCGATAGAATGTTGTATCTATGTACGTTCGTGTAGTTTTAATATATAATATTTATTATTGCGATTAGGTCACAGTTATGTAACTAAAATAAATACGTCGTTTTAATTTACCTATAACCGTTATTTGCTGACTAAATAGTTGGGTAGTAGCTTATAACAAACAATTTCATATAAATTTTATGCATAATATCGTTTATGTAATACACTTATGCACTATATGCTGATATAACATATTATTTTTAAAAATAAATAGTAAAAATTAAGAGGAAATATACTGTAATTGAATTATATAACACGAGTAATTATATATAATATTAGTAACGACATCAAAAATTTAACAGTTATAATATAAAATCTGTTTCATCTAGTTATTTATTGGCTGGAGTAACTTACTATTATTATAAGACCATTTTTTTAAAAGCGAATAAAGCTTGTTATTCTGCAACTCCAACTATAAAAAACTCTCACAAATAAATGCGATACATTTCAGGAAACCGACTAATCTTATAATAATTGATGTCATAAAATCTGACTAACGCACAGTATGATCTTTATTCCTTCCGCCGGAATAACATCTCACTGAGATCATCAATTCCAGGAATCACCATCATCAAATCATCTTGATGATTCGTTATAACGGCGATAAAAATTATTAAATCGTTAAATTGATGACTAAGGTAGACTCATACTGCACGGATAGAGTTCCGACGCTGCTTGTGCCAGTGTGTTGAGGGTTCGAAGCCCGCAGGGGACAATACTTTGTGTTATCCATAAATTATTTTTCTGAGTCTGGGTGCTCTTTGTGTCCATTTTATATATGTTTGTAAAGCCAACCGCGACACATGACAAATTTCTAACATGATAATTGTTTTTTTTTGTAAGGGAAAAAAGAAATATTGTGTATTTAATTTGAAATATACTAAAACACAAAGCATTTAAAAAGCTTGTACAAAATGAGATTAACTCGCTAAACAAAAAATATGAAATAAATTAAACATTCATTTCCTCTTTAGGAACTCAGTTTTATTATATTTTGCTGTTTGTTATAGTTAATTTGTTTAAATAACAATTTATTATAATTGTCTTCACCTACAAAACTAAGGTTTAAGGTCATCGGCACCAATAACAACTTTTTTCAAAATCTATGTTAGTTTATTGATGATGTAAACAAGTTTTTTACTAGCACTTAATCTATAAATATACTCTACTACGTTGACCGTAAATATATATATAGGTAATACATGAGCCTTAACCTTTAAATTATTCTAATATAGTTACAACTTTGAATGATTATTTTAATAGATTCTGTTTTTGTGATATTCGTTTGAAGTGTCACCTTAAGAAATTGCTCCCATTTCGTCTGTAAAAAATAATAATTTGCAAAATATCATGAAGTATGTCTTTTGTTGATAACACAAGTAATATATATACAATTCTAATATATATATCAAATTAAAGTATATTCACATAGTCTAAAACTGCTTTGTTGGTATCAGATTCAATTGTCGGGTCGGACCGTTGTTGGGCTTTTCTCAGAAGAAGTTCTTAATAATAGCTCTCGTTATTGATCAGTCAATGCACTCAATTATGTCTGGTTCAACCTTCGAATTCAGCTAACCCGCAGGGTTTTGCAGGTCCAATGCAATTACTCCGTGATGTAATAGATTTATATGTAAAAGCTCTCGAACTATTATAACCCACCCGAAATAATCTTGGACTTACTGGAATAATTTAAAGACGATGAGATTAAAACGTTATACGTTCTAAATGTAAAATCTTATTTTACAAAACAGTTCCATTACAATAAATACCATACACTGTTACCGTAAATAACGTGATCTTAAACGATTTTAGTTATTGAAAGCGTGTCATTCGTAAATGTTCTACGTTTATTGAGATACGACTTTAAAGAGTCTATCGACCCGTATCGTATAATTGCTACATATTGCTAAATGTGAATGTATGAAGTGAACTGTAATCGTCCTCAATTTGACATAGAATCTTGAAATGCCGTTATTACATTTACTTTATAGAAATAAATAAATTTCTAGTGTCTGTTTGTTATATTAAATTAGTTTTTTTTTACTAAATTCTCATGAAAGTATGTACGGTACTTACATCAAAAAAATAATTTTGTCTGTCTGTTTCTTCAGTCTCTGTGATGTCTGAACCGACTTTGACGGAACTTTTATTGGTAGTAATCTGATGACATGAGCAGTAACTTAGGACATTTTTACAGACTAGCGTTACTCGCGATTTACAACAAAAACCTTAGGACTCAACCAAACCTTACTTGCTTAAAAATATTACAAATGCGAAAGTAACCGACTTATTCGCGAACGGAGCCGCGGGCGACAGCTAGTACTTTGTATACTTGATATTTATTCTTCGTTCACTTTAGTTATCTTTTAAAGATGAACATTTCAACACTACTCAATCTCAACATTAGATTTATAGACGAAACTTAGTTTAAAGTGATGGTGGTAACAGTATAATACTTGTTTTTGTCTTTTGATTTTAAAGATTGCTAAAGGAGAATTCTGAGATAAAATTATAACTAAATATATAATAAATATAGCTTATTATTGTTCTGACTACCAAAACGGCCTTACAATAGAGTCGATTCTTTATACCAGATTAAAATAATTCGATATTGAAATAACTCAATTATTACAAAAATATTAACTATAATTAGTACATAAAAAAAGAAAACAGAAAAAAATCGGAAATAGAAACAGAAAGAAACAAATAAATGTAACATCGATAGATTTCCTAAGTATTTTATGTAGGTAATAACACTTGCTGTTATCCTCAAAGCAAAACTGATCAATGTCGACCTCTATTGACAATGTCACAAACAGGTACAATTAATACCTACATTAATCTTCTATTAGAACCAGCTGTTTTTCCTTCACAAATATATATTATAGTTTTAAAAATTAAACAGACAAATTTTATTTCATTGTTAAGCCACCACGCGATAGGTGTGAATCAGTATGTAAATGAATCAGTGACGCTGCTATTCGTACCTTAGTTCATAGAACCTCGTTAAATCAAAATTCTTCTTAGATAAGTAACGGAACACACGTCATAATGTAAACAGGAAAGATTAATACTATGTTACCGAGTTATTTTAAGATAATTCTAGAAGGTTTTTTGTTTAGTAGATAGTTAAAAATAGTTAAAGTCAAATTAAAACCATAACAATCTTTTTTCTTTTTATCATTGGCTAGTATAACTTAAGCTATCATTTTATAAATTGACCATAAATGTGATATATTGGACGCGTAGAGATTGACGTTGTTCATCACTGTATATATATTTATCAATGTTATCAAATTATTGATTTGTTTTATAGAACTAACTGACCCGTGCAACATATAATGGAATAAATTGACACTGTTTATGCAACCTTTTTTCATTGTCGGTCAGCTCCTTATGGCTTGATAGTATATACCTAATCTATAGCCTTCTCCGTTAAATGTACTATTCAATATTTTTTTATATTTTGGACATCTGACACACAACATCGTCTAGTCCCAAGCTAAGAAGAGCTTGTATTATGGGTACTAGATAACTGATATAAATACATAAACATACTTTTTTTTTGTAAATACATATATATTATACATAGAAAACACCCAAACTCCGAAACAAAGATTTGTGAAACACACAAATAATATTTGGCCCTACCCTGGAATCGAACCTGAGCCCTCTTTATTAATTAACAGCCGCATACGCTAACCACTAGACCAACAAGGTAGTATATTTTTGATTTCAATTAGTACTTCCATAAATGAGCAGAATTAACCAAATAAACTATTGAGCTTTTAATATTATGTATACAATAATAACATACTTTTACGGACGCATTACTAACTTTCACACTAACGATGATACAATGAGATTTCTACTGTAAATTACTCACCATTGATTTTGCAATAACACCATATTTGCTATAAATTACTGGAAAAAGGTTTACAAGAACATTGAAAAATAACTGTTTGATATATATTTTCCTTCTCATTGTTATTTATCTATGTATAACCGAAACTAAATACTCCTGTGTTTGCATTTGCAAGTTTATGCAAGTTATAGCCGATAGGTTTATGTAAGAAAGAAATGATTTAACAATTTTGTGTAATGTACAATGCATACATTCAAATCCTTCAAATATGTTTATACACGATTATCTATTTTTAACCGACTTCAAAAAAAGGAGGAGGTTCTCAATTCGTCGTTTTTTTTTTATGTATGTTTAGCTATAATTTCGTCGTTTATGAACCGATTTCAAAAATTATTTTTGCATTGGAATAGGCGTAGCTCACAGGTGGTCCCATCGTCAGCATATCGGGATCTGATGATGGAATCACAAGAAAATCGAGGGAACTCCTCAAATATCATAGGCACAATTGTCGCGATTTAGGTACTCGGGATAGTTTTCTTTGAAGTCGGTTCCTTTTCGTTAAAATTATGTGTGTTTTATTTCATGTTTAAATTCATGGGCATAATCTCCATACCTTTATTAGTTTGCTATATTATTTGAAATCGGTTATCATTGTAACAGATTTTACCGAAATATCAATTTTATATAAAGACTTATACTTATATAAAGAAGCGACTAACATCGGACCTTCGCAACCCTGAGAGAGAAGTGAATTCGAAGTAATTGAGTAAGTCTGAAAATAGCACGTTAACTATTTTTATTATTTACTATATTCCTAGGATATTAAGGGCGAAACGGATGCTAGCGGAGCAGCGAGCATTAGTTAGTATCTATATTGTATTGTTAATAAAAGTTGCATGGTAAGGCCAGAAATTTGGACAGTGAAATCCTCTTATATTTTTTATTCCATTTGCATTTAAAATAACCGTTAATTGTAGTAATAATAATGAGTACCTAATGCAATATAGGCAACAGATACCCATAAAAATGAGTTATAATGTGTATGATGTGACCTTGACACAAATCGACAAGCACACAATAGCCCATCCCATAGCCTCGTAATAACTTCGTCTTTGTTCTAAAAGTTGACTCGGCACACTAGTACTTCACCTGACGACTTTATTTCAAAGTTATTATTTTAAGTTAACGATTTTAAGCTTTAAATATACAAATAATAAAGCTTTGATCACTAGGCGCTCGTGGCTGTTGCTTATGTGATAGAAACAGTCAGCGAGGGAAAGCTACGACGGCGCGGCCACTACCTGGATGGGTGACCGTTAGTGGAATGATATCATGAGCGTCTCCATAATTCAAAGGTCACGTTAAGCAGTCGGTCCCGGTTGCTATTTAACAATAAGAGTCGTGAAACTTGAAGGCCTTCCGGCGGCTGAAACGTCTAGCGGCAAGATTATTACGTAGCTTGTTGTCTTGCCAGTCCCAAACCCGCACTCAGCCTTAACCCACTCCTGAGAGAAGACCCGAGCTCAATAGTAAAACATTATGGGTTGTTGATGATGAAAGGTTTAATCAAAGATAGTACCGTCCAAACCTAATAGATTTTTATTGTTTGTTCTACTTATATTTATCTCTAGACAACGCTGTTTAATATTACATAATTATTCATGTAAAAAAACGATAAAGAGCAATGAAACTGTTTTCAAGTATCACGTTATTTTGCATCACCGCTGCTATGAAGTAATTCGTCACAGTTTCCAATACTTCTGCTGTGAAAAATGTATCTAAATGTGAATGTAGTCGGAGTAACAGTAGTAAACAGCAATAATATTAATTGTAATGTTATTTGTACCTTTAGGATTATTTTCTTACTAATATTATAATCGCACAAGTTCGTAAGTATGTATGTATCTTTGTTGCTCTTCCACGCAAAAAATAATCACCGGATTTTAGATGAACCTTTACAGTATATAGCTTATATATCAGAATAACACATAGGCTACTTATTACTGCAATAATCGAGATACACGCGGGAGGAGCCACAGGTGAAAAATTATAGGAAATAGATTAAGTGGTAAAGTTATAATTGTTTACTGAAAATAATGCTTGATATATATAAATTCTAGATATTGGCACTGTTTTCAAACTCTAATGGCAAGCTTTAAACGCTACCTAAAAATATAGAAATTAGAAGTGCCAATCAAAGGACGGAATAAAGAGAAAAATAATTAATACATTTAATACAACACATAAAATTATTTTATTAAAGTATAAGTAAATGAAGTTAATAAATATAAGCATAAATAAGTTAATTATTACAAAATTAAGGGTGTCTTAAGTGGTCGCCACGCCGCTTTCTACACAGTCAAGTATCGTGAGTTCAAATAAAATCAAATCCCACGCGGGACAACATTATGTATGATCCATGAATTGTTGTTCTGAGTCTGGGTGTTATTTGAGTCCTTTTCATGTGTGTTTGTAAAGTTCTCCGCGACACTGGATATTCTTAATGCGGGAGTTGTATTTTAAAAGAAAGAAGTAAATACATATGTACCTCATAAATATTATCGAGAAATAACAATATCTCAAAAAAAATTAAATCATTCGTACCACTCCCGTAACTTAACCTTTTGACATTGTCTTTCTGACAAGTCGAGATTCAGCTAAAATGTACACCCACAGTATTATTACCAGTAGCAGTGTCCTGGTTCTAGTTGCAAACTATTATGTAATATATAGCTAACCTTGTTGAAAGCACTACGTAGTTTCTGTTGTACGTTTTGTAAACAACAGTTTTTTGTCCCGGATTTGAACCAGTTCTTTAATTTTCTTTCTTGTTATTCATAAAATTAAAATAATTATGACGTAAATATGTTTTATACACAAACAAGCCTTCAAGACCAGGCAGATACCACATTCTTACATAAAACCGCTTTGACGCTTTGTTATTCATTATCGAATTTTAAAGCTTTAGTGATCGACTATAGCTTTGATAGACTATAGTTTAACAAGAATATCAAATTTTAAAGCTATCGTCTATCTATAGTTTAACAAGAATATCATAATTCGTCGTTTTCATAAAATCACTCACACTTGCAAAATCTTATTACAGCACGAAACAGTTTCTGAAAAACAGTTTATATTTACCAGAACGTTGGTAATGGACAGATCGGTGGATTTAAAATTTTAAATCATATCAAAATCAAATAACTTTTATTTTAAGTATTCCTTTCAGGCCATTTCGAAACGTTACATTAATGATTGATGACAATTAGACAGACAGCCCTATATTTTTCTGCGTCCTAGTTGTTCTGTAATTAAATATAAATTATTCTACAATATTATGGTATTTAAATCCACATATAAACATGATAAAGCATTTTAAAATACCTAACAAAAAATCAGAAGTAAAAAAATGAAGAATTAAATTAAAACAGACTCCATGTAGAATCTTGTTTTCATTGAGAGCGTAAATTATTATATCCACGTAATAATTAGACCTGATGTCATCACATACGTAATTTGTCAACAGCGATAAGTTCCTAATATCACTGTTAGCAAGACATACAAACAGCAGATAAAGACGTAATACCAACATTTTTGTGTTCCTTATTGAGACTGACTCACAATCACTTCACCTGTAAGCTGCGTTTCCTATCTTACTCATTATCATATAAGAAATTCTGACATTTATTTACTTCATGGTCAAGTATTTAGTACTTATTATTGATATGAGCGTTTATTCTTATATATGCTGTATATATATGTTAAACTATTTTGGAAAAGAGTGTCCATGGAGTTTCTTGTCTGTTCTTCTCCCTCCATAAGATCTACGAATTGGAACAGACACTTAGCTTCACGACTGACTACTGACTGACTACGTGACGTTTCAAAAGTGCCGTTGCATTGGTGTATTTGAAATACAAATGGTTTGATTTGATTTATATATATACTAGCTTTCGCCCGCGGCTCCGTCCGCGTGTATGTCGGTTATCGCGGTAAAAAGTAGCCTATGTCCTTTCCCAAGCTCAGTTCCATCTACATACCAAATTTCATCAAAATCGGATCAGTGGTTTAGGCGTGAAAGCGTAACAGACAGACAGACAGAGCTACTTTCGCATTTATAATATTAGTAGGGATATATAATCTAGTTTATACCGTATCTTATCCATTAGTACTGGTAACAATATTGTCTGACCAGTTAATCTATAGATTAAATTATATCAATGAACTAATGACATTTAATATTTATCAGACTTAATAGTATTGAGGTTATTGATAAATTTTCCTTATATGTATTACGATAATTTTTTAACAATTCGTTCTTTTCAACGTTAGATAGAAAGAGTTGTATATTATATATAACGTTTTATATACATATTACAATTTTAAAACGTTTAAATAAGTTGTAAGTAACTATGTTAGTTAATCAAATATTTTGAATTAATCGTACCAAAATAGTCTTTAGTAATTTTTTGAAGTTCTTCAGTGGCTACTAGAATACCCATTGCATTTATACTTCTATTATTCGTTGCTATGATATCAACAAGTAAAGCTTAGTAGTATGGGTTGTTTTAAGTCAGATTCACCCCATAACACACGCATTTTATACCGACTTTACTTAACCATGATTATTATTAATTTGTTTATTAATCACTGTCTCGATTAGATTTACCCATTCGATGTAATAGTAAACAAAAGACAGTTTTATGCTGGAAGTTTTTAACCTTGATTTTTCATCACAAGGTTTGGTTTCTTTCATTACTTAATCTGTTAGAATTCCTTTTAAACGATTTCTGGCCTATTTATCAAGCTATTAAGTATGTTTTAGGGAATAATTTTAACGTAGATCACAAATAACTTGTACCTCTTCTTATTAATCCCTTTCATTTATGCGTGGTTTTAAATGAACCGTTCGTATATTTCAAAGCATTAATCTTTCAAGGTTTATTTATTTTCATACTGGTGGGAGTACTTGAATACTTAGATGAAGTGGTAGACATTCATATATTTAATTCTCTTTTCTAAGGAGAATCTATGTCCAGCAGTGGACTAGCAAAGGATGATGACACCTTAGTTACGTATGTCAATAACAAGTAATTGTTATTACTTGGAAAACAAGATTCGAATTATTACGACCCTACTCTTGAAGTGTTCTTATCGAATTCAAATATTTAATCCTCGATGATGAACAAACAAACAGATGACTGATCTTGAAAGTCATTCGACAATAAATAATATTGGCTCAACGCCATTATTTTATTTGTCATTGACGTAAAAAATATTTAACATGCTTCATAATTTTTTTATTTTATTATTTTAAAAAGACAACTCCCGCATTAGGAATATAAATTCCTGTGTCACGGGGGACTTTACAAACATACAAGGAACGGACACAAAGAACACCCTGACTCAGAACAACAAATTGTGAATCACACAAAGTGTTATCCTACGTGGGATTTGAACCCACGACACTTGGCGTAGTAGGAAGCGGCGTGGCGACCGCCTAAGCCACTAAGGCCAACCATGCAGTCGTTTTTCATTGCAACATTACCAATAAATCTAAATTATTCCGGTATTTATTAATGCAGTGGAAAATTATAAATCAACGTTTAACCGTACAAAAGCAAGATTCAAATATAAATTATAAGTTTTAAAACATTAGTTATCATTATGACCTACAATCAAATAAGTTACAGAATCAACTTTATCCTTATTCAAAATATTATGATTTTCAACTGTTTCCAATGGAAAAACATAATGTAAATATTCCTAAGACAGAATATGACTCATTAGAATTTGCGTTTTACCAAAATCAGCTTCCGTAACATATATAATACCTATAACCTTTGTATTAGACGCATATGCAATTGGTAATAGTATTAGTCGTTGCATCTCTTTTGTTTTTGTATAAAATATCAGATAGACTTGTGTATTTACTGTATTATCAATAAGCGTATGAAGTGATTTACTTACAGATAATATTACGTAATACTAAAGTATTAGGTACTTGGAAAAATATGCTTCATATAAGCATTCATTCGTTGTTCTCGAATGTTTTAATTATATATTAATATTATGATCGTGTAGAGCATTTTTTTGGCTTTGCGCCTTAATTTTGCTATCCTAAGAGTCGTAATTTAATTTTATTACCTTTGTAAAAAGCTCATATTATCTGCAATTCAAATATTGAAAGGGTTTAGAAGTTCTTTTTTTATAATGCATTTCAAGAGTAATCAGTAGATAGGTGAAGGGATGTACAGAGCTGTGAACTTTGAATGAGTGTCAGGTCAGGTATTACAGTTCAAAGGTGTATACCCAGAGACTAGCAGTCGACTCAAAATGAAATCAAGAGTAATAAAGGCTAGGAAGATAACCAGGAGACGGTGTAATTTTTTATTATTTTATTTGGATTTTAAGCTGTAATTGAAGTAACCAAAGATTGATTTGGATTGTTAGAAAAAACTCTATATGAAATATTTATTTAGTTTTATACTTTCATTAATTGAGGCCTATGTCCTGCGATAGGCTGATGATGATGATGATGAAGATATTTAGTTGTATATTATTATGTTTTAAACGTTTTTGTAGTAGTATATTTGAATTCCTTTGCAATAATAATAGTATATTATATAATAATAAGTAAATAATCAATAGATAACCAATGTTCTTTGATTTATGATATGATGGTTATTAAATGTATCTTCAAGTAGAAATGATTCATAAATAAACAAAATATTGACTTGCACTCCGATCAAGGTTGATTGTGATATAAATTGTGTACTGATTAGAGTATCTACTTGCAATAATTCATAATAAACACTCTAGACAATAAATAATTGTGCAATTATTCTATAATATCATAAGGATTTATTAATTTTACACGCAAATACAATGGTATTATCTCCTTTGATTATATAAATCAATCTTATAAAATATTATTAATGATTTGTTACTTAACATTCGTTTAGGCTTTCTGGCGTCATTATTATGATTCAAAGACAAATCTTTTTTTTTTTTTTTTTTTTTTTTTTTTTTTTTTTTTTTTTTTTTTTTTTTGTAAGACAACTCCCGCATTAGGAATATAAATTCCTGTGTCGCGGGGGACTTTGCAAACATACATGAAACGGACACAAAGAACACCCAGACTTAGAACAACAAATTGTGAATCACACAAAGTGTTATCCTACGTAGGATTTGAACCCACGACACTCGGCGCAGTAGAAAGCGGTGTGGCGGCCGCTTAAGCCACTAGGCCAACCGTGCAGTCATCAACGTATCTACTTGGAGTATTACTGTGTCGCGTTGAGTTAAACTTTACAAACATAATTTAACAGGCTAATGCCCGCTAAATGTATGTTTGTAAAGTTTACCGACCACCCACACCTAGAACAATAATGCAAAATATGATTCCAGTTTTAACCATCATTACTGAGCTTATTAAAAATCAGGAAGGTGACCGCTGGAATCACTAACGCTATTTGTCCAATCAAAATTGAGTATTCCAACAATATAGTTATGTCAGCCTCAAATATACCTATTTATAATGATGTAACAAAGAAAAGAGGTTTCGTTATTATCACGCTCTAAAAAACGTATTACCTAATAGTCCAGTCAATAAAAGCTTAACTTTGCCATTTTGGTTGAACACTTGCAACCAACGCCAAAATTTTCGTAAGTCTTCGTAGATTAATATACTAAAATTGCAGGGTGCTGCAATACCGGCAAAGGGTGCAAATACATTGCAAAAGGGTGCAAAAACAACTTTTTCGTCTATATCTCGCGATTGGCTGGAAAAATAAAAAAAGATTCTACTACAAAATTGTAGGAAATTAAATCCCCTACAAAAACTTCGAAACGTATTTTCGCGTATCTCTCATAGTTTTTGCACAAAATGCATTTAAAGGTGCAAAATGAAAAAAATGTTACTCTTAATCTTTTTTTTTCTAATTGAAGTGATATTTCATTGGGATTCAAATGATATGTTTCGGGCATTTTTTTTTATTTATTTACACCTTTTTTTCAATTACCTAATAATCTTGGCAAAAAAAACATTTAAATTTTATTATATGACTAGCTGACCCAACAAACTTCGTACCGCCTCAGAATAATCATTAAAATATTATGCTTAGTTATTAACTGATACTGATAAATTGACAGCAGTGCCACCTAACGGGCCCCGGCTGGTACCGCCACAGTCGCTTTGTTCCTGCATTTTAAATCTGTAATATCTTCAAAAATATTAATTTAAATTACATACTGTAAAGGGTCAAATTAATCTATATTAGATGCACAAAGTATTTAAGGTACTTAATTGGATAAGGATTAATACTGTATTGCTTATAATCGTTTCGTAAATAATCCATTACTTCTAGTAAAAAGAAAGAAAGTATTGTAGAACTTTTTAAGGTGTTTGATACTGTAGTACATTATTTTGATCTATCTCGTAGGGTACAGCCAGCGTTTGCAATGTAAGCGTAAAAAAATGGGTTTATTTACGACATCACATTAAAAACCTCTAAAATTATCAATGTTTCTCTACTTTTATGCATGTATTATACATATAAACCTTCCTCTTGAATCATTCTATCTAGTAAAGAAAACGGCGTCGAAGTCTTTAAAGATCGAAGCATTTATATGGACAGATCGAAGCATTTAGTTTTAAAGATCGAAGCATTTATATGGACAGACAGAGAGTGGAAGCGACTTTGGCTTATACTATGTAGTGATAATTTAATTTTAGTGTTTTTTTATTCCATTGGATTCAGAGCAAAATAGCATTTGAAACGTATATTTGCAGTATATATTACCTCTCCATTTACCTGAGCTATTATAAATTTCATTTCAGGGGGACGTTTTAATAATATATCACTGGCGGAGAAGGAGCGTGGTATATTTTATATTATTCTTTCTACTACTATTCTACTCTTTTGCTCCCTCTGATTCCAATTTTCTATATATGAATCTTCAATATAAGAGTGAATAGGGAGAATAAGACAAATATGAGACCCTTGCTCTCGACGTAAGTAGTCCCATTCAACATCTATAGGATAGGATCGAAAAATAGGACCCATGTGCTCGAATAAGACCATACGTTTCCTAATAAGAGGGAAAGAGATAGAGATAAATCTCTATCTCTTTCGCTCTTATTATTCTCTCTCAAGGTTCTCATTTTTGTCTAAAGACAAAAATGATAACCTTGCGCTCGACGAAAATAGTACCATTGAGAACACACACACACATGCGCTTGTTTTTCTATCTCGCTGAGTGCAATGAGTAAGACTGCAGCAGAAAATGCTCAACTAACTTTTTGTCAGTTACTGTTACTATACTCCAAACTGTCGTTTCAGGGATATTTCGTTTTTGTGCGTCTAACTGTCCAAAAGTGATTTTTTGCAAAATAAACTTGATTCACTGTTTTCAATTTAAACGAAACAATGAATCCTTCATTTTTATGTTCTATTTGTATGAAGAAAACGTAAGATGCAAAAATTGTTGTGAAAAGTATGCAATCCTCTCAGGATTGCATACTGATTGTAGTGATTGGTATGGTAAAAGTGAGGACCTCAGTGAAATGGCTAAGAAAACAATTATCACTGTATGCGCAGAAATTTTACAGGACAAAATAAAGGAAACTCTTTACGAAACAAAAAGTTATCTACAACTGGACAAATTCCCTGATAACGTTGTATCAGAAATACCTCCACTATTAACTTGCTTCCTTCATAAATTATTATTAAATGATGAAAATATCGTTTCAGATGAATGTCCTGTCATCCCAAAAATAGACAGTATTGGCTATAGTAGGTATTATTTCAGCACTTCGTCCTAAATCCTTCATACGTTTCTTCAACTAGCTGTTGATACATACATTTATCGAAAAACAGGATTGATGTTAGTTATCAATCTACTAAGCAAACTGGGTGTTTGCACATCATACCATAATATTCAGCTTCATGAAGCTTCATCAATAATTTAACCTCAGAAGACTATAATCGCCGATTCCCCGGTCGTCCGGCACTAACTGCGCAAACACTGGGCCGTTTGGCCAGGGACTACAAGAGACGCTGCCAAGAGTGGACGGCCCCGGAGCACCTATTCTGCCGAGAATATCGCAGCTGTTGCTGAGGATGTCGAGCTGTCGCCTGAAACATCAACCAGACGCCGTACCTAGCAATTAGCCATCAGCCGGTCGTCCCTAAGGTGACTTTTGGTCAAAGACCTGCGCATGTCCGTGCATCAGCTGCTGCCTGTCGATCACCAAACGCATCGAGAATCGCATGGGCGTAGGCTACTACGCCCATGCGATTCTCAATCTCGAGGACGAAGTAGACGATTTTTCGACCAAAATAATAATGTGCGATGAGGCTCATTTCCACCTCAGCGGGTACGTGAGCAAGCAAAATTATCGCTTCTGGGGCACCGAAATTCCACGAGTGTAGCACGAGGAGCCATTACACCCGCGAAAAGTGACTGCATGTTTCAACTTGAACAGCGCACCAGCGCTGTTCAAGTTGAAACAGTCATTGGTCCTTTTTTTTTCGAGGACGCCGCTGGTCAAACGATAACAGTGAACGGTGCGCCCTATATGGCCATGTTAACCGAGTTTTTTCTGCCACAATTGAACGAATTAAGACTGGAGAACATGTGGTTCCAACAAGACGGAGCAACGGCACACACTGCGCGAGACACAAGCGATATTCTGTAAGCGGCGTTCCCGGGTCGCCTCATCTCTAGTTTTGGCGATTTACATTAGCCCGCAAGATCGCCCGATTTAACCGTTCCAGACTTTTTTGTGGGGTTTTTTGAAGTCCCGTGTTTACGTGAACAAGCCCGAGACCCTGGAAGCCCTCAAGGACAACATTCGACATGAGTGCGAGAATCTGTCGCCCGAAGTTCTCGCTGAAGTGATGAAAAATGCCATAAAACAGCACGTATAGCAATCGATTGTGGCTGCGCCCATTTGGCCGATATCATCTTCTCGACTTCACTATTAAAATTCTAAAGGTTCAAATAAACATAATCAAAAAACAAAATCGAAGTTTTTTATTTAGAAAAAAATTGAGAGCCAAACAACATCGGATGACTTCTTTTGGCCCACCTTGTATAAGAACCTCAGGTGGTCAGGAGACTTTTCATTGTTTAGGAGACATAGCAGTGTACACACTAGCAAGTAGTGTTTGATATAAAAGAACTCCAATCAAATGTAAAAAAATCTGCAGCGCAATTAGCATTTACAACAGATATCACCGATGAGATGTAAGATGAGAGATTGCCTTCTGGATTAAAAAACATCACCCATGCAGATCCTAGTAAACTATGTTTAGGCATTTCACCTTTTGTATCACCATCGTATATAACATTTCTATCAGGCATATTACATGCCTCCCGTTCATTAGATGACCATCCTCCCAAACTTGAAAATTTGCAAATTTGCGCTGAATCCGATGGAATAAAAAAAATATAAAATAAAATTATCATTTAATAAAATTTAAATGAATTTTTTGTCAAGATTAGTAGGTATTTGAAAAATGGTATAAATAAGTAAACAAAAATGTCCGAAAAATATTAATTAAATCCCAAGGAAACATGTAGGATCGCTTCAAAATGAAAAAAAAAGATTAATAATAATATTTTTACATTTTGCACATGTAAATGCATTTTGTGCAAAAACTATGAGAGATACGCGAAAATACGTTTCCAAGTTTTTGTAGGGGATTTAATTTCCTACAATTTTGTAGTAGGATCTTTTTTTATTTTTTGAGCCAATCGCGAGATATAGACGAAAAAGTTGTTTTTGCACCCTTTTGCAATGTATTTGCACCCTTTGCCGGTATTGCAGCACCCTGCAATTTTAGTATATTAATCTACGAAGACTCTCGGAAATTTTGGCGTTGGTTGCAGGTGTTCAACCAAAATGGCAAAGTTAAGCTTTAATTGACTGGACTATAAATAATTAATATCTCTCTGTATCTGTATTTCGTACCGTAGAATGAACGGTCAAGTTCAATGGAGTAAATTGTTAGTTAGTATTTTTAAGTAATGTTACGTATAGTAATTAATAAATACAAAGAAATGTTAACTGTTTTTTTTATTTTTTATGTGAGCCTACCAAAGTGACTCTACTCTGCCTGATGGAAAGCATGAGTAGAATCCAGAAGTAGGGGCCACCATCCTCTTTGTGAGTGTAGGCAATGCAGCATGGTGACCCATACCATGGTGGCAGAAAATTCTGCATCATTCTCCCGGCCTCCTAAGGCCGGTTGAATGAAGCAGAATTATTGGGCCTCCGGTCTCACACTCACCAACGAAATACGACAGCAAGAATACTGTCATTATGTCGGATGATCTTCTGTGTGAGGGTAGTACTGCCCCGGTCGTGCCGGCCCATTCGTGCTGATGTCAGCGTGGCTCTACTACCTAATTACATTTAATTGATAAATAGTATGACAGCGTTTAATTATACAAACTTTGTATTGATGATAGCCTGTAAACATTAGCAACAGGTTTTTGTGTCCTAGCAACTTTTTTTTAACGCCTGCCACGGTGACCCTACATCGCCTGATGGAAAACATGAGTGGAATCCAAGAGGGTCACGACGCTCACTGCGAATGCAGACAGTATGGCGACCTACGCCTATTTCCTGTTTAATGGTAGATATTTAGGACTTAAATTTCACCGCAAAGAAGGAGAACTTTAAGAACTTTAAATTGACTTTATTTCAATTCAGATTAAAACAAAACCACAACTTAAACTTTTCTAAACAATTATACAACGCATTCAAGTCTCGTTTCTGCTCCCCGATATAGTCATATCATCCATATTCACACTTTAATAAATTCGCTTTCTTTTAACTGACCAACATAATTCATTCACCATCCGTAAAAAAATTCAGTTTATATATCAATACTTTCTTTTTGTTACAGATAAATCATTGTCACTTGTACAACCAGCCTCATTGGAAGCGCCAGAGGAAGGCCACGCCGCTCAATGTACATGTCCTAACTGTGATGAGGTGCAGAACAGATTCTCAGAATGCAGCATATGTCTAGAGCCATTGCAGGTAAATATTAATTTTTATTACTTCTGTAGTCTTGTTTTAAAATAGGACGAATGGTATTATGCAGTGCCAAAAAAGCAAAAATAGAACTAAAAAAACAGGTTTTAAATATCTGTGGACTATAGATTTAAGGTCTATTAGCAATTACTTCTTAATGGCAATCAGTATCCATAGATGATATTTTAAATTAATGTCATAAATTCGAAAGCAACTCTACCTATATTAAATCACTGCACCGATTTCAATGTAATTCGATATAGACAGCCTCAGTCCTTCTTCCAAAAGTTTAACTTTTGAGGAAGGAAATAGGCTATTCTATATGGCTATACGTAATACATGCGGGCAGAAGCTAATAGTTCTATAAATAACTTTGATAAACCGTAACCTTCTAAACAAGCAGACCGATGCGTGCCTATTACATAAGTTAAAATCATAATCTAAAGTGTTACCGTGAATCTAAGCTGCGATCAGTTCAACGAATTTATCAAAATTGTGGAGTAATCTCATAAATATTATAAATGAGAAAGTTTATGAGAATTGATGATGTAAATCAATCAAGAAAGGGGGTAAACTGCTCTAGAAAAGAATTTAGAATAACAAACCTTATTACTTATGTAATAAAACAAAAAATATTGAAAACAAAACAATCTGCAAATAAAGACTAGTCTTCAAGAATTAAAATACATTTTCCCGAGAAAATGTTCAAGTTAAAATCTTTCTTTAATCTATCTATAGCCTTAGGCGTTTGTGTGACCCTTCTCAATTGCAAAATTGTTGTGTTGTTCAGCGGTATTTTATTATGGTTCAATATTAGAATTTATCTGTGTAAATATGTATAAATATTACTTATTGGAAGTATTTTTGTTTCTCTGCGCTTTTATACTGGCGTACATATACAGTTCTTACAAGAAATTACATTTTAAGCTAGTTAAGTTAAGCGATGTAAATAAGGATAAAAGTCGTACCTTAACAGAAACTGTTGAAGATATATCACCTTCATGGTCTTATGAAGTAACATTATATTTTAGAATATATTTTATAATATGATTGAATATATTTCTAGAATATGTCATATATATTCCTATGTCTGCTTGAAGTGTTTGTGTTTTTACATAGGTATTATTTTTATTAATATATTCTGTATTTCCAAGTTACCACTGTGTATAATTCTCTGGAATAATCGTTCCCAACAGAAACTGCGGGTAATACCGTAACGCAAACTAGTTTGAGATAATAGTAGCGTAAGTTAGTTCTCACATCATCAGCTACGTTCTAGTGAAAGTTTCGTCAAAATCCGTTTAGGCATTCCAGAGACAGACTAAAAATGATTTTTTGATGGATTTATGTACGGTATATGATTTCACACTTAATTTGAAATTACATTTGTATACTTTAATTTTAATTATTTACATATAGAGTACGAGTTGCAAAACAAAATAAATATGCAACTATCCTGTGTATATTTTTATTTAAAAACCTTATTTATGGCTTATCACTGACTCCTTGTGATAAAGTTTAGTACTGAAACCGTAACTATAAACTTATAAATGTATAAACCTTGGTACTTTTACAATAACTTTTTTTTTTCATTTCAGTGCTCTGGACCCTGCGTTTGCCCTTGCTGCGGTGGTTTCTGGTGTACAAGATGTTCAAGACGCATGTCTAGATGTGCATGGTGTCGGGTGGTGCTGAGAGCGCCTGCTGCACCGTGCTTAGCACTCATGAGATTAATCAATGATCTTATGTTACCGTGTCGGAATTATAGGTACGTTGAAAACAAAAAAAAAAAGGAACACTAAAAATAACCTCAATCGACTTGTAATCGACTGAGGTTGTTCAATAATTATATCACTAGAATCAAAAATAATTTTTGCTAAACTCGATTCAATTGGATTCAAGGTTAAATAAAAAAAAAATCCTATCTAACACACGATTTACGTGCCTTGCAATCGACTATTTGCATAAATTAATTGTAAAGCCAAATGAATATATATTTACTTTAGATTGACCTTATATACCCAATATGTGAGTACAATGTCAGTATGATAGTGAACTACCGGATCAAGATCCTACCTTGACTTACATCCGGAAGAATAGCAATGACCTTTTAATAATTTATTTTTTTGGTTAAAACACAATGTCAAGTGTTGATACTGCCTATTATATACCTTAAATCACACAGTAAAGATCATATCCCATTCGTTCGTGCTTAAATTTTGTAATTTATAATTGTTTAATATTTAAAATGTAATTACGTCAAAACCTTGAAATAATATACCTATAATTTTAAAAATTTGAATAAGTGACAATTTATATACGTAGGCTACTATTATAGTAGTAGGTCCGTGTGGTGACGGATTAAGAATACAAAGTGTCACCACCCCTATTCATTCCATGGGTGTCGTAAGAGGCGACTAAAGGAACAAAATAAGCAGCTAACATCACTGCCAAGAGAAGGAAAACTTGAAACAAACCCTTTACCAACACGTCTGGCCAGCGTGGTATAGTAGGCCAAAACCTCCTTTCAAAGGAGAGGCCTATGTCCAGCAGTGGACTGTAAAAGGCTTTTGATGATGATGATGATGATAGTAGTAGGTAGATGAAGTAGTAAGAAGAGGTTAAAAGCTATACACATGCTGGATACTGCTGCTCTTGTTGAACGATGCATTTTTACCAATAGGGGGTCGACAACTTTTAAATTTTCGACAGTTACCTAAAGTTTCAATCACGTTACAATGACCGTGATCACAGATGGACACAAAATACAATTCTTACATATAGAGATACAGATACATAGATATATACAGAATATAATAACTGTTCCTGAAACTATACAAGAAACTAATCATTAAATACATATACCAATCACTAGTCTACTCACAGATGCTATAAAAGAATAATAAAGTCATCTAATAAAGCGAACAGTTGATACCAACACACTTGTTTGTCCAATAAACAACAACTTTCTTACAAATAAATCGTAAACGGTGGACGAAGTTAGGGTTTTTATCGTTTCGGGACTATTTTATTACATTGTCAACTTTAAGTAATTTATTTGTTCTTATTGGAGTGTTAAGCTATCTCTAAAGTGAGAAAAGAAATTGATAAAGTTAGTTTATCAGTTATAAATATCTGATTTAATTCCCGACAATAAACACCCGCTTTAATCATGATTGATATTTGTGCAATCAAAGTCAATAAATCAATTTTCAACCAAGTCTAAAACAACCGAACCTAGTATTATTGATACTTGTAAACTCAAGAGACCGAGACTTGACACTAATTTACTCTCTCAGATGGGTTTGCTTCAAACAGTTACACAGATCCTTCGTGATATACATTTTATGTTTCTGAATACTCCAAATATACTTGTTGTTAATGTCAGATTTATCACTTATTTACGAAGCATTTACGAAGCATTACAATTCATGACATATCTATTTTATAACCGTTGCGAATTTTCAAATCCACCGTAAACTTTAGATACGTTTATAATAATCGTGAAATTTAAGTGACTAATAAACAAGCAATATAAAGTTATTGGAAAATTCCAAAGATATTAAAAGTCTGGATGCGAGTAGCCGAGGATCTAACTAAGTTTCATGCAATTGGAGAGACCTATGTCCAGCAGTGGACTGCGATAGGCTGAAGATGATGATGATTATAAGTCTTAAAAAACGTCCATAATTTCTATAGAGCAATAAATATTACAGAAAAAAACACTATCAGATTTCTAATGAAGAATGTTTTTTTTTGTCAACAGACGCGGATGCACAGACCTTCTGACATCTCTCACAAGAGTGAAGCATGAAGAAGACTGCAAATTCGACACAATGATTTGTCCCATCACTGCTAACTGCTGCTCAGTTCCATTTGAAGAACTATCATCACATCTCCAAAGCAACCACAGCATTATTGCAGTATATTCACAAAAGATCAAAATCTTGATAGAAAATTTCCAGACTAAGTTGAAGAAAACCGCTTGCTGCAGAACCAAATACAAGATTATTCTCCTACACCAAAAAAGCGCTTTTATCATTAAGGTGTGCATCTACAACTACCACGTCAAAGTCGAAGTAATGAGGCGAAAGTTAGGATACATCGCTGACATCAAATCTGAAACGAAGAAAAGTGACTACTGCGCTCTCATCGAGTTCCAAAGCAAAGCATTATGTACCAAATCTGCTATTTTAATAGAGAACGAAGCTTATGGCAAGAAAGCTGAAGTGCAATGGAATGATGTTGTTACAAAATCAGAACATGATGAAGCCATAACAATCCATGTAAATATTGGAAAGTCGCTGAACATTGAATCTTGAGTTCCATAAGATAATAAATATGGATGTTTCACATTTTCTTATAGTATCACTTTACTCGATGTTGGAGTAAGGATTGATGCTAAGGTACGAGGATACATCGAGATCAATACAGTGCTCAATGTGCTGCTAGCTAATAGTTTACAATATCATTCCGATTAGATATGCATTTAAGTTTATTAGAATCTTTAGTACCTAGTGTCGCTGTAAAATAAACTTTGATAATAGTTAAGTTTCTGGTAGAATTCGCGATCTCAAAAACTTTATTAGTTTATTAATTTCTATGGCTGCTGAGATGTTTTCACGTGTTTTGGTACTTTTCTCTCGTTTCGCTTGTTTTATTTTAATAATAAAATCAATATAGAAACGCAGACATGGGTCCTTGATTTCGCGGATAATGACCAATTGTGACTGATGTAGCCTTAATTGTAGAATAAAATTTAGTTTTTAAGTTCCAAAAGTGTAAGATAAAATACATTGCTAATGTTTTTATGGTGCAGTTTTATTTAATTAAACCTAAGGTTACCCAAGAATAGACTTTATTTCGGTAACAGAGAATAGAAGTCATAGCAGTAATTAGAAAATCTTGAAATATTCTTTGCAATAGTTTTAGAAAATGACCTTTATGCTAGTTATCTTTTGGTTGGTTAAAAAAAATAAACAGATTTCTTGAGTTTTCAATACAATCTAAAGAAGTAAAGGTTTAAAAATTACTTTTAGTTGTTCTAAAAACTTTATACGTGTGGTTTAACGGACCAAGATTGCTTAGTATCTCCGTAAAGAGAACGTTTAGAGGAACGGATGACATATCGCTGCAACACAAATTTATCAGTATACTAATGTTACAACAAACCAAAACTTATAACTATCTAAGCCAACCCGTCTGTATGTGTGCATAGAGTAGACTAAAACCTCCTTTCAAATGACTTTCCTACATCCTTTTAAAAAGTAGTGGAATATTAAAGGTGTTGACGTCAGCTTTGAAAACTTAGAACAGAATAGAGTTTTAGAACATTTAATATTAATTCACATTCAATTGAATTGAGGTAGTAGAGCCACGCTGATTTCAGCACGAATGGGCCGGCTCGACCCGGCCAGTACTACCCTCACACAGAAGACCATCCTAATAATGACAGCATTCTTGCTGTCGTATTTCGTTGGTGAGTGTGAGACCGGAGGCCCAATCATTCTGCATCATTCTCCCGCCCTTCGAAGGCCGGGAGAATGATGCAGAATAATCTAACCAGGCTGCCATGGTAGGGGTCACCATGCTACATTGCCTACCCTCACAATAAGCATGGTGACCCCTACTCCTGGATTCTACTCATGCTTTCCATCAGGCAGAGTAGAGTCACTTTGGCAGGCTTAAATATATAAAAAAAAAAAAAAAAAAAAAACATATTATTATTTATCAAACGCTTTTTTTTTAAAAGACAACTCCCGCATTAGAATTATATAAATTCCTGTGTCGCGGGGGACTTTACAAACATACATGAAACGAACACAAAGCACACCCAGACTCAGAACAACAAATTGTGAATCACACAAAGTGTTGTCCTACGTGGGATTTGAACCCACGACACTTGGCGTAGTAGGAAGCGGCGTGGCGACCGCTTTAGCCACTAGGCCAACCGTGCAGTCAGTTTACAAAATTACTGCTAGCCATTTAACAGGTTAAGGTCCCTATATCGTTTATCGTCACACCACAAAATCTTAATGCTGATCAGATTGCGATTAGTTTACGATCAAGTTACGTGCATGAGCAATTTGGTCAAAAAAAATTTCTGCTCTCCACAGGTATTTTTAGAAACGTACTCGTATACTTCACAATGTTTAGGATTCCATACCCAAATGTTAAAAAACGAGACCCTAGGACTGCTAGACGCTTGAAATGTATAGATAATTCTACGGAACTATTCAAGTGCGAATACGACTTGCATTTTTTATTTAATAGCGGCCAAGTGCGAGTCGGACTCGCCCATGAAGGGTTCCGTATCAGCAAGTAACATCATATAAAAGTTCTTGTAGTTCGTTGTAACTTTCATCGATGTTTTTATACTAGTGTATTGATTGGATGAAAGGTAAATTGCGTGTTACGATTTATGACGTATTAAAAAAAAACTACTCGCTAGATCTCGTTCAAACCAATTTTCGTTGGTAGTTTGCATGGTAATGTACAACATATATTTTTTTTAGTTTTATCACTCTCTTATTTTAGAAGTTAGAGGGGGGGGGGACACACATTTTTCCACTTTGGAAGTGTCTCTCGCGCAAACTATTCAGTTTAGAAAAAAATGATATTTGAAACCTCAACATCATTTTTGAACAGCTATCCATAGATACCCCACACCTACAGGTTTGATGAAAAAAAAATTTTTGAGTTTCAGTTCCAAGTATGGGGACCCCCAAAATGTATTGTTTTTTTTTTCTATTTTTATGTAATAATCTTAATGCGGTTCACGGAATACATCGACTGACCAAATTTCAACAGTATAGCTCTTATAGTTTCGAAAATAATTGGCTGTGACATACGGACGGACAGACAGACAGACAGACTTGACGAATCTATAAGGGTTCCGTTTTTTGCCATTTGGCGACGGAACCCTAAAAAGGCTGATATAATCACTAAGTATACAAACGCACTCTACTATTCTGAATCATTTTAGTAACGAGTAATTAAATAAATAAAATAAATCATCCCTTAAATTAATTAAAATTTGTTTTTGGATTGTGTGTATTTATTTCACTCCTTGAAATATGTCAGTTTTGACACATGTTATAAAAACACACTCATGATAACCAAAAGTTAAACTTTATGAAGTCTGGAATGTTTGCATTAATTATAGAAGTTCATAACTGAAATATCTAAAAATTATAATTGTAAGTTATATTTTATAACTAGTAATATTGAAATTTACCATTTAAACATTGCTCCAAGCATATCTTAATTTTTATTTTGAAAATAATTAAGCCAATAAATTAATATTTATATTAATAAGCAAAGTTTATAAATTAGTTTATAAAAGTTTATTAAAACACTATCATTATCATTATTATCTCAGCTGAAGGACATCCACTGCTGCACATAGGCTTCCCCCATGGCTTTTCACAACAACCGGTCTTGTTTTGTTGACGGGGTGGAAATTCACTTCAGATTTGACCGCATCCAATAGCTTCTTAATGACTAATCAGTATTAGGTATCTTGAAACTCGAAATAAATGCTAAAAGAATCCATCAAATCTTATAAATTCCAAATTGTAAATAGGTAAGTTTGTATAACCCGAACAGATGTGTTTTTTATTGATAATGTTACGCTCTGAAATTAGATTTTGTTTTTCAAACCATATTAAATTACAGTTTCTTTGAGTCTACAATCAAAATTAGGATTAAATAAATCAAATAAGAATCAAACAGACTTAGTATATAAAAGACCCTTTGAAATGAGATTTCGTAAAAACATACCTGGTATGTAGTTGTAAGGTGAATCTGAATAGTATTCCATTACTTACTAATAACATCTAAGTTAGTCCATTACAGGGGATTTATAATAGTCTATTAAGGAAATTATTGAAAACTTCACCTAATCAACTGTTGGCCATGCAGTCGAGTACGCCAGCCTAAACTTAGAGAAGATTAGAGGCACGCAGAACATGTCAGAATTTCAGAAAGGAAAATTAATCTAAAATAATATGATGAATTATAGATGTATTACACAATTACATATATCACATGAATAAAAAAAAAATAAAATGTTCATGTCTGATTGGGAATTCTAGAGCTTATAATCCCTACTAATATCATAAATGCGAAAGTAACTCTGTCTGTCTGTTACGCCTAAACCCCTGGACCGATTTTGATGAAATTTGGTATGAAGATAGAATTGAACTTGGGAAAGAATATAGGCTACTTTTTACCGCGATAACCGACATACACAGGGGTGAAAGCTAGTGTTTAAATAAACATAATATTTTGTTTCTGAGTCCATTTGATTATAAAGTTATTCGAAAAATTGCAATACGGAAGAAATGCAATGGACAAATAAGTAATACTTAACAAATTTACAATGTTTGGGGCACTTTTTCCATTAAGTTGAGATAGACAACACTATCTTGATATATTCTGTTAACAATTTTTGCGGCGCAACAATTCGTTAGTTTTCGTTTTTTGTACGACAAGTTTTTTGTAAGGAGCAAATTAGCAGGTCAGCGAGTCACGCTGTGGTGGAACTTTTGCCTTTCATGGTATTAGACCTGCCGTCCAAGGGTTGAAAGTGCGTAACTGCCTTTATTTTAGCTGGCTAATCTTCCTTAGTCAAAGAGTACCAAATATTATAGTGAATAACCCACATACAATTATTTGTCTGTTTCGCTAACATTAAAGTAGGATAAATAAATATTTTTCCATTATTTACTTACACAAGGATTTTTTACATGAATTATAATGAAATTTAAAACTTCTTACTGCACGAATAACAACTCAATGGCTCTTGTTACAAAGTACAATATTCAATAATACACAAGTATCTGTATTATTCGTGTCTAGTACATTTTCATGTATATCCAAATTTAATGCATATACATGCTAAATGAACCGCTGACCAACTGAACTTGTTACTGCTGGTTTTGAACATGATCCTGCCACGTTACACGGCAAACATTCATGGATTTCATTAGTATAACAATAATAGAAAAGTGATGAATGATATACAGAGGAAAATAGTGTGACGATGTAGTCTGACATCATCATTATTAATTTATCATATACACGACCGTTTCATGCCAAATTAGGCATGCTATTTGAAGTTATGACTAGATGTTAAACATGCTTGAATTCTATAAACCTGAATTTTCATTTATACGTAAGTATTACAAATACATTTTTAATAAAAAAATATACCTAAAATTATACTAGTATACTATATTGTCTTAAATACGTTTCTACCTTGTGAGACTCTTCCATAATAAGGGAGGGGATTTCGGACTCTAACCTCAATCGATGAAAATTTTTGATTCGGTTAATATCGGGTTTCTGTAAAAGTGTGGTATCAATCCGGTTTTGTGTCGGTTACGCTTCTCTTTTTTTAAATCTATTTTTATTAAAAAGACAACTCGCATAAGGAAAATAAATCCCGGGGGACTTTACTAACATACCTGAAACGGACACAAACACCCAGACTCAAAACGACAATTTGTGAATCTCACAAAGTGTTGTCCCACGTAGGATTTAAACCCACGACACTTGACGAAGTAGAAAGCTGCGTGGCGACCGCTTAAACCACTAGGCAAACCGTGCAGCTTAAAGCTATCCTATGGTTATATTTAAGTAATACTCGTGTTTGTCCCAATTCCATTCAGTTTAATCATAGAAAACGTTTCCTAAAAATTCGGAGTTTATTTTTACACCACATTTCCTGTCAATTATTTAAGACTCATTTAGGTACGGCAAATGGTTCGGCGAGAAAGTATCTCAGCCCTTAAAACGTCCGCTTTCAATAGACAATATGTTAGTCCTAAAAATATTCTATCAGCGTAACCTTGCCCACAATGGCATCATTATTTTTACACCTCACGTTTTCCGAAATAACCCGTAAAGCGTCGTCTATGGACCAATAGCTATAAAAAAATCCAATATGTGAATTACAATAGAACTCTTAGATTTTAAACTTGACTCCAAGAGCCAGCTTCACCACTTCTTGATAAAGTTTTAGATAGCTTTTTGTCATATTTTTCGTCACCGTACGAAGTCACCGTTTCAGAATTTTTGTTCCAGGCTCCGAGAGAGTCCTGTCCAGCAGTGGACTGTTAAAGGCAACAACTGGTCTCATCTTCTCCCTTTATACGATAAGACATACTGACTTTGGAAGTCACCAGTTTTAAAGTTCTCATTTTAGGGTCTCAAAGAGCCCTATCCAGCAGTGTACCATTAAAGGCACCGCCTTTAGTAATATGCAATTTCTATGGAGTCGAGTATTTTTTTTTTTCATTTATTTTTTATATCGTTAAACTGGCCGCAGCTAGAAACCGCAAATAGATGTTCAATAAATTAGTTTTTCCACAAAATTGAGCACCAATGGATCCGAGTCCTTTTTATATTTCTATTCGTGATAGAAATCTAAATTAGTTTTAAAGGTGAACTTTGTTGAATAATGGAAAAATACCTATTTAAATTGACGATCTTTTTCGAATAAGAAATTATAATTGAATAGTGAGATTGTCTGTTAGTGAAACCTGATTAAAAGATGACTGGACGATAATGTTTTCATCACCATTATCTTTATTTTAGTAAAGGATACAGCATTTATCATGTTGATAATAATATACCTTTTTTTTCATGCGGAAATCCCTACGGATACCACCAGCCAACAGATGGTGGTTATGTCTGACTCGAACCGACAAAAATTCGCATTCCCATCTCGGGTACTAGAAGCCGAGGAACCAGGTGCACCCTCGAAAGGAAATCAATGGAACCCCGACATACCTCGGGCCATCTACGGTCTGTAGATGACCCCCTTCGGTGTGGGAACCCTATTATTCCCAAAAATGTCTGCGCGCTCTTTGCAGCGCTCACGCCTCTACCCCGGCCTGCTTCTGCTAGGGTGACAGAGAGCTATATCTGTCACCCCCAAACCTGCGCTTAAGGAGGACGGAGATTTCGACGATCGGCGATTTAATCTATACAGCGTTATTTAAGAGACCGAGAAGTACAAGGTACGAGAATAATATTAATGTATTGTTTTTGCTGAGATACATTTTTGATATTACCCATATTACATATGAACCCAAGTGAATTTTCATAAAACTTTTGGGTGTCATATTTCAAAACATATGTCTTATGTAAGGCAAGATAAATATAAACTAATTATTTAGACCATAAACTTTCCTTAAAAATTTTAAGACTTAGAAGTATCCCCTAGTAAGTCTAGTTGTTAGTGGCCCTGACTGCTAAGCTGAATGTCCAAGGTTCGTTTATCACTTACGAGAAATATTGTGTGTCAACACAATCATTTTGTTCTATGCCTAATGGTCGTCATAGTGTGTTTCACTATACTGCATTTTTATTTATTACAAATAATACAAATTTTATCGGTTGTCCCTTAAATGTCACTGAATGTAGTGTAGGGTAAGTTCTTGTCGCATCACGGTAGTACATAATATAACTATTATATACTATACTATAAGACACTAATTAGATATTACAAAATACTTTTCATTCCGAATAAGATACTTATTTTATCTTTATCTTTCTCGTAGGTATTTAGTCAATTTTAAAAGACGTCGATGTTATGTGGTAATTAGAATAATTCTCTTAGATTATAAAACACATACCTCCGCGGCTATATACGCAGGTATAACCGATAACAATAGACTTTCTTGTTGCTCCTTCTCACACTCCAGCTTCACTCGCTGTTCGAGGCAAGTCCTGGTGCCAGCGAAGGTGTTTCTATGAGCCCTTTCGGTTAAAGCTCGATAGTAGATGCCGATGCCGCTTGCTGAGAGTAAGAGAGTCAGCTCGCAGATCAACTGTAGAAGACATAAAAAAAATTAACTTGACATGGAATATATATATTAATGATAATTACAAAAATATGTTTATGTTTACTTTATTTACATATTTAAAAAGAAAGGATACATAGTAATTAATACATTTATATTCTCTATTAGCTGAGTCCCTCAGTGTTACTCGCGGTTATTGTTGGAAATCGCGAGTAACGCGACGGAGCAAACTAGTCCAAAATGATTTGCCTTAGTTAATCCTTAGGTCATCAGCTTCATGCCGGTAAAAATCCCGTCTAAATCGGTATAGTTGTTCCAGAGATTACCCGGGATAATCCTTTTTTGGTATAAAAAATATTTTCTTTTATATTTTTTTACGTATAGAAATCCCCTCGGACCGTCACCCCGCCGGGGTTGGACAGTGTGTCGGACTCGAACCGACTAAAAATCACACGGTGTGCCCTCTTGGCGCTTCTATTTTAGGAGGAGTCCAGGGTGATATCTCCTTCTGGACCCCTCCCAGCGCCTGCACGTTCCTGGTGCGGGCTCCATCTCTTACAGAGCCACTCTTAGTTGGTGAACAAACCCTGTACTAACCCGTCTGGCCAGGGTGGTACAGTAAGCTAAAACCTCTCTTCTAAGACTCTCTGCTTGTTAAAGGCTGTTAATGCTAAGACAATCATTCATTTATAAAATAACAAACTTTAGTTCTCTTTGTAGAAACTTTTTTATTTTTATTTTATGCTTTCTGTGCCACCTAATCTTGTATCTGGTACTAAATAATTGGCCAGTCACAAATAAAGCTTGTAACTTACACTACCTAATCAATGCCTAACATTATCTGTTAGACTAAACAGCTCCTCTTATTACCGTCCTACATTAACTAACCAGGTCAAAGCCATTAACGGGCATTACGTTTTGTTTTTCTGAACTTTCATTATTCATTTACCTGGCAATTCAATTATAATTTACAATTTATGCTTTCAGAGGGCGTTTGAGTGAAACATAATTAACTATCGAAAAAAGTATCATCGATTTAAATTTCCATGACTCAACATAGACTACTATTTTCACTTCTTAACTTTCTAAGATTAGGGGTCGTATTTTTTAGGGTTCCGAAGTTTATGACTCGGAACCCTTATAGATTCGTCATGCCCGTGCTAGAAAGATGAAACTTTGCATGAATATGTGTTGTAATTATGTCGACAAAGTGCTACAATAAAATTATGAAAAATAATTTTATTTGGGGTAAAAACGGCTGGCTCAAAAAATCTAGAAAAATTTGTGATGGTGGTCCATGTAATGAACTTCATAGGAAATCTATAACGGATTAGATGACTTTGTTAGTTCAGGAGTTATAGAGGCTTAACTGGTAAATTACGCTCACTTGGAAAACGTCATTCAAAATTAACGCATTAATAAGTAAACATAACAATTATCTATTGGATACGATTTTAAATTGACGCAAAATTATGGGTGACTGAGGAACCCTTTCCTGTGCGTGGCCTCACATGCACTTGGCCGATTTTTATCATTTGAAATAGACATGATTATGATGAGGTTTCCAAATCAAGACGATCTTACGCAATTAACGCAGTCGATTTGATAAAGTAATTTTTTCTATCAAATAATTGTTTGTTCTTTTATATAATAATGAATATTTTCTTTATTGTAAGTAAGATTAGAAATGTTAAAGTTTGATATAAAGTAACTGAATTTCTACATGAAAAACTGCCGAGCCATAAAACTTCGATATATACGACCATAGTTTGCAAAAACTAGGACCAATAAAAATTAAACCTTTAGTTATACCACCACCAATACCACCCATTCCTACAGCAAAATATAAGCCATAACCATAGAAATGCGTGTTAGAAACCAATTACCATGGAAAATATATTTATTCATAAGCGATTTAGTAACCACTCTGGTACTCTGTAATGGATATCATAGGCAAGTATATTTTTTATTTACTTTTATTAAAAAGATATTAAGATGTCTTGGTAATTATGGTAAACGTCGCAAGAATTGTGGGCAACGGTAAAAGATCAATTCTATAAAATATACAGTGCGAGTATTCATAAATACTGCAACGATTGGGGCATCCCTTGGAAATATTGTGTGTCTATATCAATGTTTTTTGATAAGAGTAATAGGAAGGTAAGTTGTTTACTCTAAAATTTTCTTTTTTTAATTTACATCTACATATAAAAGCTATTAGGTACATGGTTAAAGTGTAGGATGTATTTTTTACATAAAAAGCAAGCAACTCACGATCAATGGGTACCATCGTCGTAATGGACACTTCCAATTTAAATTCACAAATGCGTATTATTCAGAATCAGTATGAGATGAGTTAGTTTTGTGCTCCGGTAAGGTTTACATCATCATCATCATCATCATCATCAACAGCCTTTAACAGTCCACTGCTGGACATAGGCCTCTCCTTGAAAAGGAGGTATTGGCCTACTATAACACCCTGGCCAGACGGGTTGATATAAAGTTTGTTTCAGGTTTCCCTTCTCTTTGCAGTTTTTGTCTTGCGTGGTCGTCTCGCTTAGTCGCCTCTTACACCCATATGATGAATAGAGATAGTGACATTCAGTATTCTTCATACGTAACAACATCAACAACCCATAATGCTCCAACTGCTGGGCTTGGGTCTTCTCTCAGGAGAGGGTTAAGGCCATACGTCCCCACGCTGGCCGAGTGCTGGTTGGGTCTTATGCGTTACATCACGGACACTTACCAGTCCCCATACAAACCGCAAGAATACCAAAACCTTAACACCAGCCGGAGGTTTTTTACTCGATGAAAATCAACTAAACACAGTTTGCAAATACTCTGTTTTGGAATAAGTGAAGATGGCATATAGTTCATAACACAAATTGTATTTGCTTATCAATAAAACTTGCTTAATTTCCAAACTAGCTTTTACTTGTGGTTCGACTCGCGTGTTAATCGGTTAACGCGGTAAATAATAGCCTGTATGTTACATGACTGTAAGCCATTTCATCTACATCCCTACCTAACAGATTTTTGATTAAAAGACTAACAAACATCCTCCATCCTCAGAAACCTTTGCATTTATATCCAGTATCATTAAAACAGAGTGTTCATTAAGTATAAGTCAGCTTACTTACTTACTACTACATTATAACAAACGTTTGTATGGGACTCACGGACATCAAGCCAGAGGCATTGTAATGTAACATGCTATGATACTTTGACATCCTAACATTCTCTTGGAATTAAACATATCACAAAGACCCTTATAATTATCTTACATCACATCATCCCAATGAACATACAAGATACAAGTAAAGGAAATAAAAGAATAAATTTGTATAAATAATTAAGTTATTATATTATTTAAAGCAAAAGAATTTACAAATTAAACAGTAATTACATTCATCAACATAAACAGGTCGATGAGGTAATATTGGGAATTAAGCTTTTCGTTTATTCGATATTTCGATAAAAGGTTGAAGTATTGCTGAATATTTTGTATATACATTTTACGCTTGCGTATAATAACTAGATTTTGCCCGCGGTTCCACCCACATATGAATAATATTAAAAAAGTAAATACTAAACGCCAACAACGCCAAATAAAAAAAAGCGGCCAAGTGCGAGTCGGACTCGCTCATGAAGGGTTCCGTATCAGCAAGTAATATCATATAAAAGTTCTTGTAGTTCGTTGTAACTTTCATCGATGTTTTAATAGTAGTGTTTTGATTGGATGAAAGGTAAATTGCGTGTTACGATTTATGACGTATTAAATAAAACTACTCACCAGATCTCGTTCAAACCAATTTTCGTTGGTAGTTTGCATGGTAATGTACAACATATATTTTTTTTAGTTTTATCACTCTCTTATTTTAGAAGTTAGAGGGGGGGGGGACACATTTTTCCACTTTGGAAGTGTCTCTCGCGCAAAATATTCAGTTTAGAAAAAAATGATGTTAGAAACCTCAACATCATTTTTGAAGACCTTTTGAAAACAGACAGACAGACTTGACGAATCTTTAAGGGTTCCGTTTTTTGCCATTTGGCTACCGAACCCTAAAAACGCTCTGAAAAAGTATAAAACAAGATTTTCAGGACACTTGATTAAAAAACGTTGCTGAAGAAGCCGCAGTTTAGTCTCATGGACTTAAGATACAAACAGGATTCTATTTTTTTTTCTTTGAGTAAGCAATAGTTTTATTGACGAACTTCGAATACGATAATTCGAAACATTTTTATAACTGTTAATTACACTAATAACCATTTACACGTGTGTGATAATACTTTATATTCGAATCACGTAAACACAAAGATATTATTTCTTCAAGTCTAGACTAAACTTTGCAATAGAAGTTTTTATTTTCTAAAAAATATTTTTATAGCCTTCGAAGTCAAAGCCAAAACTGTCTGTCTTCGAAAGACAATGTAATAAGTTTTCCCATAAAACCTTAACACAAAAATATTTCTTTTGCGAACATTTGTTGCGGTTTATAGTATAAGGTATATTTAACAAGGAAACAAATTAATAATTAAAACCGCCTGCAATAAAGTTGAGAGCAATTCAAACAATTTGCAAACGTAAAGTTATTGCTTATCTCAAACTGTCAGGCGCTTTCAACGTCGACTATAAAAAGAATGTGTTACCTTGGTACTACGCTCCAATGAAATGAATAGATGAATGAAACAATAGGAGTGACTTAGTACCTTTTGTAAAATCCAAGTTTTATTAGAATGAATGGTATCTTCAATACAAGCAGTAAGAGGAAACTGATTTGATTATAATTCAATGCAGATTTTTTGATCTAAATATATTTGTCAAATACACATATTATATGAAATATTACATCAATAAAAATTTCAAAAGACAGTTGCAAATTCTGTTAAGGAAAGCATTAAAAATCCTCAACCTTATATAAGTATTGCGGTGATGGTGATCTCAAAAAATAAATTTGTTAAGAGGGCTGCAAGATATCAATCAATACCAATTTAGCTTAAAGTCTGTCTGTATATGCAAATAAATATATGTAAATTACACAAGTTAACCTCCAAGATATACTTAAAAAATATGTATTTACAACCTTGTGATGCAACCCCCAGTCCATCGCTAATAACATGATAAAAACATTAAACAACCCCTTGTTATGGATAAACTCTAAATCCTCAAAGGGTAAATATTAACATGTTTAGACCAAAGTGGAAATTAGAACGTCACAGGCAGATCCATACGATTTTATCTATGTGCATCCTATAATAATGCCATGTGACTTCAGCCAGATACATAGAATAATGAAATTTATCGACACACTACGAAGCAACGCCATAGCCATGTAATTACCACAAAGTCATTAGCTTTCACTACAATAGCGGTCGATATGACGTGGGACACGCTGTAAGTTGTATGTAAATCAGTAGGGTTTTTTTTCTTTGTTAATTGTGTTCTAAACATTATTTCAGCCCTGTTCGGCTTAAAACAGAAAATAGTAGAGCTACGTTGATTTCCAAACGTACGGGCCGTCTTGACCGGTGCGGTACTAATCTCTCATAGAAGACCAACTTAAAATAACAGCATTCGTGCTGTCATATTTCGTGGGTGAGTGTGAGACCGGAGGCCCAATGATGCAGAAGCATCTCACTACTGGATTTTCTGCATTCACAATGAATATGGTGACCACTTCTCTTAGATTCTACTGGATCCTCCGACCAGGCGAGGTGATCATGCCTGGCGGGCCACTGCCCAACTGTTGATGTTTGGATGTTGTATATATGCTAATCGGCGCGAGAATGTCACTTTCGCGATTCAGGATTAGTAATTACTCCGTATAGATCGTTACGTGTTTTTCTTTGTAGTTCCGTGTTTTTTCGCTAGATGGCGTTGTCGTATGTTTTCGTCGCGCTGTATGTGGAAGTCGCCACATCACTCCCCTCCAAGACCGGCAGGCCGACTTTCCATCAGGCAGGGTGGAGTCACTTAAGAGAGTCTTGAAAATTAGCTAACACTATGTAAATAAATATTTTAAATCTTTAGCAGCAAGTAAATAAGAGTAATAAGAATTGCCGATCACACAAAAAAATCTCTTGACTAAAATCGAACCCACGAACTCTAGCTTATCATTCAGGGCCTCTAACTACTAAACCATTAAGTCTATTATTTTGCTCCTCTCTGACAATATTTATCTCTTTATATCTTATACTTTTTAGGGTTCCGTAGCCGAATGGCAAAAAACGGAACCCTTATAGATTCGTCATGTCTGTCTGTCCGTATGTCACAGCCACTTTTTTCCGAAACCATAAGAACTATACTGTTGAAACTTGATAAGTAGATGTAATCTGTGAACCGCATTAAGATTTTCACATGAAAATAGAAAAAAATCAACACGTTTTGGGGGTCCGCATACTTGAAACTGAAACTCAAAAAATTTTTTTTCATTAAACCCATACGTGTGGGGTATCTATGGATAGGTCTTTAAAAATGATATTGAGGTTTCTAAAATCATTTTTTTCTAAACTGTATAGTTCGCGCGACAGACACTTCCAAAGTGGAAAAATGTGTCCCCCCCCCCCCTGTAACTTCTAAAATAAGAGAGTGATAAAACCAAAAAAAACTATATGTTGTACATTACCATATAAACTACCACCGAAAATTGGTTTGAACAAGATCTAGTCAGTAGTTTTTTTTTTAATACGTCATCAATCGTAAACCGAAATTTACCTTTCATTCGATCAATAGACTATTATTAAAATATCGATCAAAGTTACAATAAATACTACAATAACTTTTATATGATGTTACTTGATGCTAGGGAACCCTTTATGGGCGAGTCCGACTCGCACTTGGCAGCTTTTTTCTATAATTATAAGCGCACATGAAATAACAGCTACAAATAACTATCTTTTCTCCAGCACAATGCAGCCTACACACATTACATACTACACATTATACAAATCATCATCTATGCAGCTTCCCTTACCTGCTGATAAAAATTTGGATCTAAGCCATCTTCACGTCTAGCGCCTAGAGCCAGGCCCGTGTAAGATACCGTCAGCACGGTAGCCATGCCTAAGGATATAGTTCGCGCAATAGGCATCATCGTATGCACCATCTGTGAAAGAAAAGTCTAATATAGAAACTTTGTAAAATGCAAACAAGATCATAAAGTAATCTTATTTTCAAAGGATTGTTGATCCTTTTAAGTAAATTTTACGTTTGTAGAAATATAGCTTCTAATTATCTTTTTTTTTATATTTATTCTACCAAAGTGTCTTTACCCTGCTTGATGGAAAGCACGATCAGAATCCAAGAGTATGGAAAACCACACATTATTGCTGCGAATGCAGACAATAAAGTATGGCGGCCCACACTATGGAGCTGTTTCACGCCCCGTTTAAATGACCCGGGATTATAGTGGGAAAGCAGTGACACGTGAACTGGTAGTTAGTTCTAGCTTTTGACTACTCAGCATAGGAAGGAAGAGCCGATTTCCTCCACCCTATAGCGGTGACTTCCAAGTCCAGCACGTAACCAGCTATAAGCGTGATTGTTGTAGCTTCTACGTAAAAGAAGTGTAGAAAGATCAATAAGAAAAAGTATATAATATTCACTGTATAAATAAGAGACAGGTCAAAGAGTATAAAAAGTTACATTAATGATAAATCACTTCATTATCAACACAAGAAAGTTTCAATTTTAATCAACGGCGCATCTGTTAATTCCAACACAAAGAAAGTAATCAGACCTTTTATTTAGTTATAAGGTATAAGTTCTTATTTATTCCCAAGACGTGCCAGCCACAGAACAGCGACAACTTTAATTGAAGAAAATTAGTTTTAACTTTCTACGTTACGCTGTTTCTATTATTTTATTGACGCTCCTTAGTAAATTTGAAATCTGCAGTAGAAAGATTAGATTAAAAAATATTTATGCTTTGCTAAACGTATTTAACGTATTTACGTACATAATGTAAGTAATGTAAATAGTAATTCAAATTTTAATTATTCATAAAATTTATTAAATATATTACATACAAAATCTCGTAGCCTAAATTTTTTTTTTTGTTTTTTTTTTCAAATTAGTGTATTGTCATTGGTCCTCGATAAATCTACAAAGTTTGAACGAAATCTGGCCGTTTAAAGTTGATCAAAAACGCACCCAAAGGAGTCGGTTACAAACATACAGGTGAAGTTAATAATAAAAAGCGTGTAAAAATATAGAAAATAAGGAAACCAATGGCTTTACATATAATGAAAATATCCGAGTATCAACGATTCCCATATCAGAGGAAATTGGATTTTATACTAACGACATTTCCAATAATGTAAATGTTATACTGACAAAATGCATTACCCAAATTTTTGATAGGCATGTTCAGATGAATTTTGTATCAAAAGTTTTAGGAAAATGCGTTTATATCAACAACCAGATAAGCTCATGGCAAATAGTGCCTATAGTTCAAACCTTGTAGTGTGGTTCATTATGCTGATCACCAGTGATTGCACTCACAATAGATAGTTAGATCGAAAGCTAAGAATTATTACGGCAAAAGAACTAACAGGTCCCAGCAATATACAATCAAATTGGTTGGCTAAGAAATAATGCAAGTAATATTGGCAAATCTTTCTTGAAATCTAAGCTGAGGAGTATTCTATTGAATGAGTTAAATATAAGTTGACATATTTGTGCTACAGATGACTGTCCTATTAGAAAAATCCTGTAATTTGTAATAAGGTGGGTACTAGGTATTTTATTTTTAGTTTTGATTTAAGGAACTCCTAAGAATGTATGACAATAAGCGCTAATCCCTCCGACAAACTGTTCTGCAGTATGGTGGGTTTATTAATTGTAAAGCTGAACTTGTTCCAAATAAATGATTTATTTATTTAAAAAAAAAAGAAATTGAGATGGTGACCCCTACTCCTGGATTCTACTCATGCATACTCATTTTAATCCTGGATTCTATTCTGCTCATCTACTTAGTTTGGCACACTTAAGTATCAAAAATAACCCATTTGTACCAATGTTCCCCTTTTTATCCTTACTAATATAATAAACGCGAAAGTTTGTGAGTATGTATGTTTGTTGCTCTTCCACGCAAAAATTACTAAACGGATTTTGGATGAAACTTTACAGTAATAAAGCTTATATATCACATAGGCTAGTTACTTATAGATTCGTCATGTCCGTCCGTCCGTCCGTCTGTTGGTTGGTGTTGGAGATTAAACTTTGCAAGAATATGTGTTGTAATTACGTCGACAAATTAAAACAATAAAATTATGAAATTATTTTCATTTCGGATACCTCCCCTACACGTAAAGGGGGGATGATTATTTTTATTTAAGTCTACCCCATAATGTGGGGTATCATTAGATGGGTCTTTTTAAAACATTGTGAGGTTACTAAAACCATTTTTCAATTTAGGTATCCGTTTGCGAGTTATTCAACTTTAAAGCGCTTTCTGTTTATAAAACAGGGGGTCCCCCCCCTTCTAAAAGCTAATCGGCTATCTCAAAACTGTTAAAACTCATAAAAGTTGTCCATATATTGAACTTTCTAGGAAAACTATAGCGGTTTGGTGACTTTTTTATTTCAGGAGTTATAGGGGCCCAACTTGTACAATACATTCACTTGGAAAACTTCGTACAAAAATAAAGAATTAATAATTAAGAATAAAAAAGAATTAAGAATATAGTAAACATAACAATTATCTATTGAACACGATTTTAAACCTATCTACCATTACGGGTGACCACGGAATTCTATTCTATGCGTGGCCTAACATGCACTTTGACACTTGATTTAACTGCATTAATCGAGACGCGGAGACGGGGGCGAAATCTAGTATTCCATATTATATCATGTAGTAGTTTAAGTACCCTGCTGACTGCCGACTGGGTAGTAGTAAGTACCATTACAGTTAGCAACATAATATGTGGGCGTATAGTATGCCCTTCGGGGATTAAGGCGTCAGTGTACCTAAATGTATCCATATAGCAATAAATATAACAGGAGATCTCCCAGCAGTCCAATTTCTACAAATAACATTAATGTTTTTTTTTATCATTGGTATAACTTGAGCCTTAACGTGGAGCTTAATGTAGCTGTTGTCACGCGATTTAATGAAGAGTCATGTTTTTTTTGTTGCTTTTCATTTATCCACAGCGAGAGTCGTTGTAATGAGCAGAAATATAAAATAATTTTTAGTTTATAAATATTTATAAGTAATCGTTTTCAATTTCTCACTGAATCATATTGTTATGATGTGTTTTTTAGAATTTTCCTTTAAAAAAACAACACTTCTAATGAATTCGTGTGGTGACACATTAAAAATATGGAAATTCTCCACCATAGGGGTGGAGGGGGGTGAGGGTGTCGTGAGGACCGACTAAGGGAGCAAATTATGCGGGATAACATCACTGTAAAACGAATTAAAACCTGAAACATACCCCATACCGATTCATCTGATCAGCGTGGTATAGTCCGTTAAAACTTTATTTTTAGGAGAGGCCCGTGTTCATTCGGTTCAGGCCTACGAGAACTACTAATGACTTATAATGATATTAAACGTACAGAAAACTTATAGAACATCTCATTCAAGTGCTAAACCTATTATAAATATTACGTATGAAATAAAATAAACACATCTAAAAACAAAACTTAAATAATGTAGTGTATATGTGTACTCTTGTAGTGGAGTGGTCTGCATAGCAAATTGAATTTTGAACGAACGGAGCGTTCTTTTTCTCTCAGGCCTGTTGTTAGATAAATTGCATCGGCCCAGGATTGTGACTGGCAACCGCTTGAGTGGCCACCGTTTCAGACAGTTTGCATCCAACCCTTTTTCATTGCAAATGTCAAGTTCTACAACCATCAGTAAAAATAAGGTATTTTTAAACTTTTAGACTAAAGTGTGATTAATTGGTTTTAGGTTAGATACAGATTGCGCACAGGATACTAAAGTAATGGAGTGACCAGCAGCCTATTTTGGATTTATTTTAAGGCAGTTTTCCTGGACCAACGCCGCATTAGGGTTCAGTGCGTAGGCGCGGTCTCTGATTTTCGGCAGGTAAACGCTGGTGTAATTCAGGAGTCCGTCCTGTCGCCCACGGTGTTTAATCTGCATATCATTGATATGTTAGTCCTTGGCAGTATACATTGCTATGCAGACGATAACACAGTTCATGGGTGATATTTTGGCGACCCTACAGCCAAGCTAGCAGACGTTGAGATAAAACGACGGAGGCTTCTTGCTGAGCTCGATCGGTTTCTAAGCCACATCTCTCAATTGAGTTGTAGAAATTTGTTTAAGTTCAAGGCCAAAAATCATATTAGTGCGGGATTTCTACCAAAAAGTCTCCCTTTTTTCCAATCCCTACTTTTCAGAGCACTCAACTAACACTGTAGGAAAGGCTCGGTATCCTGCGTGTCTATATCTGTCATGATGTTAACATACGTGAGTACATCGCATCTGTGTCTTTAGAAAACCCAGAATTGCTCGTGCGTGGAGTACTGTTTTCATCTTTACGATGGATCCTAACGGTTCGGCTTCTGCCTTCAGTTCCACGCAGTTAAAACCTGGAACACTACCAGCGCATGTGTTTCCCTGGCTCTTTGTTCCCGAGTCCTTCAAATGGAGCGTGAAAAAGCATCTCACTAGGCATGATCCATGCTTTCCATCAGGTAGGGCAGAGTCATTTTTTTGCTAATATAAAAAAAAAACGTGACTTAAAAAAGCATGTCATTCTTCAGTGAGTATGGTGAAAACTGCTCTTGGATTCTACTCATGCTTTTTATCTGGCAGTTAAGTCACTTTAGTAGGCTTTATGATAAAATTAAAAAATAACTTGCACTCTCCTACAATTTTTCTGAAGGAAGGTTAGATAGATAGATAGATAGATAACTCTTTATTTGCACACTTTGTTATAAATTCATAAAACAAAACAGAACTTACATTTAATGTACAAAGGGCGGCCTTATTGCTAAGAGCAATCTCTTCCAGGCAACCTTGGGATGGAATAAAATGTTTTGAAAAGACAGTAGTTGGCGGTGCAATGAGTTTTGAAAAAATTATAATTCGCTCATGAATATAACTTAGGAATGCATATACTATATATCTCCATACGTGTACAAATAGATACATACGTATACATACCAACATACATACATACCAACGATATACATACATATACATTATACTAAACATATATCATACATAATATATAATATAAATACATACATATATAATAACAAAACATTCACATAATGTCCAAATTTGTGACTGATCCAGCTAAGCAGTATAAAATTCCTGAATCATTTTTTTAAAGCTATTTATTGTTTGTGCCTTCCTAATGTTCGTCGGTAGTGCATTCCACAAGCGTACAGCTTCAACTGTAAAAGACTGGCCATAAAATTTTGTGGAATGCTGAGGCATCTTCAGTCTCAAATCTTCAGATGACCTTAGACATTTGTCATGTGTGTCATTAAGGAACTTGAAGCGTTCTTTGAGGTACAAGGGGGCTTTAGAATTAAATAAGATATTGTAAAGCAAAGTGAGGATATGAGTATTCCGGCGAGAGCGAATCGGAAGCCACTTGAGCATTTGACGAAATTCGGAGACATGATCGTATTTTCGTAGGCCAAATACAAATCGTATACAGAAATTTTGTAGTCGCTCAAGCTTATCAAGTTGTGCTTCAGTGAGATTAAGATAGCTGACATCGGCATAGTCGAGAATTGGAAGAAGAAGTGCTTGTGCAAGTGCAGTCTTAGTTGCGGTCGGCAGAAAGTTACGTAGTCTTCTCAGAGACCCGGCAGCGGCGTGTATTTTTCGACTAAGTTCTTGTATATGTGGACCCCAAGATAACGTACTGTCTATTACGATTCCTAGATTTTTGACGCTAGTACTTATCTCGAGAGCAGTGCCATCAAATAGAATTTGTGGTAGATGTGTCCAATTTATTCTTGACACCATCCCGGGACTGCCAATTACGCATACTTGCGTTTTTACGGGATTAACTTTGAGTCCATGATTGTGACTCCATTCGCTAATATGCTTGAGGTCCGCATTGATTATATCAAAAGCCTCCGGTAACAAGTTTATAGGAGCTTGTGTGTATATTTGTAAATCATCTGCATAAAGATGGTAGGAGGAACTTAATTGGTTAGAGATTGAGTTTATAAAAACAGCGAAGAGTAAAGGAGATAGAACGCCACCCTGAGGTACACCAGCAGAAATATTGCACCAAGAGGACACAGTGTCCTCAATGCAAATACGTTGCCGGCGACCAGACAGGTAACTATGAAACCAGTCAATTGTCCTTGGAGATATGTTAAGAGACTGTAGTATACCAAGCAGAATGTGAAAATCAACAGTATTAAATGCATTGCTAAAATCAAGTAAGGTGAGTACAGTGATCATTCCACTATCCATGCCTAGTCTGATACTATCCGTAATGTGTACCAGTGCAGAGGTCGTGCTATGACCAGGACGAAAACCGGATTGGAATGGATTTAGTAAGGAATTTTTGGACAGGAAGTTACTTAGTTGTGAGTGGATAAGGCGTTCGAGAACTTTAGATAAGAAAGGTAAAATGGATATGGGCCGATAGTCAGAAAATGAGGAGGGTTTAGCTTTTTTAGGTAGAGGGATTACTTGAGCATCTTTCCATGCACATGGAAAAACACCGCTTGACATGGAGAGATTCAGGATATTGCATAGGATGGGAAGGATTTCATCAAGGATGGGTAGAATCATGTTTCGACTGATACAATCACTTCCTACTGCATTCGATGAAATCGCAAGAATGGTCTTCCTAACATCACAATCGGACAATTGATCAAAGACGAAAGGTGGATAGTTGGGAGCTGGGATAGAAGAAATATATCGGAGAGTATTAGCTTTAGTATTGGCATTAATGTCAGACGTGGTAGAGAAATGTTTGTTAAGAAAGTCTACGTTTAAATTTTTAGGAATAGAGTCTTGACGAGACCTCCCAACTCCCAATGTTCTTAGAAATTTCCAGACTTTTGCTGGGTCTTCGTTTTCAACGGACGAATGGATATGTTGGCGTTGTGCGTTTCTACACATCTTATTGCAGAGATTTCTAAAGTACACGTAATTTTCCAGATTATCAGTCGTTGGACGACGCTTGTATTTATTTTTTGCCAAGCATTTCTTGGACATGATTTGTCGTATCTCTTCAGTGAGCCATGGGGCCGGTAGATGTTTTATTTTGATCGACCGCAAGGGTGCGTGTACGTTGTAAAGTTGTAATAATTGTTTTGTGAATATTTCAACTTTTTCATTTACGCACTGTGAATTCAACAAAACCGACCAGTCGATATTACGTGCATCCTCCTTAAGCTTAGCAAGATTCATACTGCTAAAACTGCGCTGCACAAGAATTCTCGCCTTTGCCTTGGGTGGACGGATAGCATAGGAAAGAAAAATTAAGTCATGATAAGAGAATGCATCAGCTGGATACTGGCCATGGCTGATGACATGATCAGTAGAAGAAACAAGAATTAGGTCAAGAAGAGAGGGGGTACAATTAGGAAAGTGATGCGTAGCATCAAGTGTTAGAAGAGATAGGTTGTTACAGTCCACTACACTGCGTAATGAGGAAGGTTATTTGCATTATTAAATTGTTTACCTGTACAGCTACTGTGCATCTGCATAATAGTACTGATTACCATATTCTACTCTTGTCCGGTTTAATGAAAGTTTAAAAGGGTCCATCAAAGTAAAACAGACTCGTTGAGAGAAACTCAACCTTAAAGGGTTTAATTAAATTCTTTGTAATGTCCAGTATTCTTAATTACTTGAATAAATTTTTATGAATTACTTCCAGCCCTTGACTTAAACAACCTTGACAGAACAACTCGTTATAAAGTTGACCTAATTCTGCCTTGCGTAACGTGCTTCCTGTCTTTAATTTACTACCTAAATCCATTCTATAATTTTATAAATGCGAAAATAGGTCCGTCTGTCCGTCTTTATAACCATCATATTATATATTTGACTTTATAAGCAGAGGAATTACATACCGAACTTATTACACATATACGTAACCGTAACTCTCTAGGATTTATTATGAACTTTTATATATAGTATCTAACTGATATTATTCATCTTGAATTTCAGTTAACACCACATTATTATGCCGTCAGAGAATGATAGTCAACGGATTACTTTTTAAATAATAGTAGGTAATGTATTAAAAAAGTTTTTATTAAAAGTTGTCTCATCAAAGAGCTCATGTATTGAATTCTAATGAATTATGCGTCGACACGAATGGAGATTAGTAGAGGTCCAAGGCAAACCACAGCGTGCGATGAAGATTAATGAAAAGGGCCGCAGTATCTAAGCAAAATACAGTATTATTTTAGATTAAAACAATATTTTGACTCCATATTGATACACTGAGCGTATTTACACAAGCTGAGTATATTGCTAACATATATTTCACGTAAATTTGTTTTATCAACGGTTATATTAATAGCACTTCTAATTAAGATTTTATTAGTTTTACTTCTGTTATCACTGTTCAGCGTAAGAAGAAAAAGCTCCGCTTGTTAAAATGATTTAATTTTTTATTTTAATTCGGCAATCTTACACACACCGCCATTTAGTCACAAACTAACCAGAGCTTGCTATTATGGACGCTAGACAACTGATATGTATAAATACATAAAAACTTTTTATTTGTAAATACATACATATTATACATAGAAAACACCCACATTAATATTTGCGAATCACACAAACATTTATTTGATCCGACCCGGGAATCGTTGCCCGAGACTTAGTAAATTTAGACTTAATAAATAACAAAATAAATAAATAAATATTTCGGACATCTTACACACAACAGTCCCAAACTAAGTAGAGCTTGTATTATGGGTACTAAACAACTGATATAAATACATAAATATACTTTTTTTGGTGTAAATACATAGGTACATATTTTATATAGAAAACACCCAGACTCAGAAACAAATATTTGTGTGATCCACCCGGAAATCGAACCCGAGACCTCTTGGTCAGTAACGCTTACCACTAGACCAACAAAGCAGTCAATGATAATACATAATTAATCTGAGTTTAAAAATTACACACTATTCATCTAATACCCGTTTTTTATCAACTATGCTTAAACCGTCTCCTAATTCGGAGTCCCCTTAACTAGGTAGCCTTTAAATTCAAGAGAAATATAACAAATTAGGTGACTCCTAAAGGCTGGTGAAAACGTAAATATCACTAAGGGTTAACAAATTACTGGAAAGTCATAAAAGTCAGAAGGAAAACTTGAAACAAGCCCTTTACCAACCCGTCTGGGCAGCGTGGTATGGTAGGCCAAAACCTTCTTTTAAAGGAGATGCCTATGTCTAGCAGTGGACTGTTAAAGGCGATGATAATACTTTAAGCAACTTTTATACACATGTGTCACTAATCTAGAAAATGCTTATAGAGGTAACGCAGCATAGGGGTTTGTATATTGTTTTATAGTCTAAATGTAAAGGGCAGGTCAGAAGTACCCGAAGCCGGAGGGCCCTTATGAAAGGTCTAATAACAATAGAGGAAGCTTACTTATATAACATAAGTGATGGGCTGTTGTTCAGGTGTCAGTTTGAATATAATTTACTTAGAGGCATTGTCAAGGAAGTATAAAATAAAGTTATTACATCGTCTCGAAACAAATTATTATTGGTACGCCCTCTACAAAGTTCCGTTCGTTCGTTTTAAAGGCGGTAAAAATTAAAGTCGACTGAGAAACGTGAAAAAAAATATCGAAACATAGTGTAGATCTACCAGTGTTTAAAAGTTATTATAAATTAATCGATTTGAATCATTTTATATTAAGATTTTAAGGGGTGATAGCAATCTTGCACAGAATTTATAGTTCGACATAAATTCAGTACAAGATAGCAGCTTTATATACAGTCCTAAAATAAAACAATTGAAATCTTAAATGTGAAGATTATAATGGGTATGTACATAGTAATATGTATGAAGGTTTTCAGTAAATTACAAATGTAATATGGTACTACTTAGATTATTGCTTAGTAATAATTTTCGCCCGCGGCTCCGCCCGCGTGTAAGTCGGTTATCGCAGTAAAAAGTAGCCTAGGTATTTTCCCAACCTTGAGAATATCTGTGTATTAAATCTTATTTACATTGATGCAGTAGTTTTGGTGTGTAAGCCTGTCCGACCTCAAAGTTACTTCGCGCTTATAATATTATTATGGACTAGTAAGGATCAATTAATTTCTAAAATATATCTATCAATAGAATATGTTAATGGCACAGGCCAGTTTAAAAAACTACCCAACTTACTAGTATCAAAAATGTAAGAAAGCTCTTCCTCTAATAAAGTTTGATTGCCAACCTCCGTTTTATAGCAAGGAGTGGAATTTACTACGTTAAATGTTACTCAAGTTCATTTTGGTCCTACTGCTTCAGTCAAAATGAGCTTACAGTCATCTTTTTTTAATTTTAAATTGTGCTTACAAAGATAGCAATGTCATCGCTAGCAGCTTAATTAGTGAAATTCAATTTATAGGATTTAAAAACCACTACACAATTAGGTACATTCTAGGCGCAAAATATAAAGATAGTATAATGTTTAGTACAGTTTAAAAAAATTATACGTGTTTTAAACGTTTCTCTAATAATATTAAATTTAAAAAAGTTATATGAAAGAATAATACAATTGTATATTTTAGGCAAATGTTCATACACTGGAATTGAATGTAATATTTCGAATACATAAAGTTATATATGTAGAAGCTCAAATCTTTAAAGCATATCTTATTATTTTGAACTAGCTTTTGCCCGCGACTCCGCCTACGTGTTATTCTGCTGTACAACTTTGATTGAATTTTCCACCGTCTTAGGGTTGAAAAAGGCAATCAAAGATGTACAGCTACGCTCCTCAAGGAACACACATGGCAACTTTCAGCTTCCTGCACTCAGTTTCGACTGTGCCTGTCAATCAATCAGTAACGAACAGTTTTATAAATATTGATAAACCTTAAGGTTTTACTACCGATTGTTGGCCTTTTTATAAACTTGCGATGCGATTTTATCATAATCGCTCAAATACTCGACTGATATATGTTCAATAAGTGCTTTACCGTTCAATACGTACATATCATTTAGTATCTTACTTTTTGAGGCCGAGTGTTTTTTTAAATTAAAAATTTTACACACGGCCACATCTTTGTCATCACATAATATCAACAGCTTTTAACAGTCCACTGACTAAGACTTCTACGTATAAGTGAGGTTTTGGCCTACTATACCACGCTGGCCAGACATTTTGGTACAGGTTTTCTTTAAAGTTTCCTATCTTTGCTTGTTCCCTATGTTCTGCGACACCCACAGGAAGAATAGCGAGGCTAAAACTCCTTTTCCTTAAACCACCCATCCATCCACTTCGTTTCAGTAGCGCCAAATAGGCCGAAGAATGACTACCCCACAGCTAAACATGTACTTACCAGTATTAGTGCGAATAGCGGTAACGGCGCATGATGCCTTGCGTGGTGTGCAGCCAGGAGCGTCCCAGCTCCAAGACTCAAAGTAACCAGTATAGATCCGGCTAAAGCTAATGCTTCCCATTCCGGCGCGATCGGCAATAACGCGAGGCACAACACTATCGACAGCACGAAGGTTATCACTGATAGGGATGCAATCGCTTCGGTTTGGGTACCAAGTTCCTGTAACAAAAAGATAGAAAATGTAAGAAATGTTTAGGCATTTGACTTTCACACACTTTCTTCTTTTCTTTTTCCCGATTACGGCAAAGGAAAAGTTTCCGTAGTCTATGTATGTTTGTTGGTGATCCGAAATAAATAAATAATAATAAAAAATAAAGTTTGTCCGTGTGTTATTATATATTTTGACTGCCTCGGTGTGGCACAATGGTAGCGAATACGACTGCTCTGCTTGAGGTCTCGGGTTTGATTCCCGGGTCGGACCAAACGGATATTGTTAGTGTGATCTTCAAATATGTTTGTATTTATATAAGAAAAAGTTATTTTATGTATTTATATCAGTCATCTAGTACCACATAAGTATAACACAAGCTCTGCTTAGTTGGGACTAGATGGCGTTGTGTGACAGATGTACAAAATATTTATTTATTTATTTATAATGATTGGAGTGTCAAAAGTACCAGGCGACACAGCCTATGTTCATTTTCATCAAAAGTTCTTACGTGATCCGTTTATAGGCTTTTAGAATTTTGTTGTTGTTATTATGTACTATATACTTCAGCTGTGTTGTTAATTACTGTATTCGGTGGTCATAATCATTTAATTTCGTACTAAATATTTCTAAACTAAAAAGGCTTAGTGGAACAGTTCGTTAAACAATTAACAATTTAGGTCGTTCTATGAAATGGGTCACCGGACGCATTATAATAGTCCATTTCCTTTTACTTTAAACTCGTGGATTGTGCTATGGGGATTTTAATTTTTTTATGTTTATTCATCGTTTTAGTAGATGGTGAACGATAATCAAGTTTTATTTGAATCGATATATTTTTTATTTACAATTATTGCTTGTTAAGTTCTTGTAGCATATTCAATTTTAGTTAACGTATAGGTAATAGATGTGAATGTATTCTGAATGAGTGCATTTATGAATAAACTCAAGTTTTTATTACCAAAGAGATAGACAGAGCCATATTAAAATGCCCACATTATGACATTTGTAATTTCAGTCCATATTGCCATCAACCGGACACATATTAAATTGATATATTCTCATCATCATCGGCGTATCGCATTCCTTTGCTGGACATAGGCCTCTCCCATTTCACACCATTTTGATCAATTTTGATCGAAAACAAATTGAAGAGGAATAACTGATTTGAACCTATCAAAATGCAGGCTTATATCAGTTGTTTCAATGTAATAATACTCATACTAATATTATAAACGCGAAAGATGAGTATGTATGTATGTTTGTTGCTCTTTCACGCAAAAACTACTGAACAGATTTGGATTAAACCTTACAGTAATATAGCTTATATATCAGAATAACACATGGGCTACTTTTAACTGCAATAATCGACATACACGAGGGCGGAGCCTAAGCTAAAAAAGCTAGAAATGATAATTTGTACAGTGGTTAAGCTGCGAAAGTGTAACAGAGAGACAGACAAAGTTAATATCGAATTTATAATATTAGCATGGATATAAAACAAGTAAAGCTCACGTTGTCGGCAAACACAATTAGTGCAGGACATGACCATCAGATTCTGGGTTGACATCATATGCAACTACTGTCCAACACTATTTTTTTTTTAATAAAACTGCTGTATGAACATTACTGTGTCGCGGGTGATAAACATGCACGACACGGACACAAACAACATCCAGATCCAGAAAATTAACTTAAAAATACTTTGAAAACCATTGTCGTAATGGTTTTCAAAATATTTTTAGCAGTCTAAAATGTTTTTTTTTTATATTATGAGCCGGACAAAATGACTCTACTCCGAATGATCGAACCCATAAGAAGAATCCATGAGTAGTGGTCACCATATTCATTGCGAATGCGGACAACGCAGTAATAATAATAATAAATAGTGAGGAGGTTCCTGTCTTTGGAGCCCTAACCACCGGTTTCTTGGTCCCTGTACCCGAAGGCGGTGGTCTACTATTTTTTATATTTTTAAATGTATTTTTTTATATTTAAAATTGTAATTAATATGTTTATTGAGTTTAATAAAGAGAATAATAATAATAATAAATAAATATGACGGACATATGACACACAACATCATCTAGTCTCATATAAATACATAAACATGCTTTTTTTGTAAATACATATATAACATAGAAAACACACAGACTCCGAAGCAAATATTTGTGAATCACACAAATAATATTTGGTACGACCCAGGTATCGAACCCGAGACCTCTTGATCAGCAGCCGCATACGCTAACCACTAGACCAACAAGGCAGTTAAGTGATATCATTTGAACACTTCTATTCTTTCAGTTCTAGTTCAGTTCTAGACAGAAACATATGACTAAACATTATTTTCTTGAATTTGTTTTACGATTAAAATCAACAGACTAGCCCTTGACCTCAATTAAGAAGTAGATAGGCACCTAAGTCGGTAACCTAACTAGGTAAGCAATAAGAAAACAGTTATACGGAAAAACTGTTTTCTTAATAGCCTCCTCGTAATTAAAATGTTTATTTAATGAAAAATTTAGCAGGAAAGTATACCGCAGAGTCTGAAGATAAATTAATTTCATTACTAAAATAATTACTTTGAAGGTAAAATTATAATTGCTATCTGGCGTAATAATCATTTAAATAAATTATGAATTCATAAATTAAAGATCTGTTTATTATTTCAACTAGCTTTCAAAAGAAAGAGTAGGTTGTCTTATTTAAAAGAATATTAGACTTTTTGATTTAGCTGTTCATCTAGATATCTTTATTTATGGTAAATATAGACTTACACACACACACCTAAACCCAATTGCGATATTTTCTTGTAAAGTCTTACTACATAAGATGTTGCTTTTGCTTTTCAAAACATCCGTATGGTCGATTTCCATTTTATTTTATTTCATTTCATCGTTCAATCGTTTAGTGAAGCCCCCATTTGCGCTACGATACTAAAAGAAAGTTCAAATGAAAATGATATGTGGGTGTACGCAATATGTCTACCCCTCAATAATATAAGTGTGAGTGTATATATACATATATACATACTAAGACACCACTTCAGACATTAAGTATACGTTTTGTAACAAAGTAGCCTACACCATCTACCTCCATCATTTCTTAATACGCCCAGGTCACATATTCATTAAAGTGTACTTACCCTAATGTATGCAAGACCAATAGCATTAGCCGTCCCTCGTGCAAGATAACTTGATTGTGGATCAAGAGGTTATAGAGATTCGATGAGGCCTTGTACGTGGCAACCTTTTACTTTATAAGGTTTATTACATGTACGAAGGTAAGAGGCTCAGGGTAGATAGAGATAGATGAATGGTCTCCTCGATATCACTTCTGAACTTTAATTAATGTAGCTCTGTTGTTTATGCGGAAACTTTTAAAGAACTTTGGGGAACTACATATCATAGATGTAATGAACTGTATTGAAGAATACACTGTTGCAAAGAAGAGCGTTAATTAATTATAAGTACCGTTATGAACATCAGATCCACAAAATTTTGTTTAATTTTTCAACGCATTTAGATTCCTAATATGGTTCCATATGCAACGAAAAATATAGGTAGCAATATGGATTTTAAGTATTATAATATATATATATTATATATATATATATATATATATATATATATATATATATATATATATATATATATATATATATATATATATATATATATATATATATATATATATATATATATATATATATATATATATATTTATAGATTTATTTGTATAGTTGTATATTATATGTTGTATATATTTCAGCTGTGTTGTTAATTACTGTATTCGGTGGTCATAATCTTTTAAATTCCTACTAAATATTTTGTAAACTAAAAAGGCTTAGTGGAACAGTTCGTTAAACAATTAACAATTTAGGTCGTTCTATAAAATGGGTCACCGGACGCATTATAATAGTCCATTTCCTTTTACTTTAAACTCGTCGATTGTGCTGTGGGGATTTTAATTTTTTAATGTTTATTCATCGTTTTAGTAGATGGTGAACGTTAATCAAGTTTTATTTTAATCGATATATTTTTTATTTACAATTATTGCTTGTTAAGTTCTTGTAGCATATTAAATTTTAGTTAACGTATAGGTAATAGATGTGAATGTATTCTGAATGAGTGCATTTATGAATAAACTCAAGTTTTTATTACCAAAGAGATAGACAGAGCCAGATTAAAATGCCTACATTATGACAATTGTAATTTCAGTCCATATTGCCATCAACCGGACACATTTTAAATTTATATATTATCATCATCATCGGCCTACGCTGGACATAGGCCTCTCCCATTTCACACCACTCTGAGCAATTTTGGTCGAAAACAAATTAAAGAGGAATAACTGATTTGAACCTATCAAGATGCAGGCTTATATCAGTTGTTTCAATGTAATAATAATCCTACTAATATTATAAACGCGAAATATGAGTATGTATGTATGTTTGTTGCTCTTTCACGCAAAAACTACTGAACAGATTTGGATTAAACCTTACAGCAATATAGCTTATATATCAGAATAACACATAGGCTACTTTTAACTGCATTAATCGACATACACGTGGGCGGAGCCGCGGGCGAAAGCTAGAAATAATAATAATTTGTACAGTAGTTAAACTGCGAAAGTGTAACAGACAGACAGACAGACAAAGTTAATATCAAATTTATAATATTAACATGGATATAAAACAAGTAAAGCTCACGTTGTCGGCAAACGCAAGTGGTGCAATACATGACCATCAGATTCTGGGTACCTAGACATGATATGCAACTGCTCTAAGAATATTCCTGTGTCGCGGGTGATAAACATACACGGTTCGGACACAAACAACACACACAAACACAACAGTCCTAGAAAAATAAGTGAAAACTACGCGGAAAACCATTACGACGCCTGACAAGAAGAATCCATAAGAAGAATCCAAGAGTAGTGGTCCCCATACTCATTGCGAATGCAGAAAATATAGGAAAGTGATGTGGCGACTTCCACATGTATGTGGAAGTCGACGCTGTAGTCGAAGCTGTAGCGCGACGAAAACATACGACAGCGCCATCTAGCGAAGAAACACGGAACTACAAAGAAGAACACGTAACGATCTATACGGAGTAATTACTAATCCTGAATCGCGAAAGTGACATTCTCGCGCCGATTAGCATATATACAACATCCCAACATCAACTGTTGGGCAGTGGCCCACCAGGCATGATCACCTCGCCTGGTCGGAGGATCCTCAATTTTTGTTAGAGGAACACGACACCCGTACCTCTACAGTGATATCATTGGACCACTTCCATTCTTTCAGTTGACAGTGGACAAGTCACAAGAGTGTCGCCTTCGCTGGTATGGACACGTGTTGCGGCAACCACCCAGCTAAGTGGGGAATAAATGTTTGGCCATGCCACCTCCACCGGGCCCCGGCAAAAAGGGTAGAACCAAGAAGTGCTAGCTTGACGTCTTGAGGGATGATATGCGTGCCAATGGTCTTACAACGCGGGAAGCAGAAGACCGTGCGAAGTGGAGGAAGAACAATCGGAAAGCGGGCCCTTTGCGTCTCCAGATACAACCGGGAATAACGCTCGGATGATGATGATGACTTCCATTCATTCAGTTCTGCTAGCTAGACAGAAACATGTGACTAAACATTATTTAGTTAAATTTGTTTTACTATTAAAATCAACAGACTAGCCCTTATCCTCAATTAAGCAGTAGATAGGCACTTAAGTCGGTAACCTAAATACGTAAGCAATAAGAAAACACTTTTACGGAAAAACTGTTTTCTTGATTGCCTCCTCGTAATTAAAATGGTTATTTAATGAAAAATTTAGCAGGAAAGTACACCGCAGAGTCTGAAGATAAATTAATTTCATTAATAAAATAATTACTTTGAAGGTAAAATTATAATTGTTATTTGGCGTAATAATCATTTAAATAAATTATGAATTCCTAAATTAAAGATCTGTTTATTATTTCAACTACCTTTCAAAAGAAAGAGGAGGTTGTCTTATTTAAAAGAATATTAGACTTTTTGATTTAGCTGTTCATCTAGATATCTTTATTTATGGTAAATATAGACTTACACACACACCTAAACCTAATTGCGATATTTTCTTGTAAAGTCTCACTACATAAGATGTTGCTTTTGCTTTTCAAAACATCCGTATGAACGATTTCCATTTTATTTTATTTCATTTCATCGTTCAATCGTTTGGTGAAGCCCCCGTTTGCGCTACGATACTAAAAGAAAGTTCAAATGAAAATGATATGTGGGTGTACGCAATATGTCTACCCCTCAATAATATAAGTGTGAGTGTATATATACATATATACATACTAAGACACCACTTCAGACATTAAGTATACGTTTTGTAACAAAGTAGCCTACACCATCTACCTCCATCATTTCTTAATACGCCCAGGTCACATATTCATTAAAGTGTACTTACCCTAATGTATGCAAGACCAATAGCATTAGCCGTCCCTCGTGCAAGATAACTTGATTGTGGATCAAGAGGTTATAGAGATTCGATGAGGCCTTGTACGTGGCAACCTTTTACTTTATAAGGTTTATTACATGTACGAAGGTAAGAGGCTCAGGGTAGATAGAGATAGATGAATGGTCTCCTCGATATCACTTCTGAACTTTAATTAATGTAGCTCTGTTGTTTATGCGGAAACTTTTAAAGAACTTTGGGGAACTACATATCATAGATGTAATGAACTGTATTGAAGAATACACTGTTGCAAAGAAGAGCGTTAATTAATTATAAGTACCGTTATGAACATCAGATCCACAAAATTTTGTTTAATTTTTCAACGCATTTAGATTCCTAATATGGTTCCATATGCAACGAAAAATATAGGTAGCAATATGGATTTTAAGTATTCACTTAAAAGATAATAATTATTTATTTAAAAGATAGTAGAGGCAACCTAAAATTACAGCATTCGTTATATCGTGTTTCGTTGGTAGTGAAAGATCGGTGTGGTGACGGATTAAGAATACAAGTGTCACCACCCCTATTCATTCCATGGGTGTCGTAAGAGGCGACTAAAGGAACAAAATAAGCAGCTAACATCACTGCCAAGAGAAGGAAAACTTGAAACAAACCCTTTACCGACCCGTCTGGCCAGCGTGGTACAGTAGGCCAAAACCTCCTTTCAAAGGAGAGGCCCATGTTCAGCAGTGGACTGTTAAAGGCTGTTGTTGTTGTTGAAAGATCGGAGGCTATATGATGCAGAAACACCTCAATAGGTCGACATGGTGTACGCCATGCTGCGCCGTCTCCATTCCCAATGAGTATGATTACCACTACGCTTGGATAATACTCATACTTTACAGGCAGAGTAGAGCCACATTCATCATCATCATCAGCCTATCGCAGTCCACTGCTAGACATACGCCTCTCCAATTGCACGCCACTTAGTTTGATCCTAGACTACTCGCATCCAGCTCACTTTACAGGTTATAATATAAATTAAAAAAAACTCTATAATATCAGTATGTCATTACTTATTTATATTAGTTTATACTGCTCAAAATAAAAACATAAAGGGAATATTATATGTTAAATAAATAAATCACTAAAACTGTTGTCTTCAAAGAAACCATCAATAATTGTTTGATTTCTTCTTTGAATGCCTTTGGGATCTGTCTGTTCACTTTGAACATTTGGCCTCTGATAAAATAAAACTAAAGAGTCGCGCATAATTATTACTTGTTATCCAAATGCGGTTTTATTCTTTCAATTCAAGTGAAATTAGATGTCTCATTTTAGGGGAATTAACTATTTATTTTGCTAATACAGTCTACTTTATAGTGAGAATCTGTAGTCTACAAATATGTAAATATTTCGGACATCTTACACACAACATCACCTAGTCCCAAACTAAGCAGAGCTTGTATTATGGGTACTGAACAACTGATATAAATACATAAACATACTTTTTTTTTGTATATACATCCATAATAAACATAGAAAACACCCAGACTCCGAAACAAATATTTGTGGATCACACTAATATTTGGTCCAACCCGAGAATCTAACCCGAGACCTCTTGATCAGCAGCCGTATACGGTATATATATCAACTATATCAACAAGGCAGTCAAGTTTGATTATTCTAAAATTTTTCACAACAGAACGGCTATTCATTATATTAATCACAATCACCTCGTCACAAGAAGAGTATAGGATTTATAGAATCTTATACCATCTCATGTAAGTCCCCTCTATAAAAATAAATGCTTAAAAAATTATGAAATTGTACGAAATCGACACAGTAATCGTGAAAATAATGCGAGAAATCTGGCATCCAAACAGTTACATTCAGATTGATCTACATCAGGTGTGCTGATTCTCGATAAGTACTACATTAAATCACCGATCACTGTTTTCAATAAATAAATAATATCATTGCGGGCATAGCGTGGTTTAACGGACCCGAGACACATTAATTTGAGATACTCTCACCAACGCTAAATAATATATAAGTATTTGTCACACTATCACATTAATAACAATAAAACTTCATGAAATCTTAACAACATTTTCTTATTATTCCTTAGTAATATCACTGGCTCCCAAGTCACTGGTTATTCACCTAGTTTAGAAGCCAGGATCTTATATTGTGTGCATTTGATCGTTTTAATGTGGCTTTTAAAGTTTTTTGTAATAATTTTCATAAATCAATTGTAAACAAGGTGAAATGAGTGTATTTTGTATAAATAAAATAAATAAATAATATTATAAATGCGAAAGTAACTTTGTCTATCTGTCGCCCCAAAACTACTGAACCCATTTAAATGAAATTTGTTACACAGATAGTCTACATCTTAAGAAAGGACATAGGCTTATTTTAACCGTGATAACCGACATACATGGGGGTGGAGCTCTTGTAAATATTTAATATAGCAACCAAAAATGGCTTAGAAAGCTCTTGGAAAATGTTCAAAAAATAAAGAGATTGCGTTATTATTTGACGGAAAATTTTCTTGTGTGTGAACAATGACAGTAGTCACAATCTCTTCCAAACCGTTGAAATAAATTTGTTGAGGTTTTATTTTTTCTCTAAACATTGTGTAAATTTTACTCACTCTGTAAAAAATCTGAACATTCTAAAAAAATAATCATTGAAGTTCTAAATCTATATAAAATCTGCGTAAACTTTACACATGTATATTTTACGCAGATGTTACAGACCCAAACTACTACATGTTGGAAATGAGTTCTATTAAAAACTAGTTCTAGAAAAACAAAATATTTAATATGAAAATAAATATTTTAGGCTTTTAAAAAACACGAGAATGAGAAGACTATTTTTTGACTGACGATAAAAACGGAGAAGGTTCTCAAGTCGACGCGATTAATGTATTTTTTTGTATCAACCCAGACATATTTGTATTTTGTATTAAGAATTCTATATAAAGTGTATTGTATTATAATAATAGTATTAGAAAATTCTTCCTTTATTGAAAAGGATATACTCTGACGTTGGTCCTATATGAATTTGGAAAAATAATTCCAACCCTAAGGAATTCACGCACTAATTGTAATAAATTACCAAGTTTAACTTTTTGCAAACTAGTTTGATTTCGATAATTCTTTTTAATTAAATAGGGTACAACTTCAAGGTTAGTTTCATATGGATTTAGAAAAAAATAAGAAATAGGAAAAGATTGTTCACTCACTGATTTGTTTTATATGACTACGCATAACTTTTTTTTATTTACATAGTAGTGTAACTTACATGTGAATGTAGAATGCTGACAGCACAGAGTAATATGAAGGTGCAGAGTAGTGTGACGCAGAGTGCAGACACAAACAAAGCATGTTTCAATCTGACGCAGTATCTTCTATACAGAGCCTCAAGTTCTAATTCTGTGCCCTCCTCTTCCTCCTCTGTGGACAAGAGATAGAACAAAATTATAACATACTTACTTTGACAGGGAGAGTGCAATGTTTCAATGCCAATTAAACCGACCTAAGTCAGGCATTATGTTCAAGAGTATTAAAATCACAATCTCACAGAAAACCACAAAGTATCTACCAGATGCTAAATGGGGAGCGGTGCTTAAGGTAATACAGTTGTGATTTTGTCTATACAAATTTATGCTATCGTTTCTAAAAGATTGATAGTTTTTCATATCTTTAGTCCAACACGATTTAGCAAACTCAAATGAATGCCTAGCTATTACGTTAATGGCTAATGTTCATTCATTATACAAACCTACATTGCTTGACTTTCCATTAGACAAACACGTCTAACAAATGAAACATAACACGAGAGCTTGGAACAAAACAGTTACTATGATACAATTATGAACTATAAATCTGTGCAAATATATTTATAACTGACTTCAAAAAAAAGGACGTTCTCAATTCGTCGGAATCAATTTTTTTTATGTATGCTCAGCGATAATTTCGTCGTTTATGAACCGATTTCAAAAAATATTTTTGCATTGGAATAGGCGTAGCTTATAGGTGGTCCCAACGTCACCATATCGAGGTCTGATGATGGGATCCCAAGGAAATCGAGGGAACTCCTCAAATATCATAGGCACAATTGTCACGATTTGGGTATTCGGAATAGTTTTTCATTGAATTCGGTTCCTTTTGGTTAAAATTATGTTATTCAGCACTGAAATGTACTGTAGAATAAACTTTATTACAATATTTTGTTTTAATTATGTGACTGAGTAACATTAGCCAATGAAACAAGAGAATAGAGAAATGGATTAGAGAATGGAATAGAAAACGAAAAACGTTTGCAACTTGGCTAGGAGGGCAGGTAGTGCATTATGCCTACAAAAGAAAATAGAAGATAACGGTGACTTTAGTACAAGGTCATAATTTTCCTATCATGAGAAAATTGAAAGCTTCAAAGTGACTCCAATCGCGGAAAAGCTCACTTAAACTCGCCTAAGGTGGTACGGGCACGTCATGCGTGGAGACAGCGAGCATGTCGTTCAGAAGGCATTGGCACTTCCAGAGGGCAAGAAAGGAAGAGGACGACCGCCGTTGACCTGGTGGACTAGTATGGCCAATCTCGTAAGGAAGACCCAATAACCTGACCCGACAGCCCAGGACAGACTATCCTGGCGCAGAAAGATAAGGAGAGCCGACCCCACCTAACGTGGGAAGGGGCAAAGGAAAAGAAGAAGAAGACATTAATCTAAGATAGATTAAGCTAAGAAGCAATTTCGAACGCTCAAGTATTAATGAATAAACTTAATGCATAAACTTAGTACGTTGAAAGTTTGAGTACAGGTAACATTGTAAGCTTGAACTCCGTACAATGTTCTTGGTCAACTGTATTGATTTTTTTAAAATTTAATATAAAATTACAACACCTACTGTATAATGTCATTCAACGCCTGTTCAATTTTATAAAGCAGTAACTCAGTGTGTAAATAGTTTTTCAGCACATGTAATAACTTTAATTGCACGCATGGCGTAGTGAGCAAAACAGTCAACAAGCAGTAGAAAGCGACGACGCTTTCTACTGCTCCCACTATTGTTGGTTCAAAGCACTGGGACAACACTTTGTGTAATTTACATAATGTTATTCTGAATCTGGGTTCTTTGACGTCATTTAATGTATGTTTAAAGTCCGAAATACTTATTTATTTATTATTTAATAAGTCTACCTATGAGACTCTACTCTGCTAGAGAAAAAAATCAAGTCACGACGTCAAGTCCGTGTGGTGGCTGATTAAGAATACAGAGTGTCACCACCCCTATTCATCCCGCGGGTGTCGTAAAAGGCGACTAAGGGATAAACTACGCAAGACAACATCAATGCAAGGAGAAGGAAAACTTGAAACTAACCCTATAACAACCCGTCTGGCCAGCGTGGTATAGTAGGCCAAAACCTCCTTTCAAAGGAGAGGCCTATGTCCAGCAGTGAACTGTTAAAGGCTGTTGATGACGACGTCAAGTAGACCTAACAAGTTACCTCAATAATTCTACCCGCAATTATTGTTGTAAATTGCAAGTAACATCGCGGAGCGAAACTAGTCTACAAAAGTAGTTTAAGTTACTCTTTAAGTTTACAGATCTTGTTAAATCAAAACAAGAATTATTATTCATCGGAATACAGCTCTTTAGTTTTTTTGTTCTTTTTATCTGCAGAATTTCTAAGCACTGTAAGTGCAGTCGTTATCGATTGTAGTTCAAAGCTGTGTGTGTAGTGACAGTTTGACAGCTTTCAGCCCGGACGGGGAAAGAGTTTTCTGCTTTACTTTGAGTTTAAAAGGGAACTTGCAGCCATCACTAACAATAGCTGCCTTTATTTAAAGACTTTTTGCCCAGGATATTGTTTGTAAGACTTTAGATCGATAACATGGTAGAACACGCGCACACCCGTTTTCTTAACGTTGGACTCGGCCAGATTCAACTATTTGTAAGTTTAGTAATACAGTGTCAAAATAAAATGTAAATACGTTTTAAATGATATTTAAAACTGGAACTCATTACCAGCTCACGTGTTTCCTTCCCACTATGATCCCAGGTCCCTTAAACTGGGCCTAAAAAAGCATCTTACTTATCCGTTTTATTGTGGGTCGCCACACTTTATTGTCTGCCTTCGCAGCAAGTGTAGTGATGGTAGAATAATTATGTAAAAATGAAAAGTATTTGTAAATTAAGTCTTAATGAAGTAGATTTTTTCTTTGTAAAGTATGTGATAAGTATCTGTCTATTAAGCAGTCATTGTAAGTCATAGAATTTTATGTATGTGTAGCATTGAATGCAGCTCCAACTTCAATCTACATTCTCTATCACTTATATTACGGTGATAATCCGAAGAAGTGTTGAAACGAAGACTAGGAGCTGGTGCAGTTTGCCGCCATGATGAATCACAACAAAACTATCATCCCAGTCACTATTATCATCATCATCAACAACCCATAATGTCCCACTGCTGGGCTGGGGTCTCCTCTCAGGAGAGGGTTAAGGCCATACGTCCCCACGCTGGCCTAGTGCGAGTTGGAGTTCGAGAGGGCAGGGTGGCAGCATGGAACCCTTTCTAATCTCGCAGGAGGAGGCGGCGGCGAAGGCCCGGGAGGACGACCTCCACTCGGACCCGATCAGCCGCCGGCGAACCGGGCGACGGAGGCGCGCACAGCTGCAAGCCCCGGCCGGGTGACGGTCCGAGGGGATTTTCACACTTAAAAAAAAGTGCGGCTTGGAGACTGGCAAGACACGTTGTGGCTCCGTAATCTTGACGTTCGATGTTTTTTAACCTCCCAAAGGCCTCCAACTAAGCTTCACGACTGCTATCTTACAACAACTTATTCAAATTCAAATTCAAAATTCTTTATTCACTTAGGATGCAATACATCTCTTGTGACAGGTCAAGATTCTACATGTACATTTATGCCATGTTCGCAAACAATAGGTAGAGCCGGAGAAAAGAACATGGCAATAAAAACTCGCGGCCACTCCTTTCAAATCGCCAATGTTTACATAGTTTTAATGTTTATAAACCTGATATGGGGGTAAGGTGCTGCCACTAATATACTATACACCATGTTAGAGGACTGATGCAAATTTTTGTGATTAAAAATTAGAACTTATGCTAATTTAAAAAAAAAAACAACAGCCTCAGTGGGTACAACATAGTAGGAGCATCTACTTACAACAAATGTAAAAACTATATGTGCTCAAATATTGGCCAAATTACTGGTAACGAAAGATTAAATATAAAATATTAATTATAAGATCAAAAGAAAGAGAAGAATGGCCTTTATTAGTCACGTAGAATCTTTACTTACAAAGGTAAGATCATGCTCTTAAACAATGTGATAACAACATTCACATGAGTAGAATAAAATGATAAGGAGCAAGTAGTCAAATCCATTTTTCTTTATCATTTAAAAATTCGTCAATTGTATAATAACCTTTACGTATAAGATAAGTTTTGACTACATTTTTAAACTTTTCCACTGATAGACTCATAACACTAGGTGGTAACCTATTAAAAAATCGCACGGAAAGACCCATAAATGTATTATGCGTTTTATGTAGCCTATGATATTGACCTACTAATTTATGCTTATGTCTCGTGTTCACCGAGTGAACGTCACTACGTCAACCTGAACCGACTGCTTAACGTGACCTCCGAATCACGGAAACACTCATAATAACATATCATGCCACATACGGTCACCCATCTAGGTCTGACCTCGCCGTAGTTGCTTACCCTCGGTGGTTGTTTCCAATCACCTAAGGCCACTCGGCTATGAGCGTCACTAATGTATGTAAATGTGATTTAGATAAAACACTAAACTGAAGTGCATTTCTGTAACTGTTTACTGCCAACCAATCATTTTAATAGTCGTCTGAAGTATTTTTGGACAAAGACTGCCTTGTTGGTCTGGTGGTTAGCGTATGCGGCTGCAGATCAAGAGGTCTCGGGTTCGATTCCCGGGTCAGACCAAATATTTGTGTGATCCACAAATATTTGTTTCGGAGTCTGGGTGTTTTCCTATGTATAATATGTATGTATTTACAAAAAAAAAAGTATGTTTATGTATTTATATCAGTTGTTTAGTACCCATAACACAAGCTCTGCTTACTTTGGGACTAGATGATGTTGTGTGTAAGATGTCCAAAATATTTATTTATTTAAATGAAAGGATGCTTCCAAGTCCAGCGACCCTGTGATTTATCTTCATATTTACTACGAAAGTATGTCTATATAGTTGTATATACGTATACTCGTACTTATAGTGTCATAAAGTGTCTTATCTACTAGTTAAGCAGCCCCGTGTACTTCTTCTATTGCCCGTAGCGTTATAAATAAATAAATAAATATTTCGGACATCTGACACACAATATTACCTAGTCCCAAAGAAAGCAGAGCTTGTGTTATGGGTACTAAACAACTGATATAAATCCATTAAAAAAATTTTTTTTTTGTAAATACATACACATTATACATAGAAAACACCACGACTCCGAAACAAATATATATGGATCACACAAATTTTATGTTATACAGTGGAAATAAATTTGTTTACCATAAAAGAGGTTATTGTGAGAGTACCTTCAAATATAGATATATGCTGTCGTGAACTTTTTTTAAAACTTTCAAAGGGGATCAATTCTTTCATACATTAATTTTGTTGCAGTTTAATCTCTTCAGCTTAATAATAATAGTATAGACATATGTGTACAGATATATATGTATGTACATTATAAGATAGTTATGAACTTATTTAATAACTGACTGACTGACTGACTGAGACCCGCGATTGTTGTTGTAACCGCGGGCAACGCCGAGGGGCGAAGTTAGTCCAAAACAGTAGCCTAAATTACTCGTTATATCATCAGCTATCTGACAGTGAAAATCCCGTCGAAATCGGTCCAGCCGTTACAGAGATTACACGAAACAAACGGAAAGACCGACAAAAATTGTAAATTAAAAATATAGGCATATGTACCGTGTATACATACATATGCATTTAGTAAAAAGCGGTTATTTTAATATTACAAACAGACACTCCAATTTTATATGTTTGTATAAATTAGGAAAAGTGCAGATAAATAATGACAAGCATTATTTTCTTGCACTTTTCCTAATTTTATTTGGGATTGACTCGATATGAAACTTTGCCAACTATCTTAATGGCTTAATTTTATTTTTACGATTGCATTCGTCAAATTTATTGGTGGTTTTTTTACGATTAGTCATCCTTATACTCTGTCCATTCCTTTATTATCTTTTTGACAGTTCAACAAATTTACTTGAACTTAAATTCCAAAATTTCGACTTAACTCCTTGCAAATAATCAATTTTGAAGTCATATTAATTTCCTTTTCATTTTATTAAATTTACAGAAACAATACCTACAAGAAGTCAAATTATTTTGATCATAATAATATGATCGATTATTTTAATCGTTTAATCGATTTATCGAATTTCAAGAACTGTTTTATATGTTCCCTACCCGTCTATAAAGTACGACATTACTGTAGTACATTATTAGGAAAAAAAAAACCGGTAATTTATAGGCGTGACCTGTCAAAAAGACAATAAACGAATGGACAAAGTATAGCAATTCAATTCGAAAATAACTAATGGACTAATATATTAAATTAATTTAAAAGACATTTATTCATTTTAGCTTTTATTCATTTACACTACGATTAAACTTAACTTAAATAGCATATATCCCGAAGATATTTAAGTTACCGGGATAACTCGAACACACTCACGCAAGTTGTGTATCCAACAAATACAGCAAAATCTAATTCAAATCAATAAAAATCATGAGTTCAGCTCATAAATCTCATTAACTTTCCAAAAAAACGGCGTTTTAGAATTAACTTGCAAATTAGACTTCACATATAAATACCAAATACTTGTCAGAGGATTGGTTATTTTGTAAGAAGTATTGAATTAGAAATTTATTAAGAAAAATCTTATATGTTTTGGAAAATATTCTGAAACGATGTCTAAAGCCGCGGTTTGATGGAGATACACCCTTTAATATGTATATTCAAGCCTACCAAAGTGACTAATGTGGCTGATAGAAAGCATGAGTAGAATCTAAGACCCCTATGGTCACCTTGCTCATTGTGAGTGCAGACAATGAAGCATGGTGACCCACACTAAGGAAGCCTATTGAGATGCTTCAGCAACGTTGGGCCTCCGGTCTCGCTCTTACCAGCAAAATACGACAGCACAAAAGCTGTCATTTTAGTTTGGTCTTCTGTGTGAGGGTAACACGGCCCTGGTCGAGCCGGCCCATTCGTGCTGAAATCATCATGGCTCTACTCTTCTTCCTAGCCTTTATTTCCAAGTTTATTTGGGGTCGGCTACTAGTTCGAATTTCAGTTTTTCCACGGAGCGACTGGGACCTCCGCAACCCTAAGGGTTTAAGGAGAACTGAAATTCGAAGATTGAACTAGTTGTCAGTATATTTGAGGGCACTGACTTCCCAATAATGATTGCCATAGATGTTCATGACGAGGAGAGCACGTGAAGCGGTCGGTCCCCGCTTCACGTGCTCTCCGAGGCACGGGCGTGAATCACCGCCAAACTTCCAAACTCCAAGCTGCTTTTAGGAATTTCCTAAGGAAAACCCAAAAACACTTTTTGGCCCGACTCGGGATTTGAACCCGAGACCTCTTGATTAGCAGTCGCATACGCTAACCACTAGACCAACGAGCCAGTTCATCATGGCTCTACTACCTTGTATAAAATATATAAAAAATATTTAATTAGCAACAGGTAGATTTATCGAGAAATTAATTATAATATGAATATTATTATTTAGATATATGTATATACACACTTTAAAAATAGTTATCTTCAACAATGAACACTGTAAAACTAATTTCCGACCGGACGGACGGATAAAATGAAATTCAGTCTATCAAATTACAACGAATATAAATGTTGGCACTTATTAATGAAACGGTCCATATAACTCAATATAACTCAGTGATTAAACCAGATAAAAATATAAATGATACAGCTATATAAAAAAATACTAGCTGATATTGCAGTCCACTGCTGGATATAGGCCTCGCTCAAAGAACAAGACCTGGACAAGATACATTTCATGAATACAAGTCATACACACCTACAACACAGTTGGTTCAATTTATATATCAGGTCAACGTCCAGACATTTTTAACTATTTAAAATATACATACACACTATATTGGCATATTATATGGCATATTGCCAACCATTTTAGTCATTTATATTTAAATGATTACTAAAAAAATATAATTTATATTCAAATCACGTGTTTTTTCCTTCAAGCTCCAATAAATAATAAATCTAAACATAAATGACATTATCAAGCTACATTACACATAAGTCACTCATTTTAAATCATATGAAATCTAATATTAAACAGGCAAAAAAACATTAATATTTTAGAATAACGATTTAGATATAGGAGGCTTAATACAAAGTGCCAACTTACGTATATGTGTGTATGTGTGTGTGTATGTGTGTGTCTGTATGTGTGTGGGTGTGTATATGGGAATGTGAGTTGATGTATGTTTGTTTCCATATGATTCCATATACGTGTGCGTGTAGACGTAGCTATTCTTTTGCAGGTATCTTTAAATATATATTTATCGTTATTGTTTCGTTATAGCCATAATTTTTAAATAAGTTTCAGCATCATCATCATCATCAACAGCATTTAAAAGTCCACTGCTGGACATAGGCCTCTCCTTTGAAAAGAGGTTTTGGCCTACTATACCACGCTGGCTAGACGGGTTGGTAAAGGGTTTGTTTCAAGTTTTCCTTCTCTTGGCAGTGATGTTAGCTGCTTATTTTGTTCCTTTAGTCGCCTCTTACGACACACATGGAATGAATAGGGGTGGTTACACTTTGTATTCTTAATCCGTCACTACACGGAATATTTATTTTTTACTTTTAAACTTATTTAATTTAATAATATTTATTATTAAATATAAAAATAATATTTATTATTAAATTAAATAAGTTTATTCATGAAATATTTTATTTTGAAATTTAGAATCAAGACTTGCATGACACAAGGGGGAAGGACTAAGTGCGGGAACCGATCTGCATAACATAGAACATGACACAAGTTAGGTTTAATAAGACCTAATAACTTTGTAATATTATAATGTTTTGTCCCTATTTCGTTGAACTGACTTAAAATATAATATTCGTGTAAATAAGATTGTATAAACTGTTATTTTTATTTTATTATTTTAGTATTAGAAAAAAGAAAAGTTTATTTTTATTTAAACTTAATATTACTTACAACAAAAACAAGTTCTTAAACTAGAAATTAATAGAAATTGTAATCTACTCTCTTATAATTAAAACTCAATTTCAATTTCAAATACGAATACTATCAACCATAAGAAAGTATTTTTAAAAATGATTTTTATTTTACTAATTTTGGCCAAATTTGGTATTCTTGGAAACTCAAATTATTTTTGAAAGAGTATTCGATAAAAGAAATCACAAACCGAATGGAGAATATCCTACTTTAGAATCTGATCGCAAATTCAATCAGTGATTCTTAAAATACATTGCCCTTGTAAAGGTTTGACACAGAATTTAATTTGTGTAATGTTACCTATTGCCATAATCACATGTTAAACGCACAAAAATAGTAAATAGAAATAAGATTGTTAATAAGACATGCCCTTATTTGTTTATTCGATTTACGCATTTCCTTAAAGTACTATTAGGTATTCTGTGGCTAAAGTAATTTAGTTATCTTTGATCATCGATTGTTTTCGCTGATTAAAAATTACTTAGGTATGCTTACAGTAGTTTAAGAAGTCAGTTATTAGTTATCGTTTAATATTATCTGCTTTTCAGTTCTGTCGGTGAATTAATTGTTTTTCTTTAAAACTTTTATTGTTTGAAAGTTGTGTTAAAATATTTTAAGACTACTATTATATTCTACGTAGTACAAAAAGCGGCAACATAATGTTGTTTTAACAAAACACTACATATTTCGCACCTAAATTCAGCGATTTACTAGAAAAATGCGAACGTCAAAGGAATACCTATTTGCACACATCAAGCGTACCAAACACTTCATCTTACACATAATAATATGATATTATACTATTTTCTTTCGCAATTGTCTGTGCGAAAATGTGGTTTTCGCACCAAGATTTATTTTTTATATATGAACTATTCAACGAGCCAGTAAAGAACATATGAAATAGGCCATCTTTTTTGTATTCATCTTTCAAATATGCTGAAGGCGCTTTGTAATCAACATTGAGGTAACTTGCTGTAAAACGACTAATGCGATGGAACTTAAATTGTATGGTTGTGGTTTCGAATACTAACTAGTATGTATGGTTTTCATTTTATTGGATATAACTGAAAGTTTATCCAATAAATAATATGTGGTCGTGGAATAACATACATTATTATATAATTAAAATTTTTTTATTGACAATTGCATGTCCCAGCCGTGCACAAAAAGTGCCGTACAAATCTTATCTAGTTTATGGCTCTCAATAATTACCTAAAATTTAAATAAAATACTCATTTTCATGACCCGGAACTAGGGTTGCCAGGTCGCCAAACCTAATAGCCGGACAGACCAACCAGTTTGACCGGACATTTGGGTAGAAAGGCCGGACACCCTACTTAAGGAGATTTTTTTGTCTCAGTATTAGTAATAATTACGAGTCGTACGGCGGCACGGCTTTATCCGTACGCCTGGCAACACTTCTCGGAATCCTTATAGATTCGTAATGTCCGTCGTTCCGTCAGTCCGTATTCAACTCACCGTCGGAACGGTTAATGCTAAAAAATGAAACTTTACATGGATATATCCAGTGTTTCTATCACGTCAACAAAGTTCTACAATAAAATCTTGAAAAAATTTTTTTGGTTAGGCGTACCTACTATCCGTTTGGGAGTTCTTTACCTTTAAAAGAAAAAGAAAATACCTGCAAAAATAGGGCGTCCCTCCATCTAAAAGCTAAACGGCTGGCTCGAAAAGTCTAAAAAAATTCGTTATGGTATTAAAATATAAATCTGCGGGATTGCTACCATGTACCTTTTTGTTAGTGAGTATCCGATATTTCGTGATGGTAGTCCATAAAAGAAAATTTAAAGGAAAATTATAACGGATTAGATGACTTTGTTAGTTCAGGAGATAAAGAGGCTTAACTTGTAAAATGAGCTTGCTTGGAAAACGTTATACAAAATTAAGGTATTAATACGTAAACGTAACAATTATTCTATTGGATACAATTTTAAATCCACGTACCATAATGGGTGACTGAGAAACCTTTTCCTGTGCGTGGCCTGACACCCACTTGGCTGATTTTTTTATTTATATTTAAGACTCCACTCTGCCAGATGGACAGCATGAGTAGAATCCAAGAGTAGGGTTCACCATCCTCATTGTGAGTGCATACAATGTAGCATGACCACCCACACTATGGCGGCTTAGTGAGATGCTTCTATGCATCTTTGAGCCTCCGGTCTCACAATCACCAACGAAATACGAAAACACGAATGTTGTCAGTTTTAGGTTGGTCATCTGTGTGAGGGTAGTACCCGGTCGAGCAGCCTATTCGTTTGAAATCAGCGTGGTTCTACTACCTATAAAATATGTAATTAACACATATCAAACACATTACACCTTCTACAGGATTAATATAAATTGTAAACATATCTTGTTTGAAAGTCAAACTATAAAAGAAAAAGGAATAAATCATACAAAAGAATTCTCACAAATTCTCTCAAACCAGAAAACCCACATATTTTATTCAAACACGATCTTTTTGCCCACAGCTATGTAGCAAATTGAATCTTGCATGGACCCGTCTCTGATCGACACGGTAAATAGATATAACCTCATAGTAAACGACTTCTCTAGGTAAATATGGGAGGTATTGGACGGACTGCGATCTTGGAGCGTAAATATAAATATTTACTATCTTAACTTATTGCAAATTCAAAAATATTAATATGAACTACAAATGTATCGTTCAAAACATAATAATTGATAAGATCTTTTGAAGAAGAGAATACTCTACAATAATTATTCCGGGAGAATGATGAATTATGCAGAATAATTGGCACTGGGATGTTTAGGAATTATTTCAAGAAATTCTATAACGTCGAGAAAAGGGTACCCATTTCTCTCTCAGAACTATACTATACGAATTGGTGCTATAAAACGAAAGCTAAAAAAATCTGTCAATTTCCAAATAATTCTATAAATGTGACTCTAAGCCTTGAGTGACAACATATTGTTATTTGTACGCTTTCAAAACCACTGGAGTACCGATTATATAAATCTAAAACTTTGGACCACTAAAATAAGGGTCTCGGGAAATTTCACCACATAATAGAAATTCGTCGGCAAATGTAAGGTCGAAAGAATTTTTTATCAGCACCCTGTCCCTAGAAGGGTTGAAGCTGATTGGCGTTTTTGATGTCTCCGGTTTTTATTGTCAGCCCAACCCTTTTTGAATCGGGATCTAACTTTTACAATAATGAGGGTAATGCTATTTTGGTTTTGTTGATTTTGGACAATCTAATTACGGACCAGGTCAAAGGTTAAATATAGCCTATAGTAGGATTTAGGAGTGAAATGGTGTATTACACTCCGTAGTTTGAAAGTAAGTAGTTTCACCGATAATCCCTACTAATATGCGAAAGTAACTCTGTCTGTCTGTCTGTCTGTTACGCGTTCACGCCGAAACCACTGAACCGATTTTGATGAAATTTGGTATGAAAATAGAACTAAACTTGCGAAAGGACATAGGCTACTTTTTACCGCGATAACCGACAACCAGGCGAGCGGCGCCGCGGGCGAAAGTTAGTTTTAAATAAATCTGATTTTAATACAAAATTGGTAGATAGGTCTACATCTTATTATGGAGTCAATAAAATTATGTAGGCTTTGTAAATTCAAATAAATTTTCAATTTTGTGAAATCTAAGAACATATGAATTTAATTAGATTGACAACAATGGCAACTATTGTTTTGTAAAGCTTGTCGATACAGTTCTGTCACCATTTACAACTTTACTATTCCCAAAATTATTAAGAGTCGGCTACGACTAAGGCGTCAAAAGTTTAATTTATATTGTATTTTAATATAGAGAAGTCGTGGAAGTGTACGACAATATTTTCATACTACTCTTAGAGAACTAATTACCATTCTCGACTAAGAAAGCTAAGGAAAACAAAAACTTTCTTACTTTATCCTTACTTAAATTATAAACGCAAAAGTTTGTGAGTATATATTATGGATGTATGTATGTTTGTTGCTCTTTCACGCAAAAACTACTGAACGGATTTGGATGAAACTTTACAGTAATACAACGCGTTACCGGGTTACACGCGGTCGGAACCGCGGGCGAAAGCTAGTATTAAATATAACGAGTATTTTTAACCAACATGCTCGCGTGTATGTTGGTTAATAATACGGACACATAACCGACATAGACAGTGAAACTCGATTCCATGTTAAGACTACGGAACCTTAAAAAGCAAACAAAACCGCGGCTGTATTCGTGATTTTGAAATATACTCCTAACTCGTAAAAAGTCTCGCATTGTTCGTGTCCAACTCACTTAATGAATAGTCACAATAAAGTTATGCTTTTTACGTTGTTTAGGTATCATTGTATGTTGTTTTTTATGGAATGCGAAGGGTGTGATGTCGTGCTGCTAAAATAAATATAATACCATGTCACGAAATTAAAAACTTCTATTCATATTTTTACTAAAGGTTGAATTTCGACTGTTATTCGTTAAAGTTTATCATGCAATTAATTAAAATAACGGTTAAAATAGAATATAATTACAGTATATTAAAGTTATTTCGAAAACTTTCATGAAATAAGTTTAAAATATTATTTTTATCATCATCATCATCAACAGCCTTTAACAGTCCACTGCTGGGCATAGGCCTCTCCTTTAAAAGGCGGTTTTGGCCTACTATATCACGCTGGCCAGACGGGTTGGTTTGTTTCAAGTTTTCCATCTCTTGGCAGTAATGTTAGCTGCTTATTTTGTTCCTTTAGTTGCCTCTTACGACACCCATGGAATGAATAGGGGTGGTGACACTTTGTATTCTTAATCCGTCACCACACGGACATTCTTTTTATATTTTATTTAAAAATATTGCATATCCATACTTTATACATTTCTATACTTTGACTGCCTCGGTGTCGCAATGGTTCTGTATGCGACTGCTATGATTGAGGTCTCGGGTTCAACTCTAGGGTCGGACCAGATGTTTATAAGATCTACAGATATTTGTTTCGGAGTTTGGGTATTTTCTATGTTTAACTTATATATGTATTTACAATAAACGGAATCTATCAGTCAGCCTAGCTTTCGTAGTAAAAGCTCTACTTAGTTTGAAGCTAGATGACGTTGTATGTTAGATGTCCGGAATATTGATTAACTTATTTACTGAAAATGTAAAAGTAAATAAATTGTTACTTCAGAGCTTAAATTGCTATGTTCCAACCATGACAGAGAACTTCGCTCCACTAATAATCTTCTACTCTTATGCCCAAAACACTCTTCTTCTCTTGTCCATTCCTCTTTCGTAGTTGAGTCCATTCTGTTATGGAATGCGCTCCCACTGGAGATCAGGAAAATAACTAACCGTATTACATTTAAGGCTAAAGTCAGGGAAATTTATTTAAAACAATTGGCCGAAATATCTTCGTAATCTCATTATCCGTATATATCTCAGATATAACTTTGTATATATGTGTGTGTATGTGTGTACGTATGTATGTGTTTGTATGTTATGTATATATATATGTATTTATATAATTTTATATATTAAGTATTATATAAATCTATATTATATCCTTTTATAAATATAGTCTTAGCACCTCTTTTTGAGAAGACACCTGCCATGTGTCCTTACTGCACTATCCAAAGGTTGGCTGGTAGAGAATGCCATATGGCATTAAGTCCGCCTCATGCAAATGTAATGCAGAAAGTGTTAAAAATAAATAAAAAATAAATAAATAAATTATAGTCAAAATTTTGAATTCGGGATCTATTTTTGTACCACGAAGTAAATTATCAAGAAGAATTTTACATTTAAACTCAAATCAAATTTTATAACAAAACTCATACCACTGTAAAAACTTCTATTCACACGTATAACTAGATTAATATAGATTATTATTAAAACACACTAATATGTTCACTGGACAAGTGGTTCAAACAAAACCCAGGCGAGCGTGACCCGCTGAAATCAGTGGCCACTGGCCGTGACAAATAACTAGTAGATGCTGTACGATAAATTGCTTTATACGACAGAAATTGTTTATGAGCAAAAATAAACCATATCTATAGGACAATACAGTAGATAAATGTACCTATTATTATTAAATCACAACCTTAGAAAAGTGTTTTTCCATTTAGAGTGTAAAATATTCGTGAAGTTATTAATAGTACTTAATTAATTGAACTTCAACGATATCGTCCTTAAAAAATTACATTGAGATGCCTGACTCGTTACGGACTTGATATTAGTCCCTTAGCAAGGGATGAAGTGACTTGTCGCGTGCATTCATCATCATCAGCCTTTAACAGTCCACTGCTGCACATAGGCCTCTCCTTAGAAAGGTGCATTGACAGCGGTTAATCAAATTCACTAATTAAAAATATTATAACATACAAATTTAAAATTACAAGCTTGATACTAATTATATTTAGTTAAATTTTTAGATGTATTCAGGCGATATAAAAATGCCCCGCTTTCTACTGAGCTGAGTGTTATGGGTTTAAATTCTAAAAGGAAAAACACTTTGTGTGATTCACAAATTGTTATTCTTAGTCTAGGTGTGCTTTGTTTCATTGTCTTGTATGTTTGTAAACAACACAGTAATATATTCCTAATATGGGAGTTGTCTTTTTTAATAAAAAAATATGGTATTTAAGAATCCAAGTACTTAACTGCAATTAGTAATAACAAGACACATCGTTGTTCCCTCGTCTCTCTCTACTGAGGGTTGTGACCTATACCAATCATTCTTTGGACGATCGTTCCTATATCATACATCTGATCACAAAGAACACAGACAAATGCTGTGCTAGTTCCAACTTGAGTTAACGAGACTGATGATAAATATATTTTTTAACACTTCATGCATAACATTTCGTATAAGGCCGGCTTAATGACATATGGCATTAAAATCTTTATACTTTTGTATATAATTTTATAATCATAATATTTTTGAACTATTTATTATTATAGATAAATGACACCCTGATCCACAATTTAGAATCACACCCAGAATTACTAAGCACTTGACCAAATCATTCAAATCTAAAAAAAATTGTGAATTTAATTCAGGATTTCAATGTAACGAGACAAAATATTAGTAGGTATACATTTTCATTTGAATAGATATTTACGGCCCTACAGCAATAAATGTACGGATACGAGCAATAGGGAAATCATATTTACACTATACTCTAAAATTAGTTTACAGACAGCTAGCGACCGATATCTGGAACATATGTTGGAACTGTCGTTTCTTCTAACGAAATCGTCTGTACAGTACTTTATAAAGCTTCTATTGTTTATAATACCTACGTATCAGTAAAAACATATTTTGAATTCTAGTGTGGCATTATGGGCATTAATTCATGTAGGTATAGTTATTTTTTATGATGCATTTAAAAGGTAAATGATTGTTATTCATACATCTGGAAAGTTATATTTAGATCCATGTTTTCCCAATTAAAGTAGGTTACAGCATGCAAGAATTGTAACATAAACTGATTACCATCATTGAATAACTATACAAAGAGCTGAATAGTTTATTTATTTGAGCGCTCTAATCTCTAGAACTACTGCTGCTGCTGACGGTGTTGTGTGTGGCGGGTCGGTCGGCTCCCTACGATATGGTTTGGACCGGTTTGGACGATGGCTGGTGCATAGGTCATGCTTGTGATACGGGCGCTGTCAGCCGGGGCAGGTCATCTCACAATTTCTATTTATTTTTTGGACACTACCTGTATAAATTACAGCATCGTAACATTGTCCTCACATTTAATGAAATGCCTTAAACAATGTAACCAAATTTGTAAAAACTATGTTGGAAAAGAGTGTCCATGGAGTTTCTTGTATGTTCTTCTCCATAGGATCTACGAATTGGAAAAGACAATTAGCTTCACGACTGACTACTGACTTGACGTTTCAAAAGTGCCGTTGTATGGTTTATTTGAAATAAAAATGGTTAGATTTGATTTGACTGATTGTCTATTTATCGAGGAAGGCTATATATCATCACGATCCGACCAAAAAGAGCGGTGTATAAATTAAAATTGATTTAAATAAAAAACGGGGGCTAGTTATTTCTTTGAGAGCTTCCATTGCGTACACTGCGTAATGGTTAAAGATTAGTGAAAATATGTATGAAAGATTATTTCCGCTTGAAAAATTATAAAAAAGTCCTTTAGAGCATATGTCTATCTTGGCTTGGTTGGCTTTTTATGGTTCCGTAGACAAATGGCAAAAAACGGAACCCTTATTGATTCGTCATGTCTGTCTATCTGTCTGTCCAACCGTAATCACAGCCACTTTTTTCCGAAACTATAAGAACTACTGTTCATAAACGGCAATTTATCTTTCATTCAATCAATGCACTATTAATTTTATTAAAACATCGATTAACATCGCCCCTTCGTGGGCGAGTTCGACCGCTTTTACCTTTTATGGGAAACTACTTTTATGTCGCGGTATAACATTACGCTACGAGGAATAGAAAACGCAGACGATGCTGGGTGAATCAGTTAGTGAATAATAATCACATTAATTCGATAATAATATACTAAACAGTTACGTCTTTCACTAAAAACTTTCATAGATGTGCTTTCGATTTAACTGAATTTTCGGAGGAGTTATATGTGGGCTTAATTCCCATTCAATAATAATTCATTATAAGCACTCATGGCCGAGTGGGCTTAGATGGTTGGAAACAATTACCGAGGTTAAGCAACGAAGCCGCGGTCGGACCTAGATGGGTGACCGTTTGTGGCATTATATGTAATGAGCGTTTCCGCACTTCAGAGGTCACGTTAAGCAGTCGGTCCCGGTTGTTATCATAAGATAGCAGTCGTGAAGCTTAGTTGGAGTCCTTCGGGCGGCTTAAAAACATCCAACAGCATGATTACGTAGCCACAACGTGTCCTGCCTGTCCCCAACCCGCACTCGGCCAGCGTGGGGACGTATGGCCTTAACCCTCTCTTGAGAGGAGACCTGAGCCCAGCTGTGGGACGTTATGGGTTGTTGATGATGGAATAATTCATTATAATCGCTCATAGTCGAGTGGGCTTAGATAGTTGGAAACAATTACCGAGGTTAAGCAACGAAGCCGCGGTCGGACCATTTAGGTCCGACCGCGGCTGACGGGGCTGACGCGGGTGACGTTCGGAGATCAGGTTAAGCAGTTGGTCCTGGTTGTTATTATAAGATAACAGTCGTGAAGCTTAGTTGGAGGCCTTCGGGTGGCTTAAAAACATCCAACGGCAAGATACGTAGCCACAACGTGTCTTGCTAGTCGCTAACCCTCTCCTGAAAGGTGGCCCGAACGCAGCACTGGGACATTAAGGGTTGATGATCAATAATAATTATATATGCAAAAGTTATGTTCTATGACTGTAAAGACTGTTAAAAGCTCTTAATGTGATGGAAAAGTTGAAAAGGTATTCGTTAGTTTGACTTGAGATAAATAAAACGTATTTTCGTTGTGCTTAAATGTTTTCTGAATTTTTTTTTTTAAATCATCTACCTAGTCATTTAACTTAGGTGGGGGATTTAAAGAACAAAACCTTCATTAATTATTTGCAAGCTTTGAAATAATTGAACATCTACTAGGTTAAGCGTTAATGCTGCTTGCATTGTACCATCGCATGTGGCAAAACAGAACAATAATCGCTCAAAGGCGTTGGCAATTACTGCAATGCCAATTACAATAACAAATTTTAATTATTTACATGCAGAAAAACAACAAACCAAATTCAAATTAACTCGCGAAGGACTACATAAAACAGTATGTATTTACATTGTTTATCAAAATTAATTTAAAACATGGCAACATTTAGGTATCAAGAAGCACGTTTGCTTTGTAGAACAACATTGTAGGGGAGGTGAAGTAAATATAGTGATTAAATTTAATGTATAATCTTGATAGGGAAAATTGTATGTAACGATCCACGTGCGTTGAAATTAAATTTCAGTGCTATTAAGCGAAGATAAGCGGGAATATACGGTAACTACTGATCGTTCCCACGGTGATTAGTAAGTGCATTTTTATGTAACAGATATACGACTATTAGATACAGTTGTATGATATGACGTTGACTAGAGTGTGATATAGGAAACAAATAAATAGGGACAGAGGGGACAAACGCCGCCGATCTATTCCTGACTGACTCAAACTCTGACTCTGACAAACTCAACTCAACAGTCAAAAGTGCAGTCCCAACCTTTGACATAATAGTGCACTCCTTTATATCAGAATCTAGAAATTAAAAAAGCTCTACTTGCCATGTACTAAGAGACAATTACAATAATAAGTTGATCATGAATGCTTCATATTGAAGTCTTAAGAAACTTTTTCATCTGTCTTTATTTAAGGTAATAACATAAAAATCGTGGGAGCTGCTGTTATTTGCTGCAAAAATTATTACGATTTTCTTCAAATTGTATAACATTTTCAAATTGAACTATTGTAAAAAAATGTTTTCTCTTTTTAGATATACAATTATTCTTTAGTGTCACTTTTCACCAGATGCATTTGAAAATGTAAGTATTCTTTTCTTAAAAAAAAAATCACAGACACGACTGTAATAACGTCAATATGTGTTGTATATTTTGGTTGGTAGCTTGGTCTTTTATGAGCTAGCCAAGGTTACTCTCCTCTGCCTGATAATAACAAAATCGGCCAAGTGCGAGTCGGACTCGCTCATGAAGGGTTCCGTAGAAGCAAGTAACATCATATAAAAGTTTTTGTAGTTCGTTGTAACTTTCATCGATGTTTTAATAATAGTGTTTTTATTGAAAGAAATGTAAATTACGGTTTATGATTTATGACGTATTAAAAAAAACTACTTACTAGATCTCGTTCAAACCAATTTTCGTTGGAAGTTTGCATGGTAATGAAATGCTATTCAGTTTAGAAAAAAATGATTTTAGAAACCACAATATCATTTTTGAAGACCTATCCATAGACGTATGGTTTTGACGAAAAGTTTTATTTACAAGTATGGGGACCCCCAAAACGTATTGTTTTTTTTCTATTTTTATGTAAAAATCTTAATGCTGTTCACAGAATACATCTACTGACTAAGTTTCAACAGTATAGCTCTTATAGTTTCGGAAAAAAGTGGCTGTGACATACGGACGGACAGACAGACAGACATGACGAATCTATAAGGGTTCCGTTTTTTGCCATTTGGCAACGGAACCCTAAAAATGAACAGAATTCAAGAGTAGCTATCACCATACTCATTTTAGATGTAGAGAATATAGCATAGTGACATACTATGGCGACCTATTAAGATGCTTCAGCATTATTGACCCTCAGATCTCGTACTCACTAACAAAACGTCATAGCATCCTGGCAATTTAGGTAATATAGACTTTAAACTCTGGATACACGATGTGATATCCCTATTAATATTATAAATGCGAAAGTAACTCTGTCTGTCTGTCTGTTACGCTTTCACGCCTAAACCACAGAACCGATTTTGATGAAATTTGGTATGAAGATAGAACTGAACTTGGGAAAGGACATAGGCTACTTTTTATTGCGAAAATATGGGTAGAATGAAATAGGGGACGAAAGTTTGTGTCGAAGTTCCCTAATATCAAACATAAAATCATGTAAGATTGATTATTCTACCCTTACAGTGTACCGATATAAACGAATTCCACGCGGGCGAAGCCGTGGGTGGAAAGCTAGTATATTATAAAATTATTATCGATAAAATTCGTCATTATAACCACTATCACTATTAATTATAAAACAAAGTTCTCTGTCGCGTCTGTCTGTGTGTCTGTTCGTGACCAACTTGAATACTAGTGCACCGATTCATTCATTGCTATTTTCAGCAATGGACAGATTGATTATCGTGGAAGGTAAATATTACTAGGTTGTCAAGATTGAAATGTTTTTAAAATACCTATATATACCCGTGTCAAGCCTGAGCGAGCCGCTGGTAACTTAACAGACTTCCGGTTAAAAATACATAATTGAGAAGCTGCTAGGTACTTTCAATTATTTTCTAGGAAAAGCAATAGGTACTGCTTACATTACGCTGCAATGTGTAAACGTTTTCTAGCCAAACGATTTAATTTAAATTTGTCTATGTCGATAAGAATAGAAGTAATCTTAAATCTCCTATTTTATGAATGCATGACTAAAACCTATTAATCATCCAAAAACAGACGTAAGCATTTCATGAACCCATAATCATGTCAGTTTACTTACATCTTAAAAGTTATGCACAAAATAAATTATGCACATAAAAAAATTTGCACATAATAATGTATACTTGTAATGTATATTGTTTTAATATGAAATTCGCAGAAGTTTATAAGTATCAGTCAACCTCTTAAGAGGCCGGCGTACGACACTCGAAACTGCAAGTTGAAATTTGTTCGTAAAATATTGCTGTCTCTGTTTGACAAAATACAACGTAAATACGAGTGCACCGCTGTATGTGTGTATGTGGATTGACATTCATTCGTAGTAATTCGGACTCTCTCGTAGAAGGTTCGGCTATCATTATTTGACTGACACGAATCACACACACATTGAAATATTTTTTGATGCGATAGCACTACTAATTGCTTGAAATTTGTGAAAATATGGATGTGTTTCGTACTATCGAAAATCATGAATGAAAACTCAATATTTTTTCGATTTATTTTGTGTTAGTAGTAGCATAATAATATGAGATATGTTATTGATGACACAATATTAGAAATATTTTTGTTTATAAGACAGAAAAAAACAAAATGAAAACATGACATTTACAATGTAAAATATGTAAAATTTAATTTGATTATAATTTATTCTTTATTTCTAAAAATAAAGACGTTATAACCTAAATAAATACAGTGTAAGTCCGAATATCAACATATCATCGTGGAAATATGTTTATACTGCAAATGATCTTGGTATACCGTTTGTATGGACAATTCAGCCTCCGGGGGCCCCTTAACATTGTAAAGCATTTCAAAATAGTGAACTTATAAGCTATTTTCAAAAGAACATTCAATTCGTATTATTTCTGTTATTGTGTGTAAACTATTTACATATAAGTTTATAATATGTGTGAATGGTGTTTTATTTATTTTCATATATTTATTTAATAAATGTAAATACTACATCGGTAAAGACCTCATATATTACTTGTACTTACACATATCTATTATCTTCTATTGCGCGTAGAGTGTTAATACATTAGAAACATATTGATAACCACAGAAGTGTTATAGTTAGCCAAGCTTAAAAGATAGAGAAACATAATATGCTTGTGCGAACTTGTAAAGAGGAACAATTCTGTCATTCATTATTATTTTCAACTTTAGGCAGGGCACAAAAGGAATATTATTCATTGATACTCCGCTTTTTTTGGTAGCGTAATGATATATAGCTTTCTTTGTTAAATGGGGTTTCTAAGATAAGATTTTAAAAATCTTTTCTATTCTTCTTCTTGTTTCTCTTCAATTTCCAGTAATTATGATTATGCGTAAAGTTTGGACATCAGCCTTGAAAACCTCGCTTTGTCCCTGGCGAGGTGAAACAGTTCCGCGGCGCTCTTGACTCCAGTCCACTCGCGGATGTTTCACTAACACGTGCCGGTTAAAACCGCAAGTTGATGCAAACAATGAAAACAAGAAAAGCCGTAGGAAAAAATATATGTTCTATAGATATCTATTATATTATAAATATTATCTATTTTATAGATAAGACTTATCATCGGGCTGACGGTAGACCTCAACGAAATCAGCCACAAAAAAGTTTTGACCAATGTCTTGCCGCTACTTTCTCTGTTTATTCTTATCCAGGAAGCAGGAACCAACTCGTGTTTTCTACAAATAACAATCTGGAAAAAAAATTACAATTCCAAAAAAAAATTGTTTAACATATTTAAACTTTTGGTAGCGAGAAGAAAAAATATGTGAATATACACCAAAACAAGCTATTTTAATAACCACCTAATGTCTAACTAGTACACGACTAATGACAGAATATCATCCGTAAATGGTTTAATGGCATTATACGGACAATGAATGTATTGTTATAATACAAGATAAGGGATCAAAGTTACCCAATTGTTTAGGTTGTTTACACATCCTTAGAAGCAAAAATAAACAATGTTCGTGCATTAAACTATAATTGGAGGTTATGTTTGAAGTCGATGGAACTTTTTAAATTGTCGAAATGACAAGTACAATATTTATAATTGTAAGATATATTTTCTGGTTTTCTCCCACGTATATACTGTAGTTTGGATCCATGTACATACTTGACATTAAAAAGAACATTTCCGGGATGTTAAAACAGAAGAAAGTGCTGTAGTCTTACGGCAATACAAAATATTACTAGTAGTTGAAAAAAAAAAACAGTTTTTAAGCTATTGTATAGCTTTTATCGCAGGCTTTGAGCGCAGCGACCGAATCAAGAAATTCCGTAACGAAAAAACCTAACACCCTAAAAAGGATAGAGAATATGATTGTAACTACAGTGCGACAAGGATGTGGGGGCTCCGTGCTCTATAGGCAGATTAGCGCATGCATGCTGCTACCGCCGGCCGTTATCCGTTGCCTTGACAATACAGTAATTCTAGATTCTTCTTCTTTTTTTATTTCGTTTTTTTATTCCATGTTCTCTGTTTAGTTGTCATTGTCTTTCAGTTAATAGGATGATTATATTGTTTGGCAATAATATTGTCAAGTTCATAAAAAATGCTATGCAATAGCTTTACCGCGGCAGTCCCCGAGTGCCACACGACGATTTCTTTTATAATGAGCTTGCCAAAGATATACACAAGTTAATGGACTAGCCTGATGGAAAGCATCAGTAGAATTAAAGTGTAGTAGCCACTACACGCATTACGAATGCATACAATGGTGACCCACACTAAGGTCTGATGATGCTTCTTCATCATCGGACCTCTGTTCTCGCACGTACCTACGAAACACGATAACACGAATGTTGTCATTTTAGGTTGCTCTTTAGGTTTTATTTACTTATCGATGGCGAATTCTAAATTAAATCCACTTCAAAAATTTTAAAGGATCGCATCATAATTTTAAAACAAAACGAAACAGTAAGCTTATCTTTATACTACCATGATAATAAACGCAGGTATTATGAACAGTTACGACACCACATTGGATTTACTTTTACCATAAAATATTATAGCTATACTGTTATAGAGATCATTATCACGCATCAAATTTACATACTGGTCCCGCATTAGTATTATCTCTAACGCGCCAAAAATATTGGATTCTCTCTGCCAGAAATTTAATTCGCCAAAGAGTGCATAAATGCAATTCATGCTTTAAGCTTAAACCGCGTAGTACGATCCCCCAGATGGGCGATCTTCCCTCGATTAGAGTTTCGCAAGTTAAATCATTCGTGCATACTGCTGTCGATTACGCAGGACCCTTTTATATTACGCATATACGACGCCGAGGAGTAAAAAGCCATAAAGCTTATATTTGCCTATTCGTTTGTCTCACTACTAAAGCGCTCCACTTAGAGTTAGTCTCTGACCTAAGTTCAGACTTATTCCTCGCGGCGTTCAAACGCTTTATCTCACGCAGAGGTCCTGTTTCGATCCTGTATAGCGACGGAGGCACTAATTTTATTGGTGCAAAACGCAAATTAAACGAAATTTACCAATTAATACAGTCCACTGATTATCAAAATTATTTGAGTCATTATCTCACTCAACATAAAATTCAATTTCAACACAGCCCGCCTTACGGACCTAACTTCAATGGTTTGAGTGAGACAAATATTAAATCCACAAAAGCTCATTTATTCAAAGCTATCGGAACTCAAATTCTCACATATGAGGAATTTAATACAATTTTAGTACAGATTGAAGGCCTGTTGAATAGCCGTCCAATTTGCGTTCTTTCATCAGATCCTTCTGATCCATCCGCATTAACTCCGAGTCATTTCTTAAATATAACTCCTTTAAAATATTTGCCCGCGGAAGATATTGATCTCACTATCTCAGAGAATAGACTCACTCGCTATCAGTTGTTAAACAGAATAGTCCAAAGTTATTGGAAACGTTGGAGCATGGAGTATCTTTCTTCACTTCAACAACGCGAAAAATGGAACTCTCCTTCTAAGCCTTTGAGTGTGGGAACAATAGTCATAATAAAAGATGATAATTCGCATCCTATGTTTTGGCCTCTCGCTGTTGTTATAGAGGTTTTCCCCGGAAAAGATAATATTATCCGCGTCGCTAAAGTAAAGACTTGTTCTGGAACTTATATACGTCCAGTTACTCGGCTCTGCCCGTTACCTACGCAATAAGTTTAACTCAAATGTATTAATTTTAAGTTTTTTTTCTCAAAAGGTAATTCAATTCTCATTTAGTTTTAACGCAATGTAGAGGAAACCTCTAGGCCCCCCGAAGTTGGCTGCGCCACATTTGTTATTTTTATACACTCATATTAATTTGTGTCAACACATTATATTTCTTAAATCATCGCATATATATACGCCTCAAAACGCAACACATATTCCTGGCAACACTTCCCCTCCCCTCTCCCAAATGGCGCCAGCGACAGTTGACAAAAAGTACTTCGAATGAACTCAACCGCGCGCGCGAACAATATTTGAAAATTACGCAAAAGACTATAAACTTGTGACAATTTTAACTCAAAAGTGCAGTGACTCTGTGTTGATCAAGAATACCGCTAAACGCTATCGTGTCCAGAAAGAATTGTCACAGAAAACCGCAAAACGGAGGATGTCCAGGCGGCTTCGATAACGAGGTAAGCGCTGGCGCCTCCACTAAATCTTTAAAATAATTGTAATTTGAAAAGACAAATCCAGTATAATCCTCATGTAAACAATAAAATACTTTCAGATAATATTTTTCTATCAGGACTTATCTTCTGCGAGACTTATAAAGATAAAATAATCGGTAAACGGTTCCCGGTAACGTATTATATAACAAAACATTGCACAATAGTACGTATACATAGATAGCCAGTGAATTAAATACATTAATAGACACAATCTATTTCTTACTGTTCCTTATGAAGCTGCCAAATCAAACCTAAAAGCGACAACCGCATTCAATTCGTGAGCTATCCATCATTCAAAACACAACCCTAATGACATAGTTATAAATGTGAAGTTAAATTTAGGTGTACGAATGAAGTTCTTGATCCAATGCCAGAGTCGAGTCAAGGACAATGACCGTTGTGTAGTACATTAACTGTTTTCCCCTTGAATGGCAATTGTATTGTAGCGTAAAACACTCAATGTAATCTATGTTTTTGATAGATATTTTTGATGTGTCCGATACTATGACACGTAGGATGCGATAATCTGTCAACCTGATGTTTGATACAATATGCGTTACTTAATACACTGGTTAGTATTTTTGAGAAAAATTATACATCAAAATTGTATACTAATCAATGTACGCATGTTAATGGTGATTCTCGTAAATTACTTGTATTAGTACTTGATTGGTTTAAGTGGTAGCAATTGAGGATTAAAAGTATGTGCAAATAAACTAAGCTCTATGAAACGCTATACTGTGAAATCCGTATCAGATACGTCTAATATTGTTAGTTTTTAGGCAACTCAAAATCGAAAATATCTACCCAAATGAGGGTGAGGTTTAGGATTTTCGTTACGACCAAAGATGTCACCATTTTAGTCGTTCACATTTCGCTCACTATGTCCTTACTAATATTATAAACGTGAAAGTTTGTGAGTATGTATGTATGTACATTAGAATTTGAGGCTGATTTCACGCCAAAAAATACTGAACGGATTTAGATGAAACTTCACAGTAATATAGCTTATATATCAGAATAACACAAAGGCTACTTTTAACTGCATTAATCGAGAAACACGAGTGGGAGCCGCAGGCGAAAGCTAGTTATCTATAAGGTCGTGGATAATACACTGGTCAAGTCACGTCGGACTATCTGAAATCCTTCTTTATTTATTAATTGATTTGTTTCTGGATTGGAGATTTTGGAGGAGTAAATTTTTAAAATGATAGCGACGTAAAGACGTTAAGCCAATTGAAGTAAGGAACATTTTTAAAATAACTTTTCCATTGCAATACAGCGCTAAAGGTATGGAGCAATTTTTGTACGAGTTGATCTAGTCTAGATCATTACACGAAATATTATTGTCTAATTGTTTGCGGTATGAAGCGCTCATAGCCGAGTGGCCTTAGGTGATTGGAAACAATCACCGAGGGTAAGCAACTACGGCGCGGTCAGACCTAGATGGGTGACCGTATGTGGCATGATATGTTATGAGCGTTTCCGTGATTCGGAGGTCACGTTAAGCAGTCGGTCCCGGTTGTTGTCATAAGGTAACAGTCGTGAAGCTTGGTTGGAGGCCTTCGGGCGGCTTAAAAACATCCAACGGTAAGATTACGTAGCCACAACGTGTCTTGCCAGTCCCCAACCCGCACTCGGCCAGCGTGGGGACGTAAGGCCTTAACCCTCTCTTGAGAGGAGACCCGAGCCCAGCAGTGGGACGTTATGGGTTGTTGATTGATTGTTTGCTGGCTGTGACAACCCTAATTGATAAAATAGTTGCCACGCCGAGCCTCGTGATGTTAATTACAGAGTACGAGCTAATAGGCGTTATCGGAAGGTTCACATCACAGAGCTATTCGAAATTAGTGCGATACATAGTACATACGATGTTTACAATTACTTCTAAATTCCTGTTCTCGGGCTAGCTTTAGGTTATTTCTCGGTTTTGACTGTGTTAATCGGACAGATTTGGTAAATAAACAAGTCGCATTAAGTTTTTCACATTGGAGAGCTCGTTTCTAAGCTTGATCTGCAACTTTCCAAAGGCAGAAATTTGGCATTTATTATTGATCTCAACATAATATTTAAAAGTCTACAGTCTTTTTGATTTGATAAATATGCTTCATAATCTTAAAACAATTAGAATTAGAAATTGATTCATCCTTTCACACGTGATGCCGTGATTCAATCTTAAGTTGAGAAATAGTTATTCGTAAAAACAATGATTTCAACTATGATTTTAGACCAATCTCCATAAAGGTATGAGTAAATAGATATATTAAACTTATTATTATAAGTACGTACAATCTGGGTAACTTTGATTCATTCGGGTAACATTGACAGTGTGACCATGAACTAGTTTCGATTTATTTTTCATATGATACCAATACAATTTACAAATACTTCTTACAGCTTTACATTTTTAAACTAACTCCGTAAGCGCACCTTAAAAATAAATAAGCTTTCATACAGAGGTAATGTCAAAACTTTTTTCTGAAATTTGCGCCCGAGTTTATGGTATTCAAACAGTGTAAAACTTTTGGAATATTTTGTGAGAGATTTTGTAGAGTCATTTGTAATGGAATTATCGTATTTTTATATAGCATTTGCCGATAATTACGTCTGTTTATCTTATTACTATAACTACTAATTTTTATACAGGCTAACTTTGACAGTGTTTTGAGGTATTTTTTTACATAATTTGACCTACATAATTGACGATGATTTGCTCTAGGAGTGGGGTGAATAAACATTTTATGGTCAAGTGTTCATATTTTTTTTTTTTTTTCTAATTATTTTAGCTTCTTTTCTATTTAGTTACACAAAAAATGTTGCCTTAAACGTGTTTTTAAAGGTTTTTTGATACTAATTAAAATATGTATAACAATGCCAAATGTCGTAGACTGATTATTGATTATTTTATAAAATATAAGACAAAACTGGAATTAATGGTTTTATTACGTCGGTTATACCCATTTAGAAGAAAAACATAAACCAATGTTACCCAGATTAATACAAAATATAATAATTACTACTTTTCTATGAATGGTTCTATGTGTGTCAAAGTTACCCATGTAATGACGGTAACTTTGACAGACTAGAAAATCAGGTTTTCATAAGGACTGATAATTTTTTAGAGAATTTATTTAATCTTTACGGGTGAAAAGTGTTATGAGAGCACTAACAAAGCAAAATATAGTCGTGTTGTATGCTTGAATTTTATAATATTGTGTAAAATATCGCAATTATCTGTCAAAGTTACCCAGATTGACTGTAACTGTTATTTTTGTTTAATCGTAAGAGTTTTTTGCCAAACTTATTCTAATTCTTGAGAAAACTAAAAATTAAATCTAAACGATCTGAAAATATTATTTATTCATTTATTTTTGTCACGCATTTATTTAGGTTTTTGTCACTTTCGAATAAAGGTAGTTCTATAAATTTGTCCCAGAACCCTACATTAGTTATACGGCTCCCAAAATCCTTCTAACCATTCTATAATACTAAACAAACTCAGATTTTAAGATTCAAGATATATTTGTATTCTACATTCACCGAATAATTTAAACTTAATTCGATTTGATCAAATTAAGGGATCTTTAGATCAGGATAGAAAGGCCTCGACAACATTGGATTCGACAAACAATAGCCTGCTCACAAAACGTATAAGCAACTAAATTTTGGAGCACTGATTACATCCTTTCATTTGTGAAAAGATTAGACAACCCTTTGTAAACAATAATTGAGAAAATTCATTATGAACTTGCAAAAACCTAACACTTTTCAATAGTTTATTAAGTCGTGGTAAAGGCAGCTTTATCTACTCAATACTTTAAACGGAACTTAAAGCAATTTATAATTAAGTACAAAAATCTATAAAAAACCGGTAAGTTTTACTTTTAGTCGATTAAACCTAAAAGCTGGTGTAAGCTAAAGGGTTTAGTCATAGCACGCACTAGATATTATAAAAATATATTAAAAAAGCTATAAAACACATAGAAACGCAAATCCTTTAAATTCTATAAATTGTGATACATTTACCTACCTAATTGTGAGTTTACTTGGTCACTAGTGCCTCTATTATACTCGAATTCAATACTTTGGCTGCATTTATTTACATTTAAAAGAATGGCTGGGTTCAAACTTACGAGAGACTATTCAGGGACTAGAGACACTCATTTAAACGGCAATGAAATGACTATAATTTTGTAAGCATATCAGTATACATGTTTAAATTCTATGAATTAAATTATAGACAGTAACACGTAATTTCATGTCAGTAATATTACGAAATTGAGCTATCCGGTGTTTTTGATGTATGTGTGTAGTTTGGGGTTTCCCGTGTTCATCGTCTACGAAAAAAAAATCGCTTTTCTAAAATTAATATGATTACCAAAGATGTACGTCAGAGACTATCCTGCCAAAGTGACTACTGTGCTTGATGGAAAGCATGATTAGAACTAAGAGTAGTGGTCGCCTACTCATTGCTAATATAGATAACTAGCTTTTGCAAGAGGCTCCGCCCGCATGTATGTCGGTTATCGCGGTAAAAAGTATCATATATTATGTACTTTCCCAAGTTCAGTTCAGTTCATGCCAAATTTTATCAAAATCGGTTCAGTGGTTTAGGCGTGAAAGCGTAACAGACAGACAGACAGACAGACAGAGTTACTTTCGCCTTTATAATATTAAGTAGAGATGAGGCCCCGGTCGATCCGGATAGGTCATGCTAAAATTAGGGTAGCTCTACCTTAGGCTAACGAACAGTGACGTCGCTAATGGACGCAAACAACTCAAGAGTAGTCAAGAGTCACAACCTCTTCGCAGATTTTTAAAGTACATATTCCCAATATACCGTAAAACCATAATATGTATCGAAAATACGATAATGGAATCTCTATGTTTAAGTTATGTCTATTCGATATAGACATAACTTAAACATAGTAAATGATATAACTGAAACCTCTGAATATCACATTAGTTCCATATTGTATTTTTTGTATCCTCAACTACAGATATTATATTTTATATGTAGGAATATTAAATTGCTTTTTGATCCAACCACTAAACAGCTGTGAAATGTGTTTTATTATGAAGGGGAAACCAAAAATATGATTCTACTTACAGGCAGGTATGAGAATATAATATATATTTGAACATTTCAAAACGGAATGAATACATACGAAGCATATCACCTGAAATACAAAAGAATATGACCTTATAATAATATCCAGTGTTAGCAATGTTTTCTTTGAACAACAATAGAGAAAGTGAAAACTTAGATACTAGAAAAGATAACATTAAATCTAGAATTGAGTTTAAATTTGCTCAGAACCGACGCCAAGGAGAATAGACAGAGTGCTGCTTTATTATCGTCATTTTAGTCTAACGTAAGTATCTTTAAAAACTTTAATATTTGCAAGAAATTAAAAAGGAGATTCGACCCTTTACTCCTCCTAAATTCAGAAGCATAGAGGGCACACCGTGTGGTTTTAGTTAGTTCAATTCCGACACACCGCCCCGTCGCATAAAAAACCCCGGCGGGGTGAATTGTGATTTCCACACGTAATAGAAAAACATAAACAGAACTTGAATCATTCGTTTGTAGTTAACGCACGGATGGCTGAAGTTTATATAGTCCCCAGGGCAAGTTCCAACGCGTTGAGTATTGTGGTTCCTAAGTTCACATGGGACAATTGTTTGGTAGATTACGCAAGTGTTGGTAAATCTAAGTATACTACTGTTAATTCACATGTTTGTTCAGTCTCCAAAATCCACGCACAAATAAAACAAAAACAAAGATTCGAGTTTGTCCTTGAAAGTTGTATGGTCAAAATATATGTAGAAATTGCCATCACCAAGCACATCAAATCTGTAGTTGTATCCTTACTTCACGTCAATCATGTGAGTATATTTAACAAAACATTTTTGACGAGGAAATTGAAGTTATTTACCGATTGGATGTATCAATCAGGCTCTGCTCATCCGAAAACGAAGTCAAACTCATTTGGCTGATAAAAGTTGAAAATACAAATTGCCAATTTTGATATTGATTGTGATACGTCACGATATATGTGTGTGTGGTATCTTAAAAGTACTACTTAGATGACACATATTAAATAAGTTGCATACTTTGTTTGGAAACTAATAAGCTGTTAAGTTTGTTCTCTGACAGATATTATCACTTTACGGATATTATTTTGCCATAACTTAATAAGTGGTATTAGGTAATAAAGTCGATGTCATGTGAAAAGATTTATCGGTAACTAGTTACACAGTTAGAATAAAATAATAAATAAATAATAAATATTTTGGACATCTGACACACATCATCTAGTCCCAAGCTAAGCAAAGCTTGTGTTATGGGTACTAGACAACGGATATAAATACATAAACATACTTTTTTTTTGCAAATACATACATATTATACATAGAAAACACCCAGACTCCAAAACAAATATTTGTGAATCACACAAATAGTATTTGGTCCGACCCGGGAATGAACCCGAGACCTCTTGATCAGCAGCCGCATACGCTAACCACTAGACCAAGGAGGCAGTCAATATTATTGTTACTCTTTTCTTGACTGCATGTCTTATAATTTAACTGCGGAAAATAATCTAAATTATAAAAAGTCTAGTAATTTGTAACTTGTACCCTTAATAATTATATCAATGCTTATGATTTCTATCTACTACAAACTAGCTTTCACCCCCAGCTGCGCCCGTGTCTATGTTGATTATCGCGGTGAAAAATAGCCTATGTCCTTCCTCATGCTTTAAATTATCTGGGTACAAAATTTCATTTAAATCGGTGAAGTGGTTTATCGCGAACAGACAGACACACAGACGTGGCGGAGGACATTATTTTATATTAATGTAGTGATGATACATACATCACTTTCTTTTAGTGTTTTGAAATTGCCTAATAAACTAGAACATTTTCATTTTATCTGTTGAAGCTTTTAGTAACATTTTTATTTACGTTGGTCTGAAGATAGTTTATGTCTTCATAATATTTACAAACTTAATGCGACTTTTAGTGTTTACTAAAAGTTGCATTAAATTTGTAAATATTTAAAACAAAATCTATATCAATGCAAGCGAGAGAAAATAACTGAAACGAATACAAATTCTGTTTGAATAATATACAACTAATTTTCGTATCACAATGTTTATGATTCGCGGCATATCATAAACTTCTCCCACACTTGTGAAGCTAAATATGTGTTGCGTACTTTTGTCCGACAGACGCAATGAATATCATCAATAATGTTTATAGACAATGAGAATTTTCATACGCTTTCGTTTCGGTAATTTGGTAATCAGCATCATCTTCTTAAAATCAAAATCAGTAATTTCTTTTAATACCAATGATAGTATTTTTTGAATTATCTGTTCTACGAGACCAACCATATTTATTTATTATTGTTTATCATGTATTTCAGACCGAGATCCATATTTTATTGTTAGTTATTAAAGTCTTGACCTAAAAGCAAAGTTGCTACAAAACACAAATAAAATAGCGATACGTTTGCAAATATTAGGACTCTGTAGTGCTTATTTATGTGGTATTACAATAGCACACACTATTACAATCCTAGTCTATAATTTTATCTAAGAACGTAGCAACTCAATTTAGTATCAACTATAATAAATATTGACGATCTGTTTGAAATTTTTTTGTCCGATCCTCCCACAGAGAATAGATGTGTTAATATCCTTAGGAAAACACGATCTGATCTTGAAACTAATCAAAAATAGCGTATCAGAGAATATAACGTATTATATAGGTCATGCTAATACTGTGTTCTTCTTCATCATAAATTAATGAGCTTTTAGTAACTTTCATAAAATATGATGGTAAGTAACCCGACGCTTGTGTATTACTAAATCTTATAAATCTTACACGTAGTACCGTCTGTCGTCTCTCGTATGCTTGGTTCATTTTTTTTTAATAATACAATAGATACTAGATATTATCCGACTGAATTATATTTAAAACATGTTTGACAATTCAAACGGAATGATTGGGAAATCAATACTATTTTACCCGAGGACAGGGAAGCCAAAAGGGAGGGAGGGAAGGGTAATTTTTGCAGTCTATGCATGTTTGTATATTCACCGTAGCGCCTTAACTACATAACATTAAAGTAAGTTGATTTATACTTTTAAGTGTAGTTTTTATTTTTTTTGCGGGGAAGGTAGACATAATATTATTATTAAAAAATATGTGTATTTACAAAATTAATGTTTATATGTATGTAAGTACACTCGGTTCCAAAAATAACGGGTCAGTCACATAAACCCGAATATCTCCCGAACTACGTATGCCATCCTAATGAAACGAAGACTGTTCAATTGAGAATTTAATTATACAGATAAAAAATAAAATAAAACTTAGTTACACCCACAATATTAATCTTAAATTAAAAAAAAACTAAAGTAGTCATATTTTTCTTAAGATTACATTTTTTTTATGATTGTTTTTTTGCTGTTTTTCATCACTGGAGGCTTCATCACGTGGAGGCAATACAAAGTATTAAATGAAGAAAGTGATGAAAAACAGCAAAAAAACAATCATAAAAAAAATGTAATCTTAAGAAAAATATGACTACTTTAGTTTTTTTTTAATTTAAGATTAATATTGTGGGTGTAACTAAGTTTTATTTTATTTTTTATCTGTATAATTAAATTCTCAATTGAACAGTCTTCGTTTCATTAGGATGGCATACGTAGTTCGGGAGATATTCGGGTTTATGTGACTGACCCGTTATTGGTTTATGTGACTGACCCGTTATTGGTTTATGTGACTGACCCGTTATTTTTGGAACCGGCTTTATATTGGTTAACTGCCTCGTTGGTCTAGTGGATAGCGTATGTGACTGCTAATCAAGAGGTCTCAGGCCAAAAAGTGTTTTTGGGTTTTTCTTAGGAAAATCCTAATAGCAGTCCGAAGTTTGAAAGTTTGACGGTGGTTCACGCCCGTGCCTCGGAGAGCACGTAAAGCCGTCGGTCCCAGTTGTCACGAACATCTATGGCAATCGTTCTTGGGAAGTCAGTGCCCTCAAATTTACTGACAACAAGTTCAACCTTTGAATTTCAGTTCTCCTTTAGGATTGCTTAGGTCCGATGCCAGTCGCTCCGTGGAAAAACTGATATTCAGGTAAAACCGGTTGAACTAGTAGCCGACCCCAAATAATATTAGGATTAGGGCTAGAGTATGTAAGGATATTAGTTGTTTAGTACCCATAGTACAAGCTCTGCTTAGTTTGAAGATAGACGGCGTTGTTATTAATCTGTATTAAATTACAGTTTTTACTTTTTGATAAATTTTATTTATGTATTTCAACCAAGGTTGTCATCATGTTTCATTGTAACTTGAACATATGATTAACAGCTAATAATATGTCACACGTTCACGATTAATAACCTGTCAAGATAATCAAACATAGGTTTATCTGCATACATTGTAGACTCAAGGATCGATTGAGTGGAAAGTTATCATTAAAGACGTATGTATGCCATTACCTTTTTGTTTCCTTGTGATGTTTTAAGAAAATAAATTTTATGTTTTATGTTGACTTGTATTAAAATCAAAGTTCTGTCACTCATTTATTATTATTTTATTTTTTGAGTTCGTTTCTGCTGGCAGCTTCGCCTACGTATTATTCTGATTTATAACTGATTGCCTTTTTCACCCATTTACTCTTAGTGCTCGCCTACGGCTTCTAAAGGAACAATAATTTATTTATTCAAAATGTCATGCACTTCTGGTACAAACGCGGATTAAATGCCTATGTCATTATCTATATCTACCAATCAGTAATTCTGTGATGTAGAGAAAACACAAAAATAAAAAAATATCAAATACACGAACACACAAAAATATTGTAACTACACATTAGAATCAATAAAAAAATTATATATATTTTTAATACATACGAAAATTACGCGGTCGGATTAGTATGAAATTTCGCACACTAATAGTTTATGTGGAAGAGGAGTGCAGAAAGCTCTTATAATAGGTCTTTACCTATGGAATTGCCGTTTTGTATGCAATTAGTGAAAGTACTTATTTTTTCAAACTTTTTTATTTCTGTTATTCGAAGTAATCACCCATGCAATCGACGCATCTTTGCCAACGCATTGGCAGTTTATTGATGCCCTTCGTGTAAAAACCAGCTGGACGGGAAGCAACAAACTCTTCAAAGGCATTTTGTACTGCCTCTCGGGAATTGAATTTTTACCCACTAAAAAGTTGTCTAAATTTTGGAAAAAATAATAGTCGGTAGGTGCAAGGTCTGGTGAGTATGGCGGATGAGGGAAAGCTTCCAACCCCAGCTCTTGCAGCTTGGAGACTGTCTGTTGCGCAGTATGGGGTCGCGCGTTGTCGTGAAGGAGCAGTGGGGCAGTAAAGATGCGTCGGTTGCATGGGTGATTACTTCGAATAACAAAAATAAAAAAGCGGCCAAGTGCGAGTCGGACTCGCCCATGAAGGGTTCCGTATCAGCAAGTAACATCATATAAAAGTTCTTGTAGTTCGTTGTAACTTTCATAGATGTTTTTATACTAGTGTATTGATTGGATGAAAGGTAAATTGCATGTTACGATTTATGACGTATTAAAAAAAACTACTCACTAGATCTCGTTCAAACCAATTTTCGTTGGTAGTTTGCATGGTAATGTACAACATATATTTTTTTTAGTTTTATCACTCTCTTATTTTAGAAGTTAGGGGGGGGGGACACATTTTTCCACTTTGGAAGTGTCTCTCGCGCAAACTATTCAGTTTAGAAAAAAATGATATTAGAAACCTCAACATCATTTTTGAACACCTATCCATAGATACCCTACACGTATATACCATCAAACCTATACAGGTTTGATGAAAAAAAAAATTTTGAGTTTCAGTTCCAAGTATGGGGACCCCCAAAATGTAATGTTTTTTTTTCTATTTTTATGTAAAAATCTTAATACGGTTCACAGAATACATCGACTGACCAAATTTCAACAGTATAGCTCTTATAGTTTCGGAAATAATTGGCTGTGACATACGGACGGACAGACAGACAGACATGACGAATCTATAAGGGTTCCGTTTTCTGCCATTTGGCTACGGAACCCTAAAAAGTATGCCGAAATAAGTACTTTCACTTATAGCATACAAAACGGCAATTTCATAGGTAAAGACCTAATATTTTTAAATATGCATAACAATACATAAATCAATAAATAAAACCTCATACACACTACTCTTTTGTCAAATTAACATTGTAGTAGCGTAGCCTTGGCGAAATCTGTGATTACAATATCTAGTCTTTGACAATTGAACTTTAACAATGTGGCCACAATAGATGACAATTATTTTTGTCAGTTTGTTTGTCAGTTTTTTTTTATTATGCCAGTTATTTAATGTAATACTGCATTATTTTTATTTTAAAAGAAAAACTGATGGTTGCCATCCTAATTTATATATTATAGTATTATAAAATAAAATTTGGCTCTGTACATTATTAAATTAATATATTATGAACGTATTTTTTTTATCTCCAACGGATACGAACTGCCGAACAAAAGAATATGCAATCATTTCAAATTATCAGTTTGAAGGTGGCTAGTACAACTAATTTATCAGAAATACATTTAAAACAAAATTAATCAGAGAGAATGATCACAGAGAATCATTTGAGATCTCAATTGGTTATCTACCTACCTTACAAGCTTAAATTCATTTATATTGTGACTCACTTCCTCACTTCAAATACCCATTCAATGACAAATCTATCACGTACGTAGGTACCTTTTCATTTTGATCCGTAAATTTCCATGTTTCGTAAAATGTTTAAAATATAGTAAACAAAATAATTGTTTTGAATAACGAATATATGTGGAGATCACACAAATATTTCGTCCGACCCGGGAATCGAACCCGATACCTCTTGATCAGCAGCCGCATACGCTAACTTCAAGACCAACAAGGCAGTCAATATGCCACAATAGTTTGGGTCACCATGCTAGAGTGCTGCTTTGTTTGCATTAGTAATGAACATGGTGATCACTCTTGAATTCTGATCATACTTTCCATCAGGCAGAGTAGTCACTTTAGCAGGTTAGTAAAACTGTTAGTTTCGTTATTAAAAATAATATCGTATATTTATAAATTCTCGTTTCACAGTGTTAGTTACCATACTCCTCTGAAACGGCTGGACAGATTTGTATGAAATTTTGTGTGCATATCGGGTAGGTATGATAATCGGCCAACATCTATTTTTCATGCCTCGGGCATCAGCTATAATATAACATCTTCAACTTTTCCATTCAATAATATTGGCTCAGATTAGAAAATAAAGCCAGATGTAGCGTAAAGAACACACCACGTAGCTACCAAAGCTCATAATTATGATATTTCATATTCTGTAGGTATTTATGTCGCCAATGATATTTGGTTTTAATATTTAAAATGCCGACTTGCATTTTCAATCATTGTAAAAGTAGTTCCTAAAAAAAGCAAGATGGAACATACTTTCACAGTTAAATATAGATTATGTGATTGATTTTTTAACCGACTTCAAACAAAAAGGAGGTTCTCAATTCGTCGGAATCTTTCTTTTTTTTTTTTTTATTACTTATGTATGTTCAGCGATAATTTCGTCGTTTATGAACCGATTTCAAAAATTATTTTTGCATTGGAATGGGCGTAGCTTACAGGTGGTCCCATCGTCACGATATCGGGATCTGATGATGGAATCCCAAGGAAATCGAGGGAACTCCTCAAATATCATAGACACAATGTCGCGATTTGGGTACTCGGAATAGTTTTTCATTGAAGTGGGTTCCTTTTTGTTAAAATTATATTATTTACTTACTCGTTAAATATGCGGTCGTGTCGGAACAGAAAACCTCATTTGTAATTCGTCTGCGATACCAGTTTTTTCCGATTTTATTTACTTCAGTTACGGGAAATTACTTGTTATTTCAGATAATGTGAACCTCATTCCGATATCATTTTTCTTAGGGAATTGAATTACGGGATTATTATGATATTAATTTAAATGAACAATTTGTGAATTATTCTACAAGTTATTGTTCTGTTTATGTCTATTACTTTTGTTTCAAATCATATTTTAATATACCTAACAGATGATCGATTATACGATCAATTAAACATATGTTTAAGTAAATAATAATAATAATAAAACGACAAGTAAATAATAATCATATTAAACAAGTAGTTAATGTAAACATGAAAGTAATCAATTTTACTATCTTATGAATTTTGTAGGTTGCCGATAGACGTTATTTTACGCGACGAATGAAAATAATTAGAGGATCAACAAACTTAATTTATTGTGATGTAAAGTAATTAATAGAAAACGATTTAATATTACGATATCACTATAAAGCCGAAATAGAAACGAGTCCTCGAAATTTAAACGCTTAACGGCAATGTTAAAAAAAACATTGTAATTGTATGTAACAGTAACCAAAATAATAATACAAAAACTTGTTGGAAAAGTACGATTCTAAGGCCTCATTCGCACGAGAGTTTTTTAAACGAACGTTAAAAAAACGTTCAAATATAACAAATGCTTTCCCAAGTATATGTTCACACGACAGCGTTTTTAAAACACGACACTTTTTTATCGAGCAGAGTTGCATTTTCAATTTTAGCCGTTGGAAATAGACCCTAATATTATGAAACTTCATCCCGCGGGTGTCGTAAAAGGCGACTTAGGGATAAACTACGCAAGACAACATCAATGCGAAGAGAAGGAAAACTTGGAACCAACCCTATACCAACCCGTCTGGCCAGCGTGGTATGGTAGGCCAAAACCTCCTTTCTTAGGAGAGGCCTATGTCCAGCAGTGGACTGTTAAAGGCTGTTGATGATACTTGAACGCTTTTTTAACGTCCGTTAAAAAAACTCTCGTGCGAATGAGGCCTAATAATTTGAGTTATCTGAAATGTCGCCACGCCACTTTCTACTGCGCCAAGTGTTAAGGGGTCAAATCCTACGTGGCATAACATTTCGTGTGATCCACAGGTTGTTATTCTGAGACTGGGTGTTCTTTGTGTCCGTTTCTTGTGTGTTTGTAAAGTCTCCTGCGACACAGGAATATATTCCTACTACGGGAGTTGCCTTTAAAAAGACGGCAAAAACTTGTTGGAAAAGTACGATTCTAATAATTTAATATATCTGAAATACCTTCTGACTGAAAATTGACTAAATATCACACCGTGATTATGTGATGCACTAATGCATCATGTAATCATATTCGCTCCTGTCAATTGATAATATTGATAACACAAGAAAATTGTCTGATATATGGATAATAAATCATGTTTACAGCGTTTATATGAATAAGTATATGTAAAACAACGATTAATACTATTATAAACGCGAAAATTTGTGAGTATCCATGTATGTATGTATGTTTGTTGCTCTTTCATGCAAAAAGTACTAAACGGATTTGGATGAAACTCTACAGTGATATCCCTACTAATATTATAAATGCGAAAGTAGCTCTGTCTGTCTGTCTGTCTGTTACGCTTTCACGCCTAAACCACTGAAGCGATTTTGATGAAATTTGGTATGAATATAGAACTGAACTTGGGAAAGGACATAGGCTACTTTTTACCGCGATAACCGACATACACGCGGGCGGAGCCGCGGGCAAAAGCTAGTAGCTTATATATCAGAATAACACATAGGCTACTTTTTACTGCAATAATCGAGATAAACGCGGGCGGAGACGCAGCCGAAATCTGGTATCAATCTAAATAAGGTATTATGCCTTGGTTAAAGTGAGACCGGATGTCCTATGATGCAGCGGTTTAGTGTGGTTCACTATGCGGCATTGTCTGCGTTCACAAAGAGGATGGTGACTACTTCTCTTGGATTCTGCTTATGTTTTCCATCTGGCAGAGTAGAGTCATTTTGGTAGGCATTTGGATGCAAACTATTTTCGCTCGTCAAGTCTCTCGGAAAGAATATATCTTCTGCATATAATCGCGGGGGGTATAAATATCCACTTGTACAAATTAAATCATATAAATTGAATTGTCAATTTGGAATTTGAAAATAATCAGTTTTTCACTCAACCGTATATACGGTACTCACTTCGATAATCATATAAATCGTATTTTTTTATCTGTCTGTTTATTCCTTGTAAACTCTAGCACGGATTAACCAATTTTGAAGTGAATTTTATAGATAGGTGATGATAATTTTATACTAGTAATTAGACTGACAGATTTGTATTGTTAACCGACTTCAAAAAAAAACTTTTTTTTTATGTATGTTCAGCGATAATTTCGTCGTTTATGAACCGATTTCAAAAATTCTGCTTTGGAATAGGCGTAGCTTACAGGTGGTCCTATCATCACCATATCGGGATCTGATAATGGGATCCCAAGGAAATCGAGGGAACTCCTCAAATATCATAGGCACAATTGTCGCGATTTGGGTACTCGGAATAGTTTTTCTTTGAAGTCGGTTCCATTTTGTTAAAATTATACGTTAGGCAAAAAATACAAAAAATACGTACTTACTCAGGTCATAACTACTAAACCGTTTTCCACCAAATTACCTAAATATTCAGACGTAAGTACTGTTCTGTATAATATAGTATCATAATAGAATTAGGGTAGTCTGTCGTTCAGTAAATAAGCAATGTCCCAAGGGATTGGAAAATAAAGTCAAACAGAACGAAGCCTTACTTAAAACTTAATCTATTTATATAATAATTTCACCTCAAATCAGATTTAATCACACTCAGCCGTTACCTACCTCGATACAAATTTCTTTAGTTTAATATAACTTAACTAAGTTGTTTAATTAAATTGTAATACAAAATATATATTTACAATTACATACTTTCTGATGTTTGAGCACTGTTGTATGTAGCAATGTATATCCCAGATCGTACGTCGCTGAAGTCAGAAACTAATTCATAAAGACAAACATGGCTAATAACAATAACCAGTTGAAAATCACTATAGTAATTTAAATCAATACAAACTATACTAATTTATAACCTCGAAAGTAATTCTGCCTGTAAGTTTGTTACGATTCCACGTTTAAGACGCTGAACTTGGATGAATTTTGGCTTAGAGATAGAACCATAAAAGAGTATAAAGGAAAAATCGCGAAAACGGATATACACGCGGGTGGATCCGGAGACAAAACGCCCTCCCCAGCGAATAATATGATAATGTGCTATTACGATAGTTTACGTTTTATTGCATATTCGGTATTTAGAACTCTAATTACATCTTATAATTTTTTTTTGTGCTTTTTATATGGATATTTAGAAAAGTACACTAATTTCAATGACCCCGTTATGAACATAACAATATAACTCGTTTAAAATCTAACATATCCTTTTACACGAATAATACCAAGTTAATACTGGTTATGTAATAGTTATTTTTTTCGATAGGTGACTATTACCATTTTATACGTGGAAGAAATACATAATAGTGTTTCATGTAACGTGTAAAACAATTATTTTAGGGTTTTATTTTTATTTATGCAATTTGGTAATGATTTCTTACAATACGTGATAGATAATTGATTGTGAAAATTCATAGTGCTGTTAACGGTATCATATAGATAAACTTTATAAAGTTTTTAAACTATCACTTTGATTTCACGCAAATAATTTTGTAATATCATATTACAGTTAACATTTTTAACAGCACATTTTAACGAATATTACTGTAATGTACTAATACTAACTAAAGTTGTTGGATTTACACGCGGACAATATGGCAATGATGCATTACACAATATACTTTTGAGCTGCACTTTCGGTAATATTATTTTCGCCAATAACTTTATTTTGAAAACTATTACAAAAAAAAAAAACCAAAAGAAAATATAAAGTAATTAAATTAGCTTTGTTTTGACACATAAATGGTTACCTTACGATGCTCCCTTGCTGAGATAATGATAGTAAATTGATTATGAGAGTCATGAGATCATGAGAGACATATAAGTAAATACATTTGAAGAGTATTTTTGTATTTCATATTACCAAAATTTTTACTTAATGCCAGTGAAATACTGCTATCAAAACATACATATTTAACATTTTTGTTCTGTCTGTCTGTTGGTTCTGGCTAATCTCTATAACAAATGGATTGGTTTTGATTTACATTTTTACTGGTAGGTAGCTGGAGATATAAATAGTAACTTAGACAACCTTTATTGATAGTCTGCAGTCGCCACGCCGCTTCCTACTACGCCAAGTGTCGTGGGTTCAAATCCCACGTAGGACAACACTTTGTGTGATTCACAATTTGTTGTTCTGAGTCTGGGTGTTCTGTGTGTCCGTTTCATGTATGTTTGTAAAGTCCCCCGCGACACAGGAATTATATTCCTAACGCGGGAGTTCTTTTCTAAAAAAAATAAAAAATGAAAACTCACTCGCCTCACTCATGGTTGTTTTAAAAGTACAGAAAGACACACGGATTCGGGGCTCAGCTAGTTATAAATAAGGCTCGTAATACGAATCCTCCTAACATAATATTACGGGCGGGCTAAAAGTTGACCGGTTGGATGTTTATTTAAGATACTACTTTCATAACTGACGGTCCTTCCAACATCGTTAATCATTCACTATATTATGTTATCTTTACTTCTTCAGTTTCACTCACACGAACGGTGATAGGTCGCCTAATCAGTGTAACTACGTAGATAAATCTCTTTTATCATCTGAATATCTGAGACTTATAAAGATTAAACCAAAATCGTTTATAATGTAGTGGAGGCACATATCCAGCACGAATGGGTTGGCTCAATCAGAGTGTTACTACCCTTACACAGAAGATCCACCTATAATGACACCATTTGTGTTGTCGTATTTCGCTAGCGAGTGTAAAACCGGATGGAAAGGCCAATGATGCAAAAACATCTCACTAAGCCGCCATAGTGAGGGTCGCAATGCTGCATTGTATGTACTCAAAATAAGGATGGTACTCTTAGATTCTACATCAGGCAGTGTCGAATCACTTTGCTAGGCATCAATAAAACAAAAAAAAAAAGTTCTTTAAAACTATTTCTTTTTAAAAAGACTAATCTGCTTAGATTTTTTTTGTTTTTTTTTAGTTTAGTTTTTTCAAATTAGTGTATTGTCATCGGTCTTCGATAAATCTACAAAGTTTGTATGAAATCTGGCCGTATAAAGAGGGTCAATATAGTACCCAAAGGAGTCGGTTACAAACATACAGGTGAAGCTAATAAAAATCGTGTAAAAAAAGAATATTTATTCAATAAAATTCACCATTTATTAAGTCTTATATTTATATGTATAACTATATGATATGTACATAAAGAAAATATTATGAAAAAGTTAGAACTACATAAATAAAATAATTTAATTTACTAGCTCTTAAAACTTGGCTCTACCCACATGTGTGATTCACTAATATTTGATTCGTACAAAAAAGTATGTGTATGTATTTATATCAGTTGTCCAGTACCCATAATACAAGCTTTGCTTAAATTGGGACTAGATGATGTTGTGTGCCAGTAACCGAAATATTTATTATTATTATTATCACTGTGTCTATGCCAAGTAATTTTCAATACTTTTCCATAAAGCAGAAATAATAAACATAAAAATAATTAGCTTTTTTCCATTCTAAAGTGACAAAGTGCACAGTATGTCTAATATAGACACGTTTAAAAGTTTAAAGAGATGCCTAAAAGGGACTAAGAATGTCTTCAAGGAAACGCTAATAGTCCCATTGGTCAATAAAGCAATTGAATGGGTTCTTTTGTTACTCGACGTAGATGTTTGTTTGTGTATGTTTATATTATATTGAAGATTGACTGTTGTGTGCTCTCGGGTTCGATTACCGGGTTAGAAAAAATGTTTGTGTGATCCGCAAATATTTGTTTCGGAGTTTGGGTGTTTCCTATGTAAAATATTATGCATGTATTTACAAAAAAAAGTATGTTTATGTATTTAAATCAGCACCATAATACAAGCTCTGCTTAGTTTGCGACTAGATGACATTGCGTGCAAGATGTCCGAAATATTTATTTATTATAATTTAGCGTAATGCAGAAATAGATATTAGTAGAGATTATTTATTTATTTATTCACTATTGTTTTTGGAAGTTCATCTTGATAGCGATAAGGTGTGAAATCAGAATAAGTGACAGCGTCAGCGAGTACTAATCTTCAAATCTCTAATATCTATCTTTTGATAGATAATATGCATTCTCATTTCAAAAATCGAAGATATGTCTATACATATTTTAAATTTTTGAAATAGGAATAAATAAAATTTTGAATAAATAAAAACTTTTTACTGGATCCTCATAAAACCATAGACAAAAATACATTCAGTTAATTCGAATGAAGAATAAAATTGCTTGGAAATTATTGTAGTAATGCGACATAGCTCCATTATGTAAGAATGTTGCACGTCATTCTTGAGTATAAATTATTCAACAGCCGCGATATGCCTAACATACGCAGTTTGTAAAACAAAACATTGTAAAGTAAAACTAAAGTATATTTTATTTTTGTGTTACATAGTTCATCATCATCATCAACCCGTAATAGTCCACTGGTGGACATATACCTCAAAGGCCTTAATATTAGTTACATAATCATGAAAAAAAAACAAGTTCAGTATCTTTTAGCTTGATAGTATACCTATATAATATCTTACCTTCAATATTTTCCTCATCCAAATCAACCATTTTCATTTTTAAACCAAACATAAATAAATCAAAACCAAAACAAAACCATTTCAAATCACGCAAACTAAAACAACTACGAAACAAAATACTGAAGTAACAGTTTCTAAAGTCGCGAAGTCGGCGAGAAAATCGGGAAAGCGTACGAGCTCCCCTGACAGCGGTCCGATATGAACTGATTCTATGAATGGAAGAAAAACAAACTGTTGCGCGCGGGAAAACGCTACCTTGTCGTGATACTTTGAAATTCGAAGCATTTTTTTTTAATGCATCCTTTATAGTCCATTGACAAAAAAGAATGACTTATCTTTTTTTTCTATTAATCTGATTCGTACTTTTGATAGACCTACATATATATTAATACAATGATTAATTTTATAAAAGTTAAATATTGAATTTTCTATAAAATTTTATAGCTCAATTTTATGGTGAAGAAGGAAGCTTTGGTGAATTGTATTTTTTACGATCTACAAGTTGAATGAGTTTGGAAAATTTGACCTTTGTACATAGAACAAAACAGAAGTAACTTATTGTTTAACATTTTTTCAATTATTTCAATAAAATTACATAATTTGATCTACATTTGATTGATTAGCCTCAGAGCGAATAACCCATTGGGTGAACTTGTTCAATTGACAAGAGACCGTGTCTGGGCAAACGTAGTGTAGGACATCCACAGGTCATGTAGAGTGACGAATTACGCAGGACTTCTGGCAGGAGCTGGAAGCGAGAAGCCAAGGAACGAACCAAGTGGCATGCAATTGGAGAGGCCTGTGTTCAGCAGTGGATTGCAATAGGTTGATGATGGTGAATGATGACTGATTTGTATTAATATTCTGTAGATATAAATGATACTCATGATGTATAAACTATTTAAAAATTAATCAAATAAGTACGTGAGATCTTTTGAATTATTTAAACTCGAATGTTCATAGTTACGAGTACTATAAGTTTTCAAGATCAACAATCTAAAATAGAATTTATTTAATAACATAGTTGAGTAAAGTCTTTTAAAGACGGATCATTAAAATTCCAGCTGTTATTCGTAAAGGTAAGCATTTTCTCTAGAGAGTAAAAATTAGTTTTTGAAGTTGCATTCAGACTTTCACATTTTACTAAGCAAAAGTCTTGTGTCATGGATAAGTTTTCACCAACACGAGAGGTCATAATAACTATCTTAATTATAAGATTACAAACTGCTTCGGTGGCACAGTGGTAGCATATACGGCTGCTGTGCTGGAGGTCTCGGGTTCGAAACCCGGATCAAACCAAATCTGCAAATATTTGTTTCGACGTTTGGGTGTTATCTATGTATAATATGTATGTATTTATTTACAAAAAAAAAGTTTGTTTATGTAATTGTCTGGAAACTATAATAATACAAGCTTTGTTTAGTTTGGGACTAGATGGCGTTGTGTATTAAATGTTCGAAATATTTACTTGATGGATAATAGTTCGGAATGTATTGATTGATTGAGGTTTTAAAAGCCTAGTAGCTTCTTTTAACTAGTATTAAATTATGAAATATCATATAATATATTGTCTATGACTTCCAGTAATCGACCGAAAGTAGCTTCATGAATCATATTTCTAAAACAGAGAGTTTTTAAAAATAAAATACCATGAATCATGATATCAAAAATAACATTCAAGCGGTTTTGTTCTGTACAACTAGGATTTACATTATTTACGTTAAAAAAACATTATTCATGTTTGTAAGGAGAAACTTCGCCCTGCGGTGTAACTCGCGGATGTTATTGTATTTTTACAACAAAAGCCGCAGAAAGAAGCTAGTCTAAGTACTCCTTCATTCAGCTATCTGATAGTGAAAGCTTAGTCAAAATTGGTCCAACCGTTCAAGAGATTAGCCGGAACAAACAGACAGACGGAAAAATTAATATTTTAATTTAAATACCGTAAATACTATTTAGTAAAAACGATTGATTTGAACAATCTGTGTGGTGACGGATTAAGAATACAGAAAGTCACCACCCTTATTCATCTCGTGGTTGTCGTAAAAGGCCACTGGATGCGCCATTTTGGCCTTTTGTTAATTGTCACGCTAAGCTGATTGATGAACGCGCCAATCCTAGCCACTGTCCTTCCTGGTACCTCGCAAGAAGAATGGCCGACCAATACGAAACGTCGTATTGTTATGTCAAATGTCAGGTATAGTTGACATTTGACCGAGAGAACCCCGCAGAACTCCGTGCGAATAGGCCGTGTCAAGACGCCAACGCATTCAGGTTGAGCTGACGACGTGTTCGCGAGCTCCCGCATACCGCATTTACAGAAGTGCTTTCGTTCTTCGCCTCAAACCGTCGTGGAAGGTGTGTCGTTACGGACAGTGACAAGCCTAGTGACTTGGGCCAAGCAGCCGGCAGGCCCAACGCGAGAAGGAGCCACTGAGAGAGGTTAGTCCCTATCTGTTTTCAAACTGCCTGTCCCTGTTCTCATGTGTTCCTGAGGGCAGTTCGTGTCCCTTTATGTCGCGAATCATCAGTCAGCTTATCCGCAAACCGCATAGATCGTGGTAGCCAATACCCGACCGCCATTTTGTAAACCCCGCATCCAAAATTTACAGTCCACTGAAACCGCAAACAGTTATTATCGTAAATCGCATATATTTTCTTCAATCTTAACCGTTGCGTATAATAACAACATTCCAAACCAGCCACGAAGGGATAAACTACGCAACATCAACGCAAAGAGAACGAAAACTTGAACCAACCAACCCGTCTGGCCTCCTTTCTAAGAAGAGGCCTATGTCCAGCAGTGGACTGTTAAAGGCTGTTGATGATGATGATTGATTTGAACTTAGAAACAGACACTTTAATTTTATTTACTTTTAATAAAGATAAACAACTAGAAACTTTTTGTACTTCTTGAACATGCGTTATGTATTTTAAATAAATTATTTATGTATTGTTTGTTTAATAAATGAAAATAAACTCGATGTCTATACCCCTACGCATAAATCAAATGTATTAAAAGCAGATTGCAATTTATTGCTTTATAAGTTATGTGTTTATAAGAACGCAGAAGATTTGTATTTGAATTGATGCTGCACTGAACCAATACATAAAAAAAGTATAGTGCAATACTTGTACCGTATCTTCTTGTGTTTCCTATTTATTTATTTGTTAACCGACTTCAACTAAAGGAGGAGGATCAATACTTTTAATTTTTATGTTCGCTTTATCATAACTGCGTTCATGCATTTTTTAACAGACTTCAAAAAAGGAGGAGGTCCTCAATTCGTCGGAATCTTTTCTTATAAGTATGTTCAGCGATAATTTCATCGGTTATGACCCGATTTCAAAAATTATTTTTGCATTGGAATGGGCGTAGCTTACAGGTGGTCCCATCGTCACCATATCGGGATCTGATGATGGGATCCCAAGGAAATCGAGGAAACTCCTCAAATAACATAGGCACAATTGTCGCGATTTGGGATATATATATATAGGATTTGGGATAACAGCTTGTCTTTGAAGTCGGTTCCTTTTTGTTAAAATTATTATATATCCTATACAAATAAACGCACTTTTTCTATTACTTTTTCGGTCGTTAACAAATGATTCACATGACAGCTTAAATCCTTACCATTCGTACTTCTTTATTACTAATAATTCTTTATTATAAATTCGAAAGTACCTCAGTCTGTATGGTTGTTGCACTTTTACGCTAAAACTACTCAACCGATTTACATAGAATTTGTTACTCGGATAGTATAGAGCTTGAGACAGGACATTTGCCACTTTTAGCGCGATAACCATTTACACATTTAAAAAAAACGTACATGATTACCTTCTTGAGAGGGCGGAATAACTTAATCATGAGTACACCTCCTAATAGTCTATTTTTTACTGTGAACGATTATAAGTAAGTATATGTATTTTTGTGTGTTTGTATGTATGAACTTATAAGTATGTGTCTGTATGTATATGTATGTGTGTGTGGTATGTATGTTTATGAATATTTGTGTACATAATTATGTGTATATTCGAGTGTTTTCTATGTATAATATGTATGTATTTACAAAAAAAGTATGTTTATGTATTGATATCAGTTGTCTAGTACCCATAACACAAGGTCTGCTTAGCTTGGGACTAGATGATGTTGTGTGTCAGATGTCCAAAAATATTTAAGTATTTATTTGTGTTATCTGTTGCTGTTTACGACTGTAACCTCGTTGCACCTACTGTAATAAATCTCTACACACCCCAGCGGTTGGCTGGTAGAGAATGCCACAGGCATAAAGTCCGCCAATGCACACAAGTTATAAATAAATAAATAACCGACATATGTACACGCTAGGGAAACCACGGTTGAAAGCTAGTACAAAATACATGCTTTGTGCTAACATTCAATAATAGTGTGTGCAACACATATTATTATAGTTATAAAAGCAAAACACCATTCGTTTGTTTATTTTCATGAGTTAATTTAAAATAGTACAAAGTCACCGACCACAACATTTCAACTACTCTACATCAAATGTTTGCTCACGTTTACATAATTTCACTCAGGGTATTGTTTACAATCTTTGAATTGGAGATAAGCATGTAAATGTGGATTCAAATCACGATTTGTAACTTCGATATTTTTTTCGTGTAAACAAATAGGCCCGCAGACCAAAGGGGTGTAGCCGTATCGTCTTTTGCCGATACAAAGTAGTGATATACAGGTACATATATTTGCTGAGTAATTAAATAAGTGATTACGTTTGATGCTAGTTTATATGATAATTATTATAAGAGCGATAAGCTCACTTGCCCACTTTGTGCAAGGGAGTTTATTGCAAAAATCTGCTATTTATGCCATCTCCAGGCACATCAGCGCCAAACCTTTAAGGGGTCGAAGTAGTCGCCATGGCTGAAATCGGTCGGACTATTATTATTACTGATATAATAATATGGGCACGCCGTTATGCTCGAGATGCGTCACGGGACCCCCTCATATCGGTTGACGCTTCTAATCTTTCCAGGACCTCTTAATTTCCGAGATTAACAATTCATTACTTGTTTCACCATCAAAACATTTTAAATAAAAAAAGTAAATATTAAAACCCAACTCTGTAAAAACGACGCTAAAAAAGTTTTGAAACAAAATTTTCAGCACACTTTTTAAGCGTCATTTTTGTCGTTGTTAACTTTTTTTTTTTTCTTTTATGTTAGGTCAAAATCTTACATAAATGTGAATCTATGTGGAACATCCTTATTGTTCCTACACCTGTGAAATTTTGATTTTTTTTATTCGTGTGGAAATCCCCACGTATACCACCAGTTGATATGTCGGACTCGAACCTACTAAAAACCACACACGCCATCTCGGGTACTATGAGACGCTGACATATTATATTTGTATGTGCCATCGTACGGCACATCCCAGCCACAGTCGTGACGTATAGCGCACATACATAACTTATAGTAGCTGAAACTGGAGAACTTAATCTTTGGTGGACCCTTGTTAGTGCTTCTAACAAGAAAGAACTTTTTGGCACATAAGAATTACGTATACATTTCTCTTCAAAAAGAGGGACTTCTTTTCTTTTTTGTTATCGCTAGTAGTAGTTGTAGCATGTATCTCTACCGGTAGAAATTACTGAACTAAATTGATAACAATTGGGAGCACTCACAAAAAATATTATTTGTATTGGAGACATACAGATGGAATTTCGGCATTAATTTCTTCTCCATAACATCTTTGTTGTTTGGAAAATTTGAGAGATATAATCGTAGTCAGGCAGTAGCTATACATCGCATTATTTAATTTAAACTTTATAACCATACATAATATATCTACTGGAAATATTTCGGTAGATATATCTAAGGAACAAGTCAACATAACTAATATCTAAATTTATAAGAACAGGCAGTTATTTTATAAAGTAAGTTCTCTTAATAAAATCATTATTTTGTTGTGTTGGAAACCAATAGCTTAAAGAGGATGGTTAATTTCTTCATTTTTTACTGTTTCTAAAGTTTGAGAAACATCAACTCAGCCAACTGAAAAACAGAGTTATATTATATAAATAAACTAGTTGACCCAGCGAACTTCGTACCGCCCAACTTTAAAATTCCAGAACTTGATCGCAGCGCCACCTACCGGGTCCAATTGCGAATCTAAACCATTCCCAGATCCCTTTGAACACACACAAAAAATTTCATCAAAATCGGTCCAGTCGTTTGAGAGAAGTTCAGTGACATACACACTCACAGAAGAATGATATATATAAAGATATATGTATTTTTTGGAAAGCTACCAATAAGCGATGATGCGGGGGAACTTTTTGATGCTTGTATGTAAATAATATTTATGCTAATATTGTTTTCATGTAAAGTAGAGATCAAATATCGTAGTCGTCCCGATATTTTGTACGTTTTTGACAATTTATGTTAAATCGGTAAAATATGTTATATGGTGTAAATATAAGTTTATAAATAATACATAAAGAAAAAATTAATACATGTGTACGTATTACACAGCTATGTATCCTTGGAGGAACCGAAGCAGCAGTCACGATTACTGACCACAGATTGCTTGTTTATTGAGATAGGACATCATTTCCGGTCGCTATTATAAGAATCAGTGGGTCGAGTATCGTTTACTGTTATGGTGAGATAGATGCGGTACTCTAATACTACATGACTGAATATACGTTTTCGCAAAGGATACCAGAATTCGTTTTTTTTTTCGGTATCTCAGAACTCTTAGAAAAATTAGATTTTTTGCTATGAGAGGGGGGTTGGGAAATTAAAATATTTTACTTTCTGTTCTACTTAATTAACCTTTAAAAGAATGATTCCATACCTATGGGAAAAATTGGAGAATATAGTTTATAAATAATCATCATAATTAGGTTCGAATAATGATGAAACCGCAAGATTGCTCTAGAGTACAATAACATAGCAATTATAACGAAGGCAAAAGTCAATATAAAAATTCATTCTAAAAGAGAAATATTTCATAGAAATATATGGTTTCTGGTGTCGATAACGTTAAATTGAAAAGTAAGTATATTTCTAAGAACTTTTTGAGGAAAAAGCCAATTTGAGTCATATTATCACAAATGTGATCGTGTTGCTAGGTAATTTATATCATATAACAATTTCATAACTTTTCATGTTTCGGTGTACCTTCAATCAAACTCGTATATGTCGTATATAAAGTGTTCATTGATCTTTTGAACATTAAAATAGATATAGGGTACTATTTTGTAAAGGATCTCCACAAAAAAATATCATAGTGAAATCTATATTTTTCCGTCTGATCTTGTTTTCAAATATGTAATTGCATTATTTTTCAGTTTTAATTATTTTGTATATTTATTTTAGCAAAGTGCAAAAAGAATTCGTGTGGTGAAGGATTAAAAATACGAAGTGTCACCACACCTTTTCATCCCGTGGGTGTCGAAGATCGATTATACTATCCAGGGTGGTACCGGAAGCCAATACGTCATCACTTACTAAGAAGAAGCCTATAGAAGCCTATAGAAGAAGTGGACTATTAGCTGTTGATGAAGATAATGATGAAAAATTAATTCCCATCAGCATTTCAAACAAAAAATATTATACAGGTGTGTTTCAAGTTATACTTGCATCAAGATATAATAATAACGTTTCGAAATGGTTCATACAATTTACTTAAAGCCAAACATTGTATCTCGGCCACTTTATTTAATCTTTATTGTACACACATTTTCATATTACAATTATAAAAACAAACAAATATTCTAGACCCATAGCTACATTTGAAAATATATCTGCACAAACCCCGTTAGTTACCTCACTAATGGAACGTAATTTATAATTCACGTGACGGACGACACGTGATTTTACAACTCTGGTGAGTTTATTATATTACAGAGGTCCTTTTAAGGAATCTCAATTGGATTATTCAGATTAAACGCTGTGTGACTCTGAAGGTTTCTACTCACTAGTGCGGCGCGGCTTAGACGGGACGGCTATGCCGACCGTTTTAAACTGGCCCACGCTATCGAATTAAACGGTTCGGCTCTTCCTTCCTGTGCCGAGTAGTTACAACCCAAAACTCACTACCAGCACACGTATTCTCCTTCCACTATGATCACATTTTATTTAAGTGGGACGTGAAATAGCATCTCACTAGACAATTATAGTGTGAGTCACTATGCGACACTGCACACATTCACAATCTTTTTGACAACCACCACTCTTGGATTCTGCTCATGTTTTCCGGCAGGCATTTTATCAGCTTTTAAGTAATAAGTAATTATCAGAACGTCAAGGCTCTACTTTGCGGTACTGAGGGGATGGACTGTAAGGTCAGGGTCTCAACAAACATTCCGGACGCGCACGTTACCGGTCATTCCTAGCCGGGCTTGTTGCATGATCATATATACCCGGTATAGTGTGTTGAAACCTTTAGTGCCGCGATCGTTTCGATATATTATACATCCATATTTATTCTTACAAGAATGGTTTTATGACTTTCTTATAGACACTATAGTAAAACTGACAAGACGTGTTTCAAATGCGCTTCGATCATGGGGCATGTCACGTAGACGTCTTACATTGCATTGAAAATCATTGATCGATATAATTAGCTTATATGTATTAAGAAATGCCTAGGATCACTAGGACTTAGACCTCTCCGAACAAAGGTCTCTCGGGCTGCCTGGGATATCGACATGTATACCTATTACCATTACATGAAAACATTACATTTGATTTTTTTGATGGCAGATAGACAAAGAAAAGATTTTAAAGATTTCTGAGGATAATTTTGAGCGACTGCGTCTGTCTTTCTCTCTGCCGATCACTGGATTAATGCAACTGTGTGTATGACGGCTGTTTACATAAATAGAACTCTATTTATTCAAAATAAACTGAAATGAAAACCATCCCTGTACCGAATATAATCAAATATGTTCAGGTCACAACGACACGCAATGCATTCCAAAATATACACAAAAAGAAGTCCACGCATTTCACCGCCGACAACAATATCTAAAATAACCCACAAGTCTACAATATACAAACATATCCATGATATTTGCTCGCAGCTATTTTCATTGCACACTATCGATCTCAAATAAAACAACCCGTAACAACATCCAAATTTCAATAATACACCAATTCGCAACGATGTCAACAACATGCTAGCTGTTATGTAGCTTTGTAAGCAGTCAAAGTTATAGGTTGATTTATTGCAGCAATCGTCTTTCTGAAAGGGTGACAAACCAAATTTGGCGTTTCAGTAAGTGTCAGAAAACGCACTGTCACTGCAGAATGCTCTAGAAAAAAATCAATTTCAATTTCCGATACTCCAAAACCCCTTCAACTATTCAAAACTTTTGAAGGTCTGAATTCATTTTATTTAGTTAGAAATGTAAATTAAATAAATAACTTTTTAAAGAAAAATAAATCATGCCTATAAATATAACTCATTTAGGATTCCGATGAGCCCTCAAGCAAAAACAGATATGGAAACGAAACTTGTTGTAAGTCGCTTAGTCTTTATGAGGGTTTCCTTTTATATATCTATGGGGTTTCGAAAAAAATAAACAAAGTAAAATAGTACCTCTCGAACCTGCCGGTTTTGAATGTATGATGTCCTTCTTTGGACTAGGCAGTTTAGTAAGTCTCCCCAAAATTGGCACAAAATTATGTATATCTTTAAAATAATCGAGGAACTTTACAAACATACAAGAAACGGACACAAATAACACCCAGACTCAGAACTACAATTTTTAGATCACATAGTTTATAGGTAGTAGAGAGCCACGCTGATATCACCACGAATGGGCCGGCTCGACCGGGGCTATGTAACCTCACACAGAAGACCATTAAATGACAGCAATCGCGCTGTCGTCTTTCGTTGCTGAGTATGAGAATGAAAGTGCTGTCATGTGTGGCTCAACACCAAAATACTCATGGCAGAAGGAAGTCATAGCCCCGCAGCAATGCATGTTTTTGACTTTGAAACGATTTCTTTTTCTTTTCGTTCTTACAAACGTAATTTTGAAATGAAATAAATGAGTTTTAAGCTAGCAATCATAAGCATGAGTAGGTAATGGATGGTAAAAATAGATATCATGTTAACAACTGTACCATAACTCATTTTCTTCACGTCTCTACGGGAGGGTGACAGGCACGCACAGTACGAATTGACTGCGACCGCTAGCTGTGACCGGTTAAGGACAAACGAGGTTAAAAAAATATTTTGTATGGGCTTAGTAAATGGATTTTTAATCTAATGGATGAATTCAACATAATACTGCATTGCAGTTTTCTTAAAAAAGAGTAAATTATATTACTCATAGTTGCTGCCAGAAACGAAAAAGAAATTATAGATACTTGTGATATTTATGGACAGTCCCCCCCTTTCTTTTTTTTTGTTGATGGTTAGTTAATGTTTCAATGACTGACTGTTTACCTGTCCTGCCCCCTAGCTAAGTTGCAAAACGTTTATCGTTTCCTATTGTATATTCCGTTCTATTTCTTTATTCTCTTGTTTCTTTTTTCTAATGTCACTCAGTCACGTGATCAATACAAAATATTAGCCAATCTAACGAGAGAATAGAGAAATAGAGTGGAATATATATATAAAACTCTATAATTTTAACAATTAGCAACCGACTTCAAAGAAAACGTATCCCGAGTACCCAAATCGCGACAATTATTCCATTTTTTCCATTCAAACGCAAAAAGAATTTTTGAAATCGGTTGATAAAAGACGGAATTATCGCTAAACATACATAAAAAAAAGAAGATTACGACAAATTGAGAACCTCCTCCTTTTTTTGAAGTCGGTTAAAAAGAAAACGATAAACCTGTTGCAACATGGCTAGGGAAGCAGAACTGGTAAACAATCAGTCGTTGAAACTTTCAAGTTCTATGATATTTAATAATGTATTTGTACAGACATAATTGAATTAACGAAAACTCAGAATATTCAGTCAGAATTTTGATTAACATGTCTAAATACTCTAAAAATAACATATTTTATTTTATTACGTATCTTTGTAATTTTATGATTGTGTTAAAGGTAAATCACTTCTATCGGAATAGTACACAATATGCGACATGGGATCCGGAGGACTTAGCAAATAGGATATATAGCAATATCATCATTAATAGCTACAACCCAAAACTGGGATACATCTAAATGTTTCCGTGTAAATACATAGCCGCAGCATATTGGTTATAAACATTACGTACAACAGAAGTATTTATTATGTGCGCCACGGCCCCTTTCTCATTCGCTAATAAATAAACCCATAATAATAATAAGAAGCCAAATTTGTTCCCGCCAATAACCCTTTATGCGTAGGTGGAACATGCGGTGGAAGATTTATAATAATTGCGGATAATTTAGGAATTGGAATAATTACTTTTAATTTAACATGACGTAATAAAATTACATTGAGCGATAATTATATCTTGTAGAGCATACATTGTTGATAATTTGACATCAGATTATATTATTATGCACTATCATGGTGCCGGAGAATTGCTGGTTTCAGTTCTGGTGTTACTAACTATTAGTTGGCACTATCAGAATGCAAAAGGATTGCCGGTCCCAGTTCTAATATTACTAAGTAGTAGTTAGTAGTGTTGGATTGGCATTTTGATAGTGCATCAAATTCGATGTCTATTGATCATCAAATAAGTCCTTTAATTAAACCTACGAAATATTATTGATTCTAAATAAATAAAACATCACACGAACTATTAATATTAATACACATATCTCATATACGGCTAGGCAAAGCATGTACTGTGGTAACCAGATTGCTGATAAATATATTTATTTCCAAAAACATTCATATTACAGATAAATAACACCCAAACACAGTACATATGCTCATGTTAATAGAATCAGAATATACCCAGTAAAAAAAGGTCGGCGGCAGTATGATGCAGAAACATCTCACTAAGCCGCCATGCTACATGGTATGCACTCGCAATGAGGATGACAGCTCCTACTACTAGAGTCACTTCAATATTCGCCTGAAACACAGGTTTACCCTAGCTCAGGCAAGCAGCTTTTTAATTTTTGAGCTTAATATAAAAATTTTACTAATGTAAGCATGTATAATTTAATAGATTTCGTTAATTTTACGCTAATGTATAATTTAGCCTATTTAATACCTTAAGAAATATTTTTATATTAAATGTCCTATACTGTAACATATGTATGATTATAATTGGTCAATGAAATAAAATATTATTATTATTATTATTATTATTATAATAAAAAAAACTAAGTTAATCTCCGCAAAAACGAGCCGGCTCGAACAGGGCAGTACTACCTTCTCACAGAAGATCTATCTAAAATGACAACATTTATACCGTAGTGTTTCCTTGGTGAGTGCTAGACCTGAGACACAAAGATACTCTCCATGATACATTGTCAACATTCGTAATGAGTATGGTGACCACTTACTATTGGATTCTGCGCATGCTTTCTATCAGGCAGAGTAGAGTCACTTTGGCAGGCTCATATGAGATATGTGCCTCCTTACTTCATAGAGTACGCAACAGCACACATAGCCTTCTGAGTGTATTGTGTGACAGATGAGATTTCCCAATGCTGCGTCACTGGATACGTTTACATACGTACACAGGGTCTTAATATTGTGCAAACTTATCTGTATTTTATTTGCGTTTTATACCACCTTCACTGACAATAGGAAGACTTTCATAGCTAACATTAAAATATGGATCTCAGTCTGAAATAAATGATAATAATAGTATACATTTAAATGCAAAAAAGTTTTTCTCTTCTTTTCTATCGTATTTGATCACCGTCAAGTCAACCACAACAAAACATATTAAAATCATTGAAAGGAAAAACATACTACGGGCATTGAGTTCTAACGAACTAATGTTCATTACAACTCAAATAAATACGCGCTTGTACGTCATACATATATTATTTATCCTATTTATATACATACATGTTTACAACAGAATATAGTAAGTATTATTTAGTTATCGTAAGATGAATATGATTTTGAACAGTGTTAATAAATAAACTAAACGTCAATATTTATTTACAGTTCTAATAGCAGTTGTCAAGAATTTTCAAGTTGCCTCAAACTATTTCACTATAAAAGCAAGATGTTTAATTTGCAGTACAGCAGATTTAATAGTTTCCAATGCTTTAAAATGTCACTGCTATCAAAGTATTATAAACAATAAGTAACGCTACAAATATGTAATGTAAATATTGGTAATGATCCTGCCCCATAAGTTCATAAACTGTATTTTTACAGAACTTCGATATGGATGGTTGTGGAGGTCTAAAAACTGTTGGCTAAGGCTACCTTGAACTGGGCTTGAAATTTTGACCTGACATTTCACTTTTTTTCTTGGTCGGTTTTGGTCGGGGCTTAAAAATAAACAAGGTATTTTTTTTCCAAAACAAATCTTGTCTTATCCTTAACGATCATTATTTATTTATTTGTTGTGTTCGTAAATAGAAACAGAAAACTCATAACTTCTTTGTAAGAAACTTCCTACTAAAAAAATGGGTGTTAACGCACTATTTTTCAAGTAAAGCTTTTCACTTTTGTCATAAAAAGCATACAGTAAAAAACGTCTTATCCCATACTTTCGTAAGAAAAAACAGTTGAATGATGTGGGAAATGTAAGACGATCATAAAAAATATATTTTATATTTTTAACTAAAATATAACGGTGCCGGTGGCTAAATAGCGTAAACATATACATATTTTGAGAGTACTACATGTTTTCCTGTGTATTTACGTAATATTTTTATGTTAGGTTTTCATTAGCACTGTGCGTATAACCGTGAACAGTTATTAAAGTGTAAAAATATAAAATGAATGATGTTTATGTATTCATGTCGAATGGTATTACGACTGATATAAGAAGTTCAGGAACATAGACTGCCTTGTTGGTCTAGTACTTAGCGTATGCGGCAGCTGAACAAGATGTCTCGGGTTCGATTCCCGGATCAGACCAAATATTTATGTGATCCACAAATATTTGTTTCGGAGTCTGGGTGTTTTTCTATGTATAATATGTATGTACTTACAAAAAAAAGTACGTTTATGTATTTATATCATTTGTTTAGTACAATTAGTACCCATAATACAAGCTCTGCTTAGTTTGGGACTAGATGATGTTGTGTGTAAGATGTCCAAATTTTTTTTCTTTATTATTATGTTAAATACATTGGATTATAACATCACGCATATGGTTTGTTGATCTTTGCCGGAATCCAAAAAACACTTCCCTTGTGTTACTGTATAACTGTATAACTTAGGTACCTATTTATTTCGAGGCCCTTTGGCCCTTCTATCATAAAAAAACTTACTCAGGCACAGGATCAAAGTAAAACTTTATATTTAATAAATTATGTTTAAAAGAGTTATGACGACAGTCCAATTTAAACTTCTAGAAACTATCTGAAGATATTTAATACCTACAATAAATTCAGATCTTTAATACCTTTAGAACTCTATTGAAATATTAAACTTTTGAGAAATAACAAGTAAACAGTAAACCTCAACACTGTACTTCAAAAGATCTAAAAACAAACCTTAAAACCTAAACCTTATTAAAAAGGACCTTATTAAACACGTTTAAAGTTTGATCCTAAGCTGTGCGAGACATAACGACAGTAAAATAAAATTTATTTATTTACTTTTTGGTTTTAAATGAAACATTTAATTTAATAAATATATATGAACAATGAACCTAAAAACTAAAAACCTTAAAAATTAAAATATAATAACTGAAATATATTATTTTAAGGAGTCCTTAGGCAAGGTTCCAAAGATACTGGCAGCGTTCCCCCTTTGAATAGCTATGCTAATTTTTTGTCCGAGGTAACTGCCAGCTCTTCGGTCTCCTGCGATGTCGACTAACCTTTTGTTATTTCTTTGAAAAGCCTTTTAGCTCTAAGACCTCACGGACCTAAAATACCGTGTTGAAATCAATATTAAATCTTGACTAATTTGGCTAATTTATACTTGTTAGTTGTATATTTATGACGTCCTAATTAAAGGAGACTTTTACGGTCGTATACGTCATATAATATCCTCCTTCTAAATGAAAAGTCCTCCTCCCTACCTCAACTTAATTTATGATATACCCTAGATTATTACAATATCGCTAGTCTCCCCGTGATATTACGATGTTCCAAAAACCAGGCCGTTAAATTGTAAGAATGAAGTCTATTGACAATCTACCGTTAAATTATAATATCACGGCTTTGGCAATATACCTGCATACCTATACAAATATATCATCAATCATCAACAGCCTTTAACAGTCCACTGCTGGACATAGGCCTCTCCTTAGATAGGAGGTTTTGGCCTGTACCACGCTGGCCAGAAGGGTTTGGTTCAAGTTTTCCTACTCTTATCTCTATCTCTGCGATATATGTATGTACAAGTAAAATTATCTTAAGAATAAAAAATGGCATGTCGCGCAATGTTTTATTGTAGCTATGTGGGTACTTCCCTCAGAAATTATAGTTAGTAGTAGTAAGTGACGCTAGTAACCACGTTTGATTTTATTGTATCTTAATAAATACAAATCTTATTATGAGTTGTAAACTGGCAGTCTGATATGACTCATATGACACCGTCAGCAGTCATCGTCTCTGATTCTGCTCGAAAAATCGATTGAACTGTACGGAATAACTACTAATCCTGAATCGCGATAGAGAAATACTTGCGCCGATTAGCATATATACAACATCCCAACATCAACCGTGGTTTAGTAGCTCGCCAGGCATGATCACCTCTCCTGGTCGAAGGTTCCTCCCTTTGTGTTGGAGGAGCATACCCGCTCCCTCCACGTGTAATGAAATAGTTTTCTTAATCTGAACAGACATAAACAATCATTTGACATTGTAAGAACGCCCATCAAACTGATAGATGAGGCCTTCCGGCGACAATAAAATTATTTGACCGTCTTCAAAAGAACTTGCGTTTGTCGAACATGTTCACGTCAACGTTTTCCCGCGAAATGTAAATTCAACGAACTTTAATTAGACCCATTTCATTTATTTATTGTAACAAGTTTGTCTTGGACATTTTTTATTAGAATTACTTGTATGTCGTTCGTAGACTAAATTCTTCTCATGGTCTACGATTGTCTCATGGTCTATCAATTCAAATTATCATACTTTAAATATAAAAAAAAAAAAAAAAAAAAAAAAAAAAAACTTGTATTTATTGCAATATCTAATATTAATAATGAATGTAAACTTTTAGAAACTTTACAAATAAGGCCCTGCGCGCACGGGAAACTTTTGTCGCTGTGACTGTTTTGTCACTTTCATTAGGTCTGTAGAATTATATGGAGGTGCGCGCACGTTGCGACGTGACAATCGGATGACAAAACAGTTTTGGGCCTGCGAACAAGCGTGCGACAAAACTGTCACCGCGCCGCTAGATTTAAATACAAGCGCGCGCACGGGTGACGAAACAGTTTCTGCCCGTGCCCTAAGCCAAAAGCGGAAAGCGGAAAGGATTAACTTTTTATTTACATTTTCAGACAACAGGGGATTCTGTTTGAAATAGCATTGTAATCAAAACAAAAGTGTCTCCTAGCGTTCAATCACCACATTATCATAAAGGGTCTAAGCAGTATGCCTTGAAGTTGTTCTAATAAAATATTCAAGGTTTTCTTCGAAATTACTAGAGCTTGAATTGTTTTAGAGAAAATGAAATATGATATAATTTGTTTAATTTAACACTGGTCGAAAGATTACCAGATGTTATTTAATTTTGAGAATGATCGAAGATTTAATGTTTCGGCCCAAAAAATTGAATTTTGTACTGAATCGATTTTTACCCTTGAAAATTGACAGTCGATTTTTTGTGTTGGTACAAAAAATATTTACAATAGTTACAATTAGCTGAATGTATTAATTTGATAGGTAATAAAAATAATTCTTATAATCGAATTCCTTGAACTAAAAAATCGATGATTTTACTGATAAGAGATCCCACAGATTGTTTAATGAATGTTTTTGTTTTTCATAAAATGGATTTATATTTATATTGTAAATACAGAAAAGATATAGAATCGATCCTTTAGAAATAGTTTTTTTCAATAATCGATTCTTCATGTACTGATTCGAATCGAATCAAAAATCCCTGCAAAATAGTTTAACCTAACGCCATTTTCCGTGCCCCGCTCTCCGCTTACTTTTGATGCCCGCTGGCGATAAGCAAATATATATAGTATATAGAAGAAGTGGAAAGAAGACCAGCACTTTACGAGAAAAGATTAAAAGAATATTCTGACATATGATAAATACTAGGCATGCCTTTTAAGTTCTGTCGTTTCCATATTTAACGGCAGTTTTGAATTTGGAACAGTTCTATATTCGAATGTGTTTAAATTTTGAATCTCAAAACATTTTTAACACCCCATCTTTAAAGTGGAATAAATGTTATAATTAGTGGTTTGAGCGAAGGGAAAAGTGTACTAAACTATGTGGTGAATACTTTGAAAATATGCAGTAATTCATTAAAACTTTCTACACTCATTCGAAAACTTTTACGCCGTATGAATTCGCAAATAATGACTGTCTCCTCCAAATGCATATCGTTAAATGAACCATGGATTTACAAAAATGTTTCGTGACTGTCATTCCCCGTGTGCGCACTCAGATTTTGAGACGCGACGCGACATGACAAAAACTTTTTTGTCGCAGCGACAAAAGTCACCCGTCAGCGCACTGCTTAATAATAATATTTCGGACATATGACAACTGGAAAAATATAAAGACAAATTATATACTCTTATTAAAATCATAGATATATAGAAAACACCTCAACTCCAAAGCAAATATTTGCAGATCATACAAACACTGCCTCCGTGGCACAGTGATAGCGTATGCGACTGCTGTGTTTGAAGTCTCGAGTTCGATTCCCGGGTCGGATCAAGTGTTTGTGTTATCCTCAATTTCGGAGTTTGGGGGTTTCCTATGTATAATATGTATGTATTTACAAAAAAAAAGTATGGTTATCTATTTATATCAGTTGTCTAGTACAAATATTACAAGCTCTGCTTAGTTTGGGACTAGATGGCGTTACGTGCAAGACGTCCGAAATATTTATAAAATTTACTTATTTATTTGTTATTTTGACTGCCTTGTTGGTCTAGTAGTTAGCGTATGCGGCTGCTGATCAAGAGGTCTCGGATTCGATTCCCGGGTCGGACAAATATTTGTGTGATTCACAAATATTTGTTTCGGAGTCTGGGTGTTAACTATATGTAATATGTATGTATATACAAAAAAAAGAATGTTTATGTATTTATATCATTTATTTAGTACCCATAATACAAGCTCTGCTTAGTTTGGGACAAGATGACGTTGTGTAAGATGTCCGAAATATTTATTTATTTGATCCGAACCGGGCGAAGCCGTGAAACGCCGCCAATCTTCCATACTGCGGGCCGTTATTAAACATTTATTACTGGAAAAACCCAACTACACTTTTGGCCTGACCCGGGCATCGAACCCGAGATCTTTCGATCGGCAGTCGCATACGCTACCCACTAGACCCACGAGGCTGTCCATCTTACATGAAAGATAATAATGAAAAAGAACTCCATCGTTGTGTAATGAACTATACCCGTGCCTATATATATATTTGTATATTCTATCGCCATACCACACAGATGGACACCAGTAATAGAACAACAGACGAAGACGACAATATATTCCCAACTCACGCTAGAAGTTGTCACCCCTGTATCACTAAGCCATTATTCAGACAATTGGTCGCGACTTGACATTCAATGGCTCGTAGTGCGAATCATAAAACAATTTTACAGTGAGTTAACAAGGAAACACTTATACAACGATCAAAGTTATTTAGGTTCTTGAACAGAGTAAGGGTACACTGTTTCTACGAGTATTATTGCTCTAACAATTCAATTTGACGGAATGACAATGTTGTGTGAGGAATGAACTCACTCAAATCTTTAAAAAAGCAGTACGTCGTTGTCAAACCAAAATCTGCTATGTGCACTTTTTGAGATTTTTACTTTTTGACCTTTTCTTATAGTTCACAGCCCTATCTACCATATAAAAAAACTGTTATGTGTCTATGAGTACTGTACGACGATCTACGACTGCTTTTTAAAATATGCTATGTGCCGCAGCTAAATTTTTGTCAAATAAAATCTGCTATGTGACACACTGCTACATAGCATATTTTATTTGACATCTATCAATTACGACGTGTTAGAAAATAATCTGCTATGTGTTTAGTCTAAACAAAAAGCAGCATTGTTAAAGCTTATTTATACTCAATATAACGATAACAATAAATTGACAAGTTGATATATTATAAATAATCCTTTGTACGTTGATACTTATGCATTGCAAGAATATTGGAGCGATAATACTTTGCTGTTTATTTACATTTACCCTCAAATTTCATTACTCCGAATAATATTGTCATTGTAGTTGAACTATACTTAAAAGCAGACCGTTAACGTGTTGGCTTATTAGTTCATACGCATTTCAAAGTTAAAAGTGCAGTTAATACCGTGTGTTTGATTGAACTCTACAATGAGTAGGGGAAAGAAAATTGTCGATTTAGTTTTAACTACCAAAGAGAAATGTTTACAAGATGAAAATCAAAAGGTGTTATGCCAACCTCACGGCTATTCATCGGCTTTAAATCCAGATCTGTTAAATTACGACGAGATAAATCAACCGTCTACATCTTCGGGCGTATATACAAGCATGTCAATAAATTCATCCCCGGAACGGAGTGATAGTTCATCTTTTCCTACAACCACTAAAGGAAGGCGCTACATTATTTACAGTAGTGATAATGATTCATCAAATGAATGTCCAGTACAAGAACTAAGAGCGACCATCGAAATTCCGAGCAACTCTTTAGCCCCACAATTTTCTCAGTGTAAAGCAAAACGTCAGCGTTTATTGGGAAAACCATATATGGGTTACAAGAAAAAAGATGGAAAGCTAGAACAGACTACACCAAAAGCTGCTCGATCTGTAAAAAGTCGTTGTAATCATACTGTAATACAACAAAAATCTAAAAATAGTTTCATGTGTGGATTGGTAACGGAAGAAGAACGAGCTGCGTTGCATACCAAGTTTTTTAATATGAAATCATGGAGTGAAAAAAAAGCTTTTGTACAAGGTCTAGTATCTAAAAGAAGTTTACGTAAGCAAAGAAAGCGTGATGATGGTTCAAATTCTAGGAAAGAAACTGGTTTTGACATTTTTGTGCACAAATATGATTGCCAAAATACAAAATTAAAAGTGTGCAGATTGTTTTTTTTAAACACACTTGATCTTGGACGTGATTCTTTCTTGCGCTGGGTAAAAGATATACCAGCAACAGTACATGACAATGAATCCTCTTCCATATCGGCACAGTGTCACAGTGTTAATGTGGCCACTAAGAATAGACGAGGTACGGTATCAGAATGGTTGGATTTACTACCGAAAGTGCCAAGTCACTATTGTCGAGCATCATCAAAGCGCATTTACGTCGAGTCAACTTTTCGATCACATCTGCATATGCATGCCGTTTATAAAATCTGGTGTAATGAACAAAATAAAAAATCTGTTTCAAGAAACACCTTTTTAAGTGTACTTGATAAAAATAATATTTCCATTCACAAACCGCGAAAGGATCAGTGCGACGTTTGTTTTAGTTATCAATTAAAAAATGTTTCGCAACAGGACTATGATACTCATATCCTCAAAAAAGATGAAGCGCGTCATGCTAAGAATATAGCAATAGAAAACTTAAAGAATAACCCAGACAGCATAGTGATAACTGTTGACGTGCAGAGTGTCCTTTTAGCACCAAAATTACTTGCTGGTGCACTGTATTATAAACAAAAACTACAGTGTCATAATTTTACGATTCATGATTCTCGTTCTGGAGATGTCACTATTTATTTTTGGCATGAAGCTGATGGAGGAGTTACATCCAATGAATTTACAAGCTGTGTAATTGATTACCTTAAAACTACATGCAGAGCTTATAAACACATTGCAATAATTAGTGATGGATGTAACTACCAAAACAGAAATAAGGTTCTAGCAAGTGCATTATGTAACTATGCTTATTTTTTTAAAGTAGAAGTGGAACAAATAATTTTAGAAAAGGGACATACTATGATGGAGGTTGACAGCGTCCACTCCACTATCGAACATTATATAAAGCCCCCTATCTATGCACCTCAGGATTACATTACGAGAATACGTCAAGCGCGGCCTAAACAACCCTATGACATTAGAGTTGTTCATTATGATTTTTTTAAGGATTATGAAAAATTAACCACCAATTATCAGTCTATCAGACCAGGTAAAAGGAAGGGTGATCCCACGGTCAATGATGTCAGAGCATTCCTATATAACTGTATGGGTGAAGTATATTTCAAACTTCGTCATCCACAAAATTATACAATCCTTCCGCAACGAAGGCATATTCCCAAAGAGTATCCTGAACCTGCGACATTAAGCAGTGCGCTGACGGGTGACTTTTGTCGCTGCGACAAAAAAGTTTTTGTCATGTCGCGTCGCGTCTTAAAATCTGAGTGACAGTCACGAAACATTTTTGTAAATCCATGGTTCATTTAACGATATGCATTTGGAGGAGACAGTCATTATTTGCTAATTCATACGGCGTAAAAGTTTTCGAATGAGTGTAGAAAGTTTTAATGAATTACTGCATATTTTCAAAGTATTCACCACATAGTTTAGTACACTTTTCCCTTCGCTCAAACCAGTAATTATAACATTTATTCCACTTTAAAGAAGGGGTATTTAAAATGTTTTGAGATTCAATATTTAAACACATTCGAATATAGAACTGTTCCAAATTCAAAACTGCCGTTAAATATGGAAACGACAGAACTTAAAAGGCATGCCTAGTATTTATCATATGTCAGAATATTATTTTAATATTTTCTCGTAAAGTGCATATAGTATATAGAAGAAGTGGTCTTCTTTCCACTTCTTCTATATACTATATATATTTGCTTATCGCCAGCGGGCATCAAAAGTAAGTGGAGAGCGGGGTACGGAAAATGGCGTTAGGATAAACTATTTTGTAGGGATTTTTGATTCGATTCGAATCAGTACATGAAGAATCGATTATTGAAAAAAACGATTTCTAAAGGATCGATTCTATATCTTTTCTGTATTTACAATATAAATATAAATCCATTTTATGAAAAACAAAAATATTCATTAAACAATCTGTGGGATCTCTTATCAGTAAAATCATCGATTTTTTAGTTCAAGGAATTCGATTATAAGAATTATTTTTATTACCTATCAAATTAATACATTCAGCTAAGTAATTGTAACTATTGTAAATATTTTTTTATACCAACACAAAAAATCGACAGTCGATTTTCAAGGGTAAAAATCGATTCAGTACAAAATTCAATTTTTTGGGCCGAAACATTGAATCTTCGATCATTGTGTCATTCTCAAAATTAAATAACATCTGGTAATCTTTCAACCAGTGTTAAATTAAACAAATTATATCATATTTCATTTTCTCTAAAACAATTCAAGCTCTAGTAATTTCGAAGAAAACCTTGAATATTTTATTAGAACAACTTCAAGGCATACTGCTTAGACCCTTTATGATAATGTGGTGATTGAACGCTAGGAGACACTTCTGTGTTGATTACAATGCTATTTCAAACAGAATCCCCTGTTGTCTGAAAATATAAATAAAAAGTTAGTCCTTTCCGCTTTCCGCTTTTAGCTTAGGGCACGGGCAGAAACTGTTTCGTCACCCGTGCGCGCGCTTGTATCTAAATCTAGCGGCGCGGTGACAGTTCTGTCGCACGCTTGTTCGCAGGCACAAAACAGTTTTGTCATCCGATTGTCACGTCGCAACGTGCGCGCATCTCCATATAATTCTACAGACATAATGAAAGTGACAAAACAGTCACAGTGACAAAAGTTTCCCGTGCGCGCAGGGCCTTATATGACGGGCCGTTGGAAATAACACAATCCAAGTTTAATCAACTACAAGAACTTAAACCATTTATAGACAGTGACTACCATCCATTTTATGATTCTCTTAAATTTAAGTCCGATTAATACTTATTTTCTTTCATTTATTACTTATTAAATACTAATTTGAAACCAAAATAGTTTTATTCAATACCTGTTATGTGCCATAAGATTGACCATTTAAAATCTGTTATGTGCACAATTTACACTATTTTTAAAATAATAAATAAAATATTAAATCTTTGTAGTTAGAAAACAATTAACTTTATGTATAATATCTATAGCTTTCATTTAATATAGTTCTTAAAATTCACCTTCATATAAAATTTTATACGAAAATGTTTTTACTCGATAATTCAAAATAGAGTTTTTGCACATAGCAGATTTTGGTTTGTATAGATAATAAAGTTAGCTACAGACTGTCTGTAGCTAACTTTATTATCTATACAAATAAATTAAATTGGAGTGTCTGTTTGTAATATTAAAATAACCGCTTTTTACTCAATGCATATGTATAGTATTCACGGTACATTTGTCAAAATATTTGTTTTTACAATTTTTGTCTGTCAGTCTGTTTGTTTGTTCCGGGTAATCTCGCTTCGCCTCGCGGCATTGCCCGCGGTTACAACAACAAACGCAGGTAACACCGCGGGGCTTAGCTAGTATGGTATATAAACATGTAAATATCACTTCAAAAATCAAGTGGGTGGTCAATGCGCGTCATAGATTTATTGGCATTTGAACACGGTCAGTACAACTTCAGCTAAATTAAAGATATATAAATAACGTTGGGGTAAACGGGTTTTTGAGAGGAGACCGCGACTCAGCAAACGTAGTGTAGGACGCACGTCCACAGGCCAGGTGGAGTGATGATTTGCGCAAGACGGCTTGCAGGAGCTGGATGCGAGAAGCCCAGGATCGAAACAAGTGGCGTGCAATTGGAGAGGCCTATGTCCAGCAGTGGACCGCGATAGGCTGATGATGATGATGATATGCTATATAGACATTATTATACTCTGTATAGATATAGCTCCTTAATATGTATTGAAACTGAAAAGTTTAAAGGTTAATGCATGTTACGTTACTAGTAAATAACACCTGCTGGCCTTGGAAGTCACCGCTTTCGAGTGGTAGAGATACGCACTAGAACTAAACGGATTAGCTCTTTTTTCCTGTGCGAACTGTTAAAAACTGGAACTCACTACCATCCCACGTGTTTCCTTCCCATTATGATCCCGGGTTCTTTAAGAGGGGTGTGAAAAAGCATCTCACAAAGCCGCCATAGTTTGGGTCAGCATCGCCATACTTCCTGCATTGCAGGCAATCGGGAGGCCCCCACTCTTGGATTCCATTCATGCTTAACATCAGGCAGAGTGGAGTCACATTGGTAGGCATCAATTGTAACATTGGTAGGCAGCATCAAATAAAAAAAATAAAAAAATATAAACATACGGTATCACTCTGAAGTTATATTTTAATTTACGTACTCTCAAAATAAAATGTATTGTAAATGTAATGTACCAATTAAGGAAACATGAAGACAAGCCAACATGTTCTCTTTGACACAAACATGAAAATACATGATTGCCTACGTTACAATATCGCAAAGAAAGCAATTGGTGTTTAATTGCTCGGAATGTTTCTTCCATAAACATTGAGTTTGTTTGAAATTTTTTAACATCAAACAAACTGTATATGTGACTTGCATAGCAATCGACTAAAATACTTTACAAAAGAAATTTGCGAAGGACACGAAAAATGTTTTCAACTTATTTTGAGTTAAATTACTTAAAGGAATGCTTTGGATGCAGGGCCGTAGCTAGAGTCGAATTTGAGGTAGGGCAGCATTGCTTAATGGTAGGGCGGAAGTAAAAAAATTATCATAATTGACGTACAGTCAATCTGGGTACCTTTGACAGATAATTGCGATATTTTACACAATATTATAAAATTCAAGCATACAACACGACTGTATTTTGCTTTGTTAGTGCTCTCATAACACTTTTCACCCGTAAAGATTAATTAAATTCTCTAAAAAATTATCAGTCCTTAGGAAAACCTGATTTTCTAGTCTGTCAAAGTTACCGTCATTACATGGGTAACTTTGACACACATAGAACCATTCATAGAAAAGTAGTAATTATTAGGTATATTTTGTATTAATCTGGGTAACATTGGTTTATGTTTTTCTTCTAAATGGGTATAACCGACGTAATAAAACCATTAATTTCCAGTTTTGTCTTATATTTTATAAAATAATCAATAATCAGTCTACGACATTTGGCATTGTTATACATATTTTTAATTAGTATCAAAAAACCTTTAAAAACACGTTTAAGGCAACATTTTTTGTGTAACTAAATAGAAAAGAAGCTAAAATAATTAGAAAAAAATAATAATTTATGAACACTTGACCATAAAATGTTTATTCACCCCACTCCATATAGAGCAAATCGTCGTCAATTATGTAGGTCAAATTAAGTAAAAAAATACTTCAAAACACTGTCAAAGTTAGCCAGGTATAATAATTAGTAGTTATAGTAAATAGATAAAGAGACGTAATTATAGGCAAATGCTATATTAAAATACGATAATTCCATTACAAATGATTCTACAAAATCTCTCACAAAATATTCCAAAAGTTTTACACTGATTGAATAGCATAAACTCGGGCGCAAATTTCAGAAATAAGTTTTGACATTACCTCTGTATGAAAGCCTATTTATTTTTAAGGTGCGCTTACGGAGTTAGTTTAAAAATGTAAAACTGTAAGAAGTATTTGTAAATTGTATTGGTATCATATGAAAAATAAATCGAAACTAGTTCATGGTCACACTGTCAATGTTACCCGAATGAATCAAAGTTAGCCAGATTGTACGTAGTCAAGTGTTGAGGATATGTTGACCAAGTCCAATGTTCATTTTCTCAATGGCATATGACATATCATATGCCAAACCAAATGCTAAGTAGGTCGGATATGGCAGTCATTCCTCCAGTTGTCTGCAACAACCAGAAGATAGCTCTGAGTGCAGTAGTAAATAACTTGCGGCTATATATGGACTCTACACTTGATTGGCGAGCACAAGTGACACATGTCAGCCAGAAAGTTACTTCGTGTCTTCGCGCTTTATACCGTCTTAAAAACTTCCTTCCCGCTAAAACCAAGGCTACGCTTATGCAGTCCCTAATAAATCATCTGATCGATTATGGTGATGTGTTATTTTGACCTGCCTACCTCCATAATAAACCCCTTCTCAATAACTGCATTCAATTCGTTTTGGTTTCAATTCTCAAATATGTGTCTGCTTTACGTTCCCAGCTGCAATGGTTCCCAATTCGAGAGCGCCGCAGTTTGCGTGCACTCACTTCTCTTTTTTCTTTCCTTTTCTCCCCATCGTTACCTGAGTACCTCGTACCTCACTTTTGTCTCTTATTCTCAAACCATGACCGAAACCTTCGGTCAAGGAACAATATGCTTCTCCTTTACCCCCCTCGCACCTCTAATTTCCCTTCCCTTCCTTCTTCGTGCAGTCAGAATGCGCTACCTACTGAAATCAGGATGTCCACAAACCGCCTCACATTCAAAATGAAAGTACGTGATTTACTCCGGAATGAATTGGCAGAACGATCACAACGATAATACCCGACTGAGTATTTAGATACGCAATATATATAATTACATTTATTTATATATGTATGTCTATGTATGCCTGTGTATATGTGGATTTATGTGTGTATGTATATATACGTATGTTTATATACATGTCTGGTATCTTCATCCACTGTTATAAACCCTAATGTAATAATAACAGTAAATTTGTGTATATTACTTACAACTATTAAATTTGAATAAATGAAAATGGTTTACAATAAAGGCGATACCTACATTTACAACTACCTTGTCAGGTTTTATATCCTAAGCCTACACCTACCACATCATATTCCTACATCACCTGAAAGTTGACTGGCAGAGAATGCCACATGGCATTAAGTCCGCCTTTGTGCTACATGCGCATTAAGTTTAAAATAAAATAAAATAAATGTGCTCCGAAGCTCGGGCTGCTAAATCAAGCACCACGTATATCACTGACCTCTAGGTCAGTGATGTACATTCAATAGCTCCTCGTAGACAAATAATTTGTCTAGCAGAACATGAGCATTGATCAATAGGTTTGTTAGTGCCACGGATAGGGCGCCGCCGGAAAACGGCGCGCAGGAGCTTCGCCCGACTCCTGTGTCAAGTAGAAGAGGGCTACCGGGTCCAGGGCGGGTTAAAGAAGTTACGCCCAACATTTGTAACACGTAAGCTCCGCTTTGCCACCTGGAACATTGGCACCTTAACCGGTCGTGCGAGGGAGTTAGCCGATTTACTCTCCAGGCGGAGGGTAGCCGTAGCGTTCCTGCAGGAGACTCGGTGGAAGGGCATTGGGAATGGCAATGGGCGGTTCATTGGGAATGGCTACCAACTGATATACACAGAGGCACCTGGTGGAGAGAACGGAGTGGCCGTGGTGCTTGCCGGGTGGCTTCAGACTGGCATTTTAGAGTTGATGTAGCGACCGTCTTATGGTCGTAAGGGTGCTTATCGATGGAATTATTACCCATCTGATAAGAGCTTACGCGCTACAGGCAGGTTGTAGCGAAACCGTAAAGATGTCGTTCTGGAGCCAACTCAGGGAGGTTCTTCGCGGCATTCCTTTGTAGCAGGGAATCGTTCCGGGTGGTGATCTAAATGGGCATGTGGGTGAGGGTTGTGTGGAGTTTAAGCGTGTTCATGGTGGTTTCGGTTATGGCATTCGCAACAAAGAGGGTGAAGACATTTTACAAACATGTGCGGCTACCGATCTTGCCTTGGAGACACGTTCTTTAAAAAGAAACCGGAACACCTTATCACCTACAAAAGTGGGAGGCACTCACATCGATTTCCTCCGAGAAGACACACTATTAGCAAAGTGGCCAACTGAAAAGTCATACCCGGAGAGAGTCTCACTGCACAACACCGTTTCCTTGTCATGGACCTCTGTGTGAAGCCCAAAGACAAATATGTAGAATGCTGCCAACGCCGGATCAGGTGGTGGCGGTTTGATGAAGTCACGTCTCAAAAGTTCGCCTCGCCCTTCATTGACAAGTGCGCTGGAGCTGAGAGCAAATTGGTTCAATACAGTTGGGACAAGATTCAGGCAACTATTCTTGATTCGGCGACAGCAGTACTGGTCGTGTCTAAGGACGGACGCAAATGTAACAGGGATACTTTTTTTTCGTAACGTCGGTCCTAAGTCAAAAAATGTATGCAAACGACACAAAAATATTCATTGAAATAAATATATGAAAAATGACACGCGTGCACTTGCATGCAAAACATGTACGCTAGTTTTATTTTAAAAAAGGATTCCCCTTCCCATAGACTGTAATGTAGCCCATATTGCAATCTATGGGACGGGGAGTACCGTCTGCTACACAGATATTGTAATTAAATATACCCATTGCTTCATGTGATGCCGCTTCAAATGCTATATACAGAGCAAAGAATTATTATACATAATATGAAATGAATATACAAACTGTTGTATGTTCAGAAAAGTTTTGAGTCCTATCCCTTCATTTTTTTTATCTCAAACTACAAATAATTCAATTATAAAAAAATATCTTAGTTTTTGATATTTTTAAGGTAGGGCATTCTGATTTCAAGGTAGGGCATTGCCCTGCAATGCCCTCCCCTAGCTACGGCCCTGTTTGGATGCTTGCTTTGACAGGGACAACATAACATACTGAAAGTTCTACATTATGTAATGTTAGTCTGACTAAAATACTGCATATTAGCGATGAGTAATTAATTATGTTTTTAATTACATAAATAAATATTTTGGATATCTGACACACAACATCATCTAGTCCCAAACTAAGCAGAGCTTGTACTATAGGTACTAGACAACTGATATAAATACATAAATACTTTTTTGTAAATACATACATATGATACATAGAAAACATCCAAACTCCGAAACAAACATTTGCAAATTATACAAACTATGGTCCGACCGGGAATCGAACCCGAGACCTCTTGATTATCAGCCGCATACGCTACCCACTAGACCAACAACGCAATCAAAAAATTGAATTAAAATAAAATGTAAATAAACACTAAACATTAATGCAAAAAAGAACTTTTAGAGCCCCAGTTATACTCGGTTCCAACACATCCAGAGTAAATATGTTAACTTGACACACTAAGGTGATGTATAATATAAAGCAATCATAATTTCTCATCTTGTAATCAATACACAGCACATATATAAACACAGTAAACATAAAGCCACGTATTCATTAGTAAACATTTGTTGATAAACTGTTTATGACAAGTTTACAATAAACACATGTTTCTGAAACTTGGCCGTCCACACTTGTCAATTGTTTACAGGATGTCGCCCGAGCAGGTAGTGATGCTCTCTGCTGCTTACATAATAATTAACAAGAACATTAATCGAAAAAAAAAGAAGAAAAGGTGGTGGATTCGAAACTATTTGTTGAATAGAAGTTATATATTTAATGACCTCCGCGGATTTGATGGGTCATTTCAGAACTTCACCAGAATGTCACCAACTGATTTTGAAAAGTTATCAAGATTGATTGGACCATCGATAAAATAAAATAAACGAAATTTCGGCATCCTATTGAGAAAGAATACTACGTTGGTGATAAAGCTCTATGAACATCGAAATTTGGTTGTTGGACCACACTACCTGTTTATGAACTCGCGCAAAACACGTCCACACCTGTTGACTTTTGTTTATAAACTAAATGTTTCGTCTTGCTCTCCACTCGTAGTGGGGAGCACGGCAACACGTATCCTAAACAATGTTTCATCATCTATGTTCATGAACTGTTTACAGAGATGATGAAACATTATGAAACATTGTTTATGAACAGGTTATAAACAGTGCTTATTAACAAATGTTTACTAATGAATACATGGCTTAATATGGTTCAATATACAAATCCTTATTACAAATTACAACATGAGTTTTCGAATGTAAATGTCACTTGCGAGATGTAAAATAATTTAATCATCCAACTGATGAATATCGGTGAATTAATGATAGTAATCAATTTTATACACGCCTACACACTCAGTCCCAACGATTTTAGTACCTATTCCACTCGTACGCTGACGAAAATATTTCGTACAAAAAAATTTCACAATTAAACTTAGTAAATTCGTTCCTAAACTAACAGAAAACTTTATTAAATGTAACTTCAAATCCCTGAGGAGTTTGTGGAAAATTCCACAAGTCTCGAGTGCAAGTATATAAAGCTGCATGTAATGATACGCCCCTAGTAATAAGAGTAGCAATTGACCTTTCGTTCGGGTTGCGTTGCGACGACTGATTTAACTTATTACATGACTCCCGTGGCTTTTAGTTTTGAATCGTCTCTAGGCATTTGATTTGATGATGAGATCGTTTTTTGTTTTTTTGAAAGACGGTCCCCATTTCATCTCTTCCACATTTTTTTATCATTGAATTCATTACGACGACGACTGGAAGACTAGAAGACTTCATAATTTAAGATGTTATTTACTTGATATTGGCAGAAATAGCTGATATTCGGCTGGTTGCCATTTCATCAAAAGAAGAAGAAAATTTGATGATAACCGAAATTATCAAGTAAAAGTTACAAATGAAATACTATTTCTATCTACTTGTTCTGTTACCTGTGAAATCTTCTTAAGACTTTCTTGTTGTATGTAACAAAAAAAATAGCTATAAGTTATTTCTACAATTTAAAAATTACACAACATCATTTTCCTAGCCTTATTCCCAATATTATTTGAGGTCGGCTACTAGTTCATCCAGTTTTGCTGTATATCAGTTTTTCCACGGAGCGACTGTCATCGGACCTCTGCAACCCTAAGGGTGTAATTCGAAGGTTGAACTAGTGGTCAGTAAACTTGAGACGACTACTAAACGACTGCCATAGATGTTCATGACAACCGGAACCTACGGCTTTACGTGCTCTCCGAGGCCCGAGCGTAAAATTACCGCCAAACTTCCAAACTCCGGGCTGCTATTAGGAATTTCCTAAGAAAAACCTAAAAACACTTTTTGTCCTGACCCGGAATTTGAAACCGAGACCTCTTGATTAGCAGTCGCATATGGTATCCACTAGACCAACGAGGCAGTTAAAATTAGACACCATAATTGAGAAAACAATTCAGCTAAATTTAGAATTGTATCGAATTGGATTCTTCGAGTTGAGTTAATTTAATATTTATGTAAAAAAAAAAAACAGATAAGAGTCCTGTTGTATTTTGATTTTACAATTTTCTGTTGTCAGCAAGGTCTATCATAGCAACAGGTTTGTCCGTGATGTGTACCAGTCCAAGCGAGCATTACTTGCTTCAGTGTTTCGTAAAGATTACACTTGCTGGCGTACTGTAAGTAATTGTCTTAATTTAGATCTCTGTTAAAGTTCCGTACCTTCAAAGGAAAAAAGAACATTTAGAGTCCGCCTTAGTTTTCCTTTTAAATGTATAATCTATTAAGACTGTGAATTTTTTTGATAAAAAAAAGTAAATAGATAAACTCATGGGTAATAATCGAGTGTAATAGAAAAGAGTGGAGTAAGTTAAACTACAAGGGAATTGATATTGATATAGTTATACGAGTATTTCATATAGATTCTCGGTGGTCTAGCGATTAGAGTATGCGGCTGCTAATCAAGAGATCTTCGGTTTGATTCCCGTATCGAGCCGACCCGTGCTGAGACTATTTTCAATGAAAATTTTACTTAATCGATCCTATGTTACTTAAAATGTAAGTAACGAAGGATCGATTAAGTAAAATCTAGATTTACATTAAACAAAAAAAAAAACAGCCCTTACTGTATTTAAAACAGTAGGGTTCTATAATAGTTTACATAATGATAATAAAATTAAAGACTTATAGAACCTTTCATAATAGACGGGCACTATGTTAGACTGTAGTAAGGTCTCGTTTTTAGGATTCCGAAGTTTATGACTTCGAACCCTTATAGATTCGTCATGTCCGTCTGTCCGTCCGTCCGTCCGTCCTCAACTTACCGTCCAAACGGTAAGTGCTAGAAAGATGAAACTTTGCATGAATGTATATTGTAGTTACGTCGACAAAGTGCTACAATAAAATTATGAAAAATATTTTTATTTGGGGTACCTCCCCTACACGTAAAGTGGGGATGTTTTTTTTTTCTTGGGGCTACCTCATCATGTGGGGTCTCATTAGATAGGTCTTTTAAAAACAATAAAGGGTTACTATACTTTGGCCATAACCGCTGTGCACTCTCTGAGGTATGCGCGCGGCGAGACGGGGGGGAAGCGCTCTGTCAGTCTGCCGCCAACGCTTGTGGTGGCAGGTAGTGTCAGTTGTATCGGACCGTCAATGTCAGACGCACATGAGATAAAATTTCAAAGATGGGTCGTGCGATATCTCGTGATGTAAAAACCGTAATTTTTAAAGTGGCAGAATATTTTAAGAAAATAAAAGCAGACAGAGAAAGCTTTGAATTCAAAAGTGATGCGAATATTGCCAAAATCGTTGCGGAGGCTACGGGGTACTCCAAAAGAACCGTGCATAATGTAATTTCTGCGGGTTATTTATCAATTGAAAATTCAAGCCGTTTACAGTTTCAATCGCCGAAAAAACCAAAAGATATAAAGAAAAAACATGTTGTCGATGATTTTGATCTTGGAGTCATCAGAAGAAAAATTCATCAGTTTTACGATGTTGAAAAAAAAATACCAAGTGTCCGTAAGTTACTATCAAGTTTGAAGCAGGATGGCATATTGAATTGTGGACGGGAATATTTAAGAAAGCTTTTACACAAAATGGGCTACCGTTACAAAAAATGCAAATCGAAGAGACTACTCCTTATAGAGCAGCCTAATATTACAGTGTGGCGGAAAAAATACCTTACACAAATCAGAAATTACAGAACGCAAAACCACAACATATATTTTCTTGATGAAACATACATCAACACCAGTCACCATGCCAGTAAATGTTGGCAATCATCGTCAGAATCCGGAATTCATGCTGATATTGGGAAAGGTCGGCGATTGGTAATTCTCCACGCTGGATGTAGAAATGGCTTGGTGGATGACGTATTGACTATTTTCAAATCAGATGCTAAAACTGGCGACTATCGTGGAGATATGAACGGGCGTACTTTTTATAAGTGGGTAGATGAAAAGTTAAAAGATAGGTTGCTGCCGAACTCTTTTGTTGTAATGGACAACGCATCTTACCACAGCGTTCAGGTTGAGAAGAAGCCAACAATATCAAGCCTCAAAAGAGAAATGCAAGACTGGTTGCTACGCCACAATGTAGAATTTTCAGAAACCATGACAAAAGCTCAACTGCTACTTCTCATCACAAGTACACAAAAAGAACCCGTGTATGGAATTGACGAACTCCTGAAAGCCTATGGACACACTGTTCTGCGTTTACCTCCGTACCATCCAGATTTAAATCCAATTTAGTTGGTCTGGGCTGATATTAAAAACAACATAGCCCAAAACTATTTATAACTATAATTATATATTAATTCTTCTCTAGACGAAAAGATAATCATATTGGATAAATTGTTTTCGGAATTCACAGCAGAGAAATGGCAGAGGTGCGATGATCATGTCCAGAAAAATGAAAATGATTACTGGAATCGCGATAGTAGGTTCGATAATATTATCGATTCATTTATAATAAATTTGCAGGACTCCGATTCAAGTTCCAATGACGATATGGACGATGAAGATGATGACAAAATGGAAGATGAAGTTGAAACAGAATCTATGTCAGAATAACTGAGTTACTTATAAATATCTATTAAATTTGTTTGTAAGTAATTAGAGTAAATTTTCAATAAAACAAATCCTTATTTGAATTGTAAGTTTAGTTGTTATTCATCAACTGTCTAGGTATTTTAATAAAGTATCGAGATCTGTAGATTATTTTTAATGAACCAATAAGATAGTACAAATAATATATTTTTATCAAATAAAAAGCCTCCGTCCGCTACAAGTCTTGCCTTAGAAATGTAAACTGATATCGTAAGATTTGTCCGACGTGTATTAATCGCATGTGTACTCATGCTCTTTTTCCCCGGCTCCCACCTCGCCGCGCATACCTCAGAGAGTGCACAGCAGTTATGGTCAGACTATAGGACGATTTTTTAATTTAGGTATCCGTTTGCGAGAAATTCCATTTTAAAGGCCACTTTTTTGTAAAAACAGCCCCCCTCCCCTCTAAAAGCTAAACGGCTAACTTAAAAAATCTGGAAACATTCCTGATAGTGGTCCATATAATGAACTTTGAAGGAAAACTATAATGGATTCGATGACTTTATTAGTTCATGAGTTATGGAGGCTTAACTTTTACAATGCGCTTACTTGGAAAACGTCATACAAAATCAACGCATTAATACGTAACTGAGGAACCCTTTCCTGTGCGTGGCCTGACACGCACTTGGCCGATTTTTTGTGCTTAACCCTGCACAACTGACAAATGAGCCGTTCTTTTACGCGGGTGCAGGGGGAAACAGCTATAATGGTAATAATGACACTTACGACCTCTCTCGAAGAATACGGAAGCTAGCGTTGTGCCTTTTTACCACTTTGTGGACTATGCGCTTTTAAAACTGTATGCCATAAAAACTCAATTTCGTATTTTTTGCAGATGTGCCAATATATTACTAGGTGTGCGATATCTTACTAGAAATTCCTAACAGCAGCCCGGAATTTATTTTAATTTTTTATTTAATTAATATATAATATTTAATATTTATTTATTGAATCACTTTGTTTTACAATTTTCTCTTATTTCCTATTACAGATTAAATGTAACAGGACCAGACAATTCTTTTGGTAATAAGAGGTTGTCGACGACCTCTTTTGTTGACGACCGTACTAATATACATTGTGTTACAGTCGTCAGCGCCTTCCACTCTAGACAATGGTTACCTTATTATAACTGTCGTGTGTGTGTGTGTGTGTGTGTGTGTGTGTGTGTGTGTGTGTGTGTGTGTGTGTGTGTGTGTGTGTGTGTGTGTGTGTGTGTGTGTGTGTGTGTGTGTGTGTGTGTGTGTGTGTGTGTGTGTGTGTGTGTGTGTGTGTGTGTGTGTGTGTGTGTGTGTGTGTGTGTGTGTGTGTGTGTGTGTGTGTGTGTGTGTGTGTGTGTGTGTGTGTGTGTGTGTGTGTGTGTGTGTGTGTGTGTGTGTGTGTGTGTGTGTGTGTGTGTGTGTGTGTGTGTGTGTGTGTGTGTGTGTGTGTGTGTGTGTGTGTGTGTGTGTGTGTGTGTGTGTGTGTGTGTGTGTGTGTGTGTGTGTGTGTGTGTGTGTGTGTGTGTGTGTGTGTGTGTGTGTGTGTGTGTGTGTGTGTGTGTGTGTGTGTGTGTGTGTGTGTGTGTGTGTGTGTGTGTGTGTGTGTGTGTGTGTGTGTGTGTGTGTGTGTGTGTGTGTGTGTGTGTGTGTGTGTGTGTGTGTGTGTGTGTGTGTGTGTGTGTGTGTGTGTGTGTGTGTGTGTGTGTGTGTGTGTGTGTGTGTGTGTGTGTGTGTGTGTGTGTGTGTGTGTGTGTGTGTGTGTGTGTGTGTGTGTGTGTGTGTGTGTGTGTGTGTGTGTGTGTGTGTGTGTGTGTGTGTGTGTGTGTGTGTGTGTGTGTGTGTGTGTGTGTGTGTGTGTGTGTGTGTGTGTGTGTGTGTGTGTGTGTGTGTGTGTGTGTGTGTGTGTGTGTGTGTGTGTGTGTGTGTGTGTGTGTGTGTGTGTGTGTGTGTGTGTGTGTGTGTGTGTGTGTGTGTGTGTGTGTGTGTGTGTGTGTGTGTGTGTGTGTGTGTGTGTGTGTGTGTGTGTGTGTGTGTGTGTGTGTGTGTGTTTTTTTTTTTTTTTTTTTTTTTTTTTTTTTTTTTTTTTTTTTTTTTTTTCGAGGGGAAAAATACAATTACGTATCATAGGGCTAAGATGTTATGCGCCCCGTATGTCGGGCTCGGTGTGGTACCTATACCGACTAAAAAACCACCTCTTTCGCCGGCCTCTAAATCCCTACGGGCCCGCCGTTAGGCATTACGTCACAGGGAGAGGATCTAGCTATTGCTCTTCCTACTGGTAGCAAAAATTATTTATTTTTCCCTTCAATGACCATTATTTTTTACTCTCGGTACGTCTTCTCTCTGTCTCACGTAGGTTCAGTAGTACTTCCGTTGCAAAACTATTTATAGCACTCCAGGCTGCCTCTGAAGAAAGCATTGCATCTACCAAATTTTCAGCTCTCATAGTTTGCTCGAGGACCGTCTCCAATTTGCTTCGCAGCGAGTCAAAACGGGAGCACACGAAAAACACGTGTTCCGCGTCCTCAAGAACTCCAGGACAGGACGGACATTCCGGGGAATCATCGTGTTTGAAGCGATAGAGGTACGCTCGGAAACAGCCATGCCCTGAAAGCATCTGTGTCAAGTAGAAATTGAGTTCACCATGGTTTCGGTTCAGCCAGACATCGATTTTTGTGTGTGTGTGTGTGTGTGTGTGTGTGTGTGTGTGTGTGTGTGTGTGTGTGTGTGTGTGTGTGTGTGTGTGTGTGTGTGTGTGTGTGTGTGTGTGTGTGTGTGTGTGTGTGTGTGTGTGTGTGTGTGTGTGTGTGTGTGTGTGTGTGTGTGTGTGTGTGTGTGTGTGTGTGTGTGTGTGTGTGTGTGTGTGTGTGTGTGTGTGTGTGTGTGTGTGTGTGTGTGTGTGTGTGTGTGTGTGTGTGTGTGTGTGTGTGTGTGTGTGTGTGTGTGTGTGTGTGTGTGTGTGTGTGTGTGTGTGTGTGTGTGTGTGTGTGTGTGTGTGTGTGTGTGTGTGTGTGTGTGTGTGTGTGTGGTTACGTTTAGTTAACTACATGTTTGATGATTTATTAAATTCTCCAAGGTTGCGTAGTTCATTCCTTTGAGCCAGCTAGTAATATTTGATTTCAGTTTTAGGGTAAATGCTATTAACTATATTGGCAGCATTATAAAGAATATTGCTAAGTATATAGTATTGGCGTCGCGCAAGAGATGTTTTATAGGCGGGTACTTGGCAAATTTTGTTTTTATTGGGCTTCAAAATAGGCTTGAAATAAGTGAACCTATGCTTACGAAGTATTAGCGCCCTCACAAAAAGTTGTCTTACCGAGAGAACCTGGCAGTCAGTATAAAGTTGGTCAGTGCTGTATCTTCTTGGCTTACCAAGTATAATCTTAAGTACACCTCTCTGAGCCCGCTCCAATGGGAGTAAAATTGTTTTGCCGGCTCCTCCCCAAGTTACAATACAGTACTGGATTATACTCTGTGCCAGGGCATAGTATACCATTAACAGGGTATTCATGTCAGCCGAGCGCCTCAGTTGCCTAAATATCGGCATAAGTTTTCTCACTCTCATCGTCAGTGCATTCACATGTTCTGACCAGTTTAAGTGCCTATCGATTATGATACCGAGATACCTAATATTAGTTGTTTGTATCAAATTGGGACAAGTGCAGGTATCTCTTTTAAGGCAAACGTGAGTTTTGATGCGGAAATTCGGAAATTAGTAATGCTTCATGCCCGTGCTTCATAGAGCACCTTAAGTAGTCGGTGCCGGTTCTCTTGAACATTTATTTATTTATTTAAAACTTAATGCACATGTAGCACAAAGGCGAACTTAATGCCATGAGGCATTCTCTGCCAGTCAACCTTCAGGTGATGTTGGAATATGATGGTGGGATAGGTGCAGAAAATTTATGGAAGATCGATGAAATCCGGTGGCAGTTGCTCCCTGGAAAAACTGATATTCAGGTAAAAAAGGTTGAAATGGTATAGTAACCCCAAATGATCTTGGGAATAATTAAACCTAGAAAGATGGCGATCACGTAGAATCAGTTTAACTAAATTGTTTGCGTAGGTCCCCGTACTGAGAGTGTACGTATGTGTAAAGATCTACGTAAAACAACAATGACATATATTCTAGAACAATTATATGTTAATAATGAGGACCATAATATAATTACAACTTGTTTTACGCTGGTCTCAACCGTGCATAGCACATTAATGTGTAATGAATCGTTTATGACTATGAGTTGGATGTTAAATTTAACAACTGTAGACCTCCATTACTCCATTAAAACATGCATGTAGTTTATATGAGTCATTTCATTTTGTAACACACTTCCAAAAAAAGGAACCTTGACTATTTGATGTTTATATAAACAGAATTTAAAGTGGCAGTTCTAGTTTATAAATTGTGTGGTTCATTATTAGAAACCACATTATAAAGTGAAGCAATTCAAATTGAAACAAATTATTATTGCAGTTGCATATTTTAAATATCGTAATTGTAGGGTTTTCCGCAAAACTTTCCATATCTTTCAATACACTTTAATGATAAGAGATTTTTATTAAGCGCTAAAAAATATTAACAGTCATATCAACGGTATATTACCATGGAGCTACCGATATATGCTGCTGCTCTGGCGCTGAGCCAAATGTCATCGCAATTTGAACTTGAGAGCTGTTATTCTTGTAACATATACCGTTTATTGTATACAAAAATGTCATGATTTAGGATTTTATGAGTCGACTGGAAGCCAGGCATATCGTGTTTAGTGTTGACTTAATAATACGAGACGTTGGAACAAGTTGCAGGACATTTGCTGTGAAAAGGAACTAATTAATCTTATGGAAGTAAACCAAGTCTCAAGATTAGATTAGTTTGTGAAGTTCAAAAACCGAACTAGTTAGTAATCCTGTTTTCAAAAAAAGGTACTATGAAATATATTCGAATGCATTCAGTAAATTATTTGTTTTTTAAAGCTTTTAGACTTCTACTACGAAGTATAAATTTAGACAGTTCAGTTCAAAGAAACGTAAAAACATATGGTTGTTATTCTGCTGGAATTTTTCATAAATGATGGTTTTGCGGTGAAAGATGTACTCGTTATGTTTAGATGTTAAAAACAACCTGTTGGTACCTATTCCTGCGTCATATATGTTGATTTAAGTAATAGACGGAAATGATACATAGAGATGCTCGACCAGCACATTTCAGATAGGTGCCGATTATCGAGCACGTAGGATTCCGGCTGTCATTTCCTTGTTGATATTAAGACGTGTTTATTGTGCAACGTAACGATATATTTATAATATATAATGTAGCTATAAGATCATAACTAAGAGATTCCATGTACATACCTTAGCACGTAAGGTTAGAATAAGAGTACAGTAAATAATTAATAAACATGGCTCCCAAAGAATACACGATCATTGTTATTCGATATCCACCTATAAGCCGCCATAATCGTGGACTCCTACGACGGACCAAGCAAGAAGATATAAGTTCGCTATAATTGGTGACCCCGACAAACGAACAAAGAAGATGACCAAGGGCCCGACAGTTGAACAAGAAGGATGAAGACACCAATCGCTATAATTGATGACCCCGACAATTGAACAAGAAGGATGAAGACACAAATCGCTATGAAAAATTGAACTATGAAGAAGCCGAAAATTGAAAAATGAAGAAGCAAGTAATCGTACCTTCTGAAGGAGATTATATAGTGAACTTGTATAGCAGTATTGCTTAAAGGACCAGCCACGTTTATGGTTCATGCAGTGAGGCTATCGTCGCTCTCCAAAACAACAATGATCAACATTCAAGTCTCAGCCAGCCAGCAACCTCGGCCTCAACAGGGATACCACACCCAGGACGCGACCGCTCCAAACTGATTAACCCTTCGGCCACATCAGCGCCCCGACACAATATGGACTTCACGCAGCACCACACACCGCTTGTAATTCCAACGCTCGGGAACCAGCGGACTTCAGCCCCGACTCAGTGGGGACTAGCGGCATACATAAGTGTTCTCAAAATGAACGTCTGACGCCGTTTCACGAATAATAGAAGTAATCTCTATGCCGTCAACGCTAGATTACGACGAGAATTGTCGTGTGCAGCAGAAATGTCAGAATTAAAGAAGTTGCCTGGAGAGGCGTTAGAGCAATATAACGACAAGACGTATTACGATGATTTCAGATCGCCACTAAAGCATGATATCAATCGAATACTGTCGTTACCGAGGCTCGCTCTCCAACAATCAGGTAAATCTATTTCTTTCGTTTATCCGCCGTCAAAGTGCTGTGGGCATATATTCAAGTTGTCCTAAATTCAGTATAACGATACTGAGAAGTACGTGTATATTGACCGAGTAAGGTTGATGTAATTCGCTAAGCGATATTTCAATAAGGTTGCTGACCATGTAAATCTTGAAATATTATTATAGATATATTAATGTACACTTTGTAAATTTTGCTGACACGTGAAGGTCGCAACTCTCGATCATATGTTGTTTTGTATTCATTCTAATGTTATGATTTTTATTGACCTAGATTATATTGATTATCTAGGAACTACTCCGCGATACTGACTTAATATGTCATGTTATAATTGTTAGTTAAATAGATTATGTTTATAATCGTCAATTGTTGATATAATATGAAGTTGTCTGAATTTACTACCGTAAATTTTTTTGGTGGGAAGTTATATTCCTGCGTCATATATGTTGATTTAAGTAATAGACGGAAATGATACATAGAGATGCTCGACCAGCACATTTCAGATAGGTGCCGATTATCGAGCACGTAGGATTCCGGCTGTCATTTCCTTGTTGATATTAAGACGTGTTTATTGTGCAACGTAACGATATATTTATAATATATAATGTAGCTATAAGATCATAACTAAGAGATTCCATGTACATACCTTAGCACGTAAGGTTAGAATAAGAGTACAGTAAATAATTAATAAACATGGCTCCCAAAGAATACACGATCATTGTTATTCGATATCCACCTATAAGCCGCCATAATCGTGGACTCCTACGACGGACCAAGCAAGAAGATATAAGTTCGCTATAATTGGTGACTCCGACAACTGAACAAGAAGAATGAAAACATGAGTTCGCTATAGTACCAAACTCAGTATAGTGCAATTAAACTCCCAGAAATTTTTCAAAATACTTGTAGATTAAACTTATATTAGAATTGCTACTATTTTACTTTTATCCAATCTTATAGATTTCTTTTTTACGTTTCTCATCCCACTTACATTTCCCTGTGTATCAAACAAAATCTTTAACCAAACCTTACAGTGTTACATAGTAGGTAAAACCTCCTTTTCTAAGGAGACATCTATATACAGCAGTGGACTGTTAAAGACTCTTGATGATAAATCTGATTCCAATTTACAGTTCCTGTTGCGACAAATCAAAGATGTACTACGCGCTTTCTCTCATTTCCACCCGCACCATTAATCATTTTTTTTTTAATCTATTTCTCTTCACTTATCACAATTGACCTGAGACAGACAGACAGACAGACCACTCAATTAGAATATGAACTCATAACGAAAAAAAATGTAGCTGGTATGTGTTTTCTTAACTCCCATTTTCGTTTGATCCATGTTTTGTTTTGACAGTACCAAATTAATTATGCCAATTTTTGGTTTATATTAAAATAGTCACATTAATATGTTAGAGTTTTCAGTAGCGTTCAAAGCAATAAAGCCTTATACAATATTATCGATTCCTAATAGTGATTTCCATCTGTTAATGATAACTATAAATTGCAGTGTCTTTATTATTCAAGTATACAATGGGAATAGTTCGGTTCGTTGACAATTCTACTCAATTTGACATCGGTCAGTTTGTTATGTATTCCGTGTGGTGACGGATAAGGAATACAAAGTGTCACCACCCCTATTCATTCCATGGGTGTCGTAAGAGGCGACTAACGGAACAAAATAAGCAGCTAACATCACTGCCAAGAGAAGGAAAACTTGAAGCAAATCCTTTACCAACCCGTCTGGCCAGCGTCTTATAGTAGGCCAAAGCCTCCTTTCAAAGGAAAGGCCTATGTCCAGCAGTAGACTGTTAAAGGCTGTTGATGATGATGATGAAGTTTGTTTTAGACAAAAATTCAGGCTCTTTTTCTGAAATTTTAATCGTTATCATGACATCTACATCCACATGTTACTGGCAGAAACATTTGTTAAATCAAAGCATATTATTTCAAAGTCGTTTTGACTGTCCAAAAGGCATGCGTCCAGGCGTCGTAATCCGCAAGCAAAAGCGAAATAAATCACATGCCTCAAGTCAAACATGAGGCGACGCAAATAATAAAAAAATGAAATATTACTGAAGTCAAATGTTTTTTTGGAACTTTTTACTTCTTCTCTGATTTACTAACGTTTCTCTATGATAAAGTTAATTTTAGTTTTCTATTGTAAACTACGACTACAAAGTTATTTAAACAATCTTGCTATGATTATAATTCTATTATATTTCAGTTTATCAAAATTAACAAATTTCGTTGTTTTCCTATAATTCATCCTGTTAGTTTCATGATTCCAAAGTACAGGATTTGATAATAAATATTCGCATTCATAATTGGTAAAGAATATTCCACCTCATGGGTTCAGTGTCACAATGTTTGTGACCTCGGCTACTATTACCTACGCCAAAAAAATTTGGAAAGCATGTTTATTTGCATGTTTCAATAATTTATTATTTTTTATAAATGCTTCTGCATTTCATTTTGAAATTTTGTGCTGAAGATGAATGCAGAAAATTTGTTTGATAAAGGGAAGAACCAATAAAGAAATCCTACTGATGGTAAATGGAGAGAGACACTTCTTGAAAGTAAACAGAATAGACAAACCTGACAACTTGATAGGACACCACAACTTCTTTAGAATAACAATAGGAGGAAAAATTGAAAGTGAGAGTCATGGCAAATAAACAGAGAGCGATTGCTGCATTCTTAAACAATATTTTTTTATGTAAGTACCGTATATACTTTAAAGCAGTATTCCACATGGGGTAGCATGAAGAGAAGCTCAGACCTGTTATTTATCTCAACGAATTAGTTGTAGGATGTCCAAAATATCACCCGTGGTGCTGTTATCTGCATAGCAATGTACAACATAGGCCCTGATGTACTCCAGCGTTTACCTGTTGAAAATCCGAAGCCACGCCGTCGTAAAGGACTTCAATGTAGCACTGGTGTAGGAGGACGAAATCAGGTCGAAAGCCGAAACTTAGAGAGAAGCGAACGGTGCCACACCCTATCGAAAGCCTTCACCATGTCGAAGCTGATTTTAATTTTGACATTTCTTTACGGTAATTTCGACAGCGCGAGGTCATTGACATAGCTCTCTGGATTAACAAGATATTAGGCGCAGAATTGATGACCGTTGGGGTAGAAGAGTTCTGAAGTAGAGACCGCGTCTCGGCAGGCGCAGTATAGGACACCTACAGGCCAGGTAGAGAGACTATAATATGCGCTGGACGGCTGGCAGGAGCTGAGTGATGTGCTATGGGGGAGGCCTGTGTCCAGCAGTGGATTGCGGTAGACTGATGATTAAAAAATAACAGTTTTAGTCCCAAATGTTCCGGTCGAATTTCCAATATTTATGGCAGCCCTACTATATAGGTACATATGCACATGATACATTCTGACGCAAAAGGATGTGATGTTTATATCAATAAAGATTAGAACGGTGACAATTTTACGACTATCGCAAAAAATATGTCTGCGGAATCTTGCTAGCCATTTCCTAATGTTTTAATTTGGTCTCTTACGATGTACAGCGTAGATCATATTTCTATACCAATAAATATTATAAATTCTGTCTGTCTCTCTGAACGTCTGTAAGTCTATCTGTCTGTCTGTTACGCTTTCACGGTTAAAGCGCCACACTGATTTTAAAACAATTTAGCATAAAGATACTTTGAGTATGATTATTATTATTGAGGAAGGACATAGGCTACTCTTTACCGCCATAACTGACATAGGTAGGTACATGTGGGCAGAGCCGCGGGCAAAAGCTTGTATTTTTTTTACATTGCTTTGCTGTAAGATAAAGTGCTTTTAAAAGTTCATTTTATTTCGATTTCCTATACCTACCTATAGAAAAATCGATTACGTGGACTACTCAACGAAAAGAAAAAAAAAATAAAAAAAAAATATCATATTTTTTCTTTTAAAGACATTTTCCACATAGGTATATGTATGTAACATACAATTAAATCCGTGTGGTGACGTATTAAGAATACAGAGTGTCACCACCACTATTCTTACCGCGGGTATCGTAAAAGGCGACTAAGGGATACACTACGCAAGACAACATCGATGAAAAGAGAAGGAAAATTTTAAACCAACTCTATATCAACCCGTCTGGCCAGCGTGGTATAGTAGGCCAAAACCTCCTTCTAAGGAGAGGAATATGTCCAGCAGTGGACTGTTCAAGGCTGTTGATGATGATGATACAATTAAATAAAAATTAAGTGTCTGTGTGTAATATCAAATATCCAGTTTTTTTTACTAAATATATATCAAAGTACGAGTATATATATAAGGTACTAACATTACAAAAGTAATTTATAGTATTTTTTTCTGTCTGTCCGTCTGTGGATTTGATCCGGGTAACTTCTGGAACAAATGGGCTGATTTTGACGTAAAGTAACATAAGCCTTAAGTATATATAAAAGAAAAAGTCCCGTTAACAGTAAAAGACATAATATTTTTCTAATCTTAGCACAGTCTCCGTCATAAGTTTAACTTGCACACGTGACTACTCGTAATTGATGTAAATTCCAGAATACGTTCCAGAAGCGTATAGACGTTTTCCATTAAGTGTCTAATTAAATGAGCCATTAGTTCATTTAATCAAAATATACTAAAGTGTGACTACAATAGATCTCAGGAGAATCTTTTGGCAGTTTACCAAATTTATATTAATTTACGCAGTCTCGATGGCTCAGATTTATAACAAAACGCATGGTGACAAAAGTGACCGTCAATTTACGCTCAATTACCTTCGCAAAAAACTTCTCTGCTGTTTGTTATAAATTTACATGTGGTTATTTGTAGCGAAATACAGTAGCAGCGGGGTCTTTCTTTATTATATTTTTGTTTTCAATGTCTACCTCGTTTTATTACCAAGACTTTTAGGGTTCCGTTGTTCATGACTCGGAACCCTTAGAATCGTCATGTTCGTCCGTCCGTCCTCGACCTTCCGTCCAAACGGTTAGTACTAGAAAGATGAAACTTTGCGCGAATATGTTTTTGTCAGGACTACTAAGTGCTACTATTAATTACGACTACACGTAAAGTGGGGATGTTTTTTTTTCTAGTATCTATCGCATACTGTGGGGTATCATTAGACAGGATTTTTTAAAACATTAAGAGGTTGCTAAGACGATTTTCTGATTCAGGCATCCGTTTGAGAGTTATTCAACTCTAAAGGCCATTTTTTATTAAAACAGCCAAAAATAGCAAAATGGGCTCGATAAAAGAATGTGTGTATGTACATATTATTATGTTCACTACTCCAACGCGATGACTTCTAAGGCCAGCACGCTCTTCATTCTTAGTTACAATAAACTATCATTTTAAAAGCTTTCTTGATCATTTACATTAATTAAGCTTGTCAGAATAATTTCAATAAAAGTTTTTCAAACTTAAGGGAGTGTATGTTTAATTAAACTTAAGAGCTTAACTAAAGTACCTACGCTTGGGGATAAATTTAAAGTTTAATATTGCGTAAGAGATTTATATAACTGTTTTTAAAGAAAAGGAGTAAAATAATTAAAGGGGTGATCAGAAAATATTTATGTTTTTGCATGTTTAATAATTAGTAATACACTTTATTAAGTTATAAGACCTTGATAATTGTAATTAGTTATTATATACATGTAGTATGTTGAATCAGCGCTGTACCATATTTCCATTAATTTCTTCCCTTTTAAATCCTGGAGTTTAAAGCGTTTAGCTTTTTACTGAGACAATATGTTTCAATTCTCCGTTTAACGTGATTATTCCAGATAAAATCAACGGGTAAAGCTAAACCAGGTAAGCGACGGCAAAGTTTTATGTAAATTCTTGATAAGTTGTCTCCAAAATGCCGTCTGTGAAGCTAAAGATTAAAGAAAATGAATCCTAAGATTAAGGATTACTTAATATTTAAAGCGATGTTATAGCCCCGAGTTTTATAATTCCATTCATCCGTACGAGAATTGTCTTCTACTTTCCATTGTATTCTCTAAGTTTAATTCTGTTCTTAAATGTATTTGCAGGTTTGTTTTTATTTCTGAGGTCATCATCAACAACCTATAACAGTCTACTGCTGGACATAGGCCTCTCCTTAGAAAGGAGGTTTTGGCCTACTATACCACGCTGGCCAGACGGGTTGGTATAAGGTTGGTTTCAAGATTTCTTCTCTTTACATCGATGTACAAGTGTGTGCATGCATGCACAAGTGTGTGCTCAAACACAGGTACACTTTTTCTTCTTTCAATCTCATAATCTGGTGGGATATCTATTCGACACGACCGAGGAGAGATCAGGTGCAGGACCAATCACGGGCTCTCCGCCATAATAACACGTTAGTCATGTGTGTTTGAATTTACAAAATGTAATCAGATGTTTGTGCAAGTTTGTCTGGAGATGGCTTTGTAAAATGTGTTTTTTTTTACAACGCCCGATTTCGGAATATATTTCTGTATCGCCCAACTTTACAAACATACAAGAAACGGACACAAAAAACGCCCAGACTCAAGAGGTTTCCTGTTTAGAATTTTTTTTTTTTTTTTTTTTTTTTTTTTTTTTTTTTTTTTTTTTTTTTTTTTTTACGTGTGGAAATCCCCGCGGACCGTCACCCCGTCGGGGGTTACGGCGGGGTGGTGTGTCGGACTCGAACCGACTAAAACCACACGGTGTGACCCTCTCTGCGCTTTTGTATTGGAAGGAGTCCAGGGAGGGGATTTCCTTCTGGACTCAGAGTCTATACCACTAGGCCAACCGTGTAGTCAATTTATGTAACATTCATTTAAGGAAACATATACTCTAAAGTCTAAACATTAAAGTTAAATTGAACTAAAAACAAGGGAAGCGGTGATATATCAACACTCCTTTGATGTCGGCGTCTATTTGCCAATCGTGCACTTCAAAGAAAAGCAAGTAATTCCACCGCCACATAGAGGACTTTGTGCCGAAAAATAATGTTTTAGACATGCGGATATCGAAACCAGATTATATAAAAGAAGATTGTGCTGGCATAGGGGTCCATCATTTTCATAAAACTAATATGAATATCCTACCTAATCGTAGATACGAAATACCTATTCATTCTCTATTGCAAAATAAACACAAATTGAGATTTTTAATAATTCTGATCTTTTTTCTTCAGCTGCGAAGTTGGAACTTGGAGTAGTCGATGGATTATTCGTTTATAAGACTGCAAAACAATCGCAAAACTATCAGCAAAGTAAATTATATCTAGTTCAATAAAAACCTACGCCTAATTTTGTTGTTCACATGACATCTACGGAGTACTATTTACTAGTCCTACAGAAAAATCCTAGTTTAAATAGTTTAGTGGCACCTAGTATGGCCCAAAAATTTAAAACCTGCAAATCTTAACGTGGACTAGATTGTACCTATATCATCATCAGCCTATCGCAGTCCACTGCTGGACATAGGCCTCTCCCATTGCACACCACCCTGATCGATATTTTGGGCTTCTCGCATCCAGCTCCTGCCAGCCATCTTACGCAGGTCGTCACTCCACCTCGCCTGTGAGCGTCCTACACGACGTTTACCGAGACGCGGTCTCCACTCCAGAACTCTTCTGCCCCAACGGTCATCAGTTCTGCGGCTAATATGGCCAGCCCACTGCCACTTTAGCTTGCTTGTTTCTTGTACCTCTACATCTTTTAATAATATTTAAATGAAATTAGAGTGTCAGTTTGTGATTTCAAAATAACAGCTTTTTACTACATTCAAATGAAAGTATATGCGTTGCCTACATTTTTTTTATCCATCTGTCCATCTGTCTGTCTGTTCTAGTTAATCTCTGGAACGGCTGGACCGATTTGGAATTAACTTTCACTGGCAGATAGCTAACTGGAGTAACTTAGGCTACTTTTATTAGACTAGCATCGCCCCGCGACATTAACCGCCATTTACAACAACAAGCGTAGGTAACACCGCGGGGCACAGCTAGTTTAATAATATAAAGGAATGCCACAGAGTAACGAATTCATTACAGAAATAAAAATAAGATAATTAAGTATCAGAATCCTCTATTCATCGGTCAATCACTAAAGGCCTACCCCTTATTGATTAATACGTGTTGACATAGCAATCTCCACTTTATTTGACGCTTCAACTGCCACGAATTGGTATCAAAAAAGGGATCCTTTTATTTCCTCATGTTATATACGTTTTTTTAAGACCTCGCGTATTACGATATATTCCTGTGTCACAAACATACAAGAAACGAACACAAAGAACACTCAGACTCAGAATAACAATTTGAGAATCACACAAATTGTTATCTCGTGAAGGATTTGAACTTGCAACACTTGGCGCAGTAGAAACCGGCGTATTTACCGCTTAAACCACGAGGCCAACCATGCCGTCTACTCGTTAGTCATGTATGCCTGAATTCACAAGTTAAATACTGTGTTAATTAGTATTATTCTGCCTCTCGCTCTCTATATATGTCTGTCTGATAGACTTCCAAAGTTCCATTAAGGAAAACTTATGATAGTACTAAGCTAAAAACAATCTTGTTCTTCCTAGCCTTATTCCCAATATTATTTGGGGTTGGCTACTAGTTCAACCGGTTTTACCTGAATATCAGTTTTTCCACGGAACGACATGCATCGGATCTCCGCAACCCTAAGGGAGAACTGAAATTCGAAGATTGAACTAGTTGCCAGTAATTGACCCGACCTGTCGGACGCCTATCGGTACCTGCGGCGGCTGGTGGCAGACTATTTAGAGGAGCGTACCGTCGAGTACGAGGACCGAGATGGCGCCTTGAGACGCAGGGCCATGTCGTGCGGTGTTCCACAGGGGTCTGTCCTAGGACCACTCCTGTGGAACATGGGATACGACTGGGCCCTACGAGGGCGTCTCCCCCCCGGGCTGGGTGTAATCTGTTACGCAGACGACACCCTGGTCACGGCCCGGGGGGCAAACTTTGAGGAGGCGGCGCGCCTGGCCACCACAGGAGTCTCCCGGGTGGTCGGGCGCATCGAGGCGCTGGGTCTGCGGGTGGCCCTGGACAAGACGGAGGCCCTATTATTTCATGGGCCCCGTCGTGGTCCGCCCGCCGGCGCCTCGATCGAGGTCAACTCGGTCCTCGTACCGGTCCGGGCCCAGATGAGGTACCTGGGTCTGGTCCTCGACGGTAGGTGGCTCTTCGACGAGCACTTCCGACAGCTTGGTCCTAAGCTAGTGGGCACTGCCTCCGCCCTAGGGCGACTTCTGCCCAATTTGGGCGGGGCCAGTGTCCCCACTAGGCAGCTGTACACGGGGGTTGTCCGGTCAATGGCACTTTACGGTGCACCGGTGTGGGCGGCGGCTCTGTCCGCCCAGAACAGGGCGCGCCTCTGGCGCCCCCAGCGGATACTGGCGGTCAGAGCCATACGCGGATACCGCACGGTGTCCACGGAGGCGGCGTGTGCCTTGGCCGGAACACCCCCGTGGGATTTGGAGGCGGAGGTGCTCGCCGAAGTTTATCGGCGAGTGGCTGACTTTCGGGCGGAGAGCGGATTTCGCCCTCCGCCCGAGGACGTGCGCGAGCCTCGCCGAGCCTCCATGCTAAGATGGTCGCTCCGGCTGGAGACCCCACGAGCTGGCTTCGCCGCCGTGGAGGCTCTTTAGCCGGTCATCGAGGAGTGGGCAGGGCGGCAGCACGGGACCCTTTCCTTCCGGCTGACGCAGGTACTTTCCGGGCACGGTTGCTTCGGAAAGTACCTGCACTCGGTCGCTAGGAGGGAACCGAGTCCCGCCTGCCACCACTGCGACTGCAGTGAGGACACGGCCCAGCACACGCTGGCGGTCTGCCCCACTTGGGCGGCGCAGCGCCGGGTCCTCACTGCAGTCATCGGAGGGGATCTCTCGCTGCCGGCCGTCATAAGATCGATGGCCGGCAGCGACAGTTGTTTTACCGCTGTTTTACCGCGGTCGCAACCTTCTGCGAGGACGTAATCTTGCAGAAGGAGGTGGCGGAGAAGGCCCGGGAGGATGCCATCCAATCGGACCCGATCCGCCGCCGGCGCCCCGGGCGGCAGAGGCGCGCATACCTGCGTCTCATGCCGCCCTGAGAGTGGCCGCGGATGGGCGGGACGGGTTTCCCGTTCGTCCGCAGTAGAGGCCAACCGCGAGGGGGCGACGTCCGCGTGTGACCGGACGTTGCCTAATTAGAGAGTTCATTTTGAGATGGTGCCCGCAACAGTGCGGGCAGGCGCCGGTTGGAGTCCAGAAGGAAATCCCCTCCCTGGACTCCTTCCAATACAAAGGCGCAGAGAGGGTCACACCGTGTGGTTTCAGTCGGTTCGAGTCCGACACACCACCCCGCCGTAACCCCCGACGGGGTGACGGTCCGCGGGAATTGCCATAAAATGTTCCGACGGCTTTACGTGCTCTCCAAGGCTCGGGCGTAAATCACCGCCAAACTTCCAAACTCCGGGCTGCTATTAAGTATTAGGAAATGACTGCCTTGTTGGTCTAGTGGTTAACGTATGCGGCTGCTGATCAAGAAGTCTCGGGGTTGATTACCGGGTCGTAAAAAATCTGGAGTGTTTCGGGTTCGATTCGGAGTCTGGGTGTTTTCTATGTATAATAATATGTATGTATTCACAAAACAAAAAGTAAGTTTATGTATTTATATCAGTTGGTTAGTACCCATAATACAAGCTCTGCTTTGTTTAGGACTAGGTGACGTTGTGTGTAAGATGGCAGAAATATTTATTTATTTCCTAAGAAAAACCCAAAAACACTTTATGGGTTTGAACCCGAGACCTCTTGATTAACAGTCGCATACGCTATCCACTAGACCAACGAGGCGGTTAAATAAATGATGATGATATAAATTAAAAATAATGTATCGAAGTATAATAGGTAGCATGGCTAAGTTAGCCTCGTAAAATCATGACTAGTGTATAGCTTCTTACGAATAAACAGTGAATCTTGAGTTCAGTCACGGACACCAGCCAACTTCTAAACTACGGGCTGTTATTACGTAGAGAATCGAACGCGAGACTTCATGATCTGCAGTGGTATGAGATAATAGCTGAACCAATTTAGACAGTCAGGCAATAGCCTGGGCATACAACACACATACACAAGTAGTACAATAGTATAAGTACTATTTTATTAATATAAGTCTCTAAAAGCCTAATAAAATCTCTTTGTTAATAAAATTTAATAACATTTCTAAGTATCCCCTTAATAAAATATTCGAACAATCAGAGACGTCTTTAATTTGATTCAACTGTTCATAACAAGTTCTACCTGCCTGCCTATATTAAAATTCGAAAATCTGTAGTTTTTTATATATTTTTTATTTCATCATCATCCTTAAACAGTCCACTGCTGGACATAGGTTTCTTCTTTGGAAGGAGGTTTTGGCCTACTATACCACGCTGGCCAGAAGAGTTGGTACAGGGTTTGTTTCAAGTTTTCCTTCATTTGGCAGTGATGTTAGCTGCTTATTTTGTTCCTTTAGTCGCCTCTTACGACACCCAGCGAATGAATAGGGGTGGCGACACTTAGTATTCTTAATCCGTTACCACACGGACAGATTTTTTTATTTGTAGCCCACCAAAGAGACTCTATCCTGCCTGATGGAAAGCATGAGTAGAATCCAAGAGTAGGGGTCACCATCCTCATTGTAAGTACAGGCAATGCAGCATGGTGACCCACACTATGGCGGCTTAGTAAGATACTTCTGCATCATTGAGCCTCCAGTCTTAAACTCACCAACGAACTCCGACAACACAAATGCCGTCATTTTTAGGTTGGTCTTCTGTGAGGAGTACTGCCCCGGTCGATTGCCCATTTGTGCTGACGACCTATTTGGTTTACGCCAATCGTCATCCGCGTCGTGGAGCACAGGGCCAAAATCATGGATGTTTATTAATTTATAAGTTTTTCCGGGATAATTATTATTCATTCCGGAAAAATGATTGATAGTATTTTAATTATCACGTGCAAACTTGCCGACTAAAGGCAGTTTCATTCATTGTATCAAAATACGTTTAATTTCAATGGTTTTAATATTATCTTCAAGATTATTTAAGGATGCTTTAAGTTTGTCCGCGCTAAGTATACTTATGAGTTCAGCAACCATTCTATTGATATGGGAGTCAGAGTTTAACAACATCAGAGCGGCTACATGTCTCCTTCACTCTTCATTTTATCAAGAGTTCTAGCCAGGTCGGTCGGCCCATACACAGGCTTCTCAGTCAGTGACCTTGCCTGTTAAGCTGAAAGTTGTGGATTTGCTTACCACTCAGGACAAAAAAAAAATTTGATACTGAAGATTCTTTGATGTGTGTTTGGGTGTAATTAATCTATACTGTATACGTTCTTAGAACTATTGAAGTATTACGGTACAATCTTTGATTATATAAACGTCTATATAATTAAAAGGTACAATAAATGCAGTGAACTTATATACTCCAGTTTTTTGCTGTAAACGGAACTTCGAGATAAAATTAAAAAGGTTACGATACCTTCTACTTTCGGATGTTTTACCGCTCGTGGTCACGGGTACACTAATGCGAGTTTAACGACGCCTTCGTGATGTGCAAGTTGTAGCTACCCGTACTTGTACGCGTTTATTTCTTGAAATGTCGGTACACATGTGGAGGGCACACCACATTTATAACATCTACACACCTTGCTTTATCTTTCCGATGGTGACTGCACCCGCTGATGACTGGATTCCACGATGTAGGTAATCGGTATCCGTCTTCCCGGTTAAAATTTTTATGTTTCTTAAGTTCCACCGCTTCTCGTAGGTACTTCTGCGAAAATAGATATTATCTGTGGAGAGGACCTGCGGTTCGTGTAGCTTAATTCAGTGAATCGGTACTGATTCTAGCAGGTGCTCTGCGACGGCAGATTTGTTTATTTGTCTGTGTTTATAGCTGCGATATGTTCCTTTGTCCGTTCCGGTATTGAACGTTTCGTCTGGCCGAGGTAGGAACTATCACAACTACGCATCTGCAGCAGTATGACATCCTTGGGTGTCCTGAAGCACTTTATTACCTTGGAATGCGCACTATTTATAGTTTTATGCCGTACTTTTTCAATAACGTACCAACTTTGTCCATCAACTTATTATAACTTATAACTGCCTACAAAAGTAACCGAACCTGTCAAGGTTCATATAAATAATCGTAATTGTTCACTCAAAATCATTAAATAATCTGCCTAATACACAGGTCTTACCTAGATAAGGCAGATCTCTCTGATCGATTTTGGGCTTCTCTCATCCAGCTACTGCCAGCCATCTTACGCAGGTCATCACCCCACCTTGCCTAAGTTAATTTGGTTGTAAGATACAAATATGTACTAACCTCTAATCACGTCGGAATTTTTTCAAGAACTAAGATTATCCTAATATAAGTCTACTCTTATCTTCTTTTTATGGAATAATTTTGTTTTATCTATTTTTATTTATTTTATTGTTCAGTAATTGCGCTTGCTCTTAATAGTTTCACGCAAATACCATAATACATACATACTGCATATATTTACAAAATGTTCCACAGGAATGTTTTCCTTCAACATTGTATATAAATAACTATATTTATTTTAACCAGGCCTATATCACAAATAGGTAAGTGCATAAATACCTACACGATCGAACTAAAACATTGAACAATGGAATGTACAATTTGCGTTTCGATCAAACGGGAATCGGAATAGTTAAAATTTTTCCTTTATCAATTCCTATCGCACCGTGTATTCAACTATGGTTTCAAAGCTATTCGTAATATTTCTGATTCGTTTATAAAATAGAATTTTAAAATACATGTATACAAATAATCTACAAAAGGAATAAAAAAATATTTTGCAGAATCACTATCAGGCTATTGCAAACTGCTCCTGGACACGGGTATCTACATTTGCATGACACTTAGTTCGATCCTATCTTCCATCCAGCTCCTGATGGCCATTTTGCGTAAATCACCACTCCTGTGGCGGATCCACCACCACGACCTAGTCCACCTGGTCTGTGTGTGTGTACGCACTGTAGTACGTTGTGTACAACGTTTGCAATCAAGAACACATTTGAATCGAAAATTTAAGGGAATAAGTGTTGAAATAAAATCAAGTGCAGTATGTTTGTAAGTTCTTCTTATTCGAATATTCTTTGTAGTTTACACAAACACCATTGAACAATAGTAATGTATTATGTAGATCTTTGCATTTTAATATATTTAAGGCGAAACTGTGCTGCTCCGCAGTATTAATTTCAAGTTGAATACTCACAGTTATCTACCTCAACCCTCTCGACTCAATCAATTTAAGTAAGCAACTGCTCAAATGAAATAATACGTATAGAAAGTAAGAACATATGTACATCAAACTGAAGGTATAGATAATGAACGCTACGAGACGAGTGAAAATTATCAACGTTGATAAAAAATCTGTGCGAAATCATTATCTTTCGTCAAAAATTTAATGATTTCAACTCACGGGATGGAATGTCTATAATAGTAGATAAGGTACGTGCGGACTGGAGACAAAATTGAAATTAACGGTTATCTATAAGGTCCAATAAATAAATAAAATACAAAGCACTTGATGACGTACATTCGGACTTTTTAATTTAAAATGCTCATGGAAAACACTGAACATTCAAGATACGCCTATAACTATTATATTTAGTACTATTCTTATTTGATTGAAAATTTAGATAATAATAACGTTCACTAAAAAGATCCTCTTGGTACGAAGTTCTATCTGATAAGCTTTGAAGTGAATGAAATTATTAGGTTTCAAGGACTTAATTTGCTATCGGCGAAAGGTCGATTGTAGGCTGATCATTTACTAGACTCAATCTTTGGTGCAAGTTCATTTTTAATCATAAATGTAATAGACGCATTAACCTTTTTTTTCGTCTAGAAAATCCTCATGGACCGTCGGTTTTCGATTCGGCTGGACAGTATGTCAGACTCGAACCGACTCAAAACCACACGGTGTGCCCTCTTTGCGCTTTTCTTTTAGGAGGAGGAGGAGGCCAGGGTGAGATCTCTTTCATGACTCCTCCCAGCGCCTGCCCGCTCCTGAGGCTCCGTCTCTGTAAGACGACCCACTCTTAGGCGGCGTCCAGCACACACGGACGCCGAACCCTCTCGGCTGGTCAATCTAATGCGGATGGAGGTTAAAACCCGTCCCGTCCACCCGGAGCCACACTCAAGATGGCATAAGGCGCAGATGTGCGCGTCTCTGCTACCCGGTTCGCCAGCGGCGGATCTGGTCCGAGTGGAGGTCGTCCTCCCGGGCCTTCTCCGCCGCCTCCTTCTGCAAGATGACATATTTGCAGAAGGTCGCGACCGCGGTAAAACAACTGTCGCTACCGGCCATGGAGCGCACTACGGCTGGTAGCGAGAGATCCACTCCGATGACTGCAATGAGGGCCCGACGCTCGTCGCCCATACGGGACAAACCACCAGCGTGTGCTGCACTGCAGACGTAGTGGTAGCAGGCGGGACTCAATTCCCTCCTGGCGACCAGACCAGACCAGAGTAACCATGCCCGGAAAGAACCTGCATCAGTCGGAAGGAAAGGGTCCCGTGCTGCCGCACTGCCCCCACGAGGATCGACCAACGGACCATTGTGGTTCGGCGAGCGGTTTCGCGCCACTCGCGCTCGTCCTCGGGCGGAGGTCGAAAACCAGTCTCCGCCCGATAGTCAGCCACTCGCCAATTAACTTCGGAATAGACGCATTAACCTGTCCTAAACCATCAGAAGATAATTTAAGAAAATAACACGCTTGATAGAAAAAACGATAATTTTATTTCACTAATAAATTAATAAAAATCAAAAAAGAAAATGTACTGAACGTTTTGTAGAACAATTTCTTGGAAATAGTACAATTAACTTCATCAACAGCCTTTAACAGTCCACTGCTGGACATAGGCCTCTCCCTGAAAAGGAGGTTTTTTTATTAATTTTTAACAAATTACTTAATATGAAATATTCTAATGCTCAATTGCATCGGTGACGCAATAGCATATGTGAATGCTGTGCTTGAGACCTCGGCTTCGATTCCCGGACTAAACGTTAGTATAATTAGCAAAAATTTTTGTTTTGCAGTTTAGTCGTTTACAATGTAGGCATAATATGTATTTGACCATAAAATACCTTATACATTTTTTGCATAGAGACATACATATTTATATTATGTGTCTAGTAGGTACCCAAAGTGCAAGCTCTGTTTAGTTTGGGACTAGATTGTGTTGTGTGTAAGATCTGTCTAAAAAATTTATTAAAACTTATCAAACAAAAACTTATATTTTTTTCCATTTCATTGCGTTCATTATGTAGTTACACTTAAATTGGAAAATATTTTGTTACGAATTCTCATTGAATTTATGCTAAATACTAATATAATTTTACTTTATTCATGAGTTTGAACTATACATTTAGTGAATTCAATCTTTGTCGTTAAGTGTATATTAATGAATCGGTGATTGGTTTTCTTAATTTCATTACTTTTGTTTGAGCTTGTTTGATTTTGACTTGGTGAGAATAACGCTACCCTCGGATTTCTAATTTTCTTTCGACATCAGACTTAATTTATTTATGCAGTTATCTTTAAATTATTAAAGTAGTTTCAGTAGCTCTTTATTTAATTAATGAAATGTGAAATATCGTTATACATTTCTACTTGTAAAGTATTTAAAATACTTTTATGTTTGTCTATGCTGTTCAACAAAAACAAAAATTTAAAAGAAACGCTTACAAATGCTTACCCTTAGTTTCTTCTTTCCCGCCGCAATTTTCTAGATCCGCCATAACTATCGCCTACACCAAAATAATACAGGCACAAAAATCAGATCAACTCAAAATAAAACTTGTCACGCGTTATAAATTAGCCAAAAACTGTCCTTGTCGCACATTGCTACTAACACGCTAATTTTACATCAAAGAATCCCACAAATTGGCACTATTAGACCAAAATTCCAGAGCCAATCAATGAATCAAATAAAAAAAACACATCACTTTCGCGCCAATCTTCGATTTTTTCGCGCAGCTGGCATAGGAACGCACATCCAAATGCCGCAAGAGATGATCACAAACTGTTCTATTTTTGTTGATGGTACAAATTGAAAGATTTAATATGCGAGTACAATTTCGTCACATATACCTATTTTTATTAGTTTTTTTTTTATTTTCATTAAGTTGACTTTATCTGTATTTTCAGTTTTTATTCTCACAAAAAATTACAGCGATTAGGTTAGGGTGTAATTTTTATTAAATATATAGGTCTTCAATCATCAACAATGATAGCGCAATTACAACTACGGGTTAAACACAGAAAAATTATTCGATCTTATTTGAATAAAAAATCAGGAAAAGTAAAAACGATATTTATTTCATTTTCAACATCAAAGGCGTTTCATTCTTACTCCTTCTGGATGCTGAAATTTAGCGAATTTGTAGTGGAATGTGTTTTTTTTACATCCGACACAACGTCCTATGATGCCAAACTAAGTAAAGTTTGGTTTACGATTATGCTATGGGGTACTAGACAACTGATACAAATATGAATTGTATATTCCTTTTTTTTGTAAAAACATAAATTTTATTCTAAAAAAAAACTCCGAAACAAGTATCCAAACATTTGATGAAGTATACTTGAAGGTATTACCATAGATGCTCATGACAAGCGGGACAGAGGGCTTAGCAATGCTAAACTTCCATAAGAATGTCTTGCTCCTTAACCCAACAACACTTTCGACCCGACCCGGGAATCGAACCCGAGAACTCGCGATCCGCAGTCGCATACGCTAACAACTAGACCCACGAGACATTTTGAAACAGTACATCGTTATACGTCAGTACATTTTCAATCTTTGCCTTCTGTGATGATAGTATAATCATCATCATCATCAGTCTATCGCAGTCCACTGCTGGGCTAGGCCTTTGTACTTACACCACTCTGATCGATTTTGTTCTTCTCACCATTCTCTCTCATCCTGTGCCATAAGCCATAAGTATGTATTTAAAAAAATAAAAAGCGGCTAAGTGCGAGTCGGACTCGCCCATGAAGGGTTCCGTAGCAGCAAGTAACGTCATATAAAAGTTCTTGTAGTTCGTTGTAACTTTGATCGATGTTTTAGTAATAGTGTTTTGATAAAAAAAATGCAAATTGCGGTTTATGATTTATGACGTATTAAAAAAAACTACTTACTAGATCTCGTTCAAACCAATTTTCGTTGGAATTTGCATGGTAATGTACATCATATATTTTTTTTTAGTTTTATCATTCTCTTAATTTAGAAGTTACAGGGGGGGGACACATTTTACCATTTTGGAAGTGTCTCTCGCGCAAACTATTCAGTTTAGAAAAATATGATGTTAGAAACCTTAACATTATTTTTGAAGACCTATTCATAGATATGGTGATCACACTTATGGTTTCGATGACAAAATTTTTTTTGAGTTTCAGTACTAAGTATGGGTACCTCCAAAATTTATTGCTTTTTTTCTATTTTGTATAAAAATATTAATGCGGTTCACAGAATACATCTACTGACCAAGTTTCAGAGTGTAGCTCTTATAGTTTCGGAAAAAGGTGGCTGTGACATACGGACGGACAGACAGAAATGGCGAATCTATAAGGGTTCCGTTTTTTGCCATTTGGCAACGGAACCCTAAAAAGTATGTTTATGTATTTAGGTATATCAGTTGTCGTTTTTTTAATATATTATAGGGGGCAAACGAGCAGACGGATCACTTGATGGTAGGTCATTGCCGCCGCCCATGGACACCCGAAACACCAAATTTACAAAATTTAATTTAAGCTCTGCTTAGTTTGGTACTAAATAGCGTAGTGTCAACTACTTATATTGATTTATTTTGTTCATTATACTTCCGGAACCTTCTTCCTATGCCTACTCATCCCACTCACTCTGAATTTTGAAATAAAATTCATTCTTCGAGTTCAATATTCCCGCGGTGCTTAAGTATTTTGATGTTATTTAAAATGCTGTTAAATGATAAAATTATATATTTTGTGGTGATTGCCTCACCGTGGTTCCGCCCACGAGCAACTCTTAATAAAATTACGGTCAAATTAATTTCCGATCTACTCCTGATCTCATAAATATGTCAATTATTGATCTCATATTTAGATAATGCATCGGAAGTACATGTTGAACGAATCTTTATTACGACAATTGACCGTCAGATTGCACAACGGTCACTTCTTATTGACTCGTTACATATAATGTCTCGTAAATGGGTCAATTCGTCTGTTCACACGATAATTAATTTGAGCATTTCATAAAAAAGATATATATTAGAGTCATGTGAGCTGAATCTATACTTTGTTGGTTAAATTCACATTTTCATAATATTTAAAATCGATTGTAAAGTCCTTAGTTACATGACCTAAAAACAGTCATCTATCAAAATGTTATAATTATTTTATTGGTTTCTTTGTTCAATAATAATATTGTAATTAAATATTAGTGCGTCCTACCCGTAATGACATATGAAACCGAGACGTGAATACACACCATCGCGTCTTCACCTGTAAAAAAGTTTAGCGTGCAATCGGTGCAATGGAAATGGAAAGTGGCTGTCAGCAAAGGGATACGGACTGCCCAAGACCGGGATGGTTGTTGTGATAGGTTAAGGCCCGCGACACCAAGCGTGAGAATTTGTGATTGAACACCCACATACATATTTTACATGCACACAGACGCATCGCGCACTGTCGCATACATACCGTAGCAAGCAATCACCGACTTTCGGTTTTTTGCTTATGTTAAATATCCATCAACTGTTCGCCTTTGTAGAACGTATTTTAATGTCTTACAACGCACGCAATGTATCTTGCCATAACGTAAAGCCCGTAGGATTCATTCAGTACAGAAAGTCATAATACTTTCTGTATACCAATCGAATGGTCAAAGATTATAAAATAATTTTACACAGTATAAAATAAATTCGCTCGCGTGCATTGTCTGTCAACTCAGATCGTTTTAAATACGCAAGGTATTTAAATACGGTTTTCATCATAATTAAGGTTACCTTTTAAAGAAGATTTATTAATGTTATTTTATTATTTTAAAGGAACACATAAATAAAGCCAATATTGACAAAAGTTTACGAGTTACATAAATTAGGAATAACCTACAGTAATACTTTTTTAATTATACTTTTTTAATATTTCTTTATTATTTTATTTGTGAATAATAATTTCAAAGTAATTTGGAACAATGTAATATTAATCCTTATCATAATAAATACTGTAGACATTTAAAACAATTTTATTCTACATGAAATATGTAGAATAAAATTGTTTATTACACAATATTATTTAAATAAATATTTTATAATACGTCAGAGCGTTCATCCAGGTCGCACCCGTAATTGGCCGTAATCTTACACTAGTGACTATCAGTGTAAGATTTTATTATGTCAATAATGTGTGATTAACGATACATGGTCTTATAGGCATTTAAAAAACATTTAAAATTTGACAAATTATACCCTCCTTTAAAACCAATCTATCCATTGCTGCAAACATCATGAAAATCGGTGCAGTAGTTTTTAAGTTACGTTATGTTTTGAGTTTAATAGACAGGTTGAAGAGGCAGAGGACTGTGTTTTTTTTTAATATATTTAATGCAAACGGCTTATTTACGCAATAATGTTACTAAAATAAATGTGAAAGTAACTCTGTCTGTCTGTTTGTCTGTTACCTTTTCACGCCTAAAACGCTGAACCGATTTTGATCAATTTCAGTATAGAGATATATGGGACCCCGAGAAAGGACATGGCTACTTTTTACCACGAAAATCGACACACTCGCGGGCGGAGCCATGGGCAAAAGCTAGTAAAACATAAATACGACTAGCGGTTTATACATACGTATAAAAGTGAAATACTAATCATCCAAGACCAAACCATTGAGTAGTATTACTTTCCATCATCAGCTGAACATCTTGAAAGATACGACTAAAGGTAACACACATATACGAAAGTAACTCTGTCTGTCTGTCTGTTACGCTTTCACGCCAAAACCACTGAACCGATTTTGATGAAATTTGGTATGAAGATAGAACTGAACTTGGGAAAGGACATAGGGTACTTTTTATCGCGAAAATAAAGGTAGAAGGGTTTGAAATAGGGGACGAAAGTTTGTGTCGAAGTTCCTTATTATCAAACATAAAATCAGGTAAGATTGTTTAATCTACCCTTACCATGTCGTGTGATATCAACGAATTCCACGCGGGCGAAGCCGCGGGTAGAAAGCTAGTTTATAATAAATAACAATAAATAAATATTTCAGACGAATGACACAGAATATCATCTACCAAATATTCGTGTGATCCGCAAATATTTATTTCGCAGTTTATAATACATAAACATACTTTTTTGTTATAAATACATACATATTATACATAGAAAACACCCAAACTCCGAAACAAATATTTGCAGATCATACAAAAATTTGGTCCGACCCGGGAATCGAACCCTAGACCTCTTGATTAGCAGTTGCATACGCTGACCACAAGACCAACAAGGCAGTATGATATATTACAATAATAAATAAACAACTATTTCGAACATCTTACACACGACATCATCCAGTCCCAAACTAAGCAGAGCTTATATTATTGATTCGACAACTGATATAAATACATAAACATACTTTTTTTGTTGCTTACCTATAGAATACACCCAGACCCCGAAATAAATATTTGCGGATCACACAAATATTTGGTCCTACACGGGAATCGAACCTGAATCCTTACTCAAGCAAAGTAGTCGCATGCGCTACTACTGCCCTCATCATTATGAAATGATGGCTCAGATATTGCGTCTGGAATAGCATTACAAAATAAAAAAATATATAATAACTATTTATAACGTGCTTATAAAATTTTAGGGTTTCCCTATGAACTAACACTGAAAACAGCCAACACCTAAATAAAAAATTTTTGTGGATCTCATAAACATTTGGTCCGACCCGTGAATCGAACCCGAGGCCTCAATCGCATATGCTACCACAGCGCCACCGAGGCAGTCATATAAAATGAATTTTAATAATCGGTCCACAATTGACAGAGTAATCAATGAATGTACAATAAAAAAATCATTTAGTTAAACATAAATAATACTCCTTTTTTGAAGTTGGTTAATAATAATTTAAAATATAAAGATTGGTGTGTCTATTCTCAGACGTACCAAATATTATCAAAAGTTACACACAGTCACGTCGTCGTATGTAAACAATCAAATCTCTGTGTGCGTGACAGTGCGTGTGGAGCTAAAAACGAGCGTGCGCTCGCCTTGAATATTCGGAGAACACTGAATTTTTGGATCGCGTGAACTCTGTTTTATTGCAAATTATTTCTCCATACTAAAATGTATGGAACTTTTGCCGCTAAAAATTAATGATGTTTAAGATTAAATTATGACTTTCTGGTGAGAATTAATAGAAACCTTAAATGCTTAATCTCTTTTTTGTACTTTTTTCTTGCAACTAATAAAATATTTATTTCAAATAAAGCAACATAATACTAGATTGATTCCAAACAGAAAAGGTCGATTTCGGTGATTTTAGTCACTGTTGATGATTTTTTTCTCGAAAATAAATAATCGTATTAGTAATTTTACACGGTTTCTCTATAGATTGCTTTATTAAGGAACTGAAATATTTTTTTTACTGTCAAATAATGAATGAATTTGTTTCTCTTGTCATAACCGTAAGTGCTTTTTCGAGCAGTTATAGAAACGATCCCCTTAATACCGTGGCGACTTCGACGTGCATACAACAGCGCCACCTACCGAAGAAGCACTGAGCCAAATAGTAAAAGAATTATATGGAGTTACTATGGATGCGCGAAGAAGGAAGCAGATCATATTGCCAAGATTCCACTAATACAAAAACGAAAATTTAATAATTTGTGTCCAGTATAAAAAAAAGGTATTACTAATCTGAAAAAAAAATGATATTTTAAAAATATACAGATTCTAATTTCACTGTATTCAAATTCAAAATATTTTTAGTTGAGAGTTCCAAAGGCAGCCTACCCTTCATGCAGAAAAATCTGCCAAGAAACGCCATGGAAGGACTATGGAAGGATCTTTTAAAATGTAGGTAGACTTACAATAATTAAGTTAAGTATATCGTTTTTTGGCGTTATGTGAGAACAGCCGAAAATTTAAAAATATTATTTTATAACAGCTATGAGCATAATAGACTGAACAAAGGACACCCGTTCACGGGTACAAGTACAAGTAAATTAACAGGCACTACCCTACTCAACCATATTGTAGCCCACCCACACATACGCCATAATTCTATCAATATTAATATCTGTGTACAAAATTTGAAACCTTATTGGTGTACAATAAAGTTGTAAATAAAAATAAATAAATAAATACGCCACAACTGCCAGGACATTTATTCTAAGTATGCAAGCAAGAGATACTCAGACTGTAGAGCAACCATTATGTCAATTTTAAAAATAATAGTCTTCATGGGGATCACATATCAAACTCAAATTAGATTTTGAAAGAAATCATTATTATGATTGTTATATAGATGTGAAATTGATAAGATTAAGTTTGATCACAGACAAGCACAGAAGTGGCAACGTCAATTAATAAGTTGAATTATCTTTTATAAAAGCATTAATTAATTTAATTCCATTGCAAATGAATCTTAAAAATAATGCTGAAAAGCAAAATAAGCCTTTTCCACATATCATCAACATCAGCCTATTACATGCCACTGCTGGACATAGCTGTATCTTTAATTACACGGCACTTGTAAAATTAAATTATTCTACCAAAGGACTTGTGACCTTAGAATGTTTTTGAACTTGGCAATAACCGCTATCATGAGCACTGAGAGCAGCTGTCAATTGTCAGTGTCATTTAATGTCTTATGAATGTCACTCATGTTTTCGTCATGATGTCCAATGTTTTGTAATTTATTTTGGTTCACATAACCTAATAAGAATAATAAATATAACAAGTAATCGTAGTTTTAGTTTAGTATTAAGTGCTAGTGAAGTGTAGGGTTCGCCATTATGTCGGACGGCGACGAACAACTGCATTGTTTGCCGGGAACGTCGGGAGATGCTCCAGGTGGCCTTATTATAAAAAAGAAAGACAAGCCTGAAGAATTTCAGTTTGCAAGGCCTTCGTTACTTGGTCTTGATAAATTAGCAGCGGCCAAACGTAAGCAGAACAGACTGATATCGTTCCAGGACGATAGTAACGATGATGATACATCTGATGATAAAGGTGACTCTAGTGAGGTAAAAGAGCGTAAATATAGAAGGCACAATGAAGAAACACCTACGTATACAGGTGGAATATCAGAACAAGCGCGGGAACGTATGCTGGAGAGGTTACAAAGGTATGTAAAGTTTCAACTTATAAACAAGTTTGAAAAGTTTTTGTTTCAAAGAACATCCTCTAGAAGCATACTATTAAACTTACTGCCAAAATAGTAACTAATCTCCTAAATAATGACACAGTAAGTAATATTTCTCTGACAGCTTTTTAAACCAGGTACCTGTTGTTTGACAGTTTTAACTGTGAAATTGTTTACTTCAAAACATTAATTTTAGTGTAGTAGAATAATATTTTATCAATATAGATTGTTTAATCATCTACAGCCTTTAACCATCCACTACTGAACACAGGCCTCTCCTTAAAAAGAAGGTTTGGCCTCCAATACCACGCTGCGCAGGAGGTTTAGTTGTAAGGTTTGTTCCAAGTTTTCTTTCTTGTGGAAGAGATTTGTTGTTCTTCATAGTTTGCTGCCTTAGTCACCCTTACTCTTTAACGGGACATATTCACAATAAAATTAAAAAACGTTCCTGGACCTCTTTCCGTCCCGAAAAGTAAAAGGACTGGGAATTTTAATGTTGAAAACATATGTATGTGTAAAAATCACGAAAATCTAAAAACAGTTTCATCATAATATGTAGGTGATTTTTGTAATTGTATTTGAACTCATTTTAAATTTGGACTAATTAGTCAAGCCGTCCTATTAGCCAAGCCATATTATAATTTCATTAACTACTCGGGAAAAATGTGTGATGATCAAAATCATAATATAAGATTTAACTACATTAGCAAGCCATAGGACACCAATAAAAATTAAATACTCACTTCCATACACAATTTTATTAAGCTAAGGAATCAATCAACATTGCTGCCAACAGGTCGCCAAGCTGCTTTCTACTTCGCCAAGTGTCGTGGGTTCAAATCCTACGTGGGACAACACTTTGTGTGATTCGCAAAATGTTGTTCTGAGACTGCATATTCTTTGTGTCCGATTCATTAACATTGTATGTGTGTAGTCCCTTGTGACACAGGTTTTATATTCCTGATGCGGGAGTTGTCTTTTAAAAAAAAAAAAAAAAAGTATAAAAATAACTATGTTTTAAGGAAGCAAAAAGCCGACTGCTTAAAAGTAATGAACTCAAAAGAGAAAAACAAGTGTCACAATATCTGTTCCAATTAGATTGACTATTGAATTCTTTTCTTAGGTTACTAAGTATTTTTTGGCACCATATCTCGTAAAAATTTTGGTAGATCTTTCTTTGCCTGTAGTTTGCCTTTGTTTGAGAATAATGCAGCAATATCTGACCAGGCCACCATAGTATGGGTCACCATGCTATATTGCCTACCCTCACAATTAGGATGGTGACCTGTACTCCTGGATTTGACTCAAGCTTTCCATCATTTGTAAAAGTCCCCACCTGCCGCAGTATAAAGAATATTAGTGCGTAAAGTAAGTCTGGTAGAATGTGACATGACAGCCTGGGTTTACGGCTAAGTGGATTACCGTTGGTTAACTGTTTTAGAACTATTCATCATTATTAAAATTATTAGTATGTGTTATCTACTGTCAGTAAAATATTCTTGGTGGTTAACCATCATTTTATTTGATATCATATCAGCTTGGTTTGCTTCTGATCAAAGAGATCCTATTAGTTTAAATGTTTACAAAAGGGATTTTGCACTGCTTTCATTAAAGCCGTCCTGTCAGGAGTCTTGCTAATATTCACACAATTTGTATGATTCTCAACACTATTTAAGACTGCCTTGTTGGTCTAGTGGTTAGCGTATGCGGCTGCTGAGCAAGAGGTCTCGGGTCAGACCAAAATATGTGTGTGATCCACAAATATTCGTTTCGGAGTCTGGGTGTTTTTCCATGTATAATAAGTATGTATGTATGTTCCAAGTTTATTTGGGTTTGGCTACTAGTTCAACCGGTTTTACCTGAATTATATGTATGTATTTACAAAAAAAGTATGTCTACGTATTTATATCAGATGTTTAGTACCCATAATATAAGCTCTGCTTAGTTTGGGACTAGATGGCTTTGTGTGTAAGATATCCGAAATAGTTATTTATTTATTATTTATTTATGCTAATTTTTATTTATTTATACTATTTCTAATTACAATTTTATGTTTTGCAGGTTCAACTTTCAAATTGCAATTAGTTTGCCTATTTATAGTCTGCTCACGATTTGATAAGTCTTAGCTTGCAGAAAGCAGTACCGAAAATAATCTATGTCTAAGTTGTACAGCCATAAAATTTATTAAAACTGTAGTTGTGGATACTTGCATGTATCACATACATTATCACTTAAAAACAAAACATTTTCAAAATGATTTCATTTTCTCATTTACAGAAGAGAGAAAGAAGCAAAAGAGAAAGGTGTACACAATTCTACCCAAGAAGAAAAGAAGTCACGTTCAAAAGATGATGAAGATGATCGCTATTATCGTAATCGTTATGATCGGAAAGACCGTGATAAAGACAGAAGAAGAGATGATAGGAGAGATGACAGAAGAGATCGGAATGACAGAGACCGTAGAAGGGGTCAAGACTCAGAAAGAAGGGATCGGGAGAGTGAGAGAAGTCGAGATAGCTCAAGGAGGAGCTACTATGAACCTAGGTTTAAAGATGAACCAAGGACACCAAGGTAAATATTGTTTTTACTAAATAAAATATGTAAGCTGTAACGTGGAAAAAATCTAATGAGGAAGTCCTACTAATGGTTGACGAAGAAAGGAGACTCCTGAATACTACAACAGGAGAGAAAAATGGTTGGCCATTTGATAAGACACGACAACCATTTTAAAACCATACTAGAAGGAAAGATAGGAAATTGAATCAATTTTTAGGCAGTGTTTTCTTTTCTTCTTAAATTTTAATGTTTTTGAAGCACCACATGGGTTTATAACATGATGTAATCCTTGTTACAGCATGAAGGTTCTTAAGCCAACGGATAAGACAGCCTGGGATGATGACGATGATGACCTGAAGGCACCAATAAGAAAGTCAAGCTGGGATTTCCCTACGCCTCTGCCTAGAGATGGACCGGACCGTTCACAGCGCAGCGAGAGAAGTGGTAAACCGATGAGAGACTATAAGGGAAGGTTGTATGAGAATACACCCAGAGCTACCCCTCATAAGTAAGTTTTGATAAATATATTTTATCAATATACTATACAGCTTATTGCCGTTCACTGCTAAACTATATTTCTTGTATATTTCTTTTTCTAAAGCAGAAGACTTCGTCCAGAAGTCTTCTGCTTTCGAAAAAATATATAATATAAATTCTCCATTATTTTTGTAGTGCTCCATCATTTATAAAATACTTTTACAGTATGCCTGCTCAAATCAAAAAAAATGCTTTTTTTTTTATTAAAGAAAAGTCCCACAGTTACTAAACTTTTAAATTTTTTTTCTTACCTCATATATTTTTTTCAAAAAGTAGATTAATATTATTGTATATTTTTTTTAAAACCCAGCAGTCAGCGTTATGTATCCTGAACAAACACCTAATGAAACTCAATACTTTATTCACAGGTTTGCCAGTTCTAGGCGTGCAGTAGACATAGACGATTCCGATTGGGAAGAAGCTGAGAAAAAATTGGACAGAGCTTGGTATAATATGGGCGAAGGTAATTACCGTTTTATCTCATTACATTTACCTACTACCAACCCCACCCCATTATTGAATGTTTTGTAGAACTTATTATGTTCTTCGTGATGGGAAGTATGAATAGAATCCAGGAGGAAGGGTCACAATCCTCATTTTACGCTATGGCGGCCTAGTGAGATGCTTCTTCGTTATTAGGCTTCGGGTCTCACACTTACATATAAAATGCCAGGGTAATACTGCCCCGGATGAACTGGCCCCTTCCTGCTGAAATCAGCGTGGCTCTACTACCTATGTGTTTCGAATATGTAGCTTACCTTCATCTATGTGAAAGTTATCCTTGAGTTTATTTGACACGACGGGCCAATAATGCTATAATTGATTCAATTATTCTATTTCAAGTTTATCGCCTGACATGGTGACTTTACTCTGCCTGATGGAAAGCATGAGCAGAATCCAAAAGTGGGGGCCACCATCCTCATTGCGAATCACTTTTTCACGGCCCGCTTAAAGGAATCGGTAGCGAGTTCCAGTTTTAACTGTATTTTTTTTTTCAGGTGAAGCTGATGAATCAGATCCATTCGCTGGTACCTCTGCTGAATACGTAGCCCGTAAAGAAGAACAAATAGAAAAAAGACGAAACCGCAAAGTTTCCGCCCAACGACAGCAGATAGACAAGGACAACGAACTGTGGGAGCGAAACAGAATGTTGACTAGTGGTGTTGTACACGCTATTAATGTCAATAATGATTTAGATGAGGTAAATATCTCTTTTATAGATTAAACTCGTTATTTATTCGTGTAATTTTTGACTCCCTTAGGGGTCTAGTCGTTAGCGTAGAATCAAGAGGTCTCGGATTCGGTTCCCGGGTCGGGCCAAATTTTTGTGTGATCAGTAATTATTTGTTTCGGAGCTATGTATGTATGTATTTACAAAAAAGTGTATAATATATATGTATTTATATTATAATAAAAGAGACTGTGATCCCTGAGTTTGTTTCGTCCTTTCTTCTCAGGGCTAGTCCAGTTAGGATAGACCGAACTCATCTGCTCAAAAAACCGTTTAACTTGCAAAAGTGTTCATGTAACCTAATTGCAGAATAAATGATATAATTTAATTTCATATCACTTGTCTAGTACCCATAGTAAAAGCTCTGCTTAGTTTGGGACTAGATGACGTTGTGTGTCAGATGTATTATTAATAATATTTATTATTATTTGCCCCTATTCATCCCGTGGGTGTTGTAAGATTCGATTAAGGGAGCAAACTACATAGGAAAACAGATTGCAAAGAAAAGGAAATCGAAACGAAGAAGGAAATAAACCCAATACTAACTGTAACTCCGTTTTTTTAATCTCACCTCACGCTACACATACAGTAACTAAATGTTCGCATTAAATGTGAAATGAAATGGATCAAATGTCTGGTTGGCCTATTTGTTTAAGCGGTCGCAACGCCGCTTTTTACTGTGCCAAGTGTTGTGGGTTAAAACCACATGGAACAACAATTTGTATGATCCACATATTCTTATTCTAGGTCTTGGTGTTTTTTCGTTTCATGTATGTTTTTAAAGTAACCGCGACACAGGATATGTGTATTCCTGATGCGATAGTTCTCTTTTAAAGGAAATGTATATAATCTACTGTCATCATCATCATCAACAGCCTTTAACAGTCCCCTACTGGACATCGGCCTCTCCTTAGAAAGGAGGTTTTGGCCTACCATACCACGCTTGCCAGACGGGTTGGTATAGGGTTGGTTTTAAGTTTTCATTCTCTTTGCAGTGATGTTGTCTTGCTGTATACTGTATAAGTCATTATAGCGATTACCTATATCATATTTAATTTATAAAATTTCCAGGAGAGTGTCGACCGTGTTCACTTATTGGTTCACAATATCGTGCCGCCATTCCTCGACGGTAGAATCGTGTTCACAAAACAGCCAGAGCCCGTCATACCGGTAAGTACTTGTATTGTACTACTATCACGGGGTAATGAAGACCTTCAGTAGGGACAAGAAGGAGATAGATGATCTTCACATACTTCGTAAGTTTGCCGAAACGAATTTTGAATGAATGAACGAATAATTTTTTACAAGATAACATTCATTCACTCTTTGATCTTCTAATTAAATGGAACCCTATTTCATTGTATGTCCACACACGTTTTAAGAAAATAATGACGCGTCGATCAAGCCCCGCCCCCTGACCAATCAGATTCTAAGAAATTATCGTTTCGTGAAAAGATTGGTAGCTGATTGGTTAAAATAAAGAGCTTGTTCTTTTAATTGTTTTTTTTCTATATATTAGTTTATAGTACATTTAGGGCGTCTAATCTAAAACTGAAGTACAATTGCAGGTAAAAGATCCAACTTCTGACATAGCCATCAACGCTCGCAAAGGCTCAGCGTTAGTTAAAGCGTTCAGAGAACAAAAAGAAAGACGCAAGGCACAGAAGAAACACTGGAAATTAGAGGGAACTAAGCTTGGTATGTATACGCTACTTCCACTCTTATTTGTACATATTAATTAATAAATATAAATGAATAAATATTTCGGACATCTTACACACAAGGTCATCTAGTCCCAAACTAAGCAAAGTATGTATGTATATGTATTATGCGTAGACAACTGATATAAATATATAAACATACTTTTTTTTGCAAATACAAAGCATACATAGAAAACACCCCGATACAAAAAAAAAAATTTGCGGATCACACAAACATTTGGTCCGACCCGGAAATCGATCCCGAGACCTCTTGATCAGTAGCCGCATATATAATCAAATTTCTAATAACTTATTTATGATCATTATTATTAAATATTTTTATGTTTCAGGTAACATTATGGGTATACAGAAGGAGAAAGAAGAAATGGAAGATGGCCCCACGAAAGAAGCTTACAAATATGCTGAACATTTGGATAAAGGTGAGCTATGGTTTCTTTTATTGATAAAACTAACTACACCCCTCGGTGTTACCCGCCGTTGTTGTAAACACCTCGTGGTTACTCTTCATATCTTTAGCTATCTGCCAGTTGCGTCAGAATCGGTCCAGCCGTTCCAGAAATCAGTCGGAACAGACGACAAGTATTTTTTGTAAAAAGTATGACTACTTTGATATGTATTTAGTGAGAAGCTTTCATTTTTAAAATTACAAATAGATTACTATTTTTTTATTGGTGTTGAATTTGTTGTATACATATAGGTAGAAAACAATGATCAGAGTCAAAATAGAATATTCAACAAAAACCTATATTTTATGATGTTTATTTAATAATTAATTAGTTAGTATATAAAACGCTTAGTACTAAAAAAACACGTATTTCAAGGACCCTAAGTCACCATAAACTATAGTACAAGATCTCTTTTTAACCCTTGAACTTCTACCTCTAGAGTTGGATATTTTTTTAATAAAATAATCTAAACTACAAATAATTCACAAAAAAAACGATCATCGTTTCGTTTGAAATCGATTAAAAGACGATTCGATTTCCAGAACCAAAAGAAGTAGAATCGAAGTCAGACTTCGTGAGGAAGAAAACGATTGGCGAACAGCGGCGATACCTCCCCGTGTTCGCAGTCAGAGAGGAACTGCTACAAGTCATCAGAGAGAACAGCGTCGTCATTATTGTCGGTAAGTGCTATGTACCTGTATATTTTACATTACCATCATCAGCCAATCGCAGTCCACTGCTGGACATAGGCCTCTCCCATCGCACACCGTCCTGCGCAAATCATCACTCCACTTGGCCTGTGGGCGTCCTACACTACGTTTGCCGAGTCGCGGTATATTTTATTGTATATCTGTAATATATACTGAGGTTGCTAAAGTTTAAAGACATTCAAATTAAATTATATCATTTTATTAAATTTCTCTACAATTATATGAATTCATCACTAAAGAAAAAAGTCGTAGCCGATAAAAGGCTGCATACATAGCATGAATGACCGGGGCAGTACTACCCTCACACAGAAGACCAAACTAAAATGACAGGATTCGTACGTCGTCTTTCGTTGGTGTGTGTGAGACCGGAGACCCAATCATTGGGAGAATGATGCAGACACATCTCACTAAGCCGCCATGGTGTGAATCACTATATGCTGCAATGTATGCACACTATGCAACTTCATCATACGCGTGAAAGCGATGGTATTCGGTGGTTGGCGCTGTTGTATGTAACAGTACCATCTACCGGAGAAACGTTGAACCACGAAGAAATACGGATTACGCTATACAGACTGACTACTAATCCTTAATCGCGGTAGAGAAATTCTCGCGCCGATTAGCATAATATGTACAATATCCCAATCTCAACTGAAACCGTGATGATCATCTCGCCTGGTCGGAGGATCCTTCCATCGTGTTGGAGGGACATGATATCCGCTCCCTCCACAGCTCTTACTCTTGGATTCTACTCATGCTTTCCATCAGGCAGTGTACAGTCATTTTGAGTCAAGGGAAAACATCACTGCCAATAAAACTTGAGAAACTTTAGACAAATCCTATATGAACTCTTTTAGCCAGTATGGTATCATCATCATCAACAGCCTTTAGCAGTCCACTGCTGGACATGAAAGGAGGTATTGGCCTACTATACCACGCTGGCCAGACGGGTTGGTATAGGGTTGGTTTCAAGTTTTCCTTCTCTTTGCATTGATGTTGTCTTACGTAGTTTATCCCTTAGTCGCCTTATACGACACCCACGTGGGATGAATAGGGGTGGTGACACTCTGTATTCTTAATCCGTCACCACACGGACGACACAGTATGGTATAGTAGGCCAAAACCTGAAGAAAGAAAGAAAGGCTTTTATGTACGATGGTGAACTCTTGAAGGCTGTCGGTGAGATGGATGTGTGTGTGAAGTGAGGTAATGGTTTCTAAATGTGTGTTGTGTTGCAGGTGAGACGGGTAGCGGCAAGACGACCCAGCTGACGCAGTATCTGCACGAGGAGGGGTTCAGCCGGCTCGGCATGATCGGCTGCACCCAGCCGCGACGTGTCGCAGCCATGTCCGTCGCCAAGCGCGTCTCCGACGAGATGAACACCAAGCTGGGTACCTACACCACTCACTATAAATTGCTTTACATAATAATTCATCTTCTTTGATTTTTTTATGAAATTCTTGAATTTTATATTAATATTGTCAAAAACGATAAATGATATCTTATATCTGTAAAAAAATCTGCCAAGTGCATGTCAGGCCACGCACAGTAAAGGGTTCCTCAGTCACGTGGATTTAAAATCGTATCCAATAGATAATTATTATACTCCAAGATCCCAGAGCCGCCAGACCTACGTCATTTGTGCAAAGCTGAAATTTTCAGGATTATTAGTACAATGTCTTGTTAAGATGTATGCGTACCCATTAGCTTGAAAGCGGGGCCGGTTCTGAGGTAGAGATCTTGCTCTATTATGTTCACGTATTAATGTGTTAATTTTGTATGACGTTTTCCAAGTGAGCGCATTTTACAAGTTAAGTCTCCATAACTCCTGAATTAATAAAGTCATCTAATCCGTTATAGTTTTCCTTCAAAGTTCATTATGTGGACCACCATCACGAATTTTTCCAGATTTTTTGATCCAGCCGTTTAGCTTTTAGAGGGAGGGGGGACGCCCTGTTTTTACAAAAAAGTGCCCTTTAAAGTGGAATTTCTCGCAAACGGATACCTGAATCAAAAAATCGTCTTAGAAACCCTTTATTGTTTTTAAAATACCTATCTAATGATACCCCACACGATGGGGTAGCCGCGAGAAAAAATTTACATCCCCACTTTACGTGTAGGGGAGGTACCCCAAATAAAAATAGTTTTCAAAATTTTATTATAGCACTTTGTCGGCGTAATAACAATACATATTCATGCAAAGTTTCATCTTTCTACCACTTACCGTTTGGGCGGTAAGTCGAGGACGGACGGACGGACGGACGGACATGACGAATCTATAAGGGTTCCGAGTGATATACTTCGGAACCCTAAAAATCCTGAAACAAGGTAGTACAGCCACGCTGATTTTAGCACGAATATGCTGGCTGGACCGGGGCAGTACTACCCTCACACAGAAGACCTTCCTAATAATGAAAGCATTCTTGCTGTTGTATTTCGTTAGTCACTGTGAGACCGAAGACTCAATTATTGTGCATCATTCTTCAAAATGATGCAGAATCATCATACCAGGCCACCATGGTATGTGTCACCATACTCCATTGTCTATTCTCATAATGAGGATGGCGACTCTTACTACTGGATTCTATCCATGCTTTCCATCAGGCAGAGTAGTCACTTTGATAGGCTTAAATATAAATAAAATTACTAACAGAAACAGATAAATGTTATAAAATACCAATAATTGTTTGAACATAGAACACCCAGAATCTGAACAACAATTTGTGAATCTGAACTGTTTGGTGCCCCTCAGGTGACGAAGTGGGTTACGCGATCCGTTTCGAAGACTGCACGTCACCGAACACAGTGATCAAGTACATGACGGACGGTATCTTACTCCGCGAGGGTCTGCGGGAGCCAGACCTGGACAACTACTGCGCCATCATCATGGACGAGGCTCATGAACGGTCTCTCTCCACCGACATGCTGTTTGGACTGCTGAGAGAGGTAAGTGATAGATTATTGCAAATGCAACTGCATATTGAAAGATTATTACAATTCGGTCATACTATCTGTGCAATGTTTTCCCCTCCCACCATCCCTTTCACCTCAACGCGATTGCCTCGACACCAGTACGGTTAGCACTATCGTTGCCGATATATGTACGTTTGCAATAAATTATATATTTTCATGTTGTCATTGTTTTATATAAGATTATTTATCGTTAAAACCATAAATTAATAATTTTAACTAAATTAGTCCTCAACCCGTACTCGATCAGCGTGGAGACGTATGGCCTTAACCCAGCAGTGATACGTTATGGGTTGTTGATGTAAAAAGCAGTTTTTATTGAATATAAGAAAAATAAAATTATGAATTAACATAATGTTGATCACATTTCTACATTAATTCACTCATTAAAATAAGTGAAAACTAATTAATTAGAAATAGTAAACTCCAAATTTAACATTTTTGTAGTAATTCTTTTTTGCACACCATACCCAATGCACCAATATGACATCACGAGCCGAAGTGCACAGATATTATGACCGGATAGTACTTAGATTTTAGACGCTATATACGTGACAAATCGAATTTAGATCGCCATTTTTATCTAAGTACAAAATAGTATTAACGTGTTTTACTATTGTATTTTACAACTGCCATTTTAAAAGTCTTCCGTGTGGTGACGGATTAAGAATACAGTGTCACCACCCCTATTCATTCCATGGGTGTCGTAAGAGGCGACTTAAGGAACAAAGTAAGCAGCTAACATCACTGCCAAGAGAAGGAAAACTTGAAACAAACCCTTTACCAACCCGTCTGGCCAGCGTGGTATAGTAGGCCAAAACCTCCTTTCAAAGGAGAGGCCTATGTCCAGCAGTGGACTGTTAAAGGCTGTTGATGATGATGATGATTTTAAAAGTAGTTTTTTCAAGATACTTTGAGTCTTGCCATTCCTACATGCAGTACAATCTTTTGTTGTAAATATCGTGGACTTCTACTGCGATTCGTTTTATTCGATAAAATTGCTGTGAGTTATTAAGTAATTTAACAATATGTTTATAACTATAATCAATCCTGCACTATTAAACACTGCAATAGTAGTGCTAGGAAAAAAAAGAAAGTAGACACATTAGTACAAAAGTTGATGCAAATCTTTTCTTTATATTATTAACAGAAATTATTGTCCACATCATTCTCATACAATAACTATTACACGCGTGCAAGAACACATGATAACCATAAATTACTAAAATTTATATCCGTGAGCTTGACCTTAAAACTGAGGACCTCAAGGATTTAACACCGTCTTTACGATAAAGGTACTCGCATATTTGACCTTCAATCAACATACGGAGAGTGATTTCTTTAAGAGCACTTTTCTCTGAAATTCCTTTCACGCAATAAAAATTGTAATGATTTCAATGTGAATATTATTTCTATGGAATCTATCCAAAGGCAAGTTAACTTAGCCACAACGCTGTTTTGCCCGTCTCTAACTCGCACTCTACAAGCGTGGGGACCTAGGGCCTTAATCCTCTCAAGAGAGTGCACACTCTTGAGAGGATTTTATTTTGTTTTAAATTAAGAATTGTAGAATATTACATAATCTAAACGCCTTATAAATGATTATAAATACTTAGGTACTTAAGCCTTTACATTAAATCACAATAAATCTGTGTAAAAATACTTATGAAAAATCATGACTAAAGCTCTTACACAATCCTGACAACGTTACATATAGGTAGCTAACAGTACATCACATACACTAATATCTACTAAGTAATTACTCTAATATCCGGCCACTATATCCTTGCCCTACTTGTCATTCTAAATTGTTTGAATAATTTAAGAATAAACTTCAACAACCTTCACGTACCATAACTTTCGGTAATTTATTGTTACCACACAATGTCGTTATAGTTCTTTTTAAACCTAATATTACTTCACGTGTAATACATATCCATCCTACTAATATTATAAACGCGAAAGTTTGTGAGTATGTGTGTATGTTTGTTGCTCTTTCACGCAAAAACTACTGAACGGATTTGGATGAAACTTACCAGTAATATAGCTTATATATCAGAATAACACATAGGCTACTTTTTACTGCAATATAAACGGGCGAAAGCTAGGTGATTATAAAGATACATTAAATTGTAGATGTCAAAATGTATCTCTGCTTATCTCCTGTCAAAACTTAACAGGTTGCCATGCATAACAAACTTGCATAGCAACCATAATGATACGCGGGTAACACCGCGGGGCGCAGCTAGTTATTTATAAGTGATTTAGAATCAGTCTGAAAAAAGTTAGAGAATTTGTAGATGTGAATGTAGAAGAGCTAGCGGTCATCACTACCAACCTACTATACTATTCTATTTGCTTTAATTAAATAGTGGAGTAACGATCTAGCTCTGATCCCTGACCAAATGATTATTTCTAGATCGCGATATCTGGAATTTTTTCAACCTCACTTTCATAGTTCTAGATTTGTTAAGTAAAAATCTCTGTAAGTCTTCCATAACGAGGATTCGGTTCCACAGTTGGGCAACTCAGATTCGATCAGAAACATTCCGAGAAAACAGTAATAGGGTTCCTTAAGTAAGGCATGAGTATATTTAAGAAGATCGGCAATTCTTTTGATTGTTCTCTTGTATTAGCACATTTGAACTGGAAAACTCTTTTTTTTAAGGCGCTTAGTACTATACATCTCACACACGGCCTTGTCATCTCAAACTAGACAGCTTGTACTATGAAAACCAGAGATTGTACTTATATAACGAACAAGTTTTGTATTGTTTAAGTAATTTATTTGTGGTCTCGGAAACGGCTCTAACGACTTCGCTGAAATTTGGTACATGGCGGTTTTCGGTCGATGCAAAATCGATCTAGAGATTTTCCGTACATCCTACATGGCAGAATAGAGATCAAGAAGGAGAATACCATACTATCTACAAAGCACTTCTGGATGATATTAGTCTTATGTTTGGGAGAACGCGAGTTTTAGTGAGTGTTTGCACGGTTGGCCTAGTGGCTTAAGCGGTCGCCACGCCGCTTCCTACTACGCCAAGTGTCGTGGGTTCAAATCCCACGTAGGACAACACTTTGTGTGATTCTCAATTTGTTGTTCTGAGTTTGGGTGTTCTTTGTGTCCGTTTCATGTATGTTTGTAAAGTCCCCCGCGACACAGGAATTTATATTCCTAATGCGGGAGTTGTCTTTTTAAAAGATAGAAGATAGAAAGATAGTGTTTCTTTATTACTCTTAGCATTGCTTGCGACATCCATACTACTATTTCAAAAACATTTAATTAATTGATCGTTAGTATTCCAACACAGCAACACTACAGTTAATTGAGAGAATAGATGGCGTTGTTTAACAGTAAATATTATAACCGAGCAAAGCTCGGTTGCCCATGTACTATTTTTCAATAGGTACAACATTACAGATAAATTAAACCCAGACAGCAACATGGTCGTCTAATCATACGATTATGTGTCCTATGTGGGATTCGAATCCACGACTTCTGACTTATTAATCAAGTCAAGCTCAGGAGTCCGAAGTTCGCAACTAGACCGACAATGACTGAAAATACGTACTTGTCTATGCTTAGTTTCGGTCTAGATAACTAACTATTTATTTAGACTTGATGATATAATTAATATTATCAAATCTATATAAATTTAAGTTACCATAAACCTTTTCTTTACCATAAACCATTTAAGACCGTGTGGTGACGAATTAAGATTACGGAGTGTCACCACCCCTATTCATCCCGCGGGTGTCGTAAAAGGCGACTAAGGGATAAACTACGCAAGACAACATCAATGCAAAGAGAAGGAAAACTTGAAACCAACCCTATACCAACCACTGGCCAGCGTGGTATAGTAGGCCAAAACCTCCTTTCTAAGGAGAGGCCCATGTCCAGCAGTGGACTGTTAAAGGCTGTTGATGATGATTATTAATGAAACCTTTTTAGTATTTGGTAGTACTGTTACCTACCTTTTTTTTTTTTTTTTAATGTGTGAAAAATCATCATGGACCGTCACCCCACCGGGGGTTACGGCGGGGTGGTGTGTCGGACTTGAACCGACTAAAAAACACACAGTGTGCCCTCTCCGCGCTTCTCCGTTTAGGAGGAGGAGAAGTCCAGGGTGGGATCTCCTTCTGAACTTCTCCAGCGCCTGCCCGCTCCTGATGCGGGCACCGTCTCGGCGTCCGGCACACACCGACGCCGCCCCCTCGCGGCTGGCCACATAGTGCGGGTGGAGGGAAAACCCGTCCCGTCCACCCGCGGCCACACTCAAGGCGGCATGAGGCGCAGATGTTCGCGCCTCCGCCGCCCGAGTCGCCGGCGGCGAATCTGGTCCGATTGGATGTCGTCCTCCCGGACCTTCTCCGCCGCCTCCTTCTGCGTGATTACGTCCTCGCAGAAGGTTGCGACCGCGGTGAATGCGCTCTCGCTGCCGACCATGGAACGAACGACGGCCGGCAGCGAGAGATCCCCTCCGATGACTGCAGTGAGGACCCGGCGCTGCGTCTCCCATGCGGGGCAGACCGCCAGCGTGTGATGAGCCGAATCCTCACTGCAGTCGCAGTGGTGGCAGGCGGGACTCAATTCCCTCCTGGCGACCGAGTGCAGGTACTTTCCGAAGCAACCATGCCCGGAAAGAACCTGCGTCAGTCGGAAGGTAAGGGTCCCGTGCTGCCGCACTGCCCATTCGCCGATGACCGGCTGAAGCGCCTCTACGGTGGCGAAGCCAGCACGTGGAGTCTCCAGCCGGACCGACCAGCGATCCATCGTGGCTCGGTGAGCGGCTTCGCGCCACTCGCGCACGTCCTCGAGCGGAGGTCCAACTCCACCACTCTCCGCCCGGTAGTTAGCCACTCGCCGATAAACGTCGGCGAGCACTTCCGCCTCCAAATCCCACGGGGGTGTTCCGGCCAGGGCGCACGCCGCCTCCGTCGATACGGTGCGGTAACCCCGTATGGCTCTGACCGCCAGAGTTCTCTGCGGCCGCCTGAGGCGCGCCCTATTCTGCTCGGTCAGAGCCGCCGCCCACACCGGTGCACCATAGAGTGCCATAGACCGGACAACCCCCGTGTACAGCTGCCTCGTGGCGACACTGGCTCCTCCCAGATTGGGCAAAAGACGCCCAAGGAAGGAGGCAGTGCCGATCAGCTTTGGAGCAAGCTGTTGGAAGTGCTCGTCGAAGAGCCACCTACCGTCTAGGACCAGACCCAGATACTTAAAGTGGGCCCGGACCGGTACGAGGACCGAGTTGACCTCGATGGAGGCGCCGGCGGGTGGACCACGACGGGGCCCATGGAAAAGTAGGGCTTCCGTCTTTTCTAGGGCCACCCGCAAACCCAGCGCCTCAATGCGCCCGACCACCAGGGAGACTCCTGTGGTGGCCAGGCGTGCCGCCTCTTCGAAGGTCGCCCCCCGGGCTGTCACAAGAGTGTCGTCGGCGTAGCAAATATACACCGACCCCGGGGGGGAGACGCCCTCGCAGGACCCAGTCGTATCCCATGTTCCACAGGAGTGGTCCGAGGACAGACCCCTGCGGAACACCGCACGACAACTGTTACCTACCTAACTTATCCTGCTCTTGCTCCCCATAAATTGGATAAAGATTTCATATCTTGTTGCTACTTCACTATCTTTATAAAACATATATATACCTACATAAAAGACAATCCAATGTCACATGTTTATTATGTTACCTATTGAACAACAGCAAAGTCCAAATTTTATCACACAGTAGGAATTTACTTTAAGTAAATTTTATGATCCAATACCTAAGCCTACATTTTTGTTAATCGTGAGTGAGTGAGTTAACCTCGAAACAAAGCTACTCCAAAATATAGCCTTATTTACTCCATATGTCATCAGTAACATACCATCATCGGTCTACATGTCTGCCTGCCTTGTTGGTCTAGTGGTTAGCGTATGCGGCTGCCGAGCAAGAAGTCTCGGGTTCGATTCCTGGGTCGCTTTCGGAGACGGTGTGTTTTCTATGTATAATATGTATGTATTTACGAAAAAATGTATGTTTATGTATTTTAAATATCAGTTGTTTAATACCCATAATACTGGCTCTGCTTAGTTTGGGTCTAGATGATGTTGTGTGTAAGAAGTCCGAAATATTAATTTATTATTATTTATTTACGATAAGACATGTTTATATTTTTAATAACTTTGTTACAAAATTATGTGTATGTATTTGCGTTTTACATGAGATCACAGAGTTTTTAACTACATTTGGCAAAATACATATGTTGTATTTAAACTAAAACTTTCTTTCTAGTCCAGCAGACTATTGAAAGCTGTTGATGTGATTTGATGCAAATGTAAACTTCCTAAGTGGCTTGCTTATACATTCTAGATGACCACCACTCTTGGATTCTGCTGATGCTTTCCATCACGCAGAATGGAACCACTTTGGAAGGTTCATAAAATAATAATACTCGTATATAAAAATTAAAACACACCTTTAAAAAGTAATCATTTATTCATAAAAATGCTTCATTATAAATAGAACGTATAACCATACATGAGTACAACTCTTGAAACAGTCAATCGCTCACAGTTAACATTAATTATCTCGCATAAACTATATAGTTTAAAATACTTGAAATTCCAATCCGACAATGGCTGGACAACGTATAAATACTTTATTTTGACTAATTTAATTCATATTGAGCGGTTTCCCAGAAACAATGTAGTATTCCAATGTCAAATTGGAAATGTAAATTCCAAATTAGTAAAATAAAACAGTCTTATTAAAATCAGAACATGTTACAAATACTCGTAAGACTAGGGCTGCCACTCTCAGACAAATATCATGATTAAACATCAAAAAGTTTAATATTAGCATAAAGTTAAGTATATTTACGAGCCGAGGGGCGTCTTTTGCTCTTAGTAACAGGAATGTTTTATAATTTACGTTATTATGTATTCGAATTAAAGCTATATAGGGCCACTTTCACAATTTCATTCTAGTATAACGTATATATTTAGGCGGTATTATAACCAGATTTAACGTGGACTATATAACTATCTATTCACATATCTAATGTTCATTAACATGTAGAAATATTTAAATAATTTATTTTCTAATTTAATCCCAAAGACAAATTTGGTCGCAACGTTTAAAATTTTGTGAAATAAGCCCCTATAATTTATACATTCAAAGAGGAATATGAGTAGTTGTCATTAAATACTGGCAGGTGAGACAACAAACAAAATAGAATACAAATAATGAAATTCTTGTAAGGAACTTAATCATTGAAACCATATAGGTAAAATAATATCCGATCGTCTCAGGAATATAATTCCAAACTGTGGTGTTTTCTAATGAAATGATGTTAAAATTGAAATCATTTCGAAATGAAAATGGTATTCATCAAATCTGAACACATAAATATTTAGATTTAGAAATGCAAAGAATTCCAAACGTAACCAATCAAATCCTTTCGAATTTCGTATTGACGAAACTTCATTCCAAATTGAAGCCTTTTCCCAATTCAAAAGGCAAATCCAGAACTTAATTCACTTAGATGTTGTCAATTATCTTAGGCGTTGGCCAGAAGCAAGCGTAGCATGAGTATTTGCCAGCGGAATGACTCCCGCTGGAGGGTTTTCCTCAGACAGATTTGGCCTTTTCACGGCCGTAGGTCTGACTGACAAGCATTACGCCCATATTCATACCTACATTACCCCACTTGAATGACTCGCTAATCTGCAACAAAAAGATTTAAACAATCAGTTAAAAAATATTATGCCCTTATAGGAGGTTTGAAAATAATACAGATTGGTTTAGTATATACACTGGCTAGTTAGAAGTTAGTAGTCGACAATCATAAAAAACCATACATTTATGCAAAAATCGACGACTTAAGACAACACAAAGACCATCTAAAGCAGTTAGACATGAATAAACAAAAAAATTATATCACATTAAACCTATAGATATTTCCAATATCGGAAAAAAACGGATGACGATTGTGATATGTGAATTCTTTATACTGATTCCATCTATAATTCTCGTATCGTATAATGACGTGTGAAAAGCCGTTATTAAGACGCATTAAATGATTACTAAACGGGGGCAATTTTATTCGTGCAGTATCTACATGTACGGACTAGCCGATTACTACTGAGCGATTGATTCAGGCAACAAATAATAAATAGTTATTGATATTGTAAATAATCTTTGGACTATGATATCCAATAAATTTTATAATAAGTAATGATATGCAACACAAATCATTTTAACTGTTACTATAACAATGAAAACAGTTGCAAGAGTCATCAATCACATTACTTAATCATATTTTACTTGCAAGGTTGTGTCACATCAGAAACATAACTGAAATTTATTTTATCAAATTTCCACCGTACATTTAAAATTCTACTGAGTACAGTTTTGACTTCATAAACTTTATAGTTTAAAGTATATCAGAGTTTAGAGTATATCAGATAGTTTTAAACGATATTTGCTATAATTACCTACCTATTGATATAATAACCGGCTAGAACTTGTACGTACTCAATAGACTATTATCTGATCATAAATACATAACGTTGCTCAATAAAAAAACGATTATAGAAATAGTTAATTAAACAACTCTTTTGTTATCTCTTATTATAATTTGTAACTGTGACATTAGATAAGCTACCTGTCAATAAAGCTTCTAATAACTATTTATTTAATAATTAAAAACGTTTATTACAAAAAATAATTTTAAACAATGTATTTCCTTATTGACGTATACCATTTTCTTTTTCCTGACCACAATGACGTTATTTATACATATATTTTGTACCGATAGTAACGGTATTTCATTGACGAGAATAATTATTTGTTACTGAATATGCATATAAATGTGTTATTATCCTGTTCAGAAGGAACCTTTAATATCTTATACGTATTGTGTAACGTTTTATAATACATTTATCTATGAGTTCTGTGGACGCATTAATTAGCTCTAAGATTATCATAAGTTTTTTAGAAAGTGAACATTTGCTAAATAGTTGTATGTGTGTATATTTTTAAAACTACGAATATGTTTTGAGACCAAGTTGAATGAAACAGTAAGAAATAATTAATTATCATTTAAATCTATAATATGCGGTTATGGTTCTCGAATATAAGATCAATAGGACTTGACAATATATAGACCAGTATAGTTCAACAAACTACTTTTAAACAACTTCAGCAATAATTAGGTCAATTATCTGATGAAATACATGACTCGCATATAATATAAAAAAGAAATAATAATTTTAATCTCATTAACCCAATTTTATTACATAAATAGACATATTACTCTTATTACTCAGCACTTTTAAAGATCATCATTTAGTTATTTATCAATTATTAAAATTATTCTTATTGGAATTTGATTATATCAACAGACAATGGCATTTTAATTTTAATCGCGTTTATAACGTCTATTCAGTTATTTAATATTAATTTGATGTTTGAAACAACTGCAAAAAGCTATGCGTTTATGTAAATATAATTTATTGATACTATATGTTATATTATAACAGGTGGTATTTCTAAACCTCTGTGTTATATTGTTATATTTTCTGACATGTAATATGTTATTTGAATTTAAAAATAAAACCGATCTTAATATAATAATGTTGTTTAACTTACGGTTAAATGTACACGTTTAAATTAAAAACTAATTTATTGCATAGTCATCAGTTATTGCGATAGTCTGAAAAACAAAACTCGTTTTACTGTGCCTGATCGGGCCTAATGTGATTACCTATTCGATAACTCAATGTTCGATTCGCGATACACGCTTAAGATGTGATCATCCGTCGCCCACATGTCTGTTCAAATCGATTTGATCAAAGAGTACGTATTTTCGCCTCTGTTATTCACGAAACGACAGTTTTAATTTAATCTATATTGTTTCTTGTAACATGACACGCAACGAACACAGGGGCAAACACAAACTCCTACACGTCTTATACCAATCTGTTAAAATTCAAAACCTCACCGGTATAGTTATTCTTGCCAGCTGTAATTGTCCAAAGCGCCTCAACAATTACCATCAAAAGATGATAATCATAGGTGTTTTCGACGTTGTTAAGCTGATCTGTAACAAAATTTCTTTGTTGTGCGATCTTTTTTTTTTACTTTCCGGACCCAATCAGTGCCCCATGCATGATGAATGATCGCCAGTTTCAGTGTGTTCGGTGCCTTATTCTACTCCACATTTCACAACTAAACCGGCATAGACTTACACAATAAAGCTAGATAAACAAGCACTTTACGATTTTATTTAACGTAAATTTTACTAAGGTGAGCAGTGCCATTAAAACGTGTTTGTAACTTAAACGTTGTAACGGTATGCTCTGCAGACATGCACAGGCATGCATCATTGACAGTAAGAAAATTTACATATACAAGATTGAAACTAAAACACCGTGTAAGAGAAGATATAAAAGATATAATACAAGTGCCTTAGTGCGCAATTTATATGCCTGAATTTAAACGAAATAGTGAATTGTTCCCTACTGTATGAGGATGATGTGCAATTTACCTGTCTCATGCGAGCCTCTTGAGGTGTTTCTCCATATCGGCACCAGTGGACGAAGTGCAGGGTATTATGCCAGTTCCTCTCGAACCTTGACTTAGTTGCCATATCCAACTGCAATCAGTAGAAGCTCCTTAGTAGCCGTTCCACTGTTCAACTGTTTCCACAGTTGCCAATAAACGAAAGCCCTCTCGAGGCTTTCGCTATCTGAAACGAGAGGTTTCCAATTCTGACGCAAGCCTACGGTATTTGAGGAAGAACGTTAAAGTTCGATAGAGAGAGCTGATAAACCAATAAAGGTAGGAATATCTATCATGCATTAGTACCTTAGGGGGTTAGTCATAGAGCAAAAATAAAGACTTTATAGAGTAGTTTAAAAGACAACACATTTGTGTTGAGAAATTACGAGTATTTTGTTAGGAACAAAGATACTAATACGTAATATTTACTTGGAATTGAGGTCAAAACGTTATATTTTAAACTAACAAGTATTTAACCATCGATAAATGATAACTTTATTGTTTGAACACGACTAGTGACGACTATATTGTCGTAATATGTTGCAATGGGACATCGCAAGATCTGTATGACACTAGTTTTAGATTCGGTATTACTTTTTTATTCATTTATTATTGTTGAACTTTTATTACACATCTGCCCGAATTATTTATTATTTTACGATAAAGTTAATTAGATTTTAATGGATGAGATATTTAATGGTTTTAAGAAAGTTCAATGTAAAACAGAATGAAATTAAAATGTAAAGAACATATTTTTTTATCTTACAGGACAGTAGTTTTTTTTTTAGTAGGAACTTGTTTTGTTATATAACTTTGACAACAAATAAAATCGATTGCAATATGTATGCGATAAAACTAGTTTGTTTTTTTTTTTCTATTATATAATACCAAATCTATTTCCAGTTATCTTTATAAACATGAGTCTGTGTAGATACTGTTAGTTGGGGGTCTGAGTGTATGCACTAAACGTTTATTTAAGGAATTGGAAACGTGAACTACCGAATATTTACATATTTGTTTACCTTTGCTCTGATATCCTTTTCACTGTTTGGCGTTTCCTGCTTGTCATCCACGTTGTTGATACGTATTACAGAATCCTTCTTCCAAAAGGCACTGAGTGTTGTCTTTACGACTCGTTTACGGACACCTTTTTGTTGTATGGTGTACACATCTATCTGTTCCGGGTTCTTTGTTTTTTCTGTCGAAAGAATAATTTCAACTAATTAGTTATTAATTAAAAGTGAATAATTAAATGAAGTTATCGAGTATTCTTAAATAAGAAATTGAAGGTCGTTACTCTTTCGAAACGGTATTATCCGTCGATGATTGGTTGTCTGTAATTGTGTGTACACAATAACATTTTATGCGTTTATCGAAGTAGCTGGAATTGTTCGAATACCTATTATTTACAAACGCTATTGTGAATTCATCTCACTACAAACGACGTGATATAGTGTTGGTTTGTGCACTGTGCCAATTTTGTTGAGCTTCATAAATGCATACATTATCAACGCATCTTAATTAGTTACAATGTAAGACTACATCATAATATATTACGTAGTTTACAAGAAGTTAATATAAAAGTACATACCTTTACCCTTTTTCCACATGGCGATTGCGTACATATGATAATCTGGTGACAATATAGATTCCGCTGGCAGCGGATCTTCAGCTCGCACCTCGAGTATGAATCCTGTCTCGAGAACGGCACATAATATATTCTGTTCATCATGTTTGAACCACTTGGTTTCACGAAGTTTGTGTATAGCCACAGACGAACCGAAGCGGGGCTTCTTAGGCGCGAACAAAGCCTGTGCCTGACTCCCAAAGCGAGAAAGGAGCCCCTTCACCGTCGGTGGTGACGGCGCGAGACTCTTTTCAGGCGGCTTGATCTGCTGGAAACTCCGGCAGGTCACGAACCTCGCTTCCATTGAACCCCTCTCCAATCTCAAATAAACGAGACAATTCCCTCACCGACACTTATTACGATAAATTGCGAAGGCGTCTGCGTCTTCCCACCTAATTCTTAGGCGCGGCAAAGAACTCTTACTCTAGAAATCACGTTTTGTAAGCAACACTTTCACCAATTTATTAAGCGCGTGGTATCACGACCGCTGATCGACCAAACTACACGTTGGCGCAGAAACGTTAGACGCGGCGCGCGTAAGGGGGCGCGGTTATATACGGCGCTGCGGGGCGGGGGGCGCGGGGAGAGCTCCCCCGGTCTCCGGTGACCTCACTAGTGTTGGGTATTGTGTGATCTGATAACACTACGTTGTTTTGTGGCTTTATTGTTGATTTAGCGCACTTGGTGTGCACAATTCGTTCATTTTCTGTTCATTCCAGTTGCATAGAGACTTTTTTTAAGTTGAATATTTCCTGTATTTGTATGTTGTCTTGGTGTAAAATTCTTACATACAGATCTATGTACTTTTAAATATTTTCAAAGTGATGAACTCGGGTACACTAAGAGCCATTAATTAAAAAAAACGTTATTACTCAAAAACATTTCTATAGTTTATTTAGAAGATATTTCAAACATAACTGTTTTGGTGTTTTCCCATCCCTCGCGTTCCGATGCACCGGCTTGACCTCACTCGTTACTAGTTGTCACACTCCCCCCGCTGCGCCTCGGCGCGTTCCCCCCTCCCCTCTCTCGTCCCTCCGCGCCTCCGACATTCCGGCGCCAAACAGGTATGACTTTTTAAAACTTTATCAAGCATTCTTTTGCTACAGTTTTTTTATGGCAAGTAATTATTTCGAATTTAGATCCAGTACTTAACGGATAATAAATTCGTCCGTTGAAGGTCAAATGATTATCAGGTAACATGTTGTAACGTGTTGAGGATGGGTCGTTGAAACCGGTTACAACATTATAAACATGGCATGGTCATATGGCAATAATTGACAATTCAGTTCAGGTGTCCCGCATTAGTTTCTTTGACTCTGCATACATGGCTCATGGCACGTAGTTTTATAATAGCTTATGTTCGCGGCTTATGGCCCATGCCAAATTTCATTGAAATCGGTGCAGCGGCTTAGCCGTGAAAATGTAACAGACAGACAGAGTTACTTTCGAATTTATAGTATTATTATGAATTATGAATTCTGGATTTAATATTTCAGATAAAAAAGAACTATCGCCGACGTCAATACATTTTTAATAAACTGTTGTCTTAAATTTGAAACTATTTATAGGTATAACGCAAATATCCAAATCGAAACAATATTTAAAGTACTACTACTAAGTAACAAAGATTAAAAGAAAACAGCCGAATTAAAAACCTATATTACTTTTAATCTCCAAAAAATGTCTAGTGCTACTAAAATAAATTCGCCGATTCAATTCAACGATTAGATAAATCTTTATTTTATTATTTTACGTTTTTTCATGTAATGGAATCTAGTCTATCGAAACTATTCCTTTTTTACATGAACACTTTTATAATCAGCATTCGTGATAATAAAATTTTAAGAAGAAAACTAAATATGATTAATTACTACTAAATACACTTTAGTTCTCCAAAATTGTTTGATAAAATTCTGAATATTTATTAAAGCATGACGTCTTTAACAAGATTGATTACTTGATCGCAAAGATTTTGTAACATTACATATTAATTAACGAACGATAAGGATTAATAATCAATGATAATCCGTGTGTATTATTTCAAAATGATAAGTTCAATGAGATAGCTTCTTTACACCTGCACGTGAATTTCTTTACGGTCACTACCCCCATAGTAAGTGTCTATGTCAATTATCATTACATGATGTTGTATCTTTTTTATTTTTGGGACTACCAAAGTAACTCTACTCTGCCTGATGGAAAGCATGAGTAGAATCCAGCCCCCCTAGCCAAATTGCATACGTTTTTCGTCTTCTATTTTCTTCTTTATTCTCTTGTTTCTCTCGCTCAGACACGTGATCAAAACAAAATATTAGCCAATGAAACAAGAGAAATAGAATAAACACGAAAAAAGTTTGAAATTTGACTAGGGGGGGGGGCAGGAGTGGGGGTTACCATCCTAAATGCAGCATAGTGACCCACAATGTGGTGACCTAGTACTTCTGCATCATCAGGCCTCCGGTCTCACACTCACCATCGAAATACTAAAGAACGAATTCTGTCATTCTTAGGTTGGTCTTCTGTATGAGTGTGGTACTGCCCCGGTCTAGTAAATATATCGGTTTTCTCTAACTAAATTACGTACATATGTACATAATATACGAAAAATGATAATCATATGATGTACTCAACCATACTTTATTTATATTATAAATTCGAAAGTAACACACACACTTACTGTCTGTTACACTTTCACGTCTAAATCGCGGAACATCTTTCAATCGTAATTCATTCCAAAACAAGTATTTTGGTTTAAGATAAATAAACCACATAACGTACTATTGTACGCCGGATAGCGTCACGATACGTTCCGTGTGCGCGCCTCTCACTATTACAGCCCCATCTCCGTCTGAATATGGACGAGGCCGCCAGTCATCAGCGGTTAAGGCCAGTTCATAGCGACACTGTGCTGCAATGATATACCAACACCGGTCATAGTTCGCTGTGTCTGTCAAGTCACAAAATATCCACATCAAAAATTTGCCCTTTGATCGCAGAATCCCCGTGATGAGGAAAATCAAATAAATACCTAAAAGCATACTTTTATTGACGCATTAGTTAATGTGTTTGGGTCTTTTAAGTTATTATGAAAATTTTGTCTATTTCTGACCTTTTCTCGATTTGATTTGAAGTCGACGCAGCGTAATATTACAAAGGTTGGCAAAAATATATGTTTGTTGCCCTCCTTGTGAATATAATCATTTTCAGAAAAGAAAATGGAATAATACAATCGTTACAGTTAAAACTTTTTGTACAAAGAGATACCGAAAATCGTGCATGGGAAACAAAATTGAGATTGCCGATGATAGATGCCGAGTCGTACTTCCATCTTGTGGCCTTAGAAATTCAGGAGACGTTCCATCAACAGCCTTTAACAGTCCAATGCTGGTCATAGGCCTCTCTTCAGAATGGAGTTTTGGTCTACTACACAAGGGGTTTTTATAAAATTTGTTTCCAGTTATGCAGGAAGCATAAATCGCCATGAGCGATAAGACCGCCAATTGTTGTACATATAATTTGTAACTCATATTTTATGATTCTTTTCTTTTGTACCTACTATTTTGTATTAACAATGAAGACAATAAATAAATAAATAATAACTGGAAACAAAATTTTCTTTGCAGTGATGATGTCCTGCATAATTTGCCTCTCCTCCCTTAGTCTAAAATGACTTCTTGTCCATAGACTAGCAAAAAATACTCGACCTATTTATTTTTCTCTTATACTCTTATAAACTCACATTTTCTCCTTCGCCTTCTACGAATTGCATTAATTGGGCTGCACATTAATCTTGACCCATAAGTATATCTACTGATTTTTGGTAATAATATCGTAACCTAGTATTTCATAGATGTCTCTAGAACAGTATGTACTTAATTTTTATTGCCGCTCGTTATTTTCCACATGTTTGCCTAACGTCGCAGCTGTTTTGTCACAATTCTTTCAATTGACGAAAATATATCTGCTACTGTTTAAAGAGACATGTTTAATGTAGCCTGGCAACTGGCGCTTTCTATTTCAAAGCTCACCATATTTTACTAAATAACTGTTTATCGGCTCCTCTCGCATGTATAAAGGTTATCGTGGTAAAGAGTGGCCATGTCATTCTTCAAGAATCGAAGTATCTCAATGCTAAATTTAATTGAAATATGTGTAGTGGTTGAGGTGTGAAAGTGTAAACAACAGATAGACAGATTTGCCTTTGAATTTATAATATTAGTGTGGAAGTATGAATGTTTTATTGATAAAAGGTAAGCCGTTAGGTTACGGGAACATGAAAGTATTAATCAAAATCAGAAGCTGCAAGACTTGGTTTCTATTATTTCCAAATATAAAGGGCCTCTAATTTTAATTTTTAAAGTTTCATCGTTGTACGTCGTGTTAGTAATATTTGTTTGTTTTCTTTTTAAAGCAATATAAATAAAATGGAACGATGAAACAAAATAATATCATAACTGTTATGAATATAACCGTTCTAAGGGCAGTAATTGTTATAACGTTTGAGTTTCCATAATAATGTTGTGTGTTTAAAAGAAATTATTTTTTTTGTAATTCAACGCCTACCAAGGTGACTCTACTCTGGTTGATGGAAAGCATGATTAGAATAATAAAAATTGGGGCTTCCACACACACACATACACACACTGCGAATGTAGACAGTATGACTGCCTAGTATGATGCTTTTTCACGCCCCGCTTATAGGACCTGTGATCATAGAAGGCAAGAAATTTTTTGCACTCTAAAGCGGCTACTGGTGGCGGCCAGTACGTGTTGTTCCGTAAAGTAGAAGGTGGAATCAGGTGGAAGAGCTCATAAGAACACTCCCCATGGTAAAGGCGATAGAGAACTGCCCTAGTTGTATGTTGTAGTGGTAATTTAATTAAATGGACATGATAACCACTAGATGACGATGTTTCGACAGCACCGACTTCAAACCTTACCAGAAGTTACGTAGTGCCACATGTATTATTTATTACTTACGCAAATAAGATACACTTTCCTTTTAAAGGGCTGATTGAAGCCGGTGAACTCGTTTTAAAATTTTATTTTAGAAATCTACACCATTACTGAGTAAAAGTGTTACAATTAGTATATTATATAAGTTAATATTATATGAAACATAATTTTCTTTAGACTTAATCTTGCCCTTAATGATTTTCTTTGAATTAATTGTAATGAATATAAGTTTTATGTACACGTTAAATTGAGGTTTATGGATACCTATGCTATTAGAGTTATTAAATTACTAAAACTGCCTAACGAATATTAAATTACTTTTAAATTATAGTTTAATATGTTATTATTATAGGTTATAATATAAATAGGTAATTGTCTTAATTTCATCAGTAATTTTCCATGTTAATATAGGAGGTTTCCCCGTTATTAATATTATTTTTACGGGAATTAATGCAATCACTTATTAAGGGTATTATATACCTATGATTTGCCTGACGTTTCGACCAGGTTGCACTGGTCGTGGTCACAGGCTGACTGTTTAAAAGTCAGTATAGCATTCCCCGTTATTATTTGTTTTATAAACATATACTAAATTTCACTCACAGCTCCGACCGAGTATATGTCGGTTATCGTGGTAAAGAATAGCCTATGTCCTTTTGCAGACTATAGACTATATGTGTACCAAATTTAATTAAAATCAAACAAATACAAATAACAAACAAATATTTCGGACGATTACACACAACGTCATCTTGTCCCAAATTAAGCAGAGCTTGTATTATGGGTACTAAACAACTGATATAAATACATAAACATACTTTTTTTTTGTAAATACATACATAATATACATAGAAAACACCCAGACACCGCAACAAATATTTGTGGATTACACTAATATTTAGTCCGACCCGGGAATCGAACCCGAGACCTCTTGATCAGCAGCCGCATACGCTTACCACTAGACCAAGAAGGCAGTCAATCGGTTGAGTAGTTTTACCGTAAAAGCCAGGGAGACCGAGTTACTTTCTAATTTATATTATTTAGTGAGGATTCACTGCTTAGGTTCCAAAGGGTATATATAATTTGATGCCTAAATGCCTTATAATCTTTCTGAAATTTGAACTATCAAATGGAAAACAAAATCACCTTCTATTTAATTATTTCATACCAATACCGTTATATCGCTCAAGTGATAGAAGAATATCCAAGGAGTTCAAAGTTCGCAAAAATTATTGAAAGAATTGTTCTTACTAAACACAGTCCACAACAGTGTTGTTTTTAAATGAAAAAATTACGTAATAAATTAGTTCACGCTGTATAACATCAAGCTACGCCCTAGGCCTACGGGCACTATGAGACGCATACGAGGCTGCGTGTTAGATACCTAGTCTTTAGACAAAGCGAGAAATCTAACATTGTATTCAATTGAATTTTGAGAAGTATGTGGGACATGCCTGCAAGGTTAACTTATAAATATTTCATGTCCTTTGTATGCCTACTTTGTCAGCATCGAATACAGATCGCGACGTATAAAAAATTGCAATGCTTAACCGAATTGAAGTGAAATCGTCACCATCAATAGCCATTATAAACAGTCCTCAGCTGGACATTGGCCTTTCCTTAAAAAGGTTTTGTTTACTATAAGACACTCTATAATAATTGTTTTTTTCTAAAGTTTTCCTTCCTCCTTGCAGTGCTGTTGTTGTTGAATTAATCCATGACGTCAAGGAATGAAACGACATGGATTGTTCAAATAAACCCCTCTCTTTCGCTTGAAAGTATTTTTTTAAATGCAACCTTTTCACAATAGCTATTGAGTTTATATTAGATGTAATAAATAGTATTCCTCTACTTATCCTGTATTATTTAGAACATGTATTTATCTAGTGTTAGTTTGGAACAGTATTTTCTAGAATAATCCAAAAACAACATGCAGGCGTTATGTCTAACAGTTTTTGTAACTGTGCTGCGGCACGTGGTTCGAATCACAGTGAGCTTATCTAACATTTTAACTAATAGTTGATACAAAGCATTTTATTTTCGAATTGTGTGTATTAAATAGCAATAAATTATATTGTAATCTATGAAGATAATACGATCATATAAAACAAACACAAAGAAGATATTTTTATCTAGTTTTAGTACCTATTGGCAAGTATTTTCTAGAAACGTCCAGGGCAACACATAGGCGTAGTTTTGATAAAATTACCGTCGCGATATCGACTTTAAACAAAACAAAAAGTCCTTAATAATTTTATACGTGTCCTATTAATGAACTAAATAATATTAAATACACTATTGAATTGACCTATAAAGATGTAGCCATACCAATACATACTATTATTTTACTGATGAATCCAAAGACCCAAAATAGAGGACGATACCATATACCTACATACATAACAAGTAACATTAATGTCCCCTACGGATATCCCATACAAAAGCAACGTTTAACAACTGCGTTTTCTCCTACGCCGGTTATTCGACATAGAACCCCCTTGGTGTCATGTCCATTGAACATTTAATGAATGAACATGTGATTCAGTGAACGCTGCGCTTTATGACACACCCGCAATACGCCATGACGTCATGAGACACTTCACGTCCGCACAATAGGCGTACGAAGATTTCTGCACGTACTCGTTTAGAAACTCAATCAAACCGCCCGCATTGCGTGATTCATTAGTAGTCTTCTAAATTTAAATCAATAGCAATTTTGTTTGTATATTTGTTTACGTAATGATATTTATTAACGTCTGTATCTGTTAACCTCTAGAAACCCGGCCTTTCTCCTAAGTAAGAATGTCCTAAATTATTCCTCATACATTAGTTCCTTGCCAGTGAAAATTTTATGGCAATCGGTGAACCCAACAAAAAAATATTAGTACATTGTTGTAAATATCTAAAAGTGTTTAGTAAGTAGATGTTATAACTTATAATTCTAAACATAAAACTTTAATTTAATCATACCAATATTATAAACGCAAAAGTTTACGAGTATGTATGTATGTTTGTTGCTCTTCACGCAAAAATGGGGTTTGATGAAGCTTCACAACAATATAGCTTACATATCAGAATAACACATGGGCATCTATTTACCGCGATAACCAACACGCGGGTGGAGCCGTGGTCAAAAGCTAGTACTAAGATAAAAAAGTAGCAAATCAACCACTATAGTGGTTGGTTTGCTACTTTTCATCAAAAGGAAAAGTTATTTAATATTACATTTATAAATGTAATATTAAATAACTTTTCCTTTTGGAAAATAATCAAAGAATGAAAAAAATATGTATTATGAAGATGAAACAACAAAACAACATACATACGAGACAATATAAAGGTGTTGTAAAAACCTTGATTACGAATTATGAATGTATGGAACTAGTCATGCGGTGCTCTTGCAAAACAAGTACTGCTCATTGTATTTCCCCGATACCTTCATTATGAATTTATTGGAGGCACGTATGCATCTTATGAACATTTCTTGCACAATAAAGTCTATGGTCCGTAACTTCCCTGAGAACATCACTTATCTTTTTAAACATTAATCTAGGATGAGACATGACCAGTACCAAATACATTGGTGGTAATTGACTGCCTTTAGTGGCGCTGGTTAGAGCGTATGCGACTTCTATGCTTGCTTCAATTCTCGGCTACTCGCATCCAGCTCAATCCATAATAAATGTTCTTTAAAGAAAAGAAAAGAGAGTGAAACAAACAATTAAGAATAAATAACATACAATAAAATTAACTGATTATGTGACTAACAGGCTTTATCTCTGCCAATACTATGCCGAAAGATCCCTCACGTACTTTTTAAGAGTTGTAATACTATACACATTATAAGGTACATAATTACATATATAAATAACTACTGCAGAGATAAATTGTATTAAGTAATACTTCTACAAAAGGAAGATTTAATATTTACTTCCTCGTCATCATTTAATTTTATTGTTTTATTGAATTTAGTAGCGCAAATATTGACTAAAGATCGTATTAACGATGACAAATATTAATTGACAAAGATCTCTGACAATCATAGATGCAGTAGTCTTATACCATTCTTGTTTAACATTACGATAAAGATATCGATAAAAAAAACTAAACGATCTCCATCCTCTAAGAAAGCAAGCCTGGGGGTGACAGATGAGGTCATCTGTCACCCTAGCAGAAGCAGGCTGGGGCGTAGGCACGAGCGCTCCCCCTTCCCTCTTGCAGTAGGGTTCCTACACAGCAGGCGGGCATCTACAAACCGTAGGTGGCCCGAGGTACGTCGAGGTGCCAGAGATTTCTTTTCGGGGGTGCGCCTGGTACCTCTGCTTGTCGTACCCAAAAGGCGTGCGGTTTTTAGTCGGTTCGAGTCCGACATAACCAACAACGAGTGGTATCTGGGGGGATTTCCGAACGAAAAAGAGGTAGGTACATAAAATAAAACGGTAACCTATGTAACATGTTTTGATTAGAGTACTATGATATCTTAAAAGCATTTATTCAACCGTTAGCCTGAAGCTGAATATCTTGAATACTTGAATATCTACTTATCATCATAGCATCAAAAAGCGTTTACGGGGTGATTAAGCCTGTAAAAATGTATAAAGACAAAGACTTTAGAAGATCCAAGATCTCTTCCAAATTCAGAAAAATGCATTCTAAAACTTTAACATAAAAAAGTAGTACATAGATAAAATTAGGAAAAAGTTGTTTATCTACATACAACTAAACTGGTTTATTTGCATTGTGACTAAGAACATTCTAGATTAAGTTCGTAAACAAGTGTGAACGGTACACTTCTCACAGGCCTTTTTGTGTCGGGCACTATAATAAATCAATGGCCAACATTGAATGCACCTCTAAAGCCAGGACATAAAATCATATAAAGTCATAAACTACTTTTGTTCCTCTAGCAGGCAGGTATAGAAGTCGTGTTTTTGCATTAAAAGTATAGTCGACAACATTTTTTTTTTTACAATTTTTTGTAAGAAGTATATTGTTAGTGTTTGTTCAGATATAAACAATACAACTTCCTTGACGCTTATCTACAGTAATAAAAAATATTTAACGTGATACTGTCTGATCCTATCACTCTATTAGCACACCTCTAAATGTTCACACGGTAAATCCATAAACCCTTGATATGTCTTGTCAAATGTTTAGCGAAGTGCAAATTATGTACTCACGTATTATTTTTCTTTGTAATATGGTTTAAAGTTTCAATGTCGAATGCAGAATCGTTTATAATTTCCTAGTACGCTCTATGAATTGGCCTAAGATACTTATGCGATAATACCTCTTAAAAAGTCGGCCGAGTGAGAGTCGTACTCGCGCAGGTTGGGTTCCGTAACATTATAAATATAATTTTTGGACATCTGACACACAACATCATCTAGTCCCAAGCTAAGCAGAGCTTGTGTTATGGGTACTAGACAACTGATGTAAATAGATAAACATACTTTTTTTTTTGTAAATACATACATATTATACATAGAAAACACCCAGACTCCGAAACTAATATTTGTTGTGTGGGTGGGTGCCCCCTTAAACTTTAACCTGTCTTTTACTATTTATTTAATTCTATTTTTAGGGTCCGTAGCCAACTGGCAAAAAACGGAACCCTTATAGATTCGTCATGTCTGTCTGTCTGTCTGTCCGTCCGTATGTCACAGCCACATTTTTCCGAAACCTTAAGAGCTATACTGTTGAAACTTGGTAACTGTGAACCGCATTAAGATTTTCACATGAAAATAGAAAAAAAACAATACATTGTAGGGGTCCCCATAGTTGGAACTGAAACTCAAAAAAAATTTTTATAATCAAACCCATACGTGTTGGTATCTATGGATAGGTGTTCAAAAATGATGTTGAGGTTTCTAATATAATTGTTTTCTAAACTGAATAGTTTGCGCGAGAGACACTTCCAAAGTGGAAAAATGTGTGTCCCCCCCCCCTGTAACTTCTAAAATAAGAGAGTGATAAAACTAAAAAAAATATATGTTGTACATTACCATGCAAATTACCTACGAAAATTGGTTTGAACGAGATCTAATAAGTAGTTTTTTTGTAATACGTCATAAATCGTAAACCGCAATTTACTTTCCATTCAATCAATACGCTATTATAAAAACATTGATCATCAAGTTACAACGAACTACAAGAACTTCTATATGATGTTACTTGCTGATAGTGCGAGTCGGACTCGCACATGAAGGGTTCCCCTTCATGTGTGAGTCCGACTCGCACTTGGCCACTTTTTTTTAGTGTTTGTTGTTATACAAAACAGAAATACATCGCCTGTGAAAATTTCGACTATCTAACTATCACGGTTCATAAGATATAAGCCCGCTGACAGACGGTCAGCGGAGTTTCATTATTAGGCTCGTTTTACCTCTTGAGTACGAAACCCTAAAAAGTATTGACGATTTCAATAGGAATATTTAATTTTGTATTGAAATAAACTTTACTTCTTATATTCTCCTCCAAACTATTTATATATCTTTTATATATTTAAAAAAGAAAACAACGAAAATAAGGTCATCCACCTGTTTTGCTCTCGTTTAAAATAACAAAATTAAATACCAATACTGCACAAGTAATATATTATTATCAGTGGGTATTTACTAGTTAATTTTATTATTGGTAGCGTTTAAAAATGTCATGGCTCATATACATTTATATTTTTAAAGGTTGACAATGATAACTTCCGTTCCAAGAAAGTATGTCTGTGTGTACAAAAAATTAATTATTAAGAGGCCTAGTTACACTTAGATTAACGACGGACTATCTTGGAGCCGCAAATATTTAACCTATGACATGATACTACGACTTACGACTTTCGGTCTATATATTCGTAAATAAGAACTATTATGCGTCTCTTATTTCTCTACATCATCTTTTAATCTTCCTACCTTGTTTGTCAATAATTTATGTGTCATTTTCAAGAAATATCAATCAGGGTGTCATGATTTTGTTTGGTATTTTTTCCCTCAGACGGATTAGAGGAATAGGGTAAATAGATCATCTTCCTAGCCTTATACCCAAGTTTATTTGGGGTCGGCTACTAGTTTAACCGGTTTTACCTGAATTTCAGTTTTTCCACGAAGCGACTGGCAAATGACCTCCGCAACCCTAAGGGAAACTGAAATTCGAAGATTAAACTAGTTGTCAGTATATTTGAGGGCACTGATTTTCCAATAACGATTGCCATAGATGTTCATGACAACCGGGACCGACGGCTTTACGTGCTCTCCGAGGCACGGGCGTGAATCACCGCCAAACTTCCAAACTCCGGGCAGCTATTAGGAATTTCCTAAGAAAATCCCAAAAACACTTTTTGGCCCGACCCGGGATGAACCCGAGACCTATTGATTAGCAGTCGCATTCGCTAACCACTAGACCAACGAGGCAGTTAATAGGGTAAATAGATGACAATACCTTTGATTATAAACATGTCTAGATAGAGAGTTCGAGCGTCTAAACGTCCAAAAAAATAGTATTTAACTGTAAGAGACTAAGCTCGTCGCGGCCAATCAGTGGCGTTACTGTCATTGTACGGTAAACACGTATTGAGTGGCGTATAAAAATGACGTTTTGCATGATAAAAGTGTGCAGGAATTACTTTGGACGATTGAAATCAACTAAAAAAATTACTTATCATCGGTAAGTAAACTTTAAATAACTATATTGTAAAGAAATAATTAAATTAACTCAGTGAAATTTTATCAAAGTTGGACCACCATTTTGACGGCATGTTTACAGGGTTGCCTGTTAATTGAATTTAAATTTCCCATGTGAGTGTTAGCCAATTTACAAAATGTTGAATCATAACTATAGTGCTGGATAATACATATTATATATGTATATATCATATATTTTTAAATCTAAGGTGGTAGATATTGTTAATCTGATATGGGTGTCAATTTTGCCGCTCCATGGATGCTATTAATGAAAGTAGTATGTACGACGTAAAGCTGAAGAGATTGTTTGTTTGTTTAAACGCACTAATCTCCAGAATTTCTGAACCGATTCTGAAAATTCTTTCACTAATCGGAAGCTACACCTTCTCTGAGTTCTTAACGAGAACGATATAAAAAACAAGATTTACGAGAAATTGCGGGGAACATCTAGTTAAAAATATAGTAATTAAATTAAATATATGTTTCATATTAACTAAATTAAAGGCCTCTGTGAGTTGGCTTTCCTTCGTCCGCCTTTCAAAGTACCGGAACCTCAGACTTCTTTCTAAGGATCAAGGTATATTTTTAACAAATTGTTGTTAAGTATTAAGAATAAATAAGCTTTAATAGCAATTCCTTTTTTCACCAACATGTATTTACCTAGTAACTCAAAAACTTTAATACATATTGTCTGACTTTAAATTTAATACAAATAACTTAAAAATCTCAAAATCAATACATAATTATTTTCCCTCCTTTTATGGAAAACATTCACGGGCTGGTATCACTCAGAACGCTCCCTCGTCATGCGCGCGCCCATAGGTTACGCATGCATGTTTGTGTAACACGCACACAAGCCCTTCAAATCTGGCCTGTTGTTTTTATTGCGAATGCAGCGCAACACTCCATCTAGACATGTATATAATCAAAGGACAATACATAAACAACTAGACCATCTTTGACAAGAATTTCACAGTCAAGATCAAATAAGTAACATAAATTTCTTTTATTTTAGACTAACTTTGTTGTTAATTACAACAACTACCACGGGTATCACCGCGGGGCGCAGCTAGTTTTAAATAAGATTTTAAATACATTAGTCAGAGAAGTTACTAGAACAGGGATATCAACTTGCCGTATACGTGTATAGAATCTACTTTACTGTATAAAAATAACTTATAAATGTTTTGCGAGACTGTTCTCACATTGTTTACACTTATTAAATTATGTTAGAATAGTTATGAAAACAGCGGAAAGATTTATTGCCAAAGTTCAAAGAATATGGAGGATATCCCAGAATATTTTTCGACCTAAATTTGCTACACCGCATGTAGATACAAGAATTTTCTTAGACCGCATTTATTTGCACTACAACACAAATAAAGCAATAAATACCAGCTCATAAAACAAAGTTTAAACTTCCGACATACATCTCGGAAGTGTAGTGGGCGACCTTTTATCAAGTTATATAGTGCTAATAGCAATAATTGTATGTTTGTTTGTTCATCTTATTCCTCCTTGTGTGTCCAGACTATCTCGTTAGAGGCTGCACTTAATCTTCATGAAACTTTACCTTGAATATATTTGCAGCGCAAACTGTTTTAAGCGCAGCGTCTTTGAGATGATTGAATGTTATCTTAAACTGAATCATTTACCTAAAGCATTTTTTTTTTTCAATTTAGAATTCAATTATAAAAAGTAATTTCAAATTTTGGCTTTGCTCTATTCACTCGTGTAGTATTTTAAAGTAATTTATATTCAAAAACTAAGTAGTCAATTAAAATAAATAAGAATTAGTGATTGTTTCAATTCATAGACGTATACGTCTGTACTGTATACTTATTAATAAATTATGTCTCAAATAAAATAATTCAAAAGATATTTACAAAATATGCCGCTTATACCGTTAATTTCCCGACTTCCAAGAAAGGCTTATAACTTTAATTTCCCGACTTCCAAGGAAGGCTTATAACTTTAACAAAACGTATAGTACAGCCACAGCTACTTCACAACTGCCTTTCAAACAAACTTTACATACAATACCATTACGAATACGGCTTACATGTTTGCATACAATTATCGCCTCGTTCGTACATGCTCACGCTATCATCAGCCTGTTTGGCACGTCTCATGATTAGAGTCTGCCAGCTAAGCTCTTTTATAATGTGATTATGATTAACTTGACTCTTTATCGTGTTTACAATGTTGTTAATTCTGATGTTCTGTCACTATCTAAAATTTATCTAATACTTTCGCTCGCGGCTCCCGTGTATATGTCGGTTATCGCGGTAAAAAGTAGCCTATGTCCTTCCTCAGACTCTAGACTATCTGTGTACCAAATTTCATCAAAATCAGTTTAGCAGTTTAGGCGTGAAAACGTAACAGACAGACAGAGTTACTTTCGAATTTATAATATTAGTTGGAATTATCCTTCTATTCCTATTTTACTGAAGCGTGTGTCTATTTATTTCTTTCTATGAAAAGCAGTAAATGATATTTAGTTTAAGTCAATTCTTAATAATATAATATGAACGTCGTTTGAAAGGAAAAAAAATATTTTTAATGGTTTTTAATTTTGTTTAAAAAGTTTTTTAACAACAGAATTAGTCTGCTTTCAAAGTCTCTCCAAAAGTGATCACAAATTTATATATCTGTTTTGTTTTCTCTATTTGTGTGAGGACGCATTCGTGCGTGCATACATGCATTCTTGCGTGCGTACATGTGTGAGTGTGTTTGTCCTAATCTTTTACTGATAATGTCATTGTCAGCAGTACATGCGATTGCAGCGTGCGAGTTAGCGTATTATTAAACGTCTGTTCTCCGGATGGGTGTTTCTATGTAAACTTTTTTTTTGATTATTAAAAAAGACAACTCCCGCACTGGGAATATAAATCGGAATCATACATGAAACGGACACAAAGAACACCCAAACTCAGAACAACGATTTGTAAATCACATAAATTAACCCACTTGGGATTTGAAACCACGACACTTCGCGCAGTAGCAGGCGACGTAAAGACCGCTTAAACCACTAGGTGCAGTCAACTGTGGTTTTAGTTTCATTACATTGCTTTGGTTTGCATGCACTTAAAAAAAAATTCACACGTAGTTTGATTTTTCACCGTCTGTCCGTTTCTAAATGGGACTCTATCTTTTGTATTTGACTCTTTCTTTATACTTACTTGTATCAGTATAGTAAAATAATGTACTAATAAAATGTTATAAAGATTCCAGTCATTTGTATTTGGACGAACTTCAAGGCTGTGAAAAATAAATAGTTTCTCCTGCATTTATGGTCTCTGTCTCGCTCCTAAAGATCGTATCTTGATGTTCCATGGCCTAATCTAAACTACTACAATGACCAGTCTATCGAATAAAAAACATTCAATTCTTACTGAAGGTTCTAGAATGAAGCGCGTTTAAATAAAGTCAAACAGAAAACCGTTTACCTGTTTTGTGTTATTGTATGTAAATGTTTATGTGCATGTATAATACATATTATAATTAGAACTAGCGGTCCCACAGTTGTCTAAATTCGACGATCATATTTTTCTTACGATTCTGCACTCCTTGGTATAACCTTTAGCTGTGCCAAATTTAAAAAAAAAACTATAAAGAGGTACAAATTTCTTGCTGCACATACGTTAATTTTTTTAACAATACATACAATAAACAACGGAAAAATTACGCTATAGGCATTCTCTACCAGTATACCTACCTATGTTTTCTGTGTATTTTCTCTACTGAAAAACCATCAACAGTTCCGTAGTCGAAAGCTATTACACCGATTTTAGTTATCTCCTTTTTTCTATAACAGTTATCTCTCTTTTACATCAAACTTTATCAAGTCACGTGTTTTAAGTAAATGTTGTAATACTGATTCGAACAATATGTTTAGTTACTTCCTTCAATATTTTCTAGAAATTTCCAAATGTTTTGAATTAACTGGATGATTTCATATGATCGCTTTCATTATGTCGAAATTTTATCGATTGTTTTACTCTAATTTTGAGTAATCTTATCTTATCTTGTGAATAGTGACTTGTTATATGATTAAGTAAATTTCTTTTTAATTTTTTGATGAATGTCACAGTGTGGTTATTATCTGAATTCCTCATGATTGTTCTGTGGTTTTGCGTCATGTCAACGAACCGACTTTTGCTCAAGTTACTAGTTTTACTGACTTCATACATCTTTCTTTAGAATGTTTTATCACAATTGAATCGAAATAATTATATAATTCAATTATCATGTTAATTTAAAAATATGTAAATAAATACGTAACCGAAGCTTCTTTTCTATTTTTTTTTATGTTAATTGAAACAGTTATATGATATTGCCAGACTGCCTTGTTGGTCTAGTGGTTAGCGTATGCGACTGCTCATCAAGAGGTCTCAGGTTCGATTCCCGGGTCTGACCAGATATTTGTGTGATCCACAAATGTTTGTTTCGGAGTCTGGGTGTTTTTCTATGTATAATATGTATGTATTTACAAGGAGGGGGTGTGTTTATGTATTTATATCGGTTGTTTGGTACCCATAACACAAGCTCTGCTTACTTTGGGACTAGATGATGTTGTGTGTAAGATGTCCAAAATGTCCAAAAAAAATATTGAACTTAAATTGTAACGTTGTCACATGACATCAGTGGCTAAATATACGGTCTATAAACACCTTGAAAGCACCTTTGAACGTACTTGATTTAATCCTTACTAATATTATAAATGCGAAAGTAACACTGTCTGTCTGTCGCGCTTTGATGTCAGAACTACTCTGAAGCTCAAATCAATCAAAAACCCATTATATCCCACTGCTGGGATCGGGTCTCCTTAGAGGATTAAGACCGTACGACCTTATACTAACTGTGACCACGGCCAGTGCAACCTGGTCAAAACGTCAGGCAAATCAGAGGTATGTAATACCCTTAATAAGTGATCGCGTTAATTCCCGTAAAAATAATATTAACGTACGACCTTATGTCGCTTACTGGACCTATTATATTTTAATTTACTACTACTTTTATCCAGATAACCAACATATACGCGGGTGGAGCCGCGGGCGAAAGCCAGTGTGAAAAAAACAATCATTTCATTTCTAGCTAACACTTTAGACAAAGTTACGAGTGTTGTATGTTTTTCGTTGTTGTAACATTATGTTTTTAAGCTATTGTAGGTATAGCTTTTATCGCGGGCTTTGAGCGCGGTGACCGAATCAAGAAATTCCGTAACGAAAAAACCTAACACCCTAAAAAAAGGATAGCGATATGATTGTAACTGCAGTGCGACAAGGATGTGGCGAATCCGTGCTCTAAAAGCAGATTAGCGCATGCGTGCTGCTGCCACCGGCCGTTATCCGTTGCCTTGACAAAACAGTCATTCTAGATTCTTCTTCTATTTTTTATTAATTTTTATTATTCCATAGTTATTGAGCATATTACTATTATGTTCTCTGTTTAGTTTTCATTGTCTTTCGGTTAATAGGATGATTATATTGTTTGGCAATAATATTGTTAGAATGTATGCTGGTAAAATAAAAAGACAGTGTATATTGTTTTGTAAACTTGAATTAATCTCAAAGAAAAAAAAATACTACATACATAAAAATAAATAAATAATTATAATTGCATAAGTTGATAAAAAGTGCTATGCAATAGCTTTACCGCGGCACTCCCCGAGTGCCACATGATTTTTTGTTTAATTATGACCCTGCTGAATTGAATACTTTGAATGATGGAAAGCACACGTAGATTCCAAGAGTAGTGACCAAAATACTCGTTATGAGTACAGTCAAACCAGCATGGTGACTCACAAAACCCTATACTAAATGAATTTTCATCTTCACACCAGTAGTAAGTGCGTTCTAAATAAAAGAAATCTTAAACTTTATAAACGAGACACATCTTATTTTATCAATATTCTCTATCATGATAAATTAACGTTATCGTTCTTTAATATTGATAAACATTGAACTAGATTATTTTTATCACCGTAGTGTTAAAATGTCGTGTTTAATAAACGTTAATGTATCTGTGGTTCGTGATCTCCATCTCTACTTATCTAGATAACGATACTTGTGTTAGACTCACGTTAAGAAAAAACGAACAAGAAAAAGGTTAAAAATTATAACCTGCGTAAAAACTTTTGATAAAATTTATATGGGTCACTATAACGAGTCTATTAATACCTCATTCATTAGAATCTGTTCAGTAATTTGGTGGAACATACAAATATACATGGACAGCCAAAACCCTGCCTTTTGACTTTGCCGTAGCAGGGTAAAAAGGAGCCGGCAATGTAATTGCTCAGTTGCAAGCATTTATGGACACTCATTTCCCCACTATATGAATCGTCTAGTTCCAATTAAGTTTGTACAGAATACAGGTATTCATCATCATCATCAGCCTATCGCAGTCCACTGCTGGACATAGGCCTCTCCAATTGCACAACAAAATAAATAAAAGTATTAAACGAAGACTGTTTACAATAATCCATAATGATGTTAAAATCAATGAAGATATTGATATTTTTCAAAAATTAAAGAAATAAAGCTGAAATCTTTGGTAATACATACTTATTACCCGGTTACATTATCTCGAGACCTGGCGTCGATGACGTCACGTCGTGTCGGCGCTCTGTTAAGGTGCGCAAAACAAGTATCCTCTAGTAGGATATTATTATAAACAATAAGATTTCCAACAAAACAAAGATTGTGTTAATTAATTTAATGTAGGTAAGATTATTATAATGATATGATTAAAATGATGAAAAATAAATGAAAAAATCTTGGTTAAGTGGGTCAAAAAGTGTTTATTGTAAATGTCCAAACTTAACAAAAATGTCCAACGTTTCAACAAAAACAATATTTTAACGTAACAGCAATAATAAAATAACAATAAAAGTCCAAACGTAACAATGAAATGTTTAAAAATATACCACGAAAACAAGTCGACGCGTATCTGCAACGAAAGTACTGACGCGCCGTGGCGAGCGCGGGGAGGTGAAAGGAGAACGGGGCGGGAGGTTCGCATTCCAGCGAGGTCTCGAGATAATGTAATCGGGTTGTAGTATACAATTATATATAAATAAATTTGTGATTTTAGTATCTTTATTTTGAATTAATATATCGACCAAATAACAGAACAGTCATATTACAATGTGCAAGCACAAAATACATAAATACGTCAAGAATTTAGCCAAAACCTAAAAAAAGATTGACGCTGAGAACAAAAGTTACATAGGTACGTATTATTTTTGCAAAACGAATGAATTTTACATTGATAAAAATCTTTTACATTTGCGAAACAATGGGCAAGAGGATTGCATTAACGCAAATATAAATTCATTTTGCATACAATTCTTGAAGATGTTGAACCTTTGTCACACTCAAGGTCGTATCATGTGTAGTAGTTGTTCAGAGGGTGTATGTAAAATAAAAATTGTATTTCTAATTGTTTATGAAATAGTTTTTGCTGTAGAAATCATCACTTCATCACACATACACATTTAGAACAACAATTCGCAATGACGCACGGTTGGCCTAGTGGTTTAAGCGGTCGCCACGCCACTTCCTATTGCGCCAAGTGTCGTGGGTTCAAATCTCACGTGGGATAACACTTTGTGTGATTCACAATTTGTTGTTCTGAGTCTGGGTGTTCTTTGTGTCCGCTTCATGTATGATTAGAGATGGGTTTCTGCCCGGGCGGATTGGGCACATTGAATAAGCGCCCGATAAATGCCCGTAAATGCCGAATAAATGCCCTTTACCTGGGCAAAAACTTCAATTTACATTTTATTAATTTAAATTGTGTGTAAATATATGTGTATGCAGCAAGGACTAATTAACAAAAAAATATGATATATTCCTGGATATAAATATGTTACTATTTTAGTTTTTTCTTTAAATCTATGGTCATCGGCGTATAAAAAAAACCAAACGGAGTATTAAAATGATAGCAGTTCTTTATATCTTAAACTTAGTTAGTAATCTGTGACATGAACACAGTATTTTTGTTTCGATAACAATAGTCGATAGTAATAAGTATATACCTATTACATGTAAAACTGACTTAATAGACCAGGGTAGAAGCGTCTTAAAATAATAAAAAGTGAACATAAATTGTAGTAGGATGAAAGTGATAAAACCCATTGGAAAAGGAGGTAAATATTATAAAAATGGAAGGAAAAATAATTAACGGGCGATCTGAGGTCGGGAAGGGGTAGGGGGGAGGTTTTCAGGGTAAAAACGGTTTATGTCGATTTCCGGCTAAACTACAAATCCTATGAAAAAAAAATTAAAGGCAAAGTTGTAGGTAATAAAAAGATCTACAACTTTTGTATTTGCACTTTTTTCACATAACCTCAAATTTTATGTGAAATATTCAAAAAAACTAGCAGATTCTTCTATGCGCATCGGCCTACGGATGAACTTGGATAAAACCAAGGTCATGTTCAATCAACGTGTACAACCGGAACCGATTGCAATACACGGTACCGCTCTCGAGGTTGTTCAAAAATATGTCTAACTTGGGCAGACATTGCAGTTGGGTAGGAATAACCTCGAGGACGAGGTGAATAGAAGAATTCAGCTGGGTTGGGCGGCATTTGGAAAGTTACGTCGAGTCTTCTCGTCGTCGATCCCACAGTGCCTAAAAACGAAAGTTTCTAACCAGTGCGTCCTACCTGTCATTACATACGGAGCCGAAACGTGGACACTTACGGTGCGGTTGGTCCACAAGCTCAAAGTTGCTCAGTGTGCAATGGAAAGGGCTATGCTCGGCGTTTCTCTGATAAATCGTATCAGGAATGAAGTTATCCGTCAGAGAACTAAAGTCATCGACATAGCCCACCGGATTAGCAAAATCGATCAAAGTGGTGTGCAATGGGAGAGGCCTATGTCCAGCAGTGGACTGAGATAGGCTGATGATGATGATGAAGCGTCTTAAAATAATAAAAAGTGAACATAAATTGTAGTAAGATGAAAGTGATGAAACCCATTGGAAAAGGAGGTGAATATTATAAAAATGGAAGGAAAAATAATTTACGGGCGATCTGAGGTCGGGAAGGGGTAGGGGGGAGGTTTTCAGGGTAAAAACGGTTTATGTCGATTTCCGGCAAAACTACAAATCCTATGAAAAAAAAATTAAAGGCAAAGTTGTAGGTAATAAAAAGATCTACGACTTTTGTGATTGCACTTTTTTCACATAACCTCAAATTTTATCTGAAATATTCAAAAAACCAAGTTTTTGGTTTTTTCTTTTTATCTTTTACAAATAAAATTATTTTTTCAAGAAATTTTGTGAAAACTTACCTTTCTATGTCTTGAATACACCGTAATTTATTTGATTTGAAATATCAATTTTTTCACCTCATTTTGACTTAATACCGAAAAAAACTTGGTTTAGGAAAGACCTGTGCCGAGCGGTTAAAAACTGGAACTCGCTACCATCCCACGTCTTTCCTTCCCATTATGAACCCGGGTCCTTTAAGAGGGGTGTGAAAAAGCATCTCACAAAGCCGCTATAGTTTGGGTCAGCGTCGCCATACTTCCTCCATCGCAGGCAGTGTGGTGGCCCCCTCTCATGCTTATCATCAGGCAGAGTGGAGTCACAATGGTAGGCATCAAATAAAAAATGTTGTAAATTAAGACTTGATCTTGCTCAACCTACCATTATTCAACTTGAACGAGTCGGATTCAGAATTTGATGATTTTTCGATGATGTTGATGATGATAAGAGTCAAATGAATACGTCTCATGATGCTCAACCATCAAAATCAACCAGTCGAACCGAATTTCTTGATGTAACGTCTAACATCGACTTAAATGACGATGATAATGAAATTAAAGATTTATTATTATTCTCTTTATTGACACTTGACATATGTATACTGTTGAGGACTGATGGTAGTCTCCAAAAATGCCTGTTTCATAAAGCGCATGACTCTCGGTCGCGTATTACCAGATTCATAGGCAATTAATTTGGCGATGAGTGTCCTGGACTCAGCAGCGTTTTATTCTACACTGCCAAGCTGCCACTTATTATTATTATTATTGTTCTCTTTATTAAAATCAAAATACTTATTCATTACATTTTTAAATATATAAATTTAAAAAATACATTTAAAAATATAAAAATTAACATCGAATGAAAAAATTAAAAATGTTATTATTATTATACATATTTAAAAGAGTTATATTTGTTAATTTTTTACGAATTTTCGACAAAAATAATGAAACGAACTGTGATTATTTGTGATTTTAATTACAAAAATGTATAATTAATAATTAATTATAAGTTTTAATTTACAACATACTGACTTTCATGTAAATTAAGAAAAAATAGATTAAGAAAAAATTTGTTTTTCACAAAACAAATGTATTCGTTTTTTCTGCCCAGTGCTCGGGCATTTATTCGGGCGTAAACTCATTTATGCCCAATCTGCCCAGTTTATGCCTTTCCGCCCGTATTTGTTTTCGCCCTCGACCCATCACTATGTATGATCGTAAAGTCCCCGCGACACAGGAATTTATGTTTGTAATGCGGGAGTTGTCTTATAAAAAACCCTTTCACTAGAACTCACACAACTAAATTTCACACACAAAGACATTCTGCGTCGTTACGGTGTAATTAATGCATAGGCCCATTTGGGTATATACTTTTACAGGGGGGAACGCTTGCGAATGGCTATTCCTTACTGTGTTGCTGTATGCATAATACATAAGTATTTTTTTTTATTGGCCTGCCAAATGACTCTACTCTGCCTTATGGAAAACATGAGAAGAATCCAAAGGTAGTGGTCACCATCCTCATTGTAAGTGCACACAATGCAGCATGGTGACCCACACTATGGCGGTATGATGCTTACACTCACCAACGAAATACAACATCACGGATACTGTCATTTTTAGGTTTTTTGTTTGTTTTTTTTTTATTTTAATTTATTTAATTGATGACACTCGAAACACGTTTTACAATCATAAAGTCTGCCAAACTGTAAAACAGTTTGTCGGCAGAAGTTCTCGCAGCAATGATATGTAAAAATAATACCAATACTCTTCCTCAACGCTCTTAAACAGAATTCACAAAAAAATATTACGTAAAATAAAAAAAGTAATAAACAAAAATAATATAAAAAAAAAACAAAACACCACAAAACACAAATAAAAGAGATAGGAGACACCAGTGGTCAATCATAGACAGTTGTTGGTTGTTCTTCTATGTGAAGGTTGTTCCGTCCAGCCAGCCCATTCGTGCTAAAATCAGCATGGTTCTACTACCTTGACAAACATATATGTACACAGAACTACGTTTGAATATTTCATCGTTTTGTATGTATAGTTAGTTATTCCTACAGTTTTCACTGAGCAATTTGGCACATGGCCGGCTAAATGTGAATTTAATACTTATTGGCAATCGGAAACCCATTTGGCCTGTTATATTCAAATTGCCGTAAATTTCAATTTAACTAGAAATAAATTACGTTGTTAGCAATTTGGTTAGGGATCTATTTGCAGTGTTTCATGCTTTATTTGTATTGATTTAGCTTGGTACCATTTTATATTTAGTCAGGAATATGTTCATGTGGTTAATTTAACTAAGATTTGAATCTTCTTCCGAGCCTTATTCCCAATATAATTTGGAGTTGGCTACTAGTTCAACCGGTTTTACCTGAATATCAGTTTTTCCACGGAGCGACCGGCATCGAACCTCCGCAACCCTAAGGAAAAACTGAAATTCGAAGGTTGAACTAAGATTTGAATAAATATAAATATTGTTTTCTAAGTTTTATCAATAAAATGTTGGCTCAAGAATTTCCGATTATAGTATAAATTCGGGCAAAAAATATACTACATCGAAGCAACGATAATGGCCCATTGTTTTAATTATTTCTACTGCACGATTGCCCTAGTGATTTAAGCGTTCACCAAGCGCTTTTTACTGCGCCAAGTATGGTGGGTTCAAATCCAACATGGCAAACCAACACTTTGTGTGATCCGCAATTTTTTTTGTTGCGTTTTGCTGAATCTATGTGTTCTTGGTGTCCCTTTAATGTATGTTTGTAAATTCCTCCACGGCACAGACACAACTTTTCCTCCTTTGTGACTAAGTTTAGGAAATACTGTACAAGTATGCAGTTCTTGGCTCAAACAAATTAGTAATATGTAAAGGTTTTCCTGATGTAGAAGAGAAGGGGTCGCCAATCTCACTGTGAGTGCAGATAAAGCAGCTTGATAACCATATTATGGCGACCTATTGAGATGTTCTTTACACACAGAACATAGAAATGCTCTTGTCATTGGACTTCCCATCTCGCATTCACCAACGAAATACGACGGCATGAATACTGTCATTTGAGATTTGTCTTCTATGTGAAGGTAGTATCTACTCTACCTCTGAACGTAATAATTGTAGTCTTTCATTTTCTTTAACAAAATTAGTTGATACTTATACCTGTATTTTATTAATATTAAAAAAAAAGTCGTTTGGCACTCGGGGACTGCCGCGGTAAAGCTATTGCACTTTATCAACGTGCCTATAGAGCACAGAACCGCCACATCCTTCTCGCACTCCAGTTACAATCATATTCTCTATCCTTTTTAGGGTGTTAGGTTTTTTCGTTACGGATTTTCTTGATTCGGTCGCAGCGCTAAAAGCCCGCGATAAAAGCTATACAAAAGCTATAAAAAATACACGTGATATAAGAGGGATATCACCAAGGGGGAGGGGGGTTTCAAAATGCCAAAATAAAGATCATGTGATTAATGGACGGCCCCTTTCGTGCTGAAACAGCGTGGCTCTACTACCTTGTTGTTTACTTGTAAACGATGACATTAAGATATCCTTATCAATATAAAGTTATAGCAATTAATTATAAAAATAAATAAGTATATATTAATATTGTTAAGTACTATTTATGTTATTGCCTGTTATCAAAGTAAATTGCATAATAGTCCTCACGTAATTGAGTCTAAAATTACAATTTATAACTTCATTAAATTACTGATATGTCTAGGACAATGAAATACGTGTGTCTTCAAGCAGCGTTTATTGCAGAGAGAGAGCGTCACTAATGGCGGAGGTGTTGCCAGTTTTTAACATATATTACAATTACTTAGGTATTATCATTTATTATAATGTCAAGAGTTTTTTTTCTATTTATTTGAAGCCGCCAAACTGATTCTACTTTGACTGATAGAAGTCATGATCAGGATCTAAGATTACTCACCATGCTTATATTCCGAATAAATAAATATTTCGGACGAATTACACACAACATCATCTAGTCCCAAACTAAGCAGAGCTTGTGCTATGAGTACTAAACAACTGATATTAATATATAAACATAGTTTTTTTTTTTGTAGATACGTACTTATTTTGACTGCCTTGTTGGTCTAGTGGTTAGCGTATGCGGCTGCTGATCAAGAGGTCTCGGGTTCGATTCCCGGGTCGGGTTAAATATTTGTGTGATCCACAAATATTTGTTTCGGAATCTGGGTGTTTTCTATGTATAATATGTATGTATTTACAAAAGAAAAAGTATGTTTATGTATTTATATCAGTTGTTTAGTACTCATAGCACAAGCTCTGCTTAGTTTGGGACTAAAAAAGACGTTGTGTGTAAGATTACCGAAATATTTATAGAAAACACCAAATGACAGTAAAATGCAGACAATTCAGCATGGTGACCCACACAGTATGGTGGCCTCTTGAAATGCAGTTGCTTTGTGTGGCCTCTGGTCTAGTCATGACTGATTATTATTATAAAACAGCTGACTCGGCAGACTTCGTACTGCCTCAATTGATAAATAAACGACCTAAATTTTGTATAAAATAAACTTAAAACAAACAAAAGGAATCCATAATTAATATAATTCTAACAAAAAGGAACCGACTTCAATGAAAACCTATTCCGAGTACCCAAATCGCGACAATTTTGCCTGATATTTGAGGAGTTCCCTCGATTTCCTTGGGATCCCATCATCAGATCCCGATATGGTGACGATGGGACCTGTAAGCTACGCCCATTCCAATGCAAAAAGAATTTTTGAAATCGGTTCATAAACGACGAAATTATTGCTGAACATAGGTACATAAAAAAAAGATTCCGACGAATTGAGAACCTCCTCCTTTTTTTTTGAAGTCGGTTAAAAAGGAATCCTTAATTTAAAAAAAATGCAATTCATTTTTAGATATTCATCTTTTAAACTTTCTCTGGACTTCCACGAATAATTCAAGGCCAAAATTAGCCAAATCGGTCCAGCCGTTTTCGAGTTTTAGCGAGACTAACGAACAGCAATTCATATGATAGATAATTTTAACTAAAAAGAACCGACTTCAATGAAAAACTATTCCGAGTACCTAAATCGCGACATTGTGCCTATGATATTTGAGGAGTTCCCTCGATTTCCTTGGGATTCCATCATCAGATCCCGATATGGTGACGATGGGACCACCTGTAAGCTACGCCCATTCCAATGCAAAAAGAATTTTTGAAATCGGTTCATAAACGACGAAATTATCGCTGAACATACAAAAAAAAAAAAAAAAAAAAAGATTCCGACGAATTGATAACCTCCTCCTTTTTTTTGAAGTCGGTTAATAAATACATTATAAATTTCAAAGATTTTTTTTAATACTTTGCCTCCTGTACTTGAGCGGTCGGGTCATTTGATTGTTAGTAACTTTAAATTGACCCAACTCTCTTCTGGCTACTATACAAATTGCCTATGTCCCTACCGTCATTCATAAGACAAATATTACCTTGACAATACTAGTGTTAGGTACACACATAAAATACCTAAATTGTCTTGACAAAGACTGACAAACGACCCTAAATCAATAAGACTCCGTATCACTGACCTACAAAAGAAGAACGTGATATACGGCCTACCACACCCTAACTACCAAAGGCCCATTGGTAATCGATATCGTATCCGATTAGTATATTACAAGGGCTGCGAATGACCACAGATAATACTGTAATGGCCGTTTTCACTAACATCCTCATTATTTTGACTCGGGTTCGAATCCCGAGTCGGACCAAATGTTTGTGTGATCCGCAAATATTTGTTTCGGAGTTTGGGTATTTTCTATGTATGTATATAAATTTTGATACCAACAATTACTTATTATTTCAATTAGTTTTAAAATCTTAAGTATTAACAAAAATGCTGCTGAGTCAGTCTTTATTTATCATATATCAGATTAAGGAATGTGTAAAGGAATAACGTTAACCATGCAATGTTTATGTAATTATTATTGGACATTAACATATTTTTACTAATATATATTCACTAGCTGATGCCCGGGGCTCCGCTCGCGTTTTAGAGGTATCAAAAATAGATGTTGGCCGATTCTCAGACCTACTGAATATGCATATAAAGTTTCCTAAAGATCGGTCAAGCCGTTTCGGAGGAGTATGGCAACGAAAACTGTGACACGAGAATTTTATATTTTAGATATGAAACTATAATACCGAATAATACGGTACTTACATACATAAAATAAGCAATCTTTTTTTTGTCTGTTTGTTTGTTCCGACTGATCTCTGGAACGGCTGACCCGATTTTGACTGGACTTTGACTAATAGATAGGTGTTTACATAAGGAGTAAACTTAAGCATTTTTTTTAGGCTAGCCTCGCTCTGCGTATTGCAACAATAACCGGGGGTAACGTGATTTCATCTTCCGAGCCTTTATTCCCAGTTTATTTGCGGTCCAACTTCCAAACTCCGGGCTGCTATTAGGAATTTTCCTAAGAAAAATCCCAAAAACACTTTTTTTTTGGCCCGACCAGGGATTTGAACCCAAGACCTCTTGATTAGCAGTCGCATACGCTAACCACTAGACCAACGAAGCAGTTAAAAAAAATACTATTCATTTGATATTACTAAACAGACAATTTAACTTTATTTAATTGTGTAGATTAGTAACGACATTATCTTTTTATCCACGTATTCATTCTTATTTGTTTCACAAACATTATAATAGAAGCATTGTAAAATCGTTCAACCTCGCTTCCGGAATATCAGTTAATTCTTTGCTTATGTAGGAGTTAGCTTTAAACGCGGAAGTCTTTACCTACGATCATTAGTTATGTGCCCTTGTGGGTACTATTATAATACATAATTGAAATGTTTGTATTTGTTTGTAAACATCTTTGAATTAGACATGTTCGTTTTGGTATATTATTACTTCGAATAAACCTGTTTAAACATCACTGTGTTTAAATTGTTTTCCGTATAGTAAAACCTACTTTATTTTTCAATCTTATTCGGGTTCTTCTCAAGTAGCACAATGACTATCGAAAGACTAATGTATATTTTTTTGTTTTTGTATTTATGTAATCATTATTTAAATTCATATACATTTAATCCCTACTAATATTATAAATGCGAAAGTAACTCTGTCTGTTACGCTTTCACGCCTAAACTACTGAACCGATTTTGATGAAATTTGGCACGAAGATAGAACTGAACTTGGGAAAGGACATAGGCTACTTTTTACCGCGATAACCGACATACACGCGGGCGGAGCCGCGGGCAAAAGCTAGTTCTTTATATGTGTACATGCAAAAACACAAACGAATTACTAAATATGTAAATGTAACAATCGGCGATCTAATCGCTTAAGTAATTTGAAATTAAATTATATCTAGTCTACCCTCACGATAAGGAACTAGCCCTTAGCCAATATGTAAGTATTTCGCTTAGATTCTTTTTAGCCGGCTTCAAAAGAGGAGGAGGTTCACATTTTGTTGGTATTTTTTTATGTTTGTTACCTCAGAACTTTCGATTAGGTGAACCGATTTTGATAATTCTGATAAAAGCTGGTGCCTCCCATGTGGTCACATAATAAGGAAACCAGGATCTGACGATAGATAGATAAACTCCCCAAATGTCATAGGCACACCTGTCGCGATTTGGGTATACAGGTATACTCGGAATAGTTTTTCTTTGAAGTTGGTTTTTTTTTGTTAAAATTATTCTACAATCGCTGACACCTATACAATTCTTTTGTATTATTGGTTATTTTGTCCATGTGAATCACAGTTTTAATCACTCATTCCTAGTGACCACCATAGTTTGTCATGTCTCCAAAAATAATAACTCCACCCACGTACATTTTTATTGCAGAATACCATCAATGATCTCATTAATTACGAAGTACTTTGCGGGGGCCGGAACGTGTTCCGCCGGGACATGTTCCGACCATGGCCCGTTGTAATTTGGATTACTCCTAATCCTACGAAATAAGCAACTTATAGGAAATCTATCCGTAATAAGGATTTCCCGAATTAGAGGTACTTAAAAGGTAATTTATTTAATGATGTTTACGTCAGTAATGCACTGTTTATGGCAGGAAAATGTGATAGAAATTTGATCTTTGGTTAAAACAAAGAACATCTAGACTTAGAATAACAATTTGTACACCGCAAAAGCACGTCATTATGATTCTAACGAGTCCATATTATCATTTAATGTGTCTTATAATTATAATGCTGGGATTTAGAAGCTTCTGTAAATGTGTTCTCTTTTTATCTGACTACGGCGCAGCCAAAAGAAAGGGTCATAATTTTGACAGTTTATGTATATTTGTATGTGTGGTACATAGGTAGGTAGGGCCTTCACAACTGAACTGATTTGAATGAATAAAGTGTCAATAGATTCATAATAATGGTCCGTATGATTTAGATTTATAATATAAACTTTATCAAAAAAAAATACTTAGTCTGTTTATAGATATATATATGCCATTTGTATGCTTTAAAAACGTGATGAAATGCCTACTATACAATTAATTAATCGAAGTACTATATTCATTTAGCGTATCTAGTATTTATAAAATGCTTCTCATTAATTCCTGCCAGTTCAATTAACAGAACAGGCTGCATACATTAAAACGTCCGTTGCTTAAAAAGCAGCAGATTTAATTCATGAACATATCCAACATTTTCTGGCGAGTTGAGTGTGACACAGATTTTATTTGTTTTTCTAAGCTGCTATATGACGCCATCGATTTTTCGAGGACTTTATTTAGGTCACGGTACACACTGCCGTAGCGGTTTATTCGTGTGACCCTTAATCAATATAATCAATGTAAAATATCTTATATATAAAATTCTCGTGTCACAATGTTAGTTACCATATTCCTCCGAAACGGCTGGACCAATTTGTATGAAATTTTGTGTGCTTATCGGGAAGGTCTAAGAATCAGCGAACATCAATTTTTCATACCCCTAGGACGCGAGCGGAGCCGCGGACATCAGCTAGTAATGTATAAGAAGATATTTTCTATTATAACAATGTTGTTGCCAAAAAAACTTCATTACGATCGTGGTTCTCTCGTGCGCCTGGTCACGTAAGCCCCTCCGTATTGAACGAGACCCCCATCACGACTAACACGTACAAAAATAATTTCCATTTAATTGTGTATACGGTCCAGTTTTGTCTGAACTGGAGTTTTACATAGGCGGTTTTAACTCTTCAAAGTGGGACGTTTGACCTTTTTGCCAACTGACAAAACAGTTTTTCTTGTAAATAAACTAGCTAGTGGTACTTCTGTCTATTGAATTATGTATCCTATTACTAGAAGGTTGTGAGAATATGATTTATTGTCTTATGAGATATGAACACATGTGCTGCATTTTTGTTTATTGGCATTGAGCCTTAAAGGGGGAGTTAAACGTGATGGTTGTATTTGTTCTATAGATGCGTCAACCTCAAAAAGTTCAGCTTAGCTATATATGTCCCTAACGATATTGAAATACTTCGAATCCATACTAATATTATAAACAAAGTAACTCTTCCTCTGTGTATCTGTTATAATACGTTTTCACGGATATATCGATTTCAATGAAATTTGGCAGGTAGATACTTCGATTCTAGAAAAAGAGCATGTACTACTTTTTACTGTGATAAGCGACATACAAAGAAAAGTAGGCTAGTAGCTAGTAGAATATAATAGCTAGTAAATAGCTAGTAGAATATAAAACAGATGTTGTGTGCGTATTTGTGTACCTTACATATTATGGGTATGTATTTACTACGTCATGCTAACGTGTATCTATTACCTATGATAATTATAATGTACATATGTGTGACTAATTGTTAAACAAATAAAACTTTTAGTAATTTGTCAATTGTTATTTTCGTAATAAAGTCAGCGAATGTTAATAAAGCTATGAATATAACTCTTTTTATTCAGAAATAGGTTTTGAAACTTAATGACCTTTCATAGTTAATTAGAGACTCGATAACCTAATCCTACATACCTAAACTTTGTCATCCAAAGGCGTGGTCCAATTTTAGGAGCTATATGTGTACCAATAATTTAATTTGGTTAGAAAGTTTGATATACCTTTTTCTTTTTTTAAAACTTCTTCTTTTTCCAGGGTAGAGATGAACTTTACCAATAATCAACTTTACACATTTTTAGGTAATATCTTATGATTTTATATTCCAGAAACTTTTGTACGTTTTTTCGACATCTTTTTTGCTAAAACTTATAGTTTTATCTACTTTTTTTAATTCATAGTCCATATACCATACCCTAATGTCCATAAGTATATATTTCAAGTGATGTTTTTAAATTCATTATTCCTGCGTCATAAATTAATAACAATTAAATACGGAAATTATACAGAAACATTTCTGATCAGCAGATTTGAGATATGTGCCGATTATCGAGCACGTAGGATTCCGGCTGCCATTTCCTTATTAATATTAAGACGTGATTATTATCGCCTTGTAGCGATAGGTTTAGACTATATAACGTAGCTGTAAGTCGGTATCCCCAGCCACATATTACAATGTATTATTGAGAGTAGTTCCTGCCCAATAAACGTTAGTCACAAAATGTTCACGGTGGTTGTTATTTTCATCAACATATAAGTTCGCTATAGTTGGTGACCCCGACAGTTGAACAAGGAAGAAGAAGCAACTATCCGCACCTTTTGAAGGAGAACATATTATAGTGAACTTGTACTTCAGTATTACATAAAGAACCATCGTCAAGATGCCGCTGCTTGGAGCTGGAAGTGCTGCAAAAGCCGGAGTTTCAAGCGCAATGGTAGCAGAGGTGTCTTCAGTCACCATAGTGGAGAGAATTTCACCTTTTTGGACTGACCAGCCGCGTCTATGGTTCACGCAGTTTGAAGCCATCGTCGCCCCCCAGAAACAGGGTGACGAGTATAAGTACAACCTAGTTATATCCAAATTGGGTAAGGACGAAATTCAGCACATAAGTGAGCTCATAATAGAACCCCCGGAAACTGATAAATATGGAAGCCTCAAAGAGAAATTAATTGATTATTACGAAGAATCAGAGCAGCGGAAGTTCCAGAGATTGTTATCAGAAACAGAATTGGGAGATCAAAAACCGTCTCAGCTGTTAAGGCGCATGCGGGAACTAGGAAGAAACAAATTAACTGATAACGCGGTCCAGATGCTATGGCTCAGTCGCCTGCCGAAATCGATCACAACTGTGCTTACGGTGGCAGACAACTTAACTTTGGACAAGTTAGGCAAGCTGGCAGACAAGGTATTTGACAGTGAAAATTCATCGTCATCAAGCCAATCATTAAAATCGGCCGATATTAGTGTCATTACGAATCTCACCGCGCAAATAGCAAGCATGCAGTTAGAGATTGCGTCGCTACGTTCTGAAAATATGCAGAATCAGCGTACCAGATTTACGCATAAGCGGTTTTACGGTCGCAGACAATCAAGATCAAGGTCACGTTCACCATCGCGCTATAAATTGTGTATTTATCATAGAAAGTACAAGGATAAAGCATATAGATGCGAGACTCCGTGTGCCTGGAGAGATGGCTCAGGCACCACGGGAGATTCCGGCTACGGAAGGAAAAGGTCTCAGGGGCAGTCGGAAAACTTCGAATAGTGCAGAAAAAGGCGGGAGTCTGCGCTATCAATCCCTCTAACCGCCTCATGATTACCGACCGACAAAGTGGTATGAGGTTTTTAGTCGATACGGGGGCCAATATTAGTTTGTTGCCTTGTAAGAACAAACGTAGAGCGCAGTTGTCAGACTATAAGCTGTATGCGGCAAACGGTACGGTCATAGACACATATGGAGAGAAAATGCTGACGCTCGATTTAAATATTCGAAGACCGATACAATGGAATTTTGTGGTCGCTGACGTCAGTATGCCGATATTAGGCGCTGATATACTTGAGCACTACAATTTACTTGTCGACGTGCGCGGTAAGCGCCTGGTTGATGGAGTGACGGGTATCAAAACGCCTGCCATTATTGCAAGAGCAAAACATGTCACTATACGTACAATTAGTGATAAAATGCAAGGAGTTGTTCGGCAGTTGTTGGAAAAATATCCAGATATAACACATCCTTGCTCCTTTAAGGAACCCGCCAAGCATAACGTGGAGCACTACATCGAGACAACGGGCCCTCCGGTGTTCAGTAAAGCGCGACCTTTACCCCCAGACAAGTACAATATCGCCAAAAGAGAGTTTCAAGATATGGTGAAAATGGGAATATGTCGCCCGTCGAACAGTCCGTGGGCGAGTCCATTGCATATGGTTAAGAAGAAGAACGGAGAATGGAGGCCCTGCGGGGATTACAGGATGTTAAATAAGATTACAGTGCCAGATCGTTACCCACTACCGAGATTGTTAGATTTTACTTACATTTTTGAGAAAAAGAAGAATGTGGTTATGTCCAAGATCGATATAAAAAAGGCTTATCATGCTATTCCTGTGGCTAAAGACGATATCAAGAAGACCAGCGTAATTACACCGTTTGGGGCTTTTGAGTTCGTACGGATGAGTTTCGGATTGCGTAACAGTGGCTCCAGTTTCCAAAGGTTCATGGACGATATTTTCAGAGATTTAGATTTTGTATATGTATTCGTGGACGACTGTTTATGTGTTTCGGAGAATGAAACAGAGCACGCTAAGCACCTCGAGGCGATATTTGAGCGACTGAATAAGTACGGAATCACAATTAATCTCGATAAGTGCGAGTTTTTTGAAACAGAGCTTGATTTCCTTGGTTATCATATAACGAGCCAAGGTATAAGGCCGACAAAAGAGAAAACGGAGGCGATCGTTAGTTTTCCTAAACCAAACACGGTGCAGGAGCTTAGAAGATTTCTCGGTATGATCAACTTTTATCGTACTAGTATACCTATGGCAGCGAGCTATCAAAAGGTGCTGAACAAGTATTTACACGGAGCTAAGAGAAATGACAAGACGCCGATTAAGTGGACGGTCGAAGCCGAATCAGCCTTCGAACAATGTAAAAAAGCCTTGAAGCATGCAGTCGGATTAGCCTATCCATCTTCTACTGCACACATGGCAATTTGTACCGACGCGAGCGCCACCTGTGTCGGGGGAGTATTACATCAGCGAATGGGAAATGAGTGGCAGCCCTTGGGATTCTTCTCTAAAGCTCTCTCAGAAGCTCAGATTAAGTATTCTACATACGATAGAGAGTTATTGGCAATTTACATGACAGTCAAATATTTCAGGAAATTCCTAGAGGGACGAGCTTTCACTATCTATACAGATCACAAACCATTATCTTTCGCTTTTGAAAGGAAGCCCTCAAATAACGAAACTCCACGTAGAGTCCGACAGCTGGACTTAATCGGACAGTACAGCACAGATATCAGATATATAAAAGGTTCTCAAAACGAAGTCGCAGACGCGTTGTCACGAACAATCGGAGTAATCTCTATGCCTTCAACGCTAGATTACGACGAGCTCTATCGGGTGCAGCAGAAAGATTCAGAATTAAAGAGCTTAAATCTTAATAACAAGTTGAAAATACGAAAAGTGGCTATTTTAAACACAAAATCTCAAATATACTGTGATGTCTCAACTGGAAGAGCAAGACCATACCTTCCAGAACAGTTTAGAAAGAAGATTTTTAATGGTTTGCACTCGCTAAGCCATCCGGGGAAGCGAGCTACGAGAAAAATGATAACAGAACGTTTTATTTGGACTAACATGAACAAGGAAATAAATAAATGGTGCCAAGAGTGTGTTGAATGCCAGCGAGCAAAAGTGCATCGTCATACAATTTCGCCGATTGGAAGTTTTTTGCCCGCCAAGCGTTTTGCTCATGTGCACATCGACATTGTGGGGCCGTTGATGACATCGCAGGGTTGTCGGTACATGATAACAATGATCGACCGTTGTACGTCGTGGCCCGAAGTTTTCCCGGTTGCGGATATTTCTGCTGATACTGTAGCTCGAGTGGTGTATAGTGGATGGATTTCACGATTTGGGTGTATGGACATTATCACTACTGACCAGGGCAGACAGTTTGAGTCAGCATTATTTAGGTCACTGACAGAATTCTTGGGAGTGACTAGAATAAGGTCCAGCCCTTATCATCCAGAAGCAAATTCTAAAATTGAGAGGTTCCACCGAAGCTTGAAGAGTGCGTTGATGGCCAGAGAATCAGGAGAAAACTGGGTCAGAGAATTACCGACTGTTTTGTTGGGTTTGAGAGCTAGCATGAAAGAGGACATCGGGCTTAGTTCGGCCGAGATGGTGTATGGCGCGCCTATAAAGTTGCCTGGAGAGATGTTTGAGCAAAACAACAACAAGACGTATTACGATGATTTCATGTCGCAGCTAAAGCAAGATATCAATCGGATACTGTCCTTGCCAAGGAGAGAGCGATCAGACAGAGCTACATTTGTGCACCCAGCGCTAAAGAGCTGTTCGCATGTATTCCTACGGATTGATCGATTAAAGAAAGCCCTTACTCCTCCTTATGAAGGACCCTTCCCTGTGATAAGTAGGACAAACAAGTTGTTCTGTATCCGGAAGGATGACAACAAACAGTACGTGTCCATCGATCGATTAAAACCAGCATTTTTAAGTAAAGCGAACGAGCGAAGTGATGAGCCGCGCGGAAGCAATCTACATACGGAGAAACGTACTGACAAAGCAGACGAGATATCTAGGCCGATAGTTACAAGATCAGGAAGGCACGTCCGTCCGGTAGTAAGATTTAACATATAACACAGTCTTTGTGATAATTATACTAGAATAATTTTGTTGATTATGAGTTATTGAATGTGATAAGTGTGTAATTTGTAATTTTGCTGACACGTGAAGGTCGCAACTCTCGATCATATGTTTGTTTTGTATTCATTTTAATGTTATGATTTTATTCACCTAGATTATATTTATTATCTAGGAACTACTCCGCGATACTGACTTAATATGTAATGTTATAATTGTTAGTGAAATAGGTTATGTTTATAATTGTCAATTATTGATGAAGTTTGTCTGAATTTACTACCGTAAATTTTTTTGGTGGGAAGTTATATTCCTGCGTCATAAATTAATAACAATTAAATACGGAAATTATACAGAAACATTTCTGATCAGCAGATTTGAGATATGTGCCGATTATCGAGCACGTAGGATTCCGGCTGCCATTTCCTTATTAATATTAAGACGTGATTATTATCGCCTTGTAGCGATAGGTTTAGACTATATAACGTAGCTGTAAGTCGGTATCCCCAGCCACATATTACAATGTATTATTGAGAGTAGTTCCTGCCCAATAAACGTTAGTCACAAAATGTTCACGGTGGTTGTTATTTTCATCAACATATAAGTTCGCTATATTCATACAAAATTATTTTTTACTGATGTTTTTAAGAACCAGTTGTCGTAATACAGAATAATAAGTAAATTTTAAAATAATAAGGAAAATGACATTATGAATGCATTTCTGGTATTTCAAGGTTTCATTAGGTATTTTATGACGTAGTTTTATATACCTATAAAAGCCTCAAGTTCGGTAAATCCCAGTTTATTGTACTTAGCATTCAAAACTTGTATATTTTTAACTCCTAACTACTTATCAACAACGCAAATCAGTTGTATGTTTTAAAAATGTATCTATTAAACTTTGACGTAGATTTTTTTAAAAGTAGTAGCTCATTTACTACTGCCGTTGGAAGAATAATTCTTCGATACATATCGTTCGTATTCCAACAGAGACTCACTTTTTTTCTTCTGTACTCACTTGGAAGTTCTTACCAATATAAGCCGTAAATCAATAGAATCTGAAAGAACTTAGCTATTAACTGTTAAAATTTCTTCATGGTCCTTTCAACGTGTATGTCGAAATGCCTAAAGCGATTCATTTGTTATTGTCAAGTCTACTTCTGCCATTACAAATCATTATTAATTACTACATGAGACGAGATTTAAGTTGAGCACAGATTGAGTGTCTTGTGGCCCCCTCTGAACGGCATAGACAAGATAAAAAGATCAATATAGTCTTCATAGATTTCTTAATACAAAGTTATATCAATCATCTATGTATACAAAAAATAATATTCCTTGGTCACGCCATCACGCGTGAACGGCTACACCGATTTCGCTAATTCTTTTTTTATAATATTCCTTGAAGTACAAGGATGGTTCTTATAGTCTAAAAACAACATTTCTATATTCCCATACAAAAGATTCGTAATAACACTCGAAAGTCAATTTGAACTTTAATACCATACCATAAAGTTTAATTTTTATTGGAGGGGTTCCGGGAAGGCAAAACAATTGAGTGACGTTGAATCGACTGTTAGGCGGTGCGAAGTTCGCGGGGTCAGCTAGTCTTCATTCTTCTTCTTCATTTTTTTTTCATCAATCCAGTCTACATAGAATTCTTAATACAAAGTTTTATCAATCATTAAAATCTAATTTAATTATGTACATGTTTTAATATCACACCTTGTAAGTTAGGTTGCTCTCTATTTCGTTCAAATGATATTTGACTATCAACGTTATTAATCTGTCGATTTCATACTGCTTTACTGTACATTTCTAGGTCATTTGTAGAGATAGTTAATACAGTATCAATTTACCAAGCAATGAATCGATAAATACTACTTAATACCGAGACCGAGAGTTTCTTATATATGGTAGCAATATATCTTGTTGTCATAGAAAGTGGTATGACCACAATACTAGTATAGGGCCAGTATTGACGACGATAGAATACCGATATTGGAATAAACAGGTGTTGTGAAATTGAGCCAATGAATTTTCTCAACTTAAATGAAAAATAACGTAACCATGCTTACCAAAGAATTTAAATATTACCGGCCAATATTTTTAGTAGATAAAGCCTTAAGCTTAGAACTTATTCAATGAAAATATTTATGATAAACACTAGATATTATACTGAAAATTAACATATTGGGCGAATGAAAACAGAATTGGAGTCTAATTGGAGAGGCCTATATCGAGCAATGATGCTGATTATGATAATTACCAAATCATATTTATTAAGAAAAATACATTTCAAGCTTTCAAGATAAAGAGTTGCGAAATGTAATAATTACTAAATAAATCGAAGGGATATTCAGGGGACATACCAACCGCCCATGTTTAGACTTTAATTTTACTGCCTTTCATATAATAAAGAGGATAGATAGATAATCAAAATTAGATGTAGTAAATAGATGGATAGGAAGAGTACATACCTAAAATGGAAATTTTATATAGGAAGAACATGTTCCTAATATAATTGATTTAGGGAATGTAATTTCAAGCAGGTCACGTTTTAGCTATTGCTGAAAAGTACAAGCTCTCTAATTTTTTTTAACATCAAGTTCTTCTACTACTTATTAAAATCATCATCATCATTTACTTAAGAGCTATGCTTATTTCGATGTAGCTCTTTCCAGCTCCGCGACAGCCTCTTTTTCCTTATTCTAGACGATATAATTATGTTTCAGTTTTCCTCTTCCTTTCTTTCCTTGATTTTTTTCCCTCTGTCATATGAGATTACTTAAAAAGTTATTGACCCATCAACTTGCCGCTTCTTTACACTTTTTCTATAGTAGATATCAGCAGCCTTTTCTCTTTCACTATTTCTAGAACTTCTTCCTTGCTAATATGAACGCTGCAATTAATACAAGTGTACTCGTACAATAGACATATGTTTAAAATATTAGAGGCATATAATTATCGTCATCATCTTAATCAGGTAAATCATTGCGCAGTTGACGTAATTTTATTAATGCAATCAAGTAACAAACAACCTTGAGGACTATTTGTCACGGTCTATTTTTAACCGATATTTCTTGATGATAATTACTACTTTATGGCCGGTTATATAAATAATGTTTATATGTTAAAATACGTTAAGAACATTGTTAAATGTAGATTTTAACTGATTAGCTAAATAGATATCTCAGCTGCCATTCCACTTCTGGACATAGTCCTTCCTCGAGGCTCCTCAAACCAACATGGGTCATGTGATGCCGGCATTCGACGGTTTTACTAGCTGAATGTTATCTGTGATTTTATTTGTAGTTTACTAGCATCCGACCCGACGAAGAAAGGTTTTTTTTTAAATACTCGGATTTCCGCTACCGTATACTTGTATTACAACATAAGGGGAAGGCTCTTTAATCATTCTATCTATTGCTGAAAACTTGCTGTTTGGTAGTTTAAAACATCTAAGCGAACAGAAAGCGGCATCTACTTCATTATATACTATGTAAAGATATTGTACACAAATTGTATAATTGCTAACTAAATACGATATACATTTTCTATTAGCCAGTCCGTAAGATGTTGAGAAAATGAATTGTAAGGTACACTACATTTGAGTTGGTAAAGTATACCTATTGTGTGTTTTTTGCACAAAGTTTTAGTTTTAGTAAACGAGCTACATAACCCGTTGTAAACGTCGGAATATAAAAGATATTGTATCGTATACCTTTTAAATAATTTTATTGTGCATAAGTTCCGTTATACCACAAAAACTACGGATATTATGTTGTCTAGATTGAATAGTATTTTGAAACAAAAATATAGCACAAAAATATAAAGCTACTATAGTAGGGTATTCATTCCACAAATGATATGAGTGTCTCATTTCTCGGGAGCTTCATAAAAGATTATAAAGTATATGACTTTGCCTACTACATCACTCCCACATGCTCGTAAAAGCTCATATCGTAAGCCTAAATTTGGTTTATGGTTCGGCGTAGAGAATGGTAAAGATTTTCTGAGATTAGCAAATTTGTACTGAAAATTCATGACTCACAGGAGACTTAATACGTAAATCAGACTTTATAAATTCTCAATATTTTATTGACCGTATTTATATTTTCTTTAACAAATATTTTTGTAACAAATATGAATTAAAATATGTTTTAAAAATTTAATCTATATAATTATTAATACGTGAAGCAAACGCTTTGTATTCCTTTTTACAAAAAATGCGTGGACGTAGGATTATAAAATTTCGCACACTTATAGTTTATGCGGAGAAGGAGTGCAGTAAGAGCATTTTGTTTTTAAATTTGCATAGAAAATACATCATCATCATCATCATCATCAACAGACTTCAATAGTCCACTGCTGGACATAGGCCTCTCCTTAGAAAGGAGGTATTGGCCTACAAAAAAATTTTTATTAAATCAATAAATAAAACGAAACGCACACTGACAAAGATGACACTCTTTTGTAAAATTACCCTTGAAGAAATTCGTGATAATATAAGTTATAGTCTTACAATAGAACCTTAATAATGTATGATTCAAAGTAATTATGGCCTATGTAAAAAAACCTAATATCAATTTGACTTCACACATGACTTCTCCACTTAAATTAATTTTTCGCAAAACTCCCTAAGTATACAGAAAATGCGTGGTCACAAAATAACTATCTATCAGAAAATTTAATAATGCCACCCCATCAAGCGATCTAATGCCAATAAGTAGCATTGACATTCAACGAACCGCGTAATTCTTTTTCCTTGATATATGAGCAATTTGTCTGAAATTCCTTCACATTTTTCAACTAAGTCACTATTGTAGATAGGCAGCGTAGACCGGGTCAGTGCTCCCTAACGATCCGGGGATAAATAACGCTCTTACACATTGAGCTGCCCTTGGGAAAATAATACTCGTATGTATCTTTTTGCTGCGTGTAATTTATGAATTCGAGGTAAAATTAGAGCCCTTTTTTGACCATATAAGATATTTTCGTAATTATTTTTATCATTGACAACACATGTTACAAACTGCATTGTATATTTTTTAGTATACATACATAGCTGTAAAATTTGTGGAGAGGCAAACTTATTAATTTAAGTGACATATAAAATTTCAGGTTTATTTTCAGCATTTGGTTTTAATAGTGTATATGCGTAAAGTTGGTTATTTTAAAATTTACCTTGTCTTTCAGGCAAATCCTAAAATTTAACAAGTGAATGATCGTGAAAGTGGTTATTATATAACATTTCGAACTTATGCAAGTAAGAGTTGACAAAGCTTTAGATGTTAGGGTTGTATTTTTTTTTAATTATCCAAAAATTTAAAAACAAAATAGGGTGAACTATCCTTAACATTTGGGGGAATGAAAAATAAATGTTGTCCGATTCTCAGACCTACCCAATACGCACATAAAATTTCATGAGAATCGCTCAACCCGTTTCGGAGGAGTAACTACAAACACCGCGACACTAGAATTTTATACATTAGACAAGTATCCCAATGTAGAAACTCATGATATATACCGTTCTTTGGTATTTACGCAAAGGAGGTTACTATAACGCACACGTGCGTTCATGTTAAGATTGACAATCAAATGAGATTTTTTAAGTACTTTAACAGTTTAAAACTATTAAACGTGAACGGTGACATGAAGAAAAGCTCGTGGCTAAGTGGAAACAGAGTATGTTAGCACATTACATTGCAAAGTTAAGGTCAGTTTATGGATGTGTGACAATTACCTTGCCTTTCTTGCCTCGGTGAGCATCTTAAGAAGTCAATCCCGATTGCTACGTGAACGTAACTGGTCGTTACCGGTAGTTTAAACCCAAATAGTCCAAATAACAGTCCATATATAGAACATCAATCGGTCGGTCGGTGAAGGTTCTAAGTAAAAATCGAAATTCTGCCGCGTCGTAATGTACTAAAAGGAGTCTCCAATTTAGTTCGGCAACAAGTCTTGACAGATTAGAATGAGAATGAATGAAAACATAAATAGTATTAAATGTCCTTTAAGGAAATGAGGGAAGTGTCGAGCGAGAGTGAGAATATGTTTAAGCCTTAAATTCTTTGGGGTCAGCGCAGCGATCGAGTAACTAATGTATGTATACAATCTGAGTGTAGTGTTAGTGTATCTATCTGTGCCTTTGTCTTGTGCACTTAAATATAAATAAATAAATAATAAATATTTTGGACATCTGACACACAACATCATCTAGTCCCAAGCTAAGCAGGAGCTTGTGTTATGGGTACTAAACAACTGATATAAATACATAAACATACTTTTTTTTTGTAAATACATACATATTATACATAGAAAACACCCAGACTCCGAAACAAATATTTGTGAATCACACAAAGAATATTTGGTCCGACCCGGGAATCGAACCCGAGACCTCTTGATCAGCAGCCGCATACGCTAACCACTAGACCAACGAGGCAGTCAACTTTAATGTTATTCCGTCTTTTTAGGTAATGATTTTATTTACCAAGAAGCAATAAAGGATAATACAATAAACAGATTTTTTTTCAATGAGCTTAATGCGTAATCATACATTAACATCCTACACTAGTCTCAGCCTGTCCTGTAGAAAACTTTTACTTATATTTATCATTGGCTGTGTGTTTTCTTGCCTGCCCATATTGTGATATAGAAACTGTAAATCCTCCATAGTATGTAAATAACTATTGTCCGTGTAGTGACGGATTAAGAATACAAAGTGTCACCACCTCTGTTCATCCCGCGGGTGTCGTAAAAGGCGATTAAGGGATAAATCACGCAAGACAACATCAATGCAAAGAGAAGGAAAACTTGAAACCAACCCTATACCGACCCGTCTGGCCAGCGTGGTTGTAGTAGGCCAAAACCTCCTTTCTAAGGAGAGGCCTATGTCCAGCAGTGGACTGTTAAAGGCTGTTGATGATGATGATGTAAATAAACGGTACAGATTAATCTTTTGAAAAAATGAAATGTCTCTAACCGAAATTACACAAGCTACCTTTTATTCCACTGTTTATAAACAAAAAAATATCCTGTTTAGTAGTCTCATACATCACAGTACATTAGTCACGACGGTTTTTACGGTGACTAAACAAAACCGGTTATTTTAAGTATAGTTTTTTTTGATAGAAAACCGGTATGTATGTCCTCTAACCTAATAACGTTTATCTTTTGAGTCACCGTCAGTAAATGCATTAACATTACACGAAATATGTCTAAAATGATAAGAGTGAGAAAGACGAATATACTACCTATTACCAAATCAATATCGTATTGTATAGAAAATTATTATTGAAATAATGAAATTATACCTGTATGGATCTGTTCTCTGACTTTCAATTATTATTTGCCCTTGTTAGTTTATACACCTTACTTAATTAAATAGTCATCTCATAATAGGCTTGAAGCTTGAATTAACAAACTGAATCGATTGATTTGAATAATTCCAAAATTCACAAATATTCATAGTAAATGAGGTTAATATTTAAAGTTCCATTATGAAAGGAATGTTGGAATAGATTTCAACTGCAAATTCTATGAATTTTGCATCTAAAAATACGATCTAGATGCCTGATAATTACGAATCGTGTATTTACATGCAGCTTTCCCATTTAATAGTGAATAAATTTTACTGCATTAGCTTTAATTTGAACTAAGCGTATTTTATTTTCGCTCTTAAGATAATGGATACGAAGAAAACAATTTGAATTGACGTGTAGATTACGTGTTTTGTTAAAATTAGTAAGGATAATTAAGTGTTATCGAACACATTCCTTAGTTTGAAGATCCTTAACAATACATGGTCAATACGAAAAGTTTAACTACCACTTAAGTGAGCGACGTATTATATCCCAAGGTTTCAGAACAATACTTTATACATACATACTGCCTCGCTGGCGCAGCCGTAGGCGTGTGCGATTATATGTATTTACACATAAATACATGCCTTGTTGGTCTAGTGGTTAGCGCACGCGTCTGCTAATCAAGAGGTCTCGGGTTCGATTTCGGGTCGGACCATATATTTGTGTGATCCAGAAATACTTGTTTCGGAGTCAGGGTGTTTTCTATGTAAAATATGTATGTATTTACAAAAAAAAAACTATGTTTATGTATTTATATCAGTTGTTTAGTACCCATAATACAAGCTCTGCTTAGTTTGGGACTAGGTGATGTTGTGTGTCAGATGTCCGAAATATTTATTTATTATTAATTAATAAACAAAGAGTACAGACGTATGTACTTATATCAGTTGTCATAGTACAAGATCTGCTTAGTTTAGAACTAGATTATTTCGTGTGTCAGTTGTCCGAAATATAACAAACTACATAAAGCAACGAGTGGTCATAAACATCCCTGTCTATGATAGAAGTGGGCGTATTCACATCTATTCTACCAACTATAAATTGATCATCCCACGTTACTGGACTTTCTATTTCGTGGGATAATCATGTGACTAAATTATACTGTCAACCGCCCACTTTGTGAAACGTAAAGCAACTAATCCTTCTAGTTCCTTTTACCCCTTTTGCTCTAAAGGGGCATTGCTTATTCATATTCATTTAACGTGTAATATTTAAAATTAGAACAAAGATATGGCTATGACAGAGAAACGATAAGTATTCAATAAATGTATTTGACCATGTTTAACATACGGCTGTCAAACATGGGCTTTAACAGAACAACAACGAAGGAAAATAGAAGCATGTTAAAACCGAACGGAGAGAAGTATAGTAGGAGTTAGAATAAGAGACAAAGTAAGATTGTCTGATAATAAATAATTTCAAAATTCAAGAACGTTAGTAAAACATGTAGAAGACTAAAATGGAGGTGGATGGGACATGTACTAAGAGAGATGTAAGAAAAATGGACTCAAAATGTCACGGAATGGTGTCCTAGAGGCAGCACTAAGAGCAGGGGCCGACAGGTTAAGCGATGGGGAGATGAAATTGCAAAAGTAGCCGGACAATTTGGACCCGAGTCGCAAGGAATAGGACAGAGTGGAAAGTTTTAGAGGAGGCCTTTGTCGAAAGGCAAACTGAAGATCAACCGAATGCCGAGACAGATTTTTATAAAGATATGTACTAAATGAACTAGATTAAATAAGTTATTATATTTTATGTTAAATTTATATGATAACAGTAATAAAGGCTTATATTATTTTTTGTTTTAATTATTTAACATTTCAAACATTCTCATCCAATTTATTTATTCTTAAATATATATTTCTTACTCTAAGCTATCACTCGAAGTCTGTTTATCCTATTGAAAGATGATAGAAGGGAATTATCCTTCTGTCTTATCTCTTGATAGTTTACGTTTCTTTCAATCGCTTCTATCTTTATTTTGTATACATTTTGGAGGACTTAGAGTTGTTAAACATTCCGATGTTTGTGTTTCTTTATCTGATTGTCCACGATGTTCTGTTTGAGTTTCAATTGAGGTTGTATCTGATTTATCGTATGCCGTGTTACTCTTATTAGGCTGCACTTTAATTTGTGTCAAACGAAAGCCTTTTTCAAATGAAACTCCAATGATGAAAATATTCTTTGGTTAAGACAATAAAACTCTGGAGTAGCAAAGGATGACAAAAAAATAAAACCTTGACAGTTTTAGAACGAAATAAATAATAAGCTATAGATAGTCCATTCAAAACAGGATAGCAGTAAATATCGAGGGAACATAAATCTTAAATGAATAATACTTAAATGTGATTGACGCTGCGACGTGGTCCTAAAAAAGGTTGACAATAAACCTAGTTACATATCCGATGTAGCTGGAAAGCAGCTGTGACGTGGGTTGCGCTAACCACTCAGTATATAACACGTAATCAAAATGACGCAAATTCTCAACATTTGGCTAAACGAACTCAATATGAATACGAACGAGGACGAAATAGGGGATCCTAATAAGTGCGACAAGGACAAGAAATAGCAGTTGCGTCTTAATACTAATCAATATTATATTAGTATATTGCAGTTTACTGCTGGACTGCTCTGCCTGGAACCAGAATACTAAATAACATATTAATAATTTTTTCAATATCCACATGTAGTTTAAATATTAACATTTATATTTTCTATTTCAGTGTCGTTGCTATTTGAACATCTTTTCTATGCAATAATTTTTAGCTTTCTCTTTTATATGTGACATTTTAAGGTTAAAAATCGTATGCACGTGTAGTTTACTGGTGACAATATGTAATAATTCTAAAATGTTTTTATTGCTAACTAGCTTACTCCCGCGATGTTAAATTAGCCTTAAGAAATAAGTAATCTGTCAGTGAATGTCCCGGATAAATCGATCCAGACGTTCCTGACAATGTTAGTACCGTACATTCTATCATATACCTACATTTAGTAAAAATAAAAGTCTTCATTTAATATTACAAACAGATACTTCAATTTTAATTTGTATAGATATCTAAGTAAGTATATGATATCTACCTCTTATACCAGGTATCGATTATTCTATGTCTGCCTTAGGAAATCATCGAGAGGAAAGATTAGCATTTCAATATTGGTGTTGTAAATTAAAATTTCTTAAGAAATCTCCGTATTCGAAGTTGAAAAATCGGTCTTTCTGCAAATTTATTATACGTAACGGCCCTTATTACTAATAGGTACTGTAAGTAGTTAGTAGCACACCGTATATACTTGTCATGATATACTTTCAAATCCACCGTTAGATGTAATAAATCATACGAACATCACATTCTGCCACTGATACATTTTCCAACTAATACCCTAGTGTTTTTATGCTTAACAGTATGAGATAAAATGAATGATCTGCGCATTCCTAACCTACTCCACTTTTGTATAAATATCTAAAGTCATCAAACTCATACCGAACAGGTAAGGTGTGTGTGTAAATAATATACACGAGACCTGTTCTCATAACGTTATCAAAACCCGGTCATTTCTGCGTCAGCACAATAAATGACTTGTAAATATCAGAGAAGATTAACTATTAGATGCTCGCTTGCGTGTTATGGGTACGAAAACTAAATGATGGCTGACTCTCAGACCTACTCGATATGCACACAATATTTCTTACAAATAAATTGGTCTATCAGTTTCGGAGGAGTTTGGTAACAAACACCTCGAAACGAGCAATTTATATATTAGATGTAAATATGATGATGTGAAAACTTGACACAACTTATTTATAGCTGTCTGCTCCCAAACCAGGTTAGAACCTTTACTATGTTTGTCTGCCTTGTTAGTCTAGCGGTTCGCGTATGCGGCTGCCGATCAAGAGTTCGATTCCCGGGTCCGACCAAATGTTTATATGATGTGCAAATATTTGTTTCGGAGTTTGGGTGTTTTCTTTATATTATATGTCCGTATTTGCAAATAAATGTAAAATTATCAAACTCAAATGCATTGTGATTAGTATTCACAATTCACGTTTAAATAGTTAACGGTATTACAACACTCATAAATTTACATATTAACTTATAAACCTTAACTGACAAAGAAAATAACGGAAGGATTAGTCATATATAACAACATATTTCTTTCGTAGCTGCGGGTCATTCACTAAACGCAAATTACATATGAAAATTTTCCAAAACGACTTTTATTTCAAAGCTATTTTTTTTTAAGAAACGTTCAATTACCCTGAAATATAATTTAAGAATTCATTTCATCCCCTGAGGGTGTCGTTACTTCGTTAGTTACAGATGACTAAAGCAAACTCCAAATACCAACCCGTCTAGCCAAGGTGGTAGTGGGCTAAAACCACTGTGCTTAGGAGAGACCTATATCCAACAGAAGACTAGGAACGTCTCTTAACATAATGATGATGATAATTAGAAGTAAGTATCAAATGCCACGTATGACCCAAAGACGTAGAAGAATCTAAATAGACCACCATAGTGTGGTACAGCATGCTGCATTGTCGCATTGTCTGTTATAGGCTCATATATATAAAAAAAACAGTAATGCAATAAAATATCTCAAAACATAAAACCTATTTCAAAAACCTGATCAAAAAATCTACAAAGAGATTCGTAAACAAACTACACTGTTAATGCAAAAAACCGGTCGAACGGCCTTGTCTGTGTTGTTATTGCATTTTGATGCTAATATACATAAAGCAACGTGTGTGAGAAAAGTCTACAACGTTGGATGCAAAAACATCAAACCTATCTAGTTTTACATTATTCATACTTGATTGAAGCTTGGCTTAAGTTACCTTTGTATAAATATAGGGGTGTGTTTAGATCCGGAAACTAAATGATATCACGAACATTTGAGATGTTGATATTCCACTTGAATAACTCGTTTACAAACAGCAGGTATTATACGGCATAACAATATTTAAACTTTTTTATTTGTGTCGTGTTGTTTGTGGAATGAGGAAATTGGCACCTGCAAATCAAGTGCCGCAAATATGTGGCAGGAACTTACCAGAATCAGATGTAACTTGACACCAGCTTCTGAGTAGCCTATTTGAGCCAAGAGGTAGTTTTTCCAGAGCTAGATAGTTAAAACAGTCATATATATGTATTAGAGATATATACCTCGCATAAAATAATGGCATTTTCCATACATACATGTAAAATTACGTACTGATTGATTCCTCAATAACTAAACCACTAACTTGAAATTTTTGACTGCTTATTTTACTTACCTTACTGACGTAGCAGCACAAAATGTTTTTGGGAATTTAATACTACATCATAAGCTATCCGTGTGGTGATGGATTAAGAATACAAAATGTCACCACCCCTATTCATTCCATGGGTGTCGTAAGAGGCGACTTAAGGAACAAAGTAAGCAGCTAACATCACTGCCAAGAGAAGGAAAACTTGAAACAAACCCTTTACCAACCCGTCTGGCCAGCGTGGTGTAGTAGGCCAAAACCTCCTTTCAAAGGAGAGTAGTGCTATGTCCAGTAGTGGACTGTTAAAGGCTGTTGATGTTGAAGTCTATCGCAGTCCAATGTTGGGCATAGGCCATTGCACGCCACTCTGATCGATTTTGAGTTTCACTAGCCTGTGGGCGTCGTACACTACATTTGCTGAGACGCAGTTTCCACTCTAGAACTTTTCTACCCCAATAACAACTTTTAGCAGCATTTGGAAAGCTAAGTCGAGTCATTGCATACGAAGCGAAACGTGGACACTTACGGTACCGCTGATCCACAAATTCGAAGTCACTCAACATGCCAAGGAAAGCGCTAAGCTCAGCGTTACTCAGAGGCATCATATCACGAATGAGGCGAGCCCACCGGAATAGCAAACTGAAGTGGAAGTGGGTTGGCCATATTAGTTGCAGAACTGATAACCGTTGGATTAGAAAAAAAAATTGTCTACTAAATATAGAATATCATTCAAACAGTAGACGTCGGACGACCTTTAAATTTTTTAAAACAAAACCTTTTTAGAGCAAATAGACAATAAAGGTAAATTCCAGAAAACGGAACTAAATGATCGAGTAGCATCTTGTGTAGTTGCAGTTCCATGTACATACTTCCCGTTGTGACCTTTTGTGGTAATACGGGAAGTCGACCATGTAAAAGGATAGCGGCATTCACTACTGTAGGTATTAAAAATGTAAAAGGACAATTCAAAGTATAGAATTTCAAACTTTAAACTCTAAAGCATTTAATCTACTTATATAATTATATGAAGAATGATATTACCTAAAGAAAATGATTCTACTTCTTTTCACTATTAGCTTTATCTTCATGCCATGTGTGTATCGAAATCTTTGAATTTTATTTATGGTCATTTTAATCGGAATAAGTTACCAGTGGATATAACCATCTTACAATATTTATCCTACTATATACCGCGGTAACCAGATGGATTTGTATAGAGTTTGTTTCAAGTTTCCAGTGATGTTTTTCTAAATCAGCTCTTACGACACCCACAGAATGAATAGATGTGATGACATAATACTTCATAATCTGTCACCATATGGACAAATAAAAACTTATGCATAATTATACTACTTAACGAACTGACCAGCATTTATAATCGGTATAAATTACTATAATTAAACTTTTAATTATATCCTTGTCTTGAAATAACGCTACACGGCGTATAGGTTGAAACAAAAAAAACATGTATGTCAAAAGATCTATTGTTTCTACTCAGAATTGTTATCAAAACCATTATTACTGATAACTGTCTTTAAATAAAAGCTATAAATGTAAACAAGTTCTTTGAAATTACTTTCTCTTTTGGATTACCTAAAAAGGTAAAAAGAATTTGTCGAAAACGGCTTCTGGTCTTTTTGACCAAAAGTAGTTTCATTTTCCTGTACCAAGAACATTAAACACGTAAAAATTGCTGCTATATTTTCTATATTTGCAATGTCCTCGTACAATTTCTTTTGTCTTAGGTATTTATTTCCCCTGTCTGTATTAGAAATGTCACTACCCCTTCATACCATTGGTGTCGTAATAAACGTCTACATGAGCAAAATACCCTTAACAACAACACTGTAAATTGAAGCAAAACCTAGCGTGATATAGCAGGCTCTTTTCTAAGAACAGACTATTTTAATATTCCTAGTCTCATTTTGTGCTTAGCTAGAGCAACAGATGTTCAAACCTTTTATGTCAACTATATAGCAAAATAGTAAGGCTTACGAAGTCACGTATATAAAATTGTCCTTGCCTTGACTTGAGGTGACAAACATGAGATTATACTTTTTTTATCAACGGCCTTTGAGAACATGATGCCAACACTTTGATATCTAGTAACTGCCGCCAATTTGCATTTAGTACTAAGGTATTGTACGACTAAAATCTAAGAGTATTATCACTTATCTCCTACAAAATCAGTAAGAGAGGTTGTTTTGGTTCCATTAACCTCAGTCATAAAGTGAAAGGCAACGCACTTATGAAAGAGTGGAGGATTAACACTCTATTCTGTCAGGCCCTAGTAACAGAAAATTCGAGTGAGCTCCCTAGCCAAGTACACATTCTACGAACGTAAACGCTATTAGAAACCTAATAAATATTTAGGAATGACGTTATCTGAACGCTAAGTCACATGATTTAAACAAAATATTAAATACATAAACAAATAGTATATTTTTTAGTAACACAAATTTAAAACTTTAATATTAAATACTTTTATAATTTTAACAAAAAGGAACCGACTTCAATGAATAACTATTCCGAGTACCCAATTCGCGACATTGTGCCTATAATATTTGAGGAGTTCCCTTGATTTCCTTGGGATCCCATCATCAGATCTCGATATGGTGACAATGGGACCACCTGTAAGCTACGCCCATTCCAATGCAAAAAGAATTTTTGAAATCGGTTCATAAACGACGAAATTATCTCTGAACATACATAAAAAAAAAAAAAAAAAAAAAAAGATTCCAATGAATTGAGAACCTCCTCCTTTTTTTGAAGTCGGTTAAAAATAGCCAACTTTTCAAAATTATCATTTTTCGCCGGTTAGGTGACCTCATGAGGGGGTTTCCACATTTCCTTAATATTCGGTATCTTATCATATCTTATCTAACATTAAGAGAAAGAAAAGTCCTCATATCATATATAAATATTTATCACATCAAAAGGAAGAAACCGATGACATGAATGAGTAATCTAGATTATTTTGTGTGTAAACTTATTCTTTTGTCATGTGAAACATTAAAACACTTGTTTTTTTTTTTGAGGATTTTGGCACGAACTCAGCTACTGATTGCCTACTTTTATTTCTAGGTCAAAAACTTTCCTTACTGTCAAGGCTGACATTGTGATAGGCATGCATCATCTTTTGTTTATCGTAAAGAGATTCTTGGTTTCTGTAAGTGGTTTAAACATAGAGGACCCATCTTGGTTAGTGACGCACTTCCTTCCTCACACAATCTGTGGGTACCGTATGCCCATATTTTGCAAAACATTTGCAGACACTCGTTTCTATACAGACACTAGCGGCCGCCTGCAACTTTGAACGCGTAGAGTTAGTTATTTACACATAATTTTTAATTTGTCCGAAATATTTATTTATTTATTATTTATTAATTGGGCCAGGCTAAAATACTTATTTTTCTTATAATTAAATATCCCTCCTTATAATAGTAAGTAATTGTTTTCAATAATTGTTATCCTTAAATATCATTTAAAATCCTGCCATAATTGTTTTAATTTCAATAACATTGGACTTTCATACAAACTACCATTCCCCGTTTTAACCCCATGTTGCGACTACCACATACAGCGCGACAAAAACATATAACAGTGCCATCTACCAAAGAAACATTGAACTACGAAGAAAAATACGGAATGAACTATACGGAGTAACTACTAATCCTGAATCGCGATAAAGAAATTCTCGCGCCAATTAGCATATATACAACACCCCAACATCAACCGTTGGCCAGTGGCCCATGGTTGGTGGTGGCAGGCATGATCACCTCGCTTCTTCGGAGGATCCTCCCTTTTGAGTTTGTTAATTATTTTAAATTCTTAATAAGATAATAAATAAATTTACATTAAAATTTAACTATAGGCACAGATATGTTTAAAAATACACTTGATTTTGTCGTGTCTACTTTATGTCTATTTTGTTCAGTTTTCTTGATTATCAATGGTAATTAAATATACCGAATTGAATATAGGTATCTATATCTAGTTTACAATGTTATGACTATTTTTCATTAATCACAAATATTTTTATATTTCAGGTAAGGAGCGATTTGATCCTCTGAAGTGACGTGGCGGTATGATAAATTAATTATATTACCTACATTTTTTAAATAAACTAATAAAGGCCGCTGCATACGGTGTTGGAGGAACACAACATCCGTCCCTCCGCACACAAAAGGGGGTTGATTACTAAAGATACATTATTAGTACTCCGCCACACCAGCCATAGAGCATACATTTTAAATTTCAAGTCTCTTACTTCAAAAACATTGAACTTTCATACAAACTTCCAACCCCCGTTTTATGCCCTTTGGGTGGAGTTTTACAAAATGCGTGCTAAGCCTACCTACATGATAAATTTCTAGTTTGTTGGTGTTATAATTTCTGAGATTTCGATTTATTATTTTTATTGTTATCATTTATATACATAGATTAATGTTTCGTTTGAAAATAATAGGAAGTTATTCAATAAGGAACTATCACATCAGAAGCTGCATAAATTTGGAGAATAGTATAACGTAATGTAGTGTAATAAAACTGTACTTTCTGTTTCATTTTCTTGGAAACTGCTTATTGTTGTTTTAATACATGTAATATGCCTGCATCCGAGACGCAGTGATTGGAGTATGCAACTGAACGAGAGGTCTCTGGTCTCCCGGGTCGGACCAATCGTTTGTGTGATCCGCAAATATTTGTTTCGGAGTTTGGGTGTTTTCTATGTTATAATATGTCGGTATTTACAAAAAAAGTATGTTTATGTATTTATATCAGTTGTCTCGTACCCATCATACAAGCTCCGCTTAGTTTTGGACTTTTATTTATTCGGTACGTTCTCATTTTTCATTAGCAATGAAACGTCATGCTGCGCTTGTAGGTCATCGCTGAGAAAACATGCCTGAAGGCTAACGGTAGATAAATGTAGAAACAATGAACAATATTTTTAGATCGTAATTATATACACCTATGTCTTCAAACAATTCAAGCCATTCTTTTAACGATTCAGAAGTAACAATAAATAGTATAAAATAAAACATATTTTTGCGAAACATAAAGCTAATTTATACTTCTACTAGCTGATGCCCGCGGCTACGCTCGTGTTTTAGGGTATGAAAAATAGATGTTGGCTGATTCTCAGAAATACCTGATTTGCACTCAAAATTTCATACAAATCGGTCCAGCCGTTTCGGAGGACTATGATAATTAACTTTGTGATACAAGAATTTTATTTATAGGAATTTCCATTGTATTAAATATAACTAAACAGTCCACTGACAGTTTAATGAAAAATATGATTTAGGCAGAAGTACATTTTGTACCATATTTGCCAAGTGGATAGAAAATTAGAGCTTAATTAATACAGGTAAAACGATTCACACGTGGAAATGGTATAACGTATGTAAATATAAACATGATTTCTAAAGAAAAACTCATTTACATAGTTCTATGGTAGTGTAGATACAACTATAGGTCGACCACCACTGATTTATGTAGAATCGAGCTTACCAAATATGGTTGTCCCTCAATATGGTTCGATTGCAAAGTACTTACGAGTTCTATTCTACGGTGCTAACTACATCATCGTATACAGGTAAAACCGATTGAACTAGTAGCCGACCCCAAATAATATTGGAAATAAGGCTAGAAGCGAAGCTAAATAAATTATCAGACCTAGTATTTGTATTAGTCTAGGCCTATACTTATAAACACACAAATTAAAATATGTAATCAATATATATTATGATATTATTATAATATATATTATGATATAATGATATTATATATTATTATATTATTGTAATCAGTATAATATTATAATAATAACAGTTGCTTAGAAATGTGCATCTGCACGTCACGTCTTGCCTCGTGTAGAGGTGAAACGTTTCGAAGTATCTTGCATCTTAAAGAATTTGGGTCTTTGTGCTTCTTTAAGTGTATTAAATAAGGTGTGACTTTAAACGACAGTCGCTAAGTCTGTTATAAATCGTCGTAAAATAGTCTTTGAAGCATTACCAACTGAGAGTAAATACACTCCTAAACTAATACCTTTGAATTTTGTCATTAAACTCGTATATGCTTATTACCCTTTTAGCTTTCACTAGTAGACCACCAGCAAACTTGCAGTATTTTCTATAAAACGCACGGGTGGTCTTAGAACTTGAACAATTCTAGTTGCAGTTAATATTTCTTAAGGTTCCATCGACAAATCTAGCTGAGAGCTATAATCGTGGCCCTCCTACCAGTATATTAAGACTTTCGCGTGTTGGGTGGTAAGCAATTATATATAACATGTTTTAAAAGGGAATGTAGATGTAGACCTTAACAGCAGGTTCATAAAATTAAATTTTCGAGGAAAAACTGTACTTACACATTAAAAGTCTTACATTCATTATAAAATGTTAATAAAATCCCATCAATTGGTGAATTTAAAACTTATGCTCGTTTTCAAGAACTATACTTAAACCGTATCCTTACTACGAGCCCTCTAACGTACGTAGCCCTTAAATTTCAACTGAAGGTCGGTAAAAACAAAAATATCAATAAAGGTTACTTAACTCTCTCTAACCAGCACCTTAAATTTAAGGGACATTGATGAAAAAATTCATAAGGTTTATGCATATGTAAATGTATATGAGACAAATAAGCAGTAGATAACGCCTATAGGTAGGATTTTTTACGTAATGTTTAAATGGAGAAAAATGTTTTTCATTTTACCTTTTTTCTATATTTTCACTTCTATTTTTATTACTCTACGAGTTATACTGGGTAATTGTTTTTCTGATTCTGGTGTAAAGTTGAATATTTTGAGATACGATTTTTCCGCTGTTGAACCGTAAATACTTTTGTAACATATTTCTTAAATGACATCAAAGGACACAAAAGGTCAAAATTGTATGAAAATCTTAAATGCGATTATTCAATATAAACTCGTAATGCTATTGTTCTTTGTAATCTCCAATCTCTATCAAATTCACCATTCAACTTAAAGCTAATAAAGAATGGTAACATGTCAAGATTTGGACGTCAGTTAATTGTAAACCAACATTCCTTGACAATAGGTAATGTATTGTAAGTAGAAAGTAAGTTATGAAAAAACAACGCAACCAAGAATACAGTTCTCATAGAGTTAGATTATTGTTAGATTTAAGATTGCTTAAATCTAAACATTAAATACTACTAATCCCAATAGCTCAGACTATACAACTCAAAATCAACCTATCGCAATGCTCTGTTAAACAAAGGTTTTCCCCGAAGAGTACCCACAATCAGGATTTTGGGCATTCACATCTATGCGCCGCTAACCGATTTCTTCAAGCCCATCGCATCGCAGGATCCCCTAAACTACGTTTGCCTACTCACGTCAGAATTGTAAATATCAGCTCAAAATAACCATTCCTAGAGAAACCTACTGGAATGCTATATTTACATAATTATATTTGTTTTAAAATAAACTTTAAATTCGTAATAGTAACAAACATATTTTGCCTCTGTCGCGTACCCTTGGCCTGATTTCTAATCTACTATTTTAATGGCTTTTTAACATGCCAATAGAATTACACTGGGACGTTAATGTAGGTTTTATTTTGTCGTAATAGTCGATTTATTCGACTTCGACATTAACGTGACGAAGTATGGAGGTGTACATTCAAGTAACATCGCTAAATTATTTTAGACAATTATCACTAATTATCTCTGATTTTAATTATACAGAGCAGAATCGTAATGTAATTGAAGCCGTCTGGTCCGTATCTGTAACCATGACAATGACCTGTATCACGAGCCAAAATGTTATAACTTGTCATTGAATTCATGTTCACTGAATCCTTTTCTCACTTATTAATATAATAACTTATATTATAAAACCTTTGTAATTTTGAGGCTAGGAAAACAACACATTGCATTTTTTACCATATTTGCCAAGTGGATAGAAGATTTGAGCTTAAATAATATAGGTAAAATCATTCACACGTGGAAATGGTATAACGGATGTAAATATAAACATGATTTCTTAAGAAAAACCCATTTACATAGTTCTAGGGTATTTTAGATACAGCTAAAGGTCGACCACTGGTTTGTGTAGAATCGAGCTTACCAAATACGGTTGTCCCTCAAAATGGTTAGATTGCAAAGTACTTACGTGTTTTGTTCTACGATGCTAACTAAATGATCAAACCAATTTATTTGAATTTGAAACAAACATTTAGGGCACTTAGTGACTGCAGCGCTCTGGTGGTATTTGTATTTAATTTTGTCTGAGACCTATGTCTAAAAGAAATATACAAGATCAACACACAATTGATACATGATGATTTACTCCTATCCGATTTTGGCCACGACGGCCTATCTCAATAGGAGGATATATTATAGTGCTTAAGTATGTGAAGAAGCAAAGGTGCCCTCTCTGTACCTTCGCTCCCATAATCAAATGGAACGTTATCCGACACGACCAGAGAGAAATCAGTCGCAGGACCGACGGCTTCACGACTCTCTGAGTCACGAGGGCTAGGATTTCTATAATGTCTGAAAAACTAACAACTTTATATAAAACGAATAACACCTTTGATGATGACTCTATATATAGTAGATAATCATTAAGAAAGATTATATCTCACAAAGGAACTACCATAATTAATTAATACTGGTTTTCAGGGAGATTGTAATATCCGTGTAGCGGTCAATTTGTGCTACTGTGTAAGCAGAAATTCTATCAATAAAATAGTCATCCAAGTTGACCTCTTTTCTCAAGCTATTTAAACATCATATTTGCCGCTCAAATATGACATCAACAACTTACACACGCCTTTAATTAATAATGTCTTAATTATAGCATAGTAAGCTAAACCCACAAAATAATTAATCGTAGTGTCCGAAGATTGGCAGTGGCGAAAATGTCACCTCATATGATTAGTGCACATCAAGTGCCAGACATTCGTCGGGAATACACAGAAGGTAACGTCAAATAATTATTGTACTGTTTTTTTTTTATCTAAATGTATGCGTACGTCAAAACATGAACAATGCGCATGTGTGAATGTAATCTCCTGACGTTAGCTGTCATGTCAAGCTTTTCATTCGTTTTTAACCGACTTCAAAAAAAAGGAGGAGGTTCTCAATTCGTCGGAATCTTTTTGTTTTTTTTTTATGTATGTTCAGCGATAATTTCGTCGTTTACTAACCGATATCAAAAATTATTTTTGCATTGGAATGGGCGTAGCTTACAGGTGGTCCCATCGTCACCATATCGAGATCTGATCATGGGATCCCAAGGAAATCGAGGGAACTCCTCAAATATCATAGGCACAATGTCGCGATTTGGGTACTCGGAATAGTTTTTCATTGAAGTCGGTTCCTTTTTGTTAAAATTATTACGATTTAATATTGAACGTCCGAAGACGTATTAAATTTATTATTAGTTTTAAAAGTGTGATTATATTTATTGGTATCTAGGGCCGTATGTAAAATATATTCAACTAGCAAGTCCCGTCGAAATCGGTCCAGCCGTTCTTGAGATTACCCGGAACAAACAGACAGACAGACAAAAATTGGGAAAAAAAATGTATCGGCATACATATATATGGGTAATTCTCACAAAATTCCGAAATTCTTGTCCTTGAAGTTTATATAAAAATCCAACAATAAAATGGATGTTATTAATATTTCTATACAATCCACATAACTATATCTAAAAGTTTCACATAACATTTTAGAGTCATATACTTGAATGAATAAAAATGCATAGCCATAATGTTCCTAACATCATTCCCTCACTGTGTCCCAAGTACCAATTTTAGTTCCTTTTATTTACCAAAAAAGTACAAAAATCATTCGAATCATATTCAAGTAAGTTGGATTATTTAAAAATATTTTAAATTTATAGAAACAACCGAAATTAGCGTTATAAAGTAAAAAACACGTTAAAAATTTGAATATTTATACGTGTCTCACAAAAATAAATCATTCCCTCACACTATTACTGGCAGATGAATTAAGAACGCATTTCAAATAAAACACGAACGCTACCATTAGTTTTTGAAAGTTGGTACTAATGTCAATTTATCAAAATGGCGAATTTTCTGTGATTGTGTTCGGGTGTGCGTTGCGAAAAGATTTTATTAATTATATGGTTAAATTAAATTTTTGATCGTCATTTCTTCACATTCTAAAAAAAACAAAAGGTAAGTACTTTAACTGATTATAAGCTGCAAGATAAGATGGCTTTTGGGAGTAGTTTCCTTAATCAGAAAAGTCGTTTTGAAAGTAAGGTTCTGTCACGAGTCCTTTATGGTTATTCTTTATTTCATCATTCCCTCACCATCATTCCCCCATTTTTTTGCATAGTGAGGGAATGATGACATATGAGGGAATGATTTTTGGGTGGGCTAATTGGCTTTTTTTATAGTTTGATTTTATTAATTCTTGAAATTTGTTGTTGCAATATTGTTGTAGGTTAAAAATGTCAAGAAAAAAGAAGATAAGCACAGTAGAAGCTAAAATAAGAAAGCAAGAATATGACCGAAAGCGCAGGGAAAAAATGAAAGCTGATCCTGTAACACTTGAAAAACTTTGCGAAAAAGAAAGAATTAAATACCTAAAGAAAAAAGAAAAAGGTCAAGTAAAACCTATATCTGCAATGAGTTCCCGAGAAAGAAGGCAAAAAAGAAAAAAACTGGAAGAAGAATAGCCAAACATATAGAGACAAAAGAGTGAAAGTGCGAAAAAATTTAGCACGACTGTTAGATGAGACACCACCTCCTAGTCCAGAACCTATGCAAAATAATAATGAATTAAGAAATGTGGCAGTTAATCGAAGACGGCAGCAACTCAGAAGACGTAGGGGAATTCTTTATGCAAAAATATCTAGATTTCTCAAAGAAATTTTGGTGGCAAGATGTTCTTCAATAAAGCTATTTGAAGTTACCACTGCTGATATCGCGAAGATAGAAGACTTAGTCAAACAGTCAACCATCATTGCTGCATTTCGTGGAACCCAGAAAATTCGTCAATTTGTCTTCAGTAATGATGTCTTGGAATTTAGAAATCTTTCACGTTATCAATGCGCAGAAAAGTGTAAACATTTTCACAAGGGATATTACGAATCTTCAAAACGTTGCATTAAAAAACCAAAGTTCTATGAATTAAAAACACGAAACAAATCTTGTGATGATGGACATTCGTCAAATAATATTATTTGTACGGACAGTAATATCACTTTTAATATTGGCGATTTTGTACTTATCAAATGGGACCAAAAGTTTACCCAGGGCAAATAATATCAGTTTCTGAGGAAGGCGCTTTAGTAAAGTGTATGAAAAAAGGAATTAAATCTTGGAAATGGCCTAAAATCAGAGATGAACAGCTATATGATTGGCATGACATTCTGAGGAAAATTGAGCCTCCAAAATTAAGGGGATCGTTTCCATAACTTCTCGAAAAAGCACTTACGGTTATGACAAGAGAAACAAATTAATTCATTATTTGACAGTAAAAAAAATATTTCAGTTCCTTAATAAAGCAATCTATAGAGAAACCGAGTAAAATTACTAATACGATTATTTATTTTCGAGAAAAAAATCATCAACAGTGACTAAAATCACCGAAATCGACCTTTTCTGTTTGGAATCAATCTAGTATTATGTTGCTTTATTTGAAATAAATATTTTATTAGTTGCAAGAAAAAAGTACAAAAAAGAGATTAACCATTTAAGGTTTCTATTAATTCTCACCAGAAAGTCATAATTTAATTTTAAACATCATTAATTTTTAGCGGCATAAGTTCCATACATTTTAGTATGGAGAAATAATTTGCAATAAAACAGAGTTCACGCGATCCAAAAATTCAGTGTTCTCCGAATATTCAAGGCGAGCGCACGCTCGTTTTTAGCTCCACACGCACTGTCACGCACACAGAGATTTGATTGTTTAGATACGACGACGTGACTGTGTGTAACTTTTGATAATATTTGGTAGGTCTGAGAATAGACACACCAATCTTTATATTTTAAATTATTATTAACCAACTTCAAAAAAGGAGTATTAATTATGTTTAACTAAATGATTTTTTTTTATTGTACATTCATTGATTACTCTGTCAATTGTGGACCGATTTTTAAAATTCATTTTATATGACTGCCTCGGTGGCGCTGTGGTAGCATATGCGATTGAGGCCTCGGGTTCGATTCACGGGTCGGACCAAATGTTTATGAGATCCACAAAATTTTTTTTTTTTAGGTGTTGGCTGTTTTCAGTGTTACTTTATAGGGAAACCCTAAAATTTTATAAGCACGTTATAAATAGTTATTATTTATTTTTTTATTTTGTAATGCTATTCCAGACGCAATATCTGGTAGCCATCATTTCATAATGATGAGGGCAGTAGTAGCGCATGCGACTACTTTGCTTGAGTAAGGATTCAGGTTCGATTCCCGTGTAGGACCAAATATTTGTGTGATCCGCAAATATTTATTTCGGGGTCTGGGTGTATTCTATAGGTAAGCAACAAAAAAAGTATGTTTATGTATTTATATCAGTTGTCGAATCAATAATATAAGCTCTGCTTAGTTTGGGACTGGATGATGTCGTGTGTAAGATGTTCGAAATAGTTGTTTATTTATTAATGTAATATATCATACTGCCTTGTTGGTCTTGTGGTCAGCGTATGCAACTGCTAACCAAGAGGTCTAGGGTTCGATTCCCGGGTCGGACCAAATGTTTGTATGATCTGCACATATTTGTTTCGGAGTTTGGGTGTTTTCTATGTATAATATGTATGTATTTATAACAAAAAAGTATGTTTATGTATTATAAACTGCGAAATAAATATTTGCGGATCACACGAATATTTGGTAGATGATATTCTGTGTCATTCGTCTGAAATATTTATTTATTGTTATTTATTATAAACTAGCTTTCTGCCCGCGGTTTCGCCCGCGTGGAATTCGTTTATATCACACGACATGGTAAGGGTAAATTAAACAATCTTACCTGATTTTATGTTTGATAATAAGGAACTTCGACACAAACTTTCGTCCCCGATTTCAAACCCTTCTACCTTTATTTTCGCGATAAAAAGTACCCTATGTCCTTTCCCAAGTTCAGTTCTATCTTCATACCAAATTTCATCAAAATCGGTTCAGTGGTTTAGGCGTGAAAGCGTAACAGACAGACAGACAGAGTTACTTTCGTATATGTGTGTTACCTTTAGTCGTATCTTTCAAGATGTTCAGCTGATGATGGAAAGTAATACTACTCAATGGTTTGGTCTTGGATGATTAGTATTTCACTTTTATACGTATGTATAAACCGCTAGTCGTATTTATGTTTTACTAGCTTTTGCCCATGGCTCCGCCCGCGAGTGTGTCGATTTTCGTGGTAAAAAGTAGCCATGTCCTTTCTCGAGGTCCCATATATCTCTATACTGAAATTGATCAAAATCGGTTCAGCGTTTTAGGCGTGAAAAGGTAACAGACAAACAGACAGACAGAGTTACTTTCACATTTATTTTAGTAACATTGTTGCGTAAATAAGCCGTTTGCATTAAATATATTAAAAAAAAAACACAGTCCTATGCCTCTTCAACCTGTCTATTAAACTCAAATCATAACGTAACTTAAAAACTACTGCATCGATTTTTATGATGTTTGCAACAATTAATAGATTGGTTTTAAAGGAGGGTATAATTTGTCAAATTTTAAATGTTTTTTAAATGCCTATCAGTCGTCAGCTGACCGCGAGCGCGTAAACATTGTTGACCGACTGAGTACGAGTGTGTGAGGGCAATGACCTCGAATTTTGTAAAATGTTGCTCCTGCAACATAGTAATTAATGAAGTGTTAGCTTTTGTGCACAATAAAATGAATGTGATGGATGAAAATACCCTAATTAGAATCTGCAGTACAGCATTTAACTCGGAGGAGATTCTAAAGGCTAAAAAGTTACTATTTGAAGCGTTATCGAGTAAAAGAATGAAGACGCGTCGGAGGGAAGGTAAAACAAATAGGGATTTAGAAGATATTATTGAGCTATTGAAGTTAACAGATGCATCGGATCCCGAAAAAATCCCCATATTCGTGGCAAAAGAACTACACAAACTCCCTCCCGTAACCTTTGACCACCTTGATGTGACTCGCTTACTTAAAGATATACTTTGGCTGCAACAAGAAGTGAAAATGATAAAAACAGATTACATATCAAAACAAGATTTAAAAAATATTAACTCGCGAGAAATTAATGAAGGTAGAACTTCGCAAAGATTTTGTGATAATGGTAGTAGGTGCTTAACGAAGAACCTTCAAAGTGATTGTAGTCTGACATGTTTACAAATAGAGGACAAAAGTGGAAAGCAGGAAGAAATTTTGTCAGAGGAGATTTTTATTACAAATTGCAATAGTGAATCATTTAGTCCTACCCAACAGATGATTCCGAGTGTCGAGAATGTAGCTGTCTCGCTTGTACCGATACAAGGCGGGGACCTGCTGTCGCCGTCTGTGCGCATTGAGGCCGGTACCGCGGTTTCTATCGAAACAACGTTACCGAAGTGCAACGTTATTGCAGAAAAAGAACGTGCGGAGGCGCGCACTGAGGCTACAAACATTGACTCTTTGCCTGTATGTCGTCAGACTGAGGACGCTTGTAGTCAAACTACGGATAAAACTACAATAAAATACCGTGAAATAATCAACAGTAACAGCTCTAAAAGTCAGTATAAGACAAAGAAAACAATGGCAGAAGTTCTCCAGTCACCAGGCAAATGGAATTATAACGAGAAAAATAATAATAAGGAATGGCAAGTTGTTAAAAGGAAATCTAATAAGTTTATAAGTAATACGGGAACTTATACAACAAATTTAGACTCTAAATTCAAGGCGGCTGACTCCATATTGCCACTTTACATCTCTAATGTTTGTAAACAAACGTTAGAAGAAGATATTATTGACTACATTTTTAGTAAGACTCAAGAAAGAGTAAGCTTGGAGAAAATACATGCGAAGAAGGAAAAACATTACGATTCATATAAGTTATATGTCCCAAGAAATAAGTTACAGATGTTTCTAAATGACGACCTATGGCCGGAAGGTATTTGTTTTCGGCGTTTTATTGTCTTTAATGACAAGATAAGACCAAACAGGAATGTGATCAATAGAGAAGAAAAACAATAAAATAACTAATGGATTACAAACAAACTACTAATAATAAATGTACATTGGTAACATTTAATTGTAAATCTATTAAACGTTCTATAGATAATGTGAGACAAATATGTAAAACAGCAGATATAGTGGCGCTTCAAGAGACGTGGTTGTTGCCGCACGATATACCACTATTGGGCACTATTGACAGCAATTTCGAGTTTACGGGCAAGTCTGCTGTCGATACGTCAACGGGGATGCTCATAGGACGACCTTATGGTGGAGTGGCTTTGCTATGGCGAAAGGGCGTATTTCAGTCTGTTTCGGTTGTGAAATGTGAGAGTGTAAGACTTACGGCTATAAAAGTGACTACCTGTGATAGATCTATTATGGTGTTCAGTGTATATATGCCTACCGATAACATTGAAAATATGACAGAATTCACGAACTGTTTATGTGAAATGAGCGCTATAATTGTTGACAACGACGCAGAGGCCATATATATGCTTGGTGATTATAATGCTCATCCGAACCTACCGTTTTGGCAAGAATTATGTAACCTTTGCACCGATCAACAGTGGGTATGTGCAGATTGGGAAATGCTTCGTTGTAACCGTGAGAATTATACCTTTATAAGTGATATAAACGGAAGCAGACGATGGCTTGACCACTGTATTGTGACTAATGCTGCATGGCAGTCTGTTATGAGCGTGGACATAGGTTATGGTGTTTCCTGGTCTGATCACTTGCCTATGATCATTAAATGTAACTTGCAAGTATTAGTACCTAAGAATCATGCCATCGGCACTGAGCTGAATCAAATAATATGGGGTGCACGCAGTGATATACAGTGCGGTAGATACCATGACCTTTGTCACAGCTACCTCAGAGAAATTCATTTCCCTGAGATGTACATGCGGTGCGCGGATAGAATGTGTAACAATACGGCACATAGGAAGGGACTTGATAGGTTGTACAGCGAAATTGTGTCTGTACTATCAAATGCTGCCATAGATACTTTTGAATGTAAGCGCCCCCGAGGGCAAGCTCATGTGGTTGGATGGAACACAAATGTACGGGACGCTCACAGGGATGCTCTGGTGAAGTATCGGTCGTGGAGACTTAACGGTAAACCGTCCACGGGTCCCACATGGGAAGAGATGCGTGCGAGTCAGAAAATCTTTAGAAGCAAACTCAAGTGGTGCCAAAAACATCAGGAACAATTAAAGATGGATGCTCTCGCGTCACAGAGATCTTCAAAAAATTTTTCTAAGTTTTGGAAGTCCACCAAAAGACTTGATATGAAGCCGGGCCTACCTGTGAGCGTTGGTGAATGCGCGACCCCCCAGGACATTGCGAATCTGTTCTGCAAAAAATTTAAAGTGTCATCGTCTCTGGGACCTTCTAAAGGGTCGATTGATGCAGCTGCCAGTCAAGGTAAGCCTAGAATTTATTTTTCGGCTAGACAGGTGGCCAGTATTATAGCCAAGATGAGTAGAGGCAAGTCACCTGGTCATGACAGCCTCAGTATCGAACATCTCAAATACGCAGGTGTGCATTTGCCTAGTTTGTTGTCCATGTTTTTCACACTCTGTACTAGTCATTCGTATTTACCATCAGAAATGATGAGAACTATAGTCGTACCGATTGTGAAGGACAGGACGGGTGACATTTCGGATCCATCCAACTACAGACCTATTTCTCTGGCAACAGTGATGGCGAAGGTGTTGGACAGTCTGCTTGATAAAGAATTAAGCAAGTTTATAAAACTTAATGATGCTCAGTTTGGCTTTAGGCCTAACCTATCCACTGAAAGTGCCATTTTGACTCTCAAGCAGACTGCTCAATACTATGTAGACAGGAATACTTCCGTGTATGCGTGCTTTCTTGACCTTTCTAGGGCATTCGACCTTGTGTCTTATGACGTCCTTTGGCGGAAGATGGAGAAGGTGGGCATACCAATCGAGCTCACAATGTTATTTCAATACTGGTATAGGCACCAAATTAACAATGTGCGTTGGGGAGATAGCCTGTCTGATGACTATGGGTTAGAATGTGGGGTAAGACAAGGGGGCTTAACCTCCCCTGTGCTTTTTAACCTGTATATGAACGAGCTGATCGTTGAGCTCAGTAGTAAACGTGTTGGTTGTTGGATAGACAACGTTTGTGTAAACAACCTAAGTTACGCGGATGATATGGTCCTACTGGGTCCAACGGCCAACTCGATCAGAGATTTGTTAAATGTCTGTGAGATATATGCGATGACACATGGCTTGGTATATAATGTCAAGAAGAGTGTTTGTATGGTCTTTGAGGCCTCCGGTGGGAATGTACCCCATGACCTGGTTATTAGACTGAACGGGGTGAGACTCGAAAGAGTCTCTCAATTTAAATACCTTGGGCATATCATTACCGGAGACCTTAGAGACGATACAGATATCGAACGAGAACGAAGGTCTCTGGCGGTCAGAGGCAACATGTTGGTGCACAGATTTGCTCATTGTAGTCGAGATGTTAAAATTACTCTTTTTAAAGCCTACTGTCAGATCTTGTATACGAGCAATCTGTGGACTAGGTATACCAAGCGATCGTTAGAGACACTAAAAGTACAATACAATAATTGTTTTAGGATGCTGTTGGGACTGCCGCGTTTTTGTAGCGCATCTGGTATGTTCGCTACAGCGCGAACAAACAATTTCTACGCAGTTATCCGCAACAAAACTAACTCGCTGCTAACTAGAATGCGGTCCAGTTCCAATAGTATCCTAGTTATGCTAAGCAACAGACTTGACGCACCCTGGCTGCGTCACGCAATCAGAATGTTAGTGAGACCAGGTTAATTGTTACATTCACTTTTATCATATTACGCTACTAACATTAGTCTTAAGTTCATTGTTACTAACATATTGGGCCTCGTTGCCATCCAATAAAGAATTATTATTATTATTATTATTATTATAAGACCACGTATCGTTAAACACACATTATTGACATAATAAAATCCTACACTGAGAGTCACTAGTGTAAGATTACGACCAATTACGGGTGCGACCTGGATGAACGGTCTGACTTATTATAAAATATTTATTTAAATAATATTGTGTAATAAAGTACTACAGTATTTATTATGATAAGGATTAATATTACATTGTTCCAAATTACTTTGAAATTATTATTCACAAATAAAATAATAAAGAAATATTAAAAAAGTATAATTAAAAAAGTATTACTGTAGGTTATTCCTAATTTATGTAACTCGTAAACTTTTGTCAATATTGGCTTTATTTATGTGTTCCTTTAAAATAATAAAATAACATTAATAAATCTTCTTTAAAAGGTAACCTTAATTATGATGAAAACCGTATTTAAATACCTTGCGTATTTAAAAGGACTGAGTTGACAGACAATGCACGCGAGCGAATATATTTTAAACTGTGTAAAATTATTTTATAATCTTTGACCATTCGATTGGTATACAGAAAGTATTATGACTTTCTGTACTGAATGAATCCTACGGGCTTTACGTTATGGCAAGATACATTGCGTGCGTTGTAAGACATTAAAATACGTTCAACAAAGGCGAACAGTTGATGGATATTTAACATAAGCAAAAAACCGAAAGTCGGTGATTGCTTGCTACGGTATGTATGCGACAGTGCGCGATGCGTCTGTGTGCATGTAAAATATGTATGTGGGTGTTCAATCACAAATTCTCACGCTCGGTGTCGCGGGCCTTAATCAGTAAGGCTGGTTATTTTATAAAAGATAGTCTAAAATATCTAATCAAAACTTTAATTGTAACTTTGAGACTGAATAGTTTAAGATTACAAATTTTAAAAGTGGGTAGTTTCACTCTTTTATAGTATTTACTAAATATAAAGTATTTTTTATTTGGAAAAAAGTCAGTCAAGTTATAGATTTTGTTTTGTTGATTTTAATACTAAACATTCATTCTATTTATAAGACAAAAGTTTAAAATAAGAAGTAGTTTTTCTGTTGTTAAAAATGCTGTTAGATGAATCTTTAAGTTTTTTGTTATCATTGTTATTTAATTAAGTGCCCTTATTAAGTGCCATAATAAATAAAAATAAGTTTAAATTAGAGTTATGCCAAAGTGCTGCAATAATTTTGTGATTTGCTGCAATTACGCATTGATGTTACTTATTGTTCAAGAACAAAATTTCATTTAATAAAAAGATTTGATTATAAGAAAACTAATTTTATGTAAAAAGCTTCATGATTTGTCTGCAATAATCATTCCCTCACCTTAATTGTCATTCCCTCACTTTGATTTTTTTTTTATGACCTCATAACTTTCATAAAACGTAATAACTTTCGGGACCACTACATAATTTAATTCTAGTAACATTAGTACTCTCAAATTCACATTAAATGAATATCAAATAATGTCAATATTTTTTGTCATTTTAAAATAGCCGAATTTCGGGATTTCATGAAAATTACCCATATGCATTTAGTAAAAAGCGGTTATTTTTATATTACAAACAGACACTCCAATTTAATTTATTTGTATAGATTTTAGGAAAGTATGAGACCACTAATATGAAAGGTACTTATAATTGTTTTTTTTTAAAACAAGTATCTTCTCAGAGTTACTGTAACCGACAGAAGTAGAATAGTGTCGACGAGTTCAGATAAAATTAGTTCGTTTAACTGATCCTGCATCCCACTATAACGGTTCACACGCAGATAATATACGAGAAAGCTTTCAACATAACTTCCTGGCAGATTACTTATATCAAAACAAACACCCTTATTAATTTATTTACTACTAGCTTTCGCCCGCTGCTCCGCCCGCATCTATGTCGGTTATAGCTATGACCTCAGGCTTTAGACTATCTGAATACAAAACTTCATTTAAATAGGGGAAGTGGTTTGTGATTATTGACTGCCTTGTTAGTCTAGTGGTTAGCATATGCGGCTGCTGATCAAGAGGTCTTGGGTTCGATTCCTGGGTCGGACTAGATATTTGTGTGATCCACAAATATTTGTTTCGGAGTCTGGGTGTTACTATGTAATACAAATAATACAAGCTCTGCTTAGTTTGGGACTAGATGAAGTTGTGTGTAAGATGTCCGAAATATTTTTTTATTTATTGTGTTTCTGTTTATCGTGAACAGACAGACGCGGCGGAGGAATTTATTGCATAATATATAGTGATAATTAATGCATATAATTCTTATTAATATTGTAAATGCAATAGTAACTGTCTGCCTGTATGTCGCGAAATCACACTTGAACTACTGAACCGAATTAAATCAAATTTGGTACACAGATCGTCCAGAGCCTGAATAATGAATTTTTACTGCGATTATAAAATATCAGTAATGATTACTGAACAAAAATATAATTTATAAGTCTCTTCGCTTGCTCAAAGCCACTCTATAGTCGATTACGTAATATAAAATGATTATTTTCTCTCTAGACATTCCTATTCGACTATACATCAGAAGATCGCACATCTCGTGGGAAATTGGCTTCGGATTCCGCGTACGCTGATGTAATTGCAAAAGTTTATGTGAATGTTAGGTTTGTTCGAAATGAGGTGTTTATAAAGGATATATTAAAATTGACAGTCATTCCGCAATCCAAATTGACAAGTAAATAATTTAGCTTTAAAGTATTATGCTATTTTCTAAGCTATCTTATAGGCAACAACTATCGTCAATATGTTTTCTGTCTGTTTTAGGAACTTATTGCTGTTTGCCTATAGAGTTATCGAATGAGTTTTTTTTCTTTCACTCTCCCCTATCGTTCATCTGGGCACTGCTTACTACCAAAATTGTTTTTATCAGTCCATGCATCTTTTCTTTTATCGTCTTCTAGTAACCGACTTCCTACGTGTAATAGTACAATACACATGTAACATGTAATATTCCTCTTGGTGAAACCGCAATGAAAGAAAGCAATAATTAAAAAGTCTAAGCGTACAAGAACAAAAACCGACTTCTTTTACGAGTATACTCGTATACTATGTAAAGATACTAAGTCTTCGCTTATATGCGTCTACTTTCCTACAGTAAACTTTCTAACCCGGTTTTGGTCATTTCTCTATATCATATACAGGAAGAAACCTCTATCTAACATAACATTGATCATCCTATCGCAGTCTACAGCTGGACATGGACCTTTCCATCGCTATTGCATGATACTCTGGGCTATGGCCTTCTTGCATCCAGCTCCGACTAGCCATCCTGTGCAAGTTGTCACTCCACCTAGCCTATTGGTATCCTACACCGCGATTGCCGGGATGCATTCTCCTCTCCACTATATCCTCTTTTTGTCAAAATGAAAATTGAAAAAGATTTTTTTTATTTAAAGTAGACTTTTCTGTCCCTTTGTTCGTTCATAAAAATTTTGACTATAACATTGTATATTGGACTGTCGATGACAGGAAATCATGTCTACTAAGTAAATGTATAAACAATCCTACAATTCCTTAGCAGAAGAGTTTCAGCTTACCTCTCTATGCATAACACACATCGCCGTGGGAATTTCTGGCACGACAAACCGTATTTCGTCACTGACTTCACCATCAACGGATTATCTAACTTGTACTCTTCACTTAAAGTTTAGAATAATTTGTTTCAGAGCTATCTACTGTCAGTAAACATATCAGTATTTTGACGTAACACGTTACGTAACAGTTCCGCCCACGAGATGTTTATGTTTACACGCCCCTATCCGAGATATGTTAATATTTAATCACGTCTGCGTTGTAATTCAGCTACTTTTTTAGGACTTTGATAGAAAGGTTATCAAGGCAACCTATTTATTTACAATTACACCGTGACGTTAGATGTATATTTTTGATTCTGTATTTTACAACTTTTATATCCGGCCAATCACGTGCTGGTGATAATCACTGAAGTAATAAATTTTGTCATAAAACAAAGATATTGTTCTTGGGTGATGTTGCGTTTTTTAATTGTTTTTTTTTTGTAATATCTTTTAGTTAACCATAAAATGTAAGGTTAAGATTTCGTCAGTATAATACAAGAAATTGCAATAAGGTGAGAAAGTTACAAGATGGTTTGCTTAAAATTATGCAGTTTTTTTTTTATCGTAAATATATTAATCAACATATATGAAAATATTATTAGGCAGCTCGAAATGGGCACACGCACGCAGGGAAATGGACTACTATAAAATTAGTAATATAAGTACTATAAAATTAATTTTTACCAAAAAGTTAACCGAATAATTAATATATTTTGATTTTAACATATTTTTATTTTTTAATAAAGTTTACGTTATTTAAATTTATTTTCTTGACTGGAGTGTGCGTCTCGGCGAATATAGTGTAGGACCACCACAGGCCAGGTGGAGTGATGTTGTGCACAATACGGCTGGCTGGTAGGAGCTGAATGCGTGTAGCCGAGGATCGAACTCAGTGACGTGCAATAGGAGAGGTTTAATACGCACCAGTGACTGTGATTAGTTGATGATGAAGATGATGATATATTAAAAGTCTGAAGGTTATCGTAAATAGATATTAATTTAACGGACTAATAATGAAGACAAAACAGTGTCCCAGAAATTCAAACGTTCATTAATATATATATTTCTATTAATGTGACATAAATAAAGCGCCATTTATCATATCATTGACTATAAATACAATTTGTGTTACTAATTTCGCAAGGAAGTATGTCCACATATATATGAATTTGATTCAGATTGAAGTGACTTTGAAATAAAAAATATAGTTGTCGTGAAAAAAATCCATTAGTATCGCATGTACACAATAATTTCTAGACTATGGAAGTGGATGTATGTATGTTATAAATAATTACCTAACTAAATAATTCAAAGCTGAAATCAAATTACGTTCATAAATAATTCATCGTGAAACTACAGTCGAACAGTTTTTACAAGGTCATTAGATCTAATGTCAGTATTGGAGCAAAGGGTATATTACAGTATATTATACTGGCTGTGTCTCCTTGCCTTTGTTGTTCACTTTTTCATTAGTCGTATTTCATTTCACCAAATTCTATTTTTTTTTGTAATATAAAAGTTGCAAAGTTACTGCTTATAACATCAGCTATCTGCATGTAAGTAAGTTTGTTTGTTGACTGGCGGTTGTGAGTATGTCATGCTCGCTCAAAAGTCCTGCTGGCGGTGGCGTGTGTAGCGGGTCGTTCGGCTCCCTACGACATGGTTGAACTGGACGATGGCTGGTGCATAGGTCATGCTCGTGATACGGGCGCCGCCAGTCGGGGCTGGTCGTCTCACAACTTCTATTTATTGTCTAATTTATTGTTTAATTATTTTTGGACACTACCTGTGTAAATATCAGCATCGTTACATTGTCCTCACGTTTAATAAAATGCCTTAAACAATGTAACCAAAAATTGTAAAAACAATGGAGTTTCTTGTCTGTTCTTCTCCATAGGATCTACGAATTGGAACAGACAATTAGCTTCACGACTGACTACTGACTGACTACTTGACGTTTCAAAAGTGCCGTTGTATGGTTTATTTGAAATAAAATGGTTTGATTTGATTTGATTTGTGAAAATCCCATCAAAATAGACCGTTGTTCCAGAGATTAGCCGAAAGAAACAGACAAGCAGATAGAACAAAATTGAAATCAGACAGATTGAAATCGGTGCAGCGGCGTGGCCATGAAAGTGTAAAAGACAGACAGACAGACTTTTGATTTTATAAAATTAGCAAGGATTAAACTACAAAAAAGTTAACAAAGCAAAATTTAATCAAAAAGTTAATAATAACAGTAGAAATATCTATGAAAACTAATAAACTATAGTGACTGATGATGGATGATGAGATACGTGACTTAAAAGATAACAATATAAATATATACTTGTCATTGAGAACAGATAAGGTCTGGTTCGAATAAAATTCAGTCTAAATAATACGTAGTTAATCTTATCGTTGAATGCGGTAATTTTCCGCCTCCTAATTGATAACATAATGAATACATAATATAATATATAAATAGGTATGTGTGTATAATTAGTATGTTGTATTGATATGATAATAATAATGGAATATTCGTCGTTTAATGTGCATTCATCGATTTAGGTCTATCGCAGTCCACCGCTAGACGTTAGCCTCTCCATCTGCAAATGCTTCTTGTTTCGAATCCATGCGGTATATATTTATTTACATAGGAGTTGAAACCTCAATATCTTCATTATAAATCTGACCGGCTTACCGTTACGGCGCCAAAAAAGAAACAATATGTAAAATAACAATGAAAAGGAAAAAAAATGTAGTTAGACGCGTCCTTAGATTACGAAATACTTGTTTAAAAAAATTCTTTTGTGTAACAGTAGTAGGGATTTGGACCACGCCTAATATACGGTATACATTACAGCTGTAATATACATTGACGTCTAAAAGAAACCTTTCATTTACTTGAGAAATAAAGATAAGATCCACGCCTCAGAGCTTCATAGATAGTGCCATAACCTACGGATCTCCGCTTCCCTGTACCCTATGTATGTTGTACGTGTATATCTCAAATGACTGCTCTGCATTTTCGTACAAGTAAAAACTTTTTTAGATGTCTCATCTTCCTAGCTTTTATTATTCCCAATATTATTTGGCGTAGACTACTAGTTCAACTAGTATTACCTGAATGTCGGTTTTTTTCGGAGCGACTCGCATTGGACCGAATTCGAATAAAATTCGGAAAAAAATGAATTCGAATATTGAACTTACCAGTTCAGTCAGTATATTTGATGGCATTGACTTCCCAATAACGATTGCCATAGATATTCATCACAACCGAAACCAACGGCTTAATCTGCTCTCCGAGGAGCGGGTGTGAATCACCGCCATATTCCGGGCTGCTATTAAGAATTTCGGAAAAGAAAACCCCCAACAACAGACCGACCTTCTGAACAGCCATCACAAACACTACTAGACCGTAAAATGTAACGCTGTAGATTACATATTATGGTAAATTTAACTACAAGCAGTCAATGTACTAATATTATGTATGTTGTGATAAAATTGTCGTTATTATATCGCAGGAGGAAGTCACTGGGTGGGCTGCGCTGCACTTGATATTAATTTATTACCTTCGTGTGATCGAAGTTTATTACTGACAATATTGTGTACTATACGTTTGCCACTGCCGTGACCTCCTTTAATATATTATAATAGCATTATATCACAGATTTCTTTTATGCTTATAATTTGGTATAAATTTGGCAAATTCCTTGGTTTGTTTTTAAATCTTGAAAATATAAACATCCTTGCGTATATCTTAACCGACTTCTTTCAGCTTAGTGCTGCTATGTTTATAAACCACATATAAAATATTCGATAATAAGCCCAGAATATTCCATTTATTTCTGAAACTACCATTAATCTACAAAATCCAAGTATAAATCTCTCTAGGAAAAGTACTTTCCATTTTATCTTTTCAAACTTTCTTATCAAGACAAATACATAGTCTTATCAACTTCTCGGTATTTAATCTACTTTTAACTTCTTATAACTAATGCTTATAAATCCTATCTGTATTTATAAAAGCAAAAGGATTTCTTCCTTGGACAAATTCTGTTAGACTACTTGAACTATACAGATGTAATTTGGCAAATAGATAATTTATGAGTTGATGAGATCAACTTATAAGAGATTGTGTGACACGCCTGGGTTTAGAATGTCTTAAGATCCTATTGTGTTTGTATGAAAGTCCATAGTTATTTATACTAGAGACTTGAACTTTAATAGACATATGGGGTCACAAGAAAATAACTTTTGTGATTCTCTGGCTTTACAAGAGCAAGAGCTTTTAAACGTAGAAAGTCTTGGATGATTATTTGTATGTAATTTGTTCAGTGTTCAAGACTAAGAACTATCTATCTATCTTTTATGTATAATTCTCATGTCACCATTTTGCTCACGATAAACTATTAATTATTACTTCATCATCAGCCTATCGCAGTCCTCTAATTATTACTTATTACTTCTTTACTATACAATTAAGTTAGAAGAGTTAACACCACGTTAAGACCTATAGAAGCTGAGCAGAAAAGAGACGCAGTCGAAGTCAGCTAGTAAATTAATATTATGCCATCAAAAACATAACTTGTAAAAATCCAAGTCGAGCACAAGCCAGTTCTTCTACCGCAAAAGAAACTTGTCTTATCCACAAAAAAGTTATTATATAATTAGACAAACTAACAACATCTGCCAGTGACCATATTAACATAAAAAATCTAATTTGTGTTAAATTAATATAATTACTTGGCATCTACTGGTTCAACTTGAATTAAATTTAAAATTTATTGTGATTATATACAGTTTTCTTGGTTACTAAAAATTTAAACTTTTAGGTATATTCACAACATAGTTATTGGGGGTCAAAAAAGGCCTGAATTGCTTCAAAAGAAGGATGGTACGGCCGTGCCCCTTTTTGCTCGACTTGGTGGCACTGGTGTTAGCGTATAGCTAGACAATGAATTAAATACCCTTTATAATAAGTAGGTCATTACCCTGTATTCGGAACAGTAGGTATATATCGTCTACCGCGATGTTCAAGGTTTTCGGTTATAATTTCCTGTTTCATTTATATTAAGGAAATATCATTTGTCAATATTGTTAGCCAGAGTTCTTAGAGCACGTTGTGAGTAGACTTTGGCAATCAAAAAGATTTAACAATTCGAAACACCGTCGTCTTGGGAGAACCAAGCTTCAGTACCCAAAGGTCGGGCCAACAGTCCTGACGGGAATCCGGAGTTAAGCAAAGGTCTACTATAAGAACCCCTCTGCTTTTCATTCCTTTGGAGCATTCGAGCAACGCTCTTGAGTCTTTTCACTTGCAGATGCCAGTAGGCGATGGCAGTCTTTCACCGTTGAGGTGTCATGCCTGCTCTTTTACTACTCCAAAAAAGTCAGCATACCTTTCTATAGGTTTACTCTAACGTAGTAGAGCCATGGAGCTGAACCGGGGAAGTACTACCCTCGCACAGGAGACCAACCTAAAATGACAGCAGTCAAACATGACGGTGTTTCGTTGTTGAGTGCGAAACTAAAGTTAATTCAAAAACATCTCAATAGGCCGCCATAGTGTCTGTCACCATGCTGCATTGCCTGCATTCGCAATGAGCATAGTGACCAGTACTCTTTGATTCTACTCATGCTTATAGCCAATTTTGATCTAACAGCAATGTGTATAAAAACAATAAAATTTACATAATGAGCTCTTTCTTCACCGAAGCTAAACACATAAGCTTTTGTAAGCAAATTTGCTCAGTAACGAAGGTCATCAATCGTAAGAGCAATTACACAAATGTATACTTTACACATTCACCGCAATAGTGAATGGTGATCACGACATCACTTACGAAAATCTTATTAGCCTTAGGTAGGTAGTTAAAAAAATTACCTGGTTTATTGACTTACAGTTGTTGCAGACACTGGCATTTTGTCGACACCAGTCTTAACTGTTACAGCTGTAGTCATTCGATGCACTGAAGGCTATCGTGACGATATTTATATACTGATCCGCGCAATTAAATTTGAACTTTATTAGTGAGGTATTATAAGATTAAAATTCCATAAGCTTGACCATCTAACAGTAGTATATTTAGGCTATAAAGTAGGTAATGCTTAGGTCATCGGTAAGGTAGAAGAACTTTTTTAAGTCTATGCTCTAACTCGGGCAATGACCTACAGTTAGCTACCTTCTCTTAGTCATATCATGTACTGTAGAGCAATACAAATCGATGATATTGATACACCTATGCAATATTATTTATATCGTCAATCTTAAGTTCAGGAAGAATTGCATTTTGGCACAAATTAACGGAAATTTTGTACATTTTAATGATACGTATGATGGCATTGAACCTCGAAACTAGATGTTTTACGTCAAAACAAAATGACTAGTTGTATTTTTTTACCACCTATAAAGACGGAAATAATCTAAAGGTCAAATCGTTAATAAGATTTGTACACATACACACGTTATGTATATGTATGTACAAAGAAGTTCTACGAAGTTCTATGGTTTGGATCAACTAACTGATCATGGAGATCAATGAAGATCTCTTTTTTCTCAATATCCAGCAGTGGAAGTTAAAGGTTATTCATGTGTGATGTGATATCTATTCTATACATATAGTCTATCCAATTTTTAATAATAATAGGTAGTAGAGCCACGCTGATTTCAGCGCGAATGGATCGGCTTGACCCGGGAAGTACTACCCTCACACAGAAGACCATCCTAATAATGACAGCATTCTTGCTGTCGTATTTCGTTCGTGAGTGTGAGACCGGAGGCCCAATCATTCTGCATCATTCTCCTGCCTTCCAGAGGCCGGGAGAACGATGCAGAAACATCCGACTAGGCCGCCGTGATATGGGTCACCATGCTGCATTGCTTACCCTTACAATGCGGATAGTGATACAATTATTTGTTTATGTTAGATGAGTAAATATTGTAGCAAAGTTATAATGTGTCATTGAAAGATTTCTAGTACTTATAGCTCAGGTCTCCCTATTTTAAGTGCCAGCTATACAAAAAAAAAGTGTAAAGTACTTTATATACATTTAAAATTGTACTCCATAAGTTGTGAACACTGTGCAGTGAATAAGAAATGCTATAGTGCACTATTGCTAATTAAGTCATATTTCAATTTTTCTATTGGTAGTTGTATTCTGTGATAGCGACTACGATTGTCGTGGTTATTAAACTCGCTTGCAGTTTGTGCATATTACCGTAAAACGTGAAAGATTAAATACCTTATCAGAAAATAGTATGCTTTTTAACCGGACTAATTTTATCCCATGAGCATTACCGTCTTTACCATAAGGGCACACGAGGCCGGCCCATGAGGTACTTCCAAAGTTAAAATTTTAGAAGATGATTCAAAGTTTGCATAAACTAATACTCTTATCAATACCAATGTTATCAAACATTGAATAAATTGAACATAGTTGACCTTATTGAGTAAGTAAACACTGTTTTAAATATAGTCATAATGAATCAGGACCGTTATTTTGAAGTTCGGTGAATGTTCCAGAAAGAAACTTTGGAAGAAAATAGGAGGTTTTAGGAAAACTATTTAAAAAGTACTCTATGGAATAGGGGATCAATTATTTTTTTCCAACGTGCTCGGCAAAGTTTTTTTTTTTTGATGGAAAGCCTAAGTAGAAGCCAGGAGTAGAAGTCACCATCTTTATTGCGAGGGTAGGCAATGCAGCATGGTGTGGAGGAACGGGTGACGTGTTCCTCCAACACAAAGGGACCCTGTGGCGTAACCCATACTATGGCAGCCTGACCAGGTGAATGATTGATGGAAGTTTAGTATGTTCTCTTCCAGAATCAAAATTACCTGGGGTAATACCTACCTACCTGAATTTTAGTAATGCGACAAGACACAAACATGGCAGCAGACTTTTTACCGCCAAAATTATTTTTCCAAAGTCTATAGAAATGAGTTGGCCGTGAAATACTTAAATATTTTTAATTTTGGAATATCTGCCGCGACATTGCGAACCACGTCACGAAAATAATCATTATGCAAACTGGAACCCTGCAGATAATATCAAGATGACGTCATCATAATTTCCACAATAGATTGCCTTGGCAAACATGACGCGTATGTCAATAGATACCATGATATACTATATGTATAATGTTTCAGTAAACAAATTATGACCTAGGTTCAATAATAGTCTTGTATATCCTAGAGACCTAGATAATTGGGCCGAGACTTGGCAATGTGTAATGTTAGTGATATAGCACACATATACAATATGCTGATACGCATTTGGCATTGTTAGGATGTATGTGAAGGAACAGTTAGATGTTTTTATTGTAAGACATTGATTTGTTTTCTTTTATGAAGGATTGTCACAGAAATTCTAGTATGACAATTTTATTGTGACTCATCTTTGGATTCATCTAAATTGGAGTCCGTCAGAGTGAGTAATCGCATTATCGTGTAATTAGATATGTTAAACATTACGATACATTCTAGTACTGTATTTAGATTAGATACATTTTTAGATGAATAAATAGTTATAACTAGCTTTCGCCCGCGGCTCCGCGAGCGTGTATGTCGGTTATCGCGGTAAAAAGTATCCTATGTCCTTTCCCAAGTTCAGTTCTATCTTCATACCAAATTTCATCAAAATCGGTTCAGTGAAGTTTAGGCGTGAAAGCGTAACAGACAGACAGACAGACAGAGTTGCTTTCGCATTTATAATATTAGTAGGGATTATAAAAATAAATAAAATTAAAGTGTCGGCAGGTAGCTGACGATAGAAAGAGTAGGTAACTTAAACTACTTTTTTCAAACTAGTTTTATTCCAAGTCGTTACCCGTGAATGTTGCTGAAAATGAACAAAAATACGGGGCTTCGCTAGTATATTATATTATCTAGTATATATCGCAGCCAACTAGCATAATTAGTCGTTCAATCAACAGCCTACGTTTATAATTCCTACCGCTCCTCAAAATAAAATTTTACATTTTGACTATGATAAACACCTCTGTAGAGACAAGGCTGTAGATCTAATGGCTAACTAAGCTTGGATAACATTTACATATAAATAAACAGAATAGTAATTAAACAATCGGCTACCATTTTATTATTTTTTGCTTTCGATAACTCGGATTGACTAAAAAATTACTACTGTTCTACGATAACTCTCTAGTGTGTGCCCTCAAGTAAAAATACCGTGCTATTTCCAGCAATAACATAGCCAGAGAAAATATCCAGCACAACAGATTCCGTTAACTTGATAAAGCTATATTAATTACGTTCAAACTTTCCCAGGATCTTTGACCAGAAGCGTCTAAGATAGCCTATTTAATATCTACGACACAACAACGCCTTACGTTAGTAAACTTAAGAAAATTCTAAACGAACAAAGCTCCGTTCTCCTTATCTGTTATGACACTCTATTTATAAACAATAATTAACAGTAGTTGAAAGCAAAGGTCAAATATTAATTCTATTTTTGTTTGTTCTATCAATGATCATGTTGTCGCTTAATTAATACTAATCGTATGTTCCTCAGAAAATGAACTTCAAAATGCATAATTTAGAGCTTATAATCGCATGTACTCGAATGGAATGCACTCGATATAATTGGTATGATAAAGAAATATTTGTATCAAAGAGCAATGGAAAAGGTAGACCTTTAAGTGTGACATATTTGTTGTATGAAGTAAACAGGCATTTAATCAAAAATATTTATTGTTATTAAATTGCTTTTGAATTGATACTCCATGTTTTTCTCGACAACGTATAGAATGCGCGATAACGAACCCCGTAACAAATACATACTCTGTTTTATAATACCACTCAGAGGTAAGTTCCATTTACTACGTAAAATATACTTTCAACCATCTACCGATCCTGTAAATATCCTGACACCGGTTATCCTTTTTTAAGCATCAATTGATTAAGTATTTTGTAAATACATTTACGTGAAATGATGTAGATCATTTATATTTAATGTAAAATACTTTTTATAGACAATAACTTTATTATTATATTATAATTCCTCTATATTAGACGATGAGCCACGCTCCAGACATATCACATCGCCCGCTGTTAGAGTGACATGACGTCCGTGCCTTCACAGCTCGTATTCTAGCTAATAACAGCGTCTGACGCCAAACTATCCATCACGTAAACTACTATTAATCCTGCATCGCACAATAAAGTTCTCAACCCAGTTAGTCTAACAATTTTTTAATATCGACTTTTGAGCTATGGCCTCCAAACATTTCATTTTGCCTGATCGTATGATCTTCTCTTTACGCAAAGTTACAAGATAATAAGTTTAGAAATAAGCCAACCTAAGTACCAGCTTACATAATATCGACATATAATGTTAATAGCTCGCGTATATACGAAGATGTTAGTAAAGAAAACAATACCTACAAAACAAATGAAAGGTAACGCCATGTTTATCAAAATTCACCGTCTTTAGCGGATGTTCCATTCAAAAACTTCGCAACTACGTCTAACGTGTGAATTTGTAACACTATCCTACGAATAAGAATTTCTTTGATCTGGCAACAAATCGTTCTAGAATCTCTACACAATGGAGTAAATTTATTGTACTTAATTATAGCAACAGTAAGTTTTCATATAATCAAAAAGCTTATCAGTAAATATTTCAGTTTTAACTGTCAAGGCAGATAGCAGCCCGGGGCAGTAATACCCTCACACAGAAGACCATCCTTATAATGACAGCTTTCTTGCTGTCGTAGTTCGTTGGTGAGTGTGAGACCGGAGGCTCAATCATTCTTCATCATTCTCCTGGCCTCCGGAGGTCGGGAGAATGATGCAGTGTTATGTAACCAGACCGCCATGTCATGCTATGGTGACTCCTACTCCTGGATTATACTCATGCTTTCCATCAGGTAGAGTAGATTCACTTTGGTAGGCTTAAATATACAAAAAAAAATACATTATAAATTGTGAGAAAAATTAAAATAACCGTGAAAGAGCCATAAAGAACCATACTCTCATACATAGCCTAACAGCTCAAATGAGACGTGGTAATCCTCCGGGGCTTACCACGACCTCTCAAAAATTTGGAGGAGAGCCGTTGCCTTAAAGGAGTCCTACATGGGGATCATACGATACGTTATTTAATTCATAAGCCTATCGCAGTCCTGCAGTGGACTTCATCATTAAGCTTCTCCAGTTGCAAGCCACTTGATTCGGTCTTTGGCATCTCTCATCCCGGTACTGCATCTTACGAATTAGATTACTCCACCTGGGCTGTGAACGTCCTACACGAACGTGTTTACCCCTACGGATAACGGATCCGCAGCTAATATGGTCAGCCCAGTACCACCATGAGCTTGTTAATCCTGTGGACTAAAATGTTGATAATCTTGGTTCTCTGCCAATAAATCATTTTTTTTAAAATTAAAGTACTCTTTTTTCAAAGATCCAGTATTATTAAAGTATACAGAAATAGATGCTGCATTAACAGTGTCACAAAGTCAATGTCGGACGAATAACAGCGTCGAAGCTAATTAGAATTCTGTTTATAAATAGTTTTATGTCAATAAGTACTTCTTGACACAAAACTACAACTATATAATATTATTACAAATGTAATAGTAATCCTACTAATATTATAAATGTGAATGTAAGTTTGTTTGTTACGCTTTCACGCGAAAACTACTCAACCGATCACCATGAAACTTTGTACACATATTCTTGGAGGTATTCTTAGAAGTAACATAAGATACTTTCATGAAAAAAAATATACCGCGTTTACTGAAATAGACGCGGGCAAAACCGCGGGCGAAAGCTAGTAATTATATAAGCCTTCAGACACTGTAATTACATTAATGATTAACTTAAAGTAATGGTTCTAAGTAGTCAGTGATACCTTACCTTCTGTGCCTTTCCGATTCTTATGTCTATTTCCTTTGACATTATATTAATGGTAGAAAATCTAACAAAGCAAATTTATTTATTTATTCATGCACTTTAGGTCCATTGGCGGACTTAATGCCTAGGGCGTTCTCTACCAGTCAACTAACAAATATGTTATACAACGTAGCATGTGGCAAACCTAAGAAAGTAAATATAATAAAAATCAAATCAGTGAATGTTGTAGAGTAATTATTGTTTATAATCAAATCTTGTTATCGTCATCTTAGAAAAATACTGTTTGTACTGAAGAAATAGCTTTTCTAAAATATGAAATGAAAGTTTATGAATTTATCTTTAGTATGTATGACCCACTTGTTGTAGTACTGATGTAAAATATATTCAACTTTATGCTCAAGGACCTTACCTTTAGATAGGTTATTTCCATCGTTTTCGAAACGAACAACCGTTTTCTAACCTAGGTAAATGAATGCTGTTTGGATTAGGAACCAAAATAACTTTAACCTCCGGTGAACACATTCACTTTAAAAAAGTAAAGAAAAGATAGCTCAAACCCAGTACTTTGCTAGGCCATGGTATTGCTTCCGTCGAGCCTCCCATACTCAACGAGGCATTAATCTACCGAAACTTTGAAATACATTTTTTTAGAGACAACTCCCGCATTTGGAATATATTCCTTTGTCGCAAGGGACTTTATAAATTTGTTTAATTGAACACCCTCAGAATAACAATTTATGGATCACACAAAGTGTTATCCCGTGTAGGATTTGAACCCAACACTGGGTGCAGTAGAAAACGGCATGGTGACCGCTTAAACCACTAGCCCAACCGTGACATTGACCTTACCACATGATCTAATCTAACCTTGATAGTATATAAAATACGATCAACAACTACTCCAATATGTTGTGTATGAAATTGGCTTTAGATAAAATGTGACATGGGTCACGCGTCATTCCCGTGAAATTACTGCCAATAAATCCTGTTTTATGTCTATTTGGTATACGTCCCTTCATAATGTTGTGGAAAATGTTATCTGTATTACATTAATGTAAATAAATTAAGCTTTTACGGTAATGTTAGATGATAGTGTAGAAATTATGAAACATAAATTACATATTTTATTGTTTAACACGAGTAAGAAGTAGCGTTATAGACTATGGCACTCTTTTTGGTTTGGTTTCAGATATAAATTTGTACGCATTTACCAAAAAAACGGATGCCCCAAAAGAGCATACAAGACTCACAATTGTGTGCAGCTATTACGTTTTTTTTTTTTTTTTTTTTTTTTTTTTTTTTTTTTTTTTTTTTAATATTTAAGCCTGCCAAAGTGACTCTACTCTGCCTGATGGAAAGCATGAGTAGAATCCAGGAGTAGGAGTCACCATGCTTATTGTGAGGGTAGGCAATGTAGCATGGTGACCCCTACCATGGCAGCCTGGTTAGATTATTCTGCATCATTCTCCCGGCCTTCGAAGGGCGGGAGAATGATGCAGAATGATTGGGCCTCCGGTCTCACACTCACCAACGAAACACGACAGCAAGAATGCTGTCATTATTAGGATGGTCTTCTGTGTGAGGGTAGTACTGGCCGGGTCGAGCCGGCCTATTCGTGCTGAAATCAGCGTGGCTCTACTACCTGATACACTCAACGGTTCTGTAACGCACTAGAATTTGATTGAAATATTTCCCAAAAGTTTAATCCCTAACGAAATCACTGAATTCTGAAACCCGTGCAGGTTTCAGAATTTAAGTGAGTTAACTTTGCAAAAACAACTGTAAGATTATTACAGGGCTCCTTCCAAGTCCTCGGCTCTGCGAATTACATTGCTTTTTAGGGTTCCGTTGCCAAATGGCAAAAAACGGAACCCTTATAGATTCGTCATGTCTGTCTGTCCGTCCGTATGTCACAGCCACTTTTTTCCGAAACTATAAGAGCTATACTGTTGAAACTTGGTCAGTAGATGTATTCTGTGAACCGCATTAATAGTTTTACACTAAAATAGAAAAGCAGTAAATTTTGGGGGTCCCCATACTTAGAACTGAAACTTTTTTCATCATAACCATACGTGTACCAACCAACCATCTATGGATAGGTCTTCAAAAATGAAATTGAGGTATCTAATATCATTTATTTCTAAACCGAATAGTTTGCGCGAGAGACACTTCCAAAGTGGTAAAATGCCCCCCCCCCCCTCCCTGTAACTTCTAAAATTAGAGAATGATAAAACCAAAAAAAAAAATATGATGTACATTACCGTGCAAACTTCCAACGAAAATTGGTTTGAACGAGATCTAGTAAGTAGTTTTTTTAATCCGTCATAAATCATAAACCGCAATTTACATTTATTTCAATCAAAACACTATTATTAAAACATCGATGAAAGTTACAACGAACTACAAAAACTTTTATATGATGTTACTTGCTGCTACGGAACCCTTCGTGGGCGAGTCCGACTTGCACTCCGCCGCTTTTTTTCAGACGCAGTTGTTGTATAGATATAATAATAACGGCAAGTAACATTGCCGATCTCAGCTAGTTCCTGCATATATATCATCATAAATCACCTTCTATCAAATACGAAATACAATTATACAATAGGTAAGACAAATGAGGTATTTAAATAATTAATTAGATATTCCTACGTGGCATAACAGTACAACGACATATCTTGAACTGAATAAACAAGTTTCGTTCCATAAACTGTGACATTTGAATATGTTCGATTGAACTTGATTTAAAATTCAAATTCTGTTCTAGAACAGTTACAAATGTACACTTTCATGTTTGTTTAAGCTTAAAAAACCCACCGTATACTACTTGTAAGATGACCATAGATCATTTCCAAAGACAAAAGGAAAGTTTTAAACGATTTTTTTGTAATATTTTATGGAATGTTATTTTTTTTATTGACCAGTGGCAAAGCATATGATCAAATCCATTTTATGTAGAATTCGAATGTAACTCTGTCGATTAAATTATACGGATAAAGTACTGATTGGATTTGGATGAAATTTATAGTGGACCCTTTGATTTTTGAAGAAGTATGTAGGCTTCTATCTCAGGCGACAACCGACATTAACGCGGGCGGAGCCGTGAGAAAAAGTTAACATTACATAAAATAAATCATCCCAAATCTTATAATAAATCGTAAAATATGGAAAAAATAGGTACTTAATTAATTTATAATATATCATTCTTAAAAACAAATGCATTTAAAAATTGAGTTTTAAGTGGTGTAAGTAATCTTCCTTAAAATTGATTGAATTGATTTAAACTGTATATGTAATGCTAGCTGTTAATATATACATAAATGTAATACTAGGAGACCCACGCAACTTTTCTCTGCGTCTCTTCCATCATGCTCTGCTTCTATTGGTCTAAGCGTGATCAGTAAAAGTAATTTTTGTCATCAAGAATATTCATCTCCCATTCTTTTAAATGCACTGACATTTCAATAACCGCGGGTAACACCGCTGCACATAACTAGTTTTTTGATAACATTCATAAGTAGCATTGAGGATGTGGAGGAACGGGTATCATGTTCCTCCATCGCAAAGGAAGGATCCTCCGACCAGGCGAGGTGATCATACCTGGCGGGCACTGCCCAACGGTTGATGTTGGGATCTTGTATATATGGTAATCGGCGCGAGATTTTCTTTATCGCGATTGAGGATTAGTAGTTACTCCTTATAGTTCATTCTGTGTTTCTTCATGGTTCAGTGTTTCTTTGGTAGATGGTGCTGTTGCATGTTTTCGTCACGCGACAATAATGACGATGGCGAATAATAATTTATTTATCTACATAAACACTGCACTATTCAAATCTTGAATTGATATTATCATCACATCAGAGACAATTGTAAATAATTGTCATGTTTACATTACATTTACATATGTTATTTCATCATAAAGAAATTTACACCCACGAATCTAATTTTTCAAATGCCAAAGTCGTTTAGGCTACAGAGCCAGGGCCTACAGTCAAAAATATTACGATCCTTTTAAAAAACTTTAGACCCATGTCATATTACTATGAGTGAAATCTACATAAACAATATGCACAAGTGACAATGTCCCCGTTCCCAATTCTCAATTATTCATCATTCAATTAAAATCATTGAATTTGTCCACACAATCTTGTACACCATGTCTAGAGTAATTGTATTTCATTACAGCATTAGACCAGTCTCCATTTATAGACAACGTGCAGTCATCGCTAGCATTCAAATCTGTTTTGGGTTACCACACATACTTTAGGAATTACAGGATAACTTTCTAAAAGAATTTAAAACTTTAAGCTACTATCCCGATCAGAAGTTGTCGTTAATTCCTTAAAGTCCTTATTCTGATAATGCTATTCTGATATTATAAATTCTAGTAAAATAAAGTAACTCTGTATGTCTATCTGTTACGCTCATGGCTAAACGGTATAGAGCCGATAACCGACCAAATGCTTAACTAGTCAAACCAGCTTTTCTTCCTAGTAATCCTATTACAATCAAACAACATTTTAATTGTTTTTAACCGACTTCAAAAAAAAAGGAGGAGGTTCTCAATTCATCGGAATCTTTTTTTTTTTTTTTTTTTTTTTTTTTATGTATGTTCAGCGATAATTTCGTCGTTTATGAACCGATTTCAAAAATTCTTTTTGCATTGGAATGGGCGTAGCTTACAGGTGGTCCCATCGTCACCATATCGGGATCTGATGATGGGATCCAAAGGAAATCGAGGGAATTCCTCAAATATAATAGGCACAATGTCGAGATTTGGGTACTCGGAATAGTTTTTCATTGAAGTCGGTTCCTTTTTGTTAAAATTATATAACGCTAAATATTGAATATAAATCATGTAGATCATACAGAAAGGTATTAAAACGTGTAAAATAGATTGTTCCGCAGTTTTAAGTAAAATATTATCATTATTATTATTAAAATATTATAATTTTACATAAAACTGCGAAATATTAACCGCTGTATATCGAACTTTTAATGAAATGTGCCAAGCTAGCAGGCTCAGGAAATCTAAATGATAATAAACATACACTTTAATTAAAAAATCGGCCAAGTGCGTGTCAGGCCACGCATAGAATAGGGTTCCGTAGTCATCCACAATGTCATGTGGATTACAAATTAAGCCCAATAGATATTTGTTATGTTTACTTATTACTTCTTTATTTTTGTAAGAAGTTTTCCAAGTGAGTGCATTTCACAAGTTAGGCCCCTATAACTCCTGAAATAAAAAAGTTATCAAAACCGCTATAGTTTTCCTTGAAAGTTCAATATATGGACTACTATCGTGAATTTTTTCAGATACTTTGTGCCAGCCGTTTGGCTTTTAGAGGGGGGGGGGGTGACACCCTGTTTTTGCGCAAAAAATTGCGCTTTAAAGTTGAATAATTTGCAAACGGATAACTAAATCGAAAAATTGTTTTAGCAACCTCATAATATTTTTAAAAGAACTATCTAATGATACCCCAAACGATGGGGTAGACACGAGAAAAAAAAACATCCCCGCTTTACGTGTAGGGAGGTACCCCAAATAAAAATGTTTTTCATAATTTTATTGTAGCACTTTGTCGACGTAGTTACAACACATATTCATGCAAAGTTTCATATATCTAGCACCAACCGTTTGGGCAGTAGGTCGAGGACGGACGGACGGACGGACGGACAGACGGACATGACGAATCTATAAGGGTTCCGAGTTATGAACTCCGTAACCCTAAAAAACACACTACCAGATAGTTTTCTTCATAAAATTAGCCTTGAATGTTGAGTATTAATATATTCTTTCTAAATGACATATTTAGTATAAAATCAAGTTTAATTTCTGCATTATAAAAGCACCAATTTTATTTTAACACTTAGCTAGCTTTTTACGGATAGTGTTATTAACGAGGCGTACGTTCAGGGCACATATTCTACACTCATATATAATTTAAGGTAGTAAAGAGCCAAGCTGATTTCAGCATGAATGGACCGGCTCGACCGAAGCATACATGCACAGTAAATGATCCTTATTATCAGGCAGAGTAAAGTCACTTTGGCAAAGCAATGAGTTACACATAAAACAGAACAAGATAATAGCGTCGTACAGGTATCCAATCAAAAGCTGCAAACTTGGTAACCCTAATTTTATCTCAACTCAAAATGAGTGTCTCCGTCTAAGGCACTGGCAACATTGCAGCTTAAAATAATCTCATCTGTATTAGGACAGAAATAGACAACGAGTTACCGACACTAGTTAAGTGATACTTAGTTATATACTTTACTAGCTTTTGTCCTCGGCTCTGCCCGTATATATGTTGGTTATGGCAGTTAAGAGTAGCTTTTGTCCCTCCTCAAGAATATCAAAGAAATCAAAGTATCTCCGTGCTAAATTTCATTGAAATTTCAGGTATTTAAACTGCATTAATACTTACGACAATACAATTGAAACTCTTCCTCCTAGCCTTTATTCCCAAGATTATTTTGGGTCGGCTACTAATTCAACCGGTTTTACCTGAATATCAGTTATTACACAGAAGTACTGGCATTTGACCTCCGCAATCTTAGTACTGGCATTTGACCTCCGCAATCTTGAGGGAGAACTGAAATTCGAATGTTTAATTATAATAATTGAAAAATCAAAATCTTGAATGGTTCGCTCAATTAATGTTTATGAAAATTCGTGTCATTAGCATATCAGTAGTGTGGGTAGTAAGACTATATAATTATTTCTTAATTGCTTGGATCTTTTATACACAACAGAAGACTATTACATTTATTCTAAATCTATTCCGGCTACCCCTGTCAAAATCCGAGTGATTTTTGGCCCCATGTGCCAAAATTACATTGGACAATCGTTAACATTCATAGAAAAGTAAGAAATCTATGAGAATGCATTCTTTTAAAAAATAGAGGAATATTGGAGTTAGAGATACAGAATCTCTTGAGAACAACTTGCAATTTGACTAAGAGGTCAGGTCCAGTTACAGAAATAAACTTCCTTAATCATCGTATCGACGACATATAGAGATTCTCCCTCACACACCCTCCTACGATTAGAGCAAGAGCCCAGAGCCGCCAGACCTACGTCATTAGTGCAAAGCTGAAATTTTCAGGATTATTAGTACAATGTCTTGTTAAGATGTATGTGTACCCATTAGCTTGAAAGCGGGGCCGTTTCTGAGGTAGCGCGAAGTACAGATGGATAAAAACCTTACTTACCTACGTTAAAGGTGCAAAGCTAGTATTTACATATTTTTTCAAGAATATTGTTTAAAATTAAAATTCATTACTGCCAGACACTTTCCATGGGCCATTACTTCTGCCAGACGTCTTGAAAGTTGTGAAAAAATTAGGTAAACTACGTTATAGTAGCAAACCTAAATTTTATACATATTATCTAAGGTAGTTACTATTTTAAGGCCCTTTGTATGCGGCCAGACCAATCCGAAGGGCCAATCATCCCCCCAGACACCTTTAAATATTTGTAATAATTAGGAAGCTGAGGTATATCATCTTTGGTATTATTTCAAGAATAGAATTGCAAAATATTAAATGGTTTTTACACGCTTTTTATTAGCTTCACCTTTATGTTTGTTTGTTATTTTCTATTTTTAGGTTAAAAACCTATTTGTTTAGTTTATTTAAACCTATTTTTTTAGAAAAATACTAATTTGTTTAAAGATTTTTTAAGTTTTTTTTTATATTAGTGTATTGTCATCGGTCCCCGATAAATCTACAAAGTTTGAACGAAATCTGGCCGTTTAAAGTGGGTCAAAATCGCACCCAAAGGAGTTGGTTACAAACAAACAAACATACAGGTGAAGCTAATAAAAAGCGTGTAAAAACCATTTAATATTTTACAATTCTATTCTTGAAATAATACCAAAGATGATACACCTCAGCTTCCTAATTACTACAAATATCTAAAGGTGTCTGGGGGGATGATTGGCCCTTCGAATTGATCTGGCCGCATACAAAGGGTCTTAAAATAGTACCTACCTTAGATAATATGTATAAAATTTAGGTTTGCTACTATAACGTAGTTTACCTAATTTTTTCACAACTTTCGAGACGTCTGGCAGAAGTAATGGCCCACGGAAAGTGTCTGGCAGTAATGAATTTTAATTTTAAACAATATTCTTGAAAAAATATGTAAATACTAGCTTTGCACCTTTAACGTAGGTAAGTAAGGTTTTTATGCATCTGTACTTCGCGCTACCTCAGAAACGGCCCCGCTTTCAAGCTAATGGGTACACATACATCTTAACAAGACATTGTACTAATAATCCTGAAAATTTCAGCTTTGCACTAATGACGTAGGTCTGGCGGCTCTGGGCTCTTGGTCCAGATCTTTAAAAGAAACATCACAGGTCTAGACTATTTGAAAGAAAACAAAGTATTCAACCTATGTACATTGTAACGAGATCAATTTTAATTAGCTGCGTCGTCAACATTTGTCTGCCAAAATAAACTAATTGTTGTTTTGTAGCTATCAATTATAACATACCTTTCACACTTTATAAAATAATAAGCCATATCTTTGTCTATGGGACTTCGTCGTCTTCTCAAACACTTTACGTTAGGTTTCGGTGCCTTTACGTTATAGGTATACTATTATACCACTGTTTTATAGTTTTGTAGCTTGCGAATTTCAACGGATAATGACCATGTGAGTAGGCGAGACTAGTGGGAGTTCGTCTTAAGTAGGCGGGTAAGACATCCTGACCAGATTGACAGTATATTGAAAAATATCCTTACTCATAACGGTTGAGATGAAGTATGTGCTAGATTATGTCAGGACGGTTCCAAATGTATACCTACATACTCAAATGTATATATGCATAATTAGCGATCTGAAATCATAGAACATCACAGCATAAATATTTCGGGACATACTTTTTTAATTGTAATACCAAAAAAATAAAAATTTCACTATCAGAAAACATACTTTCCTCGTAATATGCTAAATATGTTCACTTTTATTTGGCAGAAAAACAAAAAACGGTCATTTTAATACTATTTCTGTTACTAGCTGTCGACCAGGCGCCGTATGGCACACTGCCAGGTGCGGAACCAGGCCCAAGACTTTCACCACGGAAAACAATTAAACATGTTTACCATGGTTTTATTGTTTTGTTATTGTAATGTTTTCTAAGTACGTGGTAATTGTAGTACGTAACATATGTTATTACTAGTAATTGAAATGAATATGAAGGCAGTTAGTAGAGTAAAAAGGATGACTATACACATGCAGGGCCTAGTGGCTTTAGAGGTCGCCACACCGCTTCCTACTTCGCCAAAGGTTGTGCTCTCAAATCCTACATGGAGCAACACTTTGTGTGACTTCACAAATTGTTTATCTGAGGCTGAGTGTTCTTTGTGTTCGTTTCACATATGTTTTTGAAATCCCCGCGACGCAGGATATATTCCTAATACGGAGGTTGTTTAAAAAAAAGGTGCGAGTCGGACTCGCCCATGAAGGGTTCCGTATCAGCAAGTAACATCATATAAAAGTTCTCGTAGTTCGTTGTAACTTTGATCGATGTTTTTATAATAATGTATTGATTGAATGAAAGGTAAATTGCGGTTTACGATTTATAACGTATTAAAAAAAACTACTTACTAGAACTCGTTCAAACCAATTTTCATTGGTAGTTTGCATAGTAATGTACAACATATATTTTTTTTAGTTTTATCACTCTCTTATTTTAGAAGTTACAGGGGGGGGGACACACATTTTTCCACTTTGGAAGTGTCTCTCGCGCAAACTATTCAGTTTAGAAAAAAATGATAGTAGAAACCTCAACATCATTTTTGAACAGCTATCTATAGATACCTCACACGTATAGGTTTGATGAAAAAAAAATTTTTGAGTTTCAGTTCCAAGTATGGGGACCCCCAAAATGTATTGTTTTTTTTCTATTTTTATGTGAAAATCTTAAATGGTTAAAAAAATCTGTGAAAGATTACATCTACTTACCAAGTTTCAAAAGTATAGTTCTTATGGTTTCGGAAAAAAGTGGCTGTGACATACGGACGGACGGACCGACAGACAGAGAGACATTTCAAATCTATAACGGTTCCATAACGTTGCCATTTGGCTACGGAACCCTAAAAAGAAGATTAAATGAACAGCATACGGTTTTCCTCCTCCATCTATTAAGGCTCAAATTCTATAAGTTGTCAAATTTGTTGAATTTATTCTCACTTTCTTTTCGTGTGGAAACCTCCAAGCGCCTTCACCCCACCTTGGTCTCCGGCGGGGTGTTGTGTCGGAATTAGACCGACTAAAACCACACGGTGTGCCGCTCTGCACCTGAAATAGGAGGGGTCTGGGAACTACTGTTAGTACGTAGGTCAATTTCATCACTTTTCTTGAATTATATAATATGTGTTTGAGATAAAATATCAAAGTAGAGCATGTTAACAAATAAATGACAAGAAATGTAAAAGTAAGAGCACAATTTAAAAAGGTCACACAGCAATAATATGTACTTGGTAATCTGCCAAATCGGCGCTCACGCAATGCAACGGCCATTAAAATTGTTCTACTAAATATCTCTTCTGATAGAATAAAGTCGTGTAAACAATCATTTATTATTAGTTCAGTTTAGTTAATTATTAAACAATCGCTTAGTCACTTTTTAATAGAAGAGAAACGACATAGTAAGTACCACAAGATTTTATTATTTATAATCTCATTGTCCATGTGGTGACGGATTAAGAATAAAAAGTGTCACCACCCCTATTCATTCCATGGGTGTCGTAAGAGGCGACTAAAGGAACAAAATTAGCAGCTAACATCACTGCCAAGAGAAGGAAAACTTGAAACAAACCCTTTACCAACCCGTCTGGTCAGCGTGGTATAGTAGGCCAAAAGCTCCTTTCAAAGAAGAGGCCTATGTGTGGACTGTTAAAGGCCGTTGATCATGATGAATCACATACATAAAAAAACTATTTATTTATATATAGATGCGAAACGCGCTAATAATTTAGATGCAAATTCATGTCCAATATATCATCACTGCTAAATCAGCGCAGCTGTACACTAACTGGGCAATCAATTCATTCACTGCCTATATTTATAATGATGAACAAAACAGAACACTAAGTAGTGATTTAGGCTTCTGCGAACTGAATACAAATTGGCCTTAAACTAATAATTTGGTAAGTAGCTTGTGACCGATATATGCTTGTGTTGTTTATGCATTTTAAAGAATTTCATCACATTAAAAATGTAACAGTATTTAAGATGATTGCATTCTTTAAATTACCAAAATTTTAGTATTGGATAGAAAAGAAAATATGAATAAGGCATCGTGCCAAATTGGTTTCATTTTGTTTTCATTGTAAGTATGTACCTATATGCATAGTATTAAAACATCTGACTTAACTAAATCAAGTTACTATGTGTTCATAGCTCTTCTTGTAAATGATGCTTATATACTATCGTCATCATTGGCAGTGTAATAACAGAAAAAATCCTTATAAATAGAGCTGTAATGAGAAAGTTCAACCATTTTTGTAATTACTTACTTATCGGTAAAAACTAAGTTCGAGACTCGACTCATTATTCAAAACTTATCTGTGTGGTGTGGTGACGGATTAAGAACACCAAGCGTCACCCCTATTTATCCCGTGGGTGTGGTAAGAGATTGCAATGAGATCTAACTATTCAGAATAATGAACTATTATTCTGAATAGTTTGCAGAGAAAGAAGGAAAACTTAACACAAGTCCTATATTAACCCGTCTGGCTAGTGCTGTATAGTAGGACAGTCTCCTTTCTAAGGAGAGTCCTATGTCTAACAGTGTACTGTTCAAGGCTATTGGTGATGATGTTGATGATTAAATAGTGACAACACCACATCGAACAAAAAAATTTCCTTATCGATATGTGACAAATATCAGCGATTTGCAAACAACTACCTCACAAACGTAATGAAAGAGCAACCGTTTGACCATGAAATGCAATCATTTCACGAATCGGAATAATATGTGAACAAGAAATTATAAGTACCAACAATAACACGAAGTGTACAATAGCATGCCATGCGGAAGTATGTAGTACACATATGCATTTACGTAAGCGTCTGTAGTTTGCACTCTGAGTTTTAGGAATTTGTGTAGGTCGTGAGCTGCATCCTGAATGGTGTATTGTTTTAAAAGAAATATGTAAACATCATCATTAATATCGACTGCCTCGGTGGCGCAGTAGCAGCGTATGCGACTGCTGTGCTTGATTCGAAGCCGAGGGGGTTCGACTCCCGAGTCCAACCAAATATTTTAATGATCTGGAAATATTTGTTTCGAAGTCAGGGTGTTTTCTATCTGTAATATGTATGTACATACTTACATATTTTTTACAAATAAAGGTGTGTTAATGTGTTTATATCAGTCATAGAGAATATAATATAGTCTTTGATATCAGTTGTCTAGTACTCATACAAGCTCTGCTTAGTTTGGGACTGGATAGCGTTGTGAGATGGAAGACAAACGCCTATTCCATTACAACAATAAAAAAAAAAAAAAAAAAAAAAAAGATGTCCGAAAAATATACTCGTAATATCATTAGCCTGTTGCAGTCACTCTGATTGATTTTGAGCTTTTTACATTAACCTCCTGTCAGTTATTTTACGCAGTTTTCACTCCACCAAGCCTGTGGGCTACACTACATTTGCCGAACTCCTGTACCCCAAAATATGAAAAATAAAACATGAACGCCCTTACAATTAGAAACGATATAAATAATTTTCCAATACCTCACTTCTGCGTGTCCTATAATGGTGGATGATATTTATGTAAAGTACTGTAGTCTATGGTTTTCTAAACTAATGCAATGTATGTATATAGTACTTTAGTAACATTATTATTGGGTTTCGTACTCTGCCATTTCATTCTTAATTCTACTAGTACTATTATAAATGCGAAAATTGTGAGGATGGAGATTTGAATGCATGGACATTTATTACTCTTTAACGCAAAAAGTATTGAATGGATTTTGTTGAAACTTTACTGTAATATAGCTTTTTTTTTTTTTTTTTTTATTGTTGTAATGGAATAGGCGTTTGTTAGAATAACACATAGGCTACCATTTATTGCAATAACCGACATACACGCGGTCGGATCCTTAGCAAAAGCTAGTTTACTGCAACATGACAATTTGTTTTTCTAATTGCCATCTATATTTATTTCTCGTTCATTTATTTTGCCACTAATGCCGAATTTCAGAAGTTAATTACTCAGAAAATACGGTTTGTCCTTACAAAATTGCACTACAATAAACTATTTCGCAACTCAACAATATCAGAAGAACCGGAAAGCAGTCACATTAACCGTATAACATACAGTGCGGTTTGATAAAACTATATATAGTACAATTTTCTACTATTCTTATGTGGGGTAATATTTTACGAACAGCATAGCACGTAGTCAAACATTGCCCCATTATTAAAAGTACTCTTATCAACACTTGTAATTAATAGCACTTGTAAGTGATAAGGCAACTATTTATTCACTTAATTTCAATATATTCTTTTGATAGTTTGTTTATTACTGTAATGTTATTGTTTTTCTGCCTTAATTGATTTATGCAAGGTCAAGGGAAACCGAGAATGTATTGTGTTATTGCCTTCTTCATTTCTTTCATTCAAGGTATAGTAATAATTTTACCTTTACACAAGCTGTGTGATTCAAAACTTGATATGACCTGTAGTATGGTAACTAATCTGCTGATAAATTAGCTTGTACCCGCGGCTGCGTCCGTGTTTTCATGGTATATCGTAGTAGTCATATTTAGGGTTAAATTAATTTTCAAAATCGATTCAGTACGTCGGGAGATTCCCCGCTACAACGTCTCAAACTCACAAACTTTAGGTAGTTAGATAAAGTTGATGGAATAAAAGATTCTCACCCCATATTGCTTCTAAAGTACTCTTGCCTGTTGGTAGTGCAAAAATGGGAGTCAAAAAATTGCTAATGGTCTTAGCGACGAAAATTGATAAAATCTCAATTCATGTTGGTTTCTGTATCTGAATATTTGTCTATCTGTTGTCATAAAAAGCCTTGAACAAATATAGCATTAAACATTGTACTTATCTAGTATTGAGTTTATAGTGAACAACTCATGTCATAGTTCATAAAGTAATATTTATACACATATCAATCAATTTACAAAGTTACACAAATTAAGCACTTCTAGGCATAGGCAAAAAGGAAGTCCCTAAAAAGGAGGTTTTGGCCTAATATACTCTTAGCAGTTCATCCTTAAAGTCAAAATGCGAATGGAATAAAGTTACAAAACGTACGGCTGTATTATTTGCAGTCATGTGCATATGTTGCAATTATAACTACGTAATGTATTAGCAATAATGTAGTTCATCATCGTCTACTGCTAATGCTAGAGATGAGTCTATCTTTAGAAAAGTAAAAAACCTACCCATCCCATAACTATATTGGCGGTTAATCCACATTTCACTCGCTTTAATAGACTACTAACCAATTTTATGAAGGGAAAAAACGAAGAAAAATTGTCGGTCCTTTTACGTCTAAAACGATGTATACTTTCACTTAAACAAGTCGATCCGACATATATTATGAGCTTATGTCTGTATCATATCGTCTGTTTCTATTTGTCTATGTCGTCAAATATACTAATTAATATTCTTTTGTTTAGATTCACAGATATTTTTGCAATATAGCAAACTTCAAGTGTATGTAGGTCAAACAGTGTAGTAACGAGCAGTTGACATTTTTTAAATGATTATCTTTAATTTTATAATTGTGACTCAAATTGTAATTATCTCTTTTTTATTGAAATAATGTCTTTTGCATTTAAGAATATTGTCTGGACTTTAAAAGAGACTGTGATCCCTGAGTTTGTTTCGTCCTTTCTTCTCAGGGCTAGTCCAGTTAGGAATGGCCGAACTCATCTGCTCAAAAAAAAAAGTTTAACTTGCAAAAGCGTTCATGTAACCTAATTGCAGAATAAATGATTTCATTTCATTTAATTTCAAGTAATGCTTATAGGTATAAATGTCTTATTTCATGACTAAAAAACTTAGAACCAGCGGAAACTCATAGCTATCAAGCGAGATAAGTCTTCATAGCGGTTTCTAGTCCACTCTTATTACAAGCACAGTAAGGCATACTATATCAGTCAGTATAATTCTAACACACCACCACACTGAAGACCTGTAGGTATTCACGGCCTACTTTAAATGATTATTTCATATTTTGTTCTCTTTTTAAATATGTATTTAAACCTACCAAAGTGACTCTACTCTTCCTGATGGAAAGCATGAGTAAAATGCAGGAGTAGGGATCACAGCCTCATTGTGAGGGTAGGCAATGCAGCATGGTGACCCATACCAAGGCGACCTGGTCAGATAATTATGCAGAATGTTGGGCCTCCGGTCTCACACTCACCTACGAAATACAACAGCAAGAATGCTGCCATTATTAGGATGGTCTTATGCATGGTCCTATATATATGAGGGTAGTACTGCCCCGGTGGAACCGACTCATTCGTGCTGAAATCAAAGTGGCTCTACTGCCTATTAATTATATTAGTTAATAGTTTACCATTTCGTATAACAGAGACAGTGTTTCGAATTTAGCAATCGGATAATTTCTATCTATCAGTACACAATTGAAGGTATCTGGATCGAAGCCAGTACCTGTATTTTCCCATACTATAACATGATCATAAAAAACTTAGGAATAAACCTTTACTAATTACATAATATAAAGTCTATTAGAATGAAATACCGCAATGGCCACTGTAAAGTTCAAATTAATTATTTATTTTTGCCATAATTATAAACGCGAAAGTTTGTGAGTATGTATGTATATTTGTTGCTTCAAGCAAAAAATACTGAATGGATTTTGATGAAACTTCACAATAATATAGCTTACATATCAGAATAACACATAGGCCATAAGTCATAAAGATATATCTACCTCCAACCGTGAAACCGCGGATCGCAGTTAGTTTTAAATAAACTTACTTAAATTGTTTCAGACGGATTCATTCAAAGAACAGCATTATTTTTATATACGTACCTACTATATTTAAAAGTGAGTGTAAAACTAACTCATAATTTTAAAATTCTTAGAGGTTGCACTGTAGTCAAAATTCAACCATAATTGTGTTAACAGCTCTTTGATTTTTTTTGTCTTTCTCACTCCATCTCCATATAAACTTTAACTGTGCCAAATTTGATACTTCTCGGTTCGCATAATTTTCATGAATAGGGGTAGAAAGTTTTTGTCTCATGTATTAATTAATATATAGATAAATGGCAACAAAAAAAAACATCATGGACATGATTCTAAAAGACTCAAATATACTGTACTCATTCCCAACATGTTACAGGTCATTTTTTTATTCATATATTATCCAAATTGAATTACGTAAATCAGTTCACAAAAAAAGAGTTAGGTCATATTTTTTCTTCATATATTATCCAAATTGAATTACGCAAATCAGTTCACAAAAAAAGAGTTAAGCAAAAAAATGCAAAAAAATATAAAAAATATATGCTACATTACATTTCTTTATTTCAAGGACAAATAACGTTAAATAACGGTTTAAAAGTTATATATAGATATAATTAACGATATTCCAGTAACAAACACTCGGTTCAATGACCTTTCACATCGGGAACCTGATACAGAGCACGTTGTTTCCTCTCTGGCATACACAGTTCATATGTACTTTTTATCAATTCAAAGAGATAAATAATTGTCTTTTACTTTCTCAATAAATCGTAAAAGGTCGTGGTCATACGAGAATAGAACAACCTTGCGATTCCGTACCTACATAGGGCCAAGGAAACGGATGTCTTAGGTAAAGATCGTTACTTTTATTGTAAGGGCAGGAATTTACTGGCAATTCTCCAGAGCGCCAGATTCTATGTACTACAGAATTCTGAACCAATGTTATCTATACCATAAACAATTAAAGTAGTTGTTTGTAACTTTAACTTAACAGCTGTTTACTGAATCCATGTGAAGTACGATACTTATGTAAAAACTAGTTGACCCAGCGAACTTCGTACCGCCCAACTTTAAAATTCCAGAACTTGATCGCAGCGCCACCTACCGGGTCCAATTGCGAATCTAAACCATTCCCAGATCCCCTTGAACACACACAAAAAATTTCATCAAAATCGGTCCAGTCGTTTGAGGGAAGTTCAGTGACATACACACTCACACAAGAATTATATATATAAAGATTTCGATCTTTGTCTGTCTGTTTGTTGCGCTTAAATTCTGAAACGGCTAGATCGGTTGCGATGAAACTTCAATTGGTAAATATATGATGATTATTATGTAACTTAGGCCTCCTTTTTTAGATTAACTTCGCCCCGTACCGTACTGTTATTATTGTAAAGGTATAATTAGAAAAAGGCAAGTAACACCGCGAGGCTCAACTTGTAAAGAAATAAAATTGTTTCTTTGTAGTTGTTAATCATCTGAATCCATCGATTAGCTATTAGAAATTCTTATACATAAAATTAACCACACTTTTTCTGAATGTTATAGGCTACAATTTACTACAGACTACAGCTATACACTTCTGTCAAAATTTTTGAAAATCTTAAAGACATTAAATGATTCAAAACTGTAACAACGACGCATAAAGTGTTTATTATGTCCATTAAATGATTTACTAACACTGTAATGGTGATCGATATTCAAGTAGTAAATAATTTCCCGCTTAGTATTCAAATCGTGACATATTCCTCTCAATAAATTATCCATTTCCTCAGCGTAATTCACTCCCGTCCTTGACATGAAAATGTAAGAGGGAACGTTGAACTCCACAAATATTTGCGTGACCTACAATCAGATTTTATTATGAAAAGAGTTATTGCGTTTTAATATTGGTCATTTTTAATTTGAAAGTATCTCTTTCTGTTTGGCATTCACGGCTATAACGCTGCACCGGTTTTAACGAAATTTGACATGGAAATATTTTGATTCTTGAGAAAGGACATAAGCTACTTTTTACTACGATAACCAACATGGACCATAGCAAAAAAAACATTCATCGCTTTTTGTACATGTCACTTTTGAAATGCAAAACAACTATTATTAAACTATCAGTTATTCAGTCACACTAAACAATTTCCTTTTTTATCGACTCTGCACAATGATAGTTATAATTAAAATGGCATGCGCGCAATACACTGCAGCTATTTTTAGTGTGTTATCCGAGCGTCGGTTGAAGCATGAACTTGAATGCACAGTTAAGCATATTTTATGTATACATATTATTGTATAAAATGTACGTTCAGCAATTTGGAATGTACTTACGTTGTATGTTGCCGTAAGTTTGTGGCTCGTCCTAAGAGAGGGTCGTCGTACCGAGACGGTGCCCGTATCAAGAGCGGGCAGGCGTTGGAGAAGTTCAGAAGGAGATCCCACCCTGGACTTCTCCTCCTCCTAAACGGAGAAGCGCGGAGAGGGCACTTTTTAGTCGGTTCAAGTCCGACACACCACCCCGCCGTAACTCCCGGTGGGGTGACGGTCCATGATGAGTTTCCACACATAAAAAAAAAAGGTTTGTGGCTCGTAGAAATAGCTATATACTATATGATACAAAATAATCAAGAATTCATGTCTTTAAGATAGAGTTTGTCCTTTTTGACCTACCGCAAGTGGCTCAGAGAACCCCGCCTCGAACATTCCTTTTTCTTATACTTAAATTACTATTTTCAGTATATTTTCTAAGAAAAGAGTATTTTTCAAAAAAAGTCGGCTTAACTTTAGCAGACAGTTATTAAAAAAACTAAAACCTTAAAAACGGATTAAGGATACGGTGTGTTACCACTTCTAGTCATCCCGTGGATTTCATAATATGATGTGTGATCATGAAACATTGGGCATAGCATTAGAAGGAGGGTAGGAACACGATGATAATATGACATATCATTTTAATCTACCTAATTTTATGTAATGCATTGTAGCCGATCAAGAAGTATTTACTGAATGCAGATCTCGCAAAAAGACTTGCCGTAAAATAAAACAATACACAGTTACTGTTTAAATATTTAATGAAGATAATAAACACAATTACACAATTAAAAGACCTTCAAAACAACATTTTCTTCAAAGACGCATGCCTTTTTTAATCGTAAACAAAAGGAATCGGAAATCTAGTTACTTTTAGTAGTACCTAATTTATTCGATTGTAAAGTTGAAAGTGATTTTGTGTCTTTGTAAAAAAAGGGACCATTTATTTCTTATATCCTTTTTATAAATAAAATTCTCATGTCACAATTTTAATTGCGCCCCCGAAACACCTTGATCGATTCTTATGAAATTTTGACTGTGTGTTTAGTTTAGTATAGGGATAGAACGTAAACTATATTTTATATTTCAGCTAGTCATGTTATAAAAAATGTGTTATTGTTCTCGTACTTTCTTCTTTGAACTATATAATATGTGAATATTGAAGTTAATAAATGTCGTTATCAAGTTATGGAAATTCATGAAGTAGGTTTTTAGTCCACCTATAATTTATTGTAAATATATTGAGAAAGTTATTTAAACATCTTAGTATTCTATACTCCTTAGTGCTTGGGAAAACCTGACTAACCGGTATAACCAATGTTATGGCGGTAGTATTAATCTATACGATCTTCTGCGAGTCAATAACATGGCTGATAGACTAAAATTTGATCAATCCAAGAGGAGAAGGATTTACGTTTACAATCAAAAATGGTCTAAACCTATGGTCACGATATCTAAAAACTACAAAAGCTGTATGAAGTAGGTAGAAATATAATACATTTTTTCTAGTAAACCGCTTTGATAGTTTTGTTAAACAAAAAATTTCATCAAGGAACTATAAAAAAGGAACATTGTTTATGTATTATACAAGCGACCGTGAACAGTGACAATTCAAGCTCAAATAACAGTGGGAGAAGTCCACGATTTCTATTTTTAGAATCTGGTATACACAAAATAATAAATTCATTGTTTTTTCATAATAATGTTTGTATTTTAAAAGTACCTACAGGAGAATATTTGTGGTACTTTGGAGGAAACTTATCATTATTCTTTTTTTAAATATTTCGGACATTTTACACACAACATCTAGTCCCAAACTAAGCAGAGCTTGTACTATGGGTACTAAAGAACTGATATAAATACATAAACATACTTTTTTTTTTGTAAATACATACACATTGTACATAGAAAACACCCAAACTCCGAAACAAATACTTGTGGATCACACAAATATTTGGTCCGACCCGGTAATCGAACCCGAGACTAGACCAACCAGGCAGTCAAATATGTTATGTTAAGCTATCTTCATTACACTGTCTATCCACTTATAATAAATCGATCGATCTAGTTAAAGAAGACCTACATGAAGCTAGTGTGTGATCGCGATTCCAGAAACGGGCGATAATACGATTTGGAATTTAAAAATGTTATTTTCTATATATTATACTATTATAATAAAAACTAATTTACATAACTAGTGGTCGCCCATTTGTCGAAATTCGACCATAGTTTATTCTTTTTTAGCTTTCTACACAAATAATGTGGCTTTTATTTGTAAAAGAAATTTTCAAAATGATTTCAGTAGATACAGAGATTACCCCTACAACCTCACAAACTTCACCTCTCTATAATATTAATAATCTGTAATAAATATTATAAATGGTTCGAGTGTTTTTTTCTAATACGTTAATTCATCAATATAAACAACGACCCCCTTTCTGGCCTCCCCCTGCTCCCGTCCACTTGAGGCATGAACGTAAAAGGATTGTGAACGTTTCGCCTCCGAGGGTGCTATTGATTTTCTCAGCGCGGGTGTAATATATATTCATATATTTACAAATTTAGCTGGTGTTCAATAATTTCTCTTCTTCTTTAGCAATACCTCTACAATAGTAATGATTGGTGTAGACTTGATTAATACAGCACTAGTGTTCTTTTTGTAAAGATACTTTTTTTAAAAGACAACTCCCGCATCAGGAATATATTCCTGTGTCGTTGGGAACTTTAGAAACATACAACAAACGGACCCAAGAACACCCAGGTTAAAAATATGAATTGCGGATCACAAAGTGTTTAGTTGTAGGATTTGAACCCGTTGTGTGTTTCCCCTTGGCGCAGTAAAGAGCCGCCGCTCTCTACTGCGCCAACCGCTTAAACCAACTTTTTCTTTCTTAACGCGCGTAAACCCCCTCGGGACGTCACCCCGCCGGGGTTTGCGGCGGGGCGGTGTGGCGAACTCGAACCGACTAAAACCACACGGTGTGCCCCTCTGCGCTTCTCTTTTACGAGGAAGAGAAGTCCATGATGAGATCTCCTTGTGGACTCCTCCCAGCGCCTCCCCGCTCCTGATGCGGGCACCGTCTCAGTTCGACGACCCTTACTTGGGTTCCCTCGCGGCTGGCCAACTAATGCGAGTGAAGGGAAAACCCGTTCAGTCCACCCGCGGCCACACTGGATTGGATCTGGTCCGAGTGGAGATCGTCCTCCCGGGCCTTCTCCGCCTCCTTCTGCGAGATGACATCTTCGTAGAAGGTCGCGACCGCGGTAAAACAGCTCTCGCTACCGGCCATGGAACGAACGACAGCCGGTAGCGAGAGATCTCCTCCGATGACTGCAGTGAGGGCCCGGCGCTGCGTCGCCCATGCGAACTTGATTGCAAGACCTAATCAGTTAGAAGTAGTGACGGGGATTAACCTCAAAAGGAAATAATGCCACAAGTGTACCTTAGGTACACAGGAGGAGGAGGAGCATAACGAACGACTGGCCCGATTTCGACCTGAGATAACTCACTAGCAGATAACTGATGATATATGGAGTAACTTAGGCTACTTTTGTTTTAGACTACCTTTATCCTTTATTATTCGCAGTAGTTATTGCAAAAGTACAACAACTCTGCGGGTAGCACCGTAGGGCGCAGCTAGTACACAATAATACTGTTTAAAAATAATTTAAAAGTTGATGCGTGTAATTTTCAAAGTAATCACATAATTGTGTTCAAATGGAACCAAAATTATGGTATTTAAAATCTTAATAGGAATTTATACGCAGTAAATTACAATGTCTGAGCAATAAGAAACGAATTTTCTTCAATTATTAAATGCCCAGGGTTGTCACAGACAAAAATTTACTCGCACGTAAAATTGAGCTGTAATCGAAGGCGACCTTGGCGTAAGAAGTATTTATTTCATTTATATTACACTTTTACTCGCTACCGCTTTATAATAAAATATAAATAAATATATGACATATGCTTTAACGAAACTGTCGTGTTAAGAAAATTACATTACAACAATATATTTAAGTAAGTTAAAACTTTCTTCATGAAATATTTATAATTACCGTATCATTGTTTTCATGAAAACTAAATAATAAGTATATCGAGTATGTTATGGCATTTCAAATCTTGTTGGAATTTACACGCAGTAAATTACAACGTCTAAGTAATGAAATCCCAATTTTCTTCAAATTAATAATTTAAGTGTATGCTAGGGTTGTCAAAGCCCAAAATCCGATCATGTACATAATATGTTACAATCTTGTCGATCTAGTTTTGGCTAAATTTATCTAAATAAAGGCCTGGTACAGAAAAGCGTTATTAGTGCCCTGATAGAATCTACATCCAACTCTTTGGACACCGGTTGTATCCTATGTACCTAAAGGTAGATAGGTATATATGTAGGTAGTAGCCTAAAGGCCTACACATATATACTTTAGTTAAACCTGCCGCCATAATAGTAGCTCCATTGCTATGTTACTTGCATAGAAAAATAAATATGATTTTTTTTTTAGTATCTACTGTCATGGGTTTTACGCGACAAGTGTTCATTAACAGGTCGTTGGATACATTATTTTACAACTAATGATGTCCTAAAGGTATTATTACAATTTTGCAAACCCTATATCGTCGTTTGTAACGTAAACTGTTATTTCCACGCTGTGAAAAACGTGACTACATAATTATCATCGATTTCATATCGATTAATATGATTACTATTTTAAGTAATTCACGCACAGTACTATGTTTCTTATATTTTACTGAGTTTAAAACTGTTCCTTGTATTTGAAGTTGTAAGTGCTTAAGCAGTAAAAAAAAACATTTTAGTGTTGACAATACATCATTTTAATGATCTCCTTATAATTTCGTGAAACATACTAGGCCACCATAGTGTGGGTACTATCTACATTCGGAGTGACTGTGGTGTCTCGCACTTTTGGATCCTACTCGTACTTTCAATCAGGCAAAGTAGAGTTACATTGGCGGGCGTTAGATTAAAAACAAAAACCTCTAAAGAAAAAGGAGAAGTGTTCTAAATTTAAAGTTTAAATATATTTCCAACTTCCTAATAACAAATTTTGCTCTCTTTTGCATGCATTTATCGATGTTATACATCGATAAATAAGCTATCCAACTCTAAAAGAATGTTTTATTTATATTTCCAAAGATAAATTCTAAATTTCGTCATGGTGTTTACTGTTTGTAAATATTTCTTAACGCAAAACAGTAACTACGTAGAAAGCAATAATGTCCTACATTAACAAATAACGCAGTACTCTAGAGCCCAACCTTCGTGCATTCACACGTGCGAGTTCACGTGAAGTGCGCCACGCCACTTGTGTTTATGATATTGACCCTCGTCATTTACTATTAACGCCAACACTAAAAGCTATCAAATAACCTACATATTGATTTCTAAAATAAAAATATATAATATTAGCTATACCCGCTACTACACTAAATACTTATTGTGATTTATTTAATGGTTTTTTATTCGTCTTTGAACTTAACACAGCCAAATCGATTCAGGCTTTCTGGAGTTTTATTTAGACTAACAAGCAGCATGTCACTATTTAATATATGTTTTGAATTTGAGCAGTAAGTTTTGAATGTTTTTTATTACTTAAAAATATGTCTAATGTTTTACATTTTGGAATTTTGCACTGATAAAAATATTTCAAAGCGATAAATTTTCGCCGCCATACTTTAATTTGGGCAGTTATTTATTAAAATCATGTACCCCAATCAACTTAAAAGCATACTGAATATAATCCTATGTAACGTAGTTTGTATGTACTTCATATATTTTTGAACTCATTCAAAAACTTACTTGTGCCTTAACAAAGTCATATTTGATTATTCATTATAATTCTAGATAATTATTACCTTTCACATTTTTATCACGACATTGAAAATATAAATGTTAATTGTACATTGATTGGTAGGTCTCCAATTAATATAATATGCAATTCTTTTTCTTATTATTATTAAATAAATATAATATTTAAGCCTACCAAAGTAACTCTACTCAGCCTGAGGGAAAACATTAGAAGAATCCAGGAGTTGGGCTCACTATCCGCATTATGAGGGTAATGACATGGTGAACCATACCATGGCGGCCTGGTAGGATGCTTGATGATTCTGCATCATTGTCCCGGCCTCTGAAAGCCGGGAGAATGATGCAGAATCATTGGGCCTCCGATCTCACACTCACCAACAAAATACGACAGTAAGAGTGCTGTCATTATTAGGATGGTCTTCTGTGTGAGGGTAGTATTGGCCCGGTCGAGCAGGCCCAGCGTGGCTCTATGACCTATTATTGATATTGTATTGTATTGATCCAGGAACCTGAAATCACAAAAGAATAGCAAGAAAATCCCAAGCAATTGTAGTAAAGTTTCTTCCATGTGATTAAACGTCTTGTTTAGTTGTCCTGAAGCTTGTAATTATTATCGTTGTTTTGTGGTATTGTGTTTGGTTTTTAGTTTAAGTATGGTGTAGCTCAGTATGTTTTAAATAATGTGTAATGATATGATGAATGTTGGTTAGCCCATAATTTGCAAGTGTGTAACTGTAAGGCCCTTGTACAATTTTCACTTATTATTAAGTATTTTTTATACACGAGCTTGGGAAAACCTTTAAATAAAATGAATAAAAATAAATAAATAAGTATTGATAGACATTGTACATTGGCATAATCAAATATAGGATACGAGCTTCGAAGGAACATCATCCATCACTGGTTAAAGATCTGTCAAGTGCGTCTCAGTGCCGCGTGAGGCGAACAAACGCCCGCGCCGGTGTTTCATCAATCTTAGTCATTGTTGACGCAATTTATCCAACATAGTTGTAAACAAACGGTAACTTACGAAATGCTGTTCACTTATGTACACATTGTTTATTGTTTTTTGTGTAAATGTATCTACGTTGCATGTAGCTATCTGCTGAGATGTTGATGCAAAAAACTGTGCAATCTATGTACTGCAATACAATTTTATGTACATGCTTTTATTTTGAAGGAGTAGAAAGAGACATTTTAAACTGCAACATTTTGCCAATCATTAATAATCTTTGTCTTTATAGCTATTTAAACTTCGAACCAAAACTAGTTTACCTCAAGGATCCAGGGTACATGATTGGGAAATCTTGGAGTGTATTAAAATGATCGTGAAATACGAAGGGAAGGCAGTCCAGAATGGTAGGAAAAAAGTTCATTATCGATTGATTACGGAATTTTAGAAACAGTTTGAGAATTTCTGAGTCACAAATCTTTTTCATGGTCAGTATAGACCAACTATGAACTTGGCTATAGATAGTATGTAGTGTAGGCTCCACGCATTCATTCGAGCAAAGAAAATCGCGTTCCTCTTACAATTCTGAATTATTTTAGCACTCTCTTGTTGAAGTGTAGACAGGTATAGCATATTGGTCAAATCCCTATCACGCGATTGTAATTACTATGTTTTTAATATTTAATGTATGCCATTTTGGCAGTTTTTAGCAGTTTCTAATTAAATAAATAAATATTTTGTACATCTTACACACAACGTCATCTAGGCCCAAACTAAGCAGTGCTTGTATTGTGATTACTAGACAACTGATATAAGTACATAAGCATACCGTTTTTGTAAATACATACTTAATATATATATAAAACACCCATGCTCCGAAACAAATATTTGCGAATCACACAATCATTTGGTCCGACTCGGGAATCGAACCCGAGACACAGCAGTCGCAAACGATACAACTGCGCCAACGAGGCAGTCGCATTACTTTATCATGATGGTACCCAACGATTCTGTGGACTTCTTCGTAACCATATACGTATGTCATTTCATTTTTCAACAACAATCATCTCAGTCAGGGCTCTACTGAGACGAACGTTACATGATCCGTATCGCGGTGGCGCCAACATTCAATCTGAAATGTATATCAACTGCCCGTGCATGACCACATGTGGCTTATAACCGCAAATCCATGACTCATTGTTATTGTATGTTGAATCATCATTCTTCGTATCTTTAGCAGCATCTAGGTCAAAAAGTTCTTTCATTATTGTTTTTTTTAATCTCATAGCCATCCGAATATGGGTCGTACTGTCATTGGTAGAATTTCAGGCAGACATTTGCAACTTAAGAGGTATTTAGCAACTATACGTGAAATGAACACTATCTTCTGTATTTAAATATCTAACAACATACTTTTTTATTTAAATCCTGCTAAAATAACTCAACTCTGCCTGATGGAAAGCGTGTACAGAATCCAGAAGTGGGTAACCCCCTCACGCAAAATAATAAGAAGAACATGTAAAAATTATATCCATTTCCATTCTTCTTTTACGTTACAGCATTTTTTTACGTAGTGTTTGTCGGGAACATGTCAAATCCACTGAAAAGATAGACGGACGGACGGACAAACTTGCCGAGTTGAGCAGTCCGTCAGTGTTTCCGAAATTTCTGCTTATCGATCGCTATTACCTACTTGTTATTTGGGAATTGGGATATTGTCGAAACCGTGAATATAAGTAACAAAATGAGAGCTAATCGGTAGTGATTACTTTGTATGACGTTTCGGTTGTGCATTTATTGGTACAAGCATTAATTGTTTTCAAAACAATCGTTAAATAGATAGTTCTAGGTAGGTAGTTTGTTATCTACCTACCTATAACTATCTATTTATTTTCTCGGGATAGTGTAAAACATTCAGGTTGGCGAGTTATTTAATCTATCAAATGAATTCATTTCAGAGGAACTAAAATTTCTAGATATAATAGTATTGTTACATATTTTCTTAAAAGGATTCTAAATAACTATGTCAGTGGGTTATAAGCACGATTAACATTAGAAACGTCGCGTCATACACCATAAAGTTTATTGTACGGCAATAATATTCCCGTCAATAGTATAATCAGCCTAGTTCACTATTTCAAGAAATAAGTAGAGCAAATTCTATGAAGCTATTGTTATTATGCGGCGACCGTACGGTTACTGCCACACCCAGTTGAAGTTGTCGTAGAAACCACCAAAATCATAGAGAAAGCTAAAAATAAAAATCTAACTTTTGCTCATAGCTCGTGTTCAACGAAACTCCTTTTTACACGCTTTTTATTAGCTTCACCATGACAATAAATTATTTAAAAAGAAACAAAAAAATTAAAACTAAACAAACACGTTTTTAAACTAAAAAGTAGAAAATATTTTATTGAAACAAAGCGTAGGGTGATTTCTGAAAATATTTTAATAACGTCGCCCTACGCTTTTTACATTAAAGTTATTTTCTACTTTTTAGTTTAAAAGCGCGTTTGTTTAGTTTTTTAAAACTATTTTTTTTTAATAATATGTTTAGTTATCGTTAGTTATTAGTGATTAAATATAAGCAAAATCCTGCAGATACAAATAATAAGTCTCTTACTTTAAGACAAATCATAAAGTGCGCTCGTTACGAGACAATATAGTGAGTAAATTCACAAATATCCTCTCCTATATCACAAATATTATTATAGACGGTGCCATTAATGTCTTACTTTGTAAACGGTGTTCTGCTCACTGTGCTCACACTACTCATTGTTGTGGCGACAGTGATGGGTGATGTCACATGTTGTGACTTGCCTCGGCCTGTAACGAGTGGGCCAAGAAACCAGCGGTTTTTTTGAAAATAGATGCCTTCTTAATACTTTCTCGCCCTTATCATGCAGAGTGTTCTGACGAGCTCGTCCAACTGGTCCCACCTTCTTCCTTCTTGTAACAATTTGTATCTTCTGGGGCGTAAAAAGCATTTCACTGCACTTAATTGCTCTATGCTTCCCATCCGACTAAATCATTTTGGCAGACTCATACATCTCATACAATCATACTCGTACATAAATATGCATACATTGTAAAAAGGCTAGAATAGAGTAATTTAACCTTATGTCGCAATCTCAGCAGGCTTCTCATCCGAAACTTGCCTTACCCTTGCTTACGCGCTCTGTCTTAATTAGATTTGTTACAATTTCATTTTTAAAATTTACTTTCTCAATTTGTAGCTGAAAATGATCACGATCCCAAGAGGCAAAGAGGGTTCACTGTTCATTCAAAAGGCCAGCCATAAACGAAACAAACCAAAGCCTTTTGTTATTTTACAGGTTGCGCCTATTGCCAGTAGGTTCTCGAGCAAGGTAAAGAGATGTTGATTTTCAACACTAATTTAAACATAATACAAACTACTACTTGTATAAATAAATAGTAACAGTTGAATAATAAATAAAAAGAAGTTCTCTATTCGTGAGTTCGTTGTACATCACCGTGACACGCGATATTTAAATATGCATGTAATGAATGTACTGTGACCTTTTAGTATCTGACTCAAAACATTGCATTAATTTGTCAAGGCATTAAAGACTAATATAGCACTATATATGTACTTGTAGACTATGTATTTACACAGTTGAAATGGTATATAATTTTAACATACACCGCCATAAAGTGCAGGCTAAACGCTTATCTAACGCTGACTGTATGACTTTTTCCCTAATGTACAATCCTTTATAGAAAAATCAGAACACACACACACACAAGCCTTGACATGCTAAACAAAGGATTTTACATTGACTTGACCTAAAATCTACTGCTGTAGCTATACGCCATTGGCATTTAAAGCTGAATTCAATTCAGTTCAGGAATAATACAAAAATTACATCCTACAATTGAATCCCAATAACGACGGAGGAGTTGTTTAACACCAATACTCGAACATCAAATATAGTGAGCACTTTGTCGGTACAATCTGTGACTTTGCATCCATAGATTTTGGTCTCGGTACTCTAGAAAGCACAGTTGTCCAATTAATAATATTTTAAACTAACTTATCCACGCAACTCCGTCTGCGTTTTATTACAAGTAACGTGATGTTATACCGTGATGTTATTTATTTCCCATAAAAAAGGAGTAAGTCATCATTAAAATATAGACAAATGCTGCCGCGGACTTTTTTTAGGACTTAAAGGGGAACAATTCTGTCATACATGATTTTTGCAAAACTTTAGCCGTTTAGGCAGCTCATCCAGCGGAAGCTCTGCAGAGGAAATAAAACCTCGATTTTAAAACATTCTTTATTGGTGCTCTGCTCTTAATGGTCTTAGCGTGTAGATACATGTATATCCTATAGCCTTCCTGATAAATAGGCCATCTAACACTGATATTATTTTTAAATTGGACCAGTGGTTCCTGAGACAAACAAACAAACTCTTCAACTTTGTATATTAATATAGGTTAATACAGTAATATGTATATATAAGAGAGATCAGGGGCAGGTCCAACAGCTTTACATTTTCGCCAAATCACCGTATTTTAAGACCCATACTGCCAAACTCCGAGTTGTTAAGTCAAGGCAAATTATTTACGTAATCTATTTCTTTGAATCCGCCTAGTTATTTTATCAGTTATATGTACAATTGAGATTTTGGTGACATCGATCACAGATTTATCATCAAAACGAAACTTTTATCTTTTAAACGTCTTTTGGGGTGCATTAATGCGATTTTGCCTTGGCTTTTTTTTAAATAAATTTTTGTCACTGTTTTTATCTATTCCTTATTGAGGAACCTGTAATCTTTTATAAATATTCTCTTTCATATGACTTTTGGTTCTCTTAAATCGGTTTAGTTGCATTTGGAGGAATTGAATGTGAATTTTCGACTTCACTAAACATTATGTAAGAGTACTAGTCTAGCCCAACAATTATCAGAAACAGGAACAACCAGAATAATCTGAATAATTTTATTAAATCGATATTGTGTTACGTTAACTCAGTAACATTTATTTGTTAGAAAGCGTAACATTAAACTGATTTGTCTTGTCATTGCTTAACTGTTTTAAATTATATCATCTTTTCTGTTATGTCATTGGATGTTGTTTACAAAGTTTTTTTTTTTGCTTTTTGCCACCTCCACATTACCTTTAACTGTAGCTTCACGTATTAATAATATATTATAGATATGCAGTTATTTAAATTTAAACTACTGGGTGTGAGATGCGTTATATTATTTCCTCGTGTGGCGTAGGGGCAGTGTACGATTTGCTAATATTTGTTTCGAAATTCAGATGGTTTTCTATGTGAAATATACATATATTTACAAAAGAAAAATTGCGTGGTTAAAACTCTACTCTTCTTTTTCATTTGCCCTTCTAAAAAAGAAATCATCGAATTTGAAAAGAAGTTTGTTTGAATGTTCTTGTTTGAATTTTTGCCTATTCGGAAAATACTTCGTTTGCCTCACATATTATGGTACACAGCTCTAAGATCCCATCGTCATCGTGAAAACTTAGTAACACCTAATCTGTATTTCTCCTACACACATCCGGTATATACAGAACACAATCCACTTGCCATACCTATATGTAAAGAAACCTTCCATCCGCGTTATTGTTTGTTGGCTGTTTATAATCCGGATATGTGGTTCCTGAAGGTTCTTGCACTGCGACGTCATGCACACCTGTCAGTGCTGACACCCAAATTCAACAGATGTGCACCATAACTGAATGCCTGGCTAAACGTCCATTAGGAATATTAAGCACTTATTTCATTTATTAGTCTCTGACTCTCTGTATAGTTTGAACTTTTATGGTATAGAAGCAAACGAATGTATCGAGCTATAAGTTACTACTTCTGCTCATCAAGACCTGCAACTCAAGAGTCACGAGTCAGAATTAGTAGGGGTTTGTCTCCGGTAACTAAATTCACTCTTTGACAAAGAAATAACCGATAAATAAGACCAGTTTAAAAAGTTTAAAATTTATTTTGGATACGAGAAGCCCAAAATCGATCAAAGTGGTGTACAATGGGAGAGGCCTATGTCCAGCAGTGGACTGAGATGATGATGATTCATTTTGCTCCTTAGTTTAGCCTCACATTTATGATCACAGTAATCTTAAAGGTTGCAGCGTGAACGTTCATCTTTCCGCAATGAGTACTCTATACTTTATCCGAAACAAAAAGAGAATGATAGTCCTGAGTCTTTCAAATCCGTCTAATAGTCTTGAGATAATATAAACACTTAAGTTTTATCAAAATAATAAACATAACACACCTATAATAACAAATAAATTCTGCATCCAAAACCTACTACTGATATATTATCTCCCATGAATTGCAATATTTTAGGTTAAAATAATTTATTCAATCAATTTTATATAAATATATCAGTGTAAGATTAAATATTTAAATGTAAAGATTAAAACAATGACTTTTAAAATTGCATTTCGCCAACAATTTGATCATAATCGAAGAATATTGTAAACCAATCAATCTGATAAGTTAACCTATAGATAGAGTAAGTACTTAGATGTTAGTATCCTTATTAGACCAGTGCTTTTAATGTTTGAAAACAAAATAAATTATAGTAGAACGAAACCCATTGTAAAAGGAGAAGAATAGTACAAAAATTAAAGGAAAAATAAATTACGGGCGATCTGAGGTCGGGAAGGGGGAGAGGGGGGGGTTTTAAGGAAAAAAAATGGCTTATCTCGATTTCCTGCAAAACTACAAGTCCTATGGAAAAAAGTTAAATGGCAAAATTGTAGGTAATAAAAAGATCTACATCTTTTGCATTTACACTTCTTTCACATAACCTCAAATTTTATGTGAAAAATTCAAAAAACCAAGTTTTTGGTTTTTTATTTTCATCTTTTACAAATAAAATTATTTTTTAACGAAATTTTGTGAAAACTTAGCTTTTCATGTCCTGAATACACCGTAATTTATTTGATTTGAAATATCTATTTTTTCATCTCATTTTGACTGAATACCGAAAAAAAATCCTAATTTTCAATCGAAAATTCGTCCGTCAAAATATCAACTTTTTTAAAAAAAATAGGGTGTTTTCTATTCGATGATATCTCTACTTTCCGATGGTGTAAAAATATATATATATAACCATAGTAAATCTTCTCAGAAAATGCCAAAAATGAAAAAACTCGAATTCGATTTTTTTTAATCGTTATTGAGATATTTATTAAAATTTACACTTTAATCACTCGAAAAACGTAAGATTGCATGTTACAATGATAAACAAAAATATTGCAAATCGAAATATACTACTATAATTAACAAACAAATAAATATTATAGTTAATATTTAATAAAACATCTACAATATTTTGAGAAAGTTGCAGAATCTTCTTTAAAGTATATGCGTATATGCCTATTTATTACTATTTTAAGATAATTTAATACCTGAGTGACCTACGAAAAATTTTAGGGCATCAAAAGGTATTTCATAGAAAATAACTCAGCCTGCACGTGTAGTTTTATAAACGATGTCGTACACTGCTCTGTTATACAGCTGCTACGAAATAGAAAGTATGTAGTAAGGCCCAGACCTGCCTAGCCCACTTCTCTATGAAAAAACTTTTAATAGCCAAAAAAATTTTATAGGTCACTCAGGTATTAAAATATCTAAATATAGTAATAAATAGGCATATACACATATAATTTAAAGAAGATTCCATAACTTTCTCATAACATTGTAGATATTTTATTAAATATTAACTTTATTATTTATTTGTTTGTTAATTATAGTAGTATATTTCGATTTGCAATATTTTTGTTTATCATTGTAACATGCAATCTTACGTTTTTCGAGTGATTAAAGTGTAAATTTTAATAAATATCTCAATAACGATTAAAAAAAATCGAATTCGAGTTTTTTCATTTTTGGCATTTTCTGAGAAGATTTACTATGGTAATATATATATATTTTTACACCATCGGAAAGTAGAGATTTCATCGAATAGAAAACACCCTATTTTTTTTTAAAAAGAAAATTAGGGATTTTTTTCGGTATTCAGTCAAAATGAGATGAAAAAATAGATATTTCAAATCAAATAAATTACGGTGTATTAAGGACATGAAAAGCTAAGTTTTCACAAAATTTCGTAAAAAAATAGTTTTATTTGTAAAAGATAAAAATAAAAAACCAAAAACTCGGTTTTTTGAATTTTTCACATAAAATTTGAGGTTATGTGAAAAAAGTGTATATGCAAAAGATGTAGATCTTTTTATTACCTACAACTTTGCCATTTAACTTTTTTCCGTAGGACTTGTAGTTTTGCCGGAAATCGAGATAAGCCATTTTTTTCCCTTAAACCCCCTCCCTCTCCCCCTTCCCGACCTCAGATCGCCCGTAATTTATTTTTCCTTTAATTGTTGTACTATTCTCCTCCTTTTACAATGGGTTTCATCCTACTATAATTTATGTTCACTTTTTGTTATTTTAAGAGGTAAAATCCCTGGTCTATATGTAGTTAGTGCAAAAACTATGTTAACAGAAAGAAATAGATTACTTTATTACTTATTACGTAAAAAACAGACGTAGTTCAACCGTGTCGATGATAACAGATTGCTGTGTTATGCGGGATACACAAAAAATATTTTGTTCGTAAATAAAGAAAAAAATACAGATTTTTTTATATGGTCATAGGTACAGGCGGGTCTACTAAAATGGATGGTCTACTACTTTGGAAATTGAGGGAACGGAGTCCTCGATAAAAAGAAACGTGAGAATTTTTTCACACCCATTTCCTGAGAGACTGTTTTGTCATCCTGCTCGAGCCCATATGTGCTTACATAGCTCTCCTACGTGTATAATATGTTTAATTGTAGATGAAACAGAACGGCATTATTTCAAAATGACGTTGTCATTCAATACATTTATGACTTCAAACAAGTATTTAATCCACATAGTGTCATGTCTTAACTAACGTCACACAAAGTACCAGTATGCAATTTAATTTTAAATTTCAATTTTTTGAGCCAGATGTTTAGCTTTTAGAGGGGGGGATACGCCGTGTTTTTACAAAAAAAAATGCCCTTTAAAGTGGAATTTCTCGCAAACAGATACCTAAATCAAAATTTGTCTTAGAAACCCTTTATTGTTTTTAAAAGACCTATCAAATGATACCCCACACGATGGGGTAGCCGCGAGAAAAAAAAAACATCCTCACTTTCCGTGGAGGAGAGGTACCCTAAATAAAAATATTTTTCATAATTTTATTGTAGCAGTTTCTC